>CM038464.1:67835131-68506998 GCA_021464415.1 Lonicera japonica
ATTTGCCACCAACTGAAAGTCATAGTGAATAATGAGGTTCCTGATGCCCAATGTTTTAGCCCTTTTCAAACCATGATCAAAGCTTCATATTCAGCTTCATTATTTGATGCAGAAAAACCCAACCAGATGGCATGTTCTATGATTGTGTTGTCGGGCAACTTTAGTACAATTGCAACCCCTGACCCTTCTCTGGTTGAAGACCCATCAATGAACAAAGTCCAAGTCTCAGGTCTCTAGGTGGCGGTTTTTCGGCCAAGTCGGCGGCCTGTTCTAGGGTGTGGACTCATAAAGGATCAATATCCATTACACTTGATGCGCTTTGTTCCTCGGCTGCCACTTGCTTAGAGGTGTGGATTTGTAAAGGATCTACATCCATTACATCCATTATGTTTGGTGCGTTCTTCCCCCCAGTTGGAATAGATGATGCATTATTTGTTGCAACTGCCAAGTCCAATTGCTGGTCAGTCGACGTCGTAGGGCAATTAGTGAATTCTGCAATGAAATCAGCCAGCACTTGCCCCTTTATAGTTGTCAGTGGTTTATACTCAATGTGAAATCTGACCAATTCTACAGACCAACGCTCCATATGCCTGGATAAATCGGCTCAGCGCATAAATGCCTTCATCAGCGTGGAAGTAAGAACCTTGATGGGGTGGGCATCAAAGTATTGGCGAAGCCACCGAGATGCTGTAATGAGGGCAAGTACAAGCTTTTCTATTGGTAGGTAATTCATTTTGGCCGATACTAAAGTCCTCCGACTTAGTACTCTGATATCAGAATTCTTTTTCCTTTTTGGCTTTTCTGACAACTTTCGAGGAAGAGATCTACTTGTTCACTTGTTCTTCTTCTATTGAAGGCAAGTTTCTCAGATACGCCTTGAGGTCGGCCAATGCTTTATTACACTCTTTATCCCACATGAAATTCTTTGCCCTTTTAAGTACTTTGAAAAAGGGTTGACATTTGTCTGAACATTTTGAAATAAAGCGATTCAGAGAAGCAATCATACCAGCTAGAATTTGCATTTCCTTAAGGTTTCTCAGTGCCTTGACATTATGCAACGCCTTTATTTTTTTCGGGTTCGCTTCGATGCCCCTTCTGTTTACTAGAAAACCCAAGAACTTTCCAGTACTAACCCCAAATGTGTATTTTGTTGCGTTCAGCTTCATCTAGTAGTGTCTCAGTATCTGAAAGGTTCTCGCCAAATCGAAGATGTGATTGTTGACTTTTTTCTCTTTACTAACATATCATCGACGTATACTTCCATGGATTTTTCGAGCTCTTCTCTGAACGTCTTAGTGACAAGCCTTTGATACGTTACACCCGCGTTCTTGAGGCCGAAAGGCATAACTTTGTAGCAATATAGGCCCATTGTTGTGATAAATGTTGTGGCCTCCTGGTCGGGACCAAACAAAGGTATCTGATGATATCTAGAATAAGCATCCAGGAAGCTCATCCTTTTGTGTTCGGCTACCGAATCCACCATTTGGTCAATCTTTGGTAACGAAAAACTGTCCTTGGGGCATGCCTTATTAAGATCTGTAAAATCAACGCAAACACGCCACTTTCCATTCTTCTTCTTAACGACAACAGAGTTCGAGATCCATTAAGGGAATTCAGCCTCCCTGATCGTTCCGGCATCCAATGGTTTCTGCACCTCATCTTCCATAGACTCAGCTTTCTCTGGTGCTGCCCTTCTAGGTTTTTGTTTCATTGGCTTATGGTTCTTGTCAATATGCAACTTGTGCACATTACCTCGGCATCAATTCCTAGCATTCCGGAGAGTTACCATGCAAATACATCTATATTGGCCCTTAGGAACTCGACTATCTGATCCTCCTCCTTCCGTCAATGAACTACCAATTAGGAAAAATTTCTCCTCGGCACTCGAATCCTCGACCGCTGGGTCCTGAATTACGTCTTCAAGTACTTTCTCTACCGGCAGCCCCGTGTCCCACCTTCAAAGGCCTACCCTGACTGTAATTGCTAGAAATTCCTAGGGACCTTGTCCTTTTTGGTAGGAGCTTTGGTCAGGTCTGCCTCCTTTATTTTTCCTTGGCTTTTGTCGATCATTTCGACAGCCTTATCCTTTGGTATCTCAGTTATTCTGCCCCCAGTCTGGATGTCGTCAACGACTTGTAACGGGCGCTTAACGTTAGCGGCTCCTTAGACTGGCAAACCGAAACGTAAACGGGCATCCTCCTGTTTTCCCCGAACAACGATCACATCGGGATTTGTTGGAAATTTACTCTTCTGATGAAGAGGAGATGCAATCGCATTCGTCTGGGTCAACCACCCTATACCGAAGATTTCATTATAAGGAGAATCTATGTCCATGACAATAAACTCCATAATCTTCTGTTTCGGCCCCAAACGGACCGGTACCTTGGCTATAGCAATAGGCCAAACTGCCTCTCCGCAAAAACTAAAAACGGGCAAATCGATACTTTTGACTTGAGAGGGCGGGAGGTTCAGCTTCTTAAACATGCTATGATACATTATCTTAGATGAGCTCCCTGGGTCAATCAGCATTCTCTTAACGTCAAAAGTATTGATATTAATATTTAACACCAGTGCATCGTTATGTGGAGTGTCTACCCCTCGTATATCCTCTTTAGTGAACTTCATCTCATACGAGCGTCTATCACGTCTTTCTTTCCTGTAAGCTGTGATGGACATCACCTCAACCACGAACGCTTTTTTGACACACTGCGCTCTCTTCACATAGGCCCTCATTACATTCTTTGTAACATGGTCCTGGTTAGTATAACCGTGAATTACGTCTATTATCCCTCCGAAAGTTTTTGGGACTTCCTTGTTCACCCACTCATCATCATTGTCGTTTTCTGCTTTTTTCTTCTCTATTTTCTCGGCGGGTTTGACAAACTCGGCCAAATGCCCCTTGGTTACTAGACCCTCTAGAAACTGCTTGAAGGTTTTGCACTCTTTTGTCTTATGACCGTGGTCCCTGTGATTCGAACATCTCACTTTCTTATTTCTTCGCTCCAGATCTCCACCCAGAGGTCTCAGCCTCGCAAAATACGGTTCATCTTTGATTTGATACATGATTCAGTGGATCAGCTTGGTGAAAACCGCGTGGACCCCCTTTTAACCTTCATCGCCGATGTGGGAGAAATTCTATTTTTTTTGCCTTTTGGAGTGATCAGAGTCCCTGTCACCCCGTCCTTCCTTCCTGTCGACGTTCAAGTTCCTCCTACAATCTCAATCATCAATTAATCGTCCTTAACGTGGGCGTATTGTCCTATTCTTGAGAGCACTTCATCAATGGTCTGAGGGGGTTTGCGGGTTAAAGAATTGTAGATGCCGTTATCGTCCTTGGGTAAGCCGTAGCTGAAGGTGTTCAAGGCAAACTGCAAATCACAGCCTTCTGCATCCAAGAATATCTCCTAGTATCTCGATGATTACTCTCTCAGAGTTTTGTCTCTTCGCTTTCTCATGTTTGCTAAAGCTTCTGGGCCCTTGACCACCCTGCTGCTGTTTATGAACCTGGCAGTAAACTGCTCCGCCAATTCTCTAAAACTATCAATCTGACCAGCTGGCAAATGGGTAAACCATCTGAGGGCAACTTCGCCTAGGCTGGCTGGGAACATTCGGCACATCACGACATTATTTGAAATCCAATAAGCCATGTCCTGTTGATAGTATATGACATGGTCAACCGGGTCTATATTGCCATTATATATATTGAACTTTGGTTGTGGAAGCTTTTTCGGCGGCGGGGCCTCGGCTATGAGCCGTGTGAATGGTGAGCAGTTCTGTTCCCCCAACGATTTCTGCGCTAAGTCTCTAGGGGTATAGGCCATAGACTTTTCGTCCACTGTTGAGTCAAACAATCTCCTCAGATCATTTTCCGCCCATGCCTTAGGCCTAGAATCTTTCTCAACCAGTTTGTCGAATACACTCTGTCTAGGTTCTGCCACTTGGACTTTAGGAGTGGAGACGTGTACGCCAGGCGGCTGTTTGTCATCCCAGCCCTGAATGCGAGTTTGAGCGGGCACTGTATTTTCAGTGGCGACGTTGTCGTTGTGCAGTCGCCTAACAGTCGACGTTGCTGTGTCTTCTTCCTCTGCATTTCTGGAGGCAGATTTCGTCATGTACTTTCTCAGAAGTTCATGCAAGGTTTGGTTCTCCAATCTTAGTGCAACAACACTATTGGCGGCACCCCCACCAGTAACGTCAAGATCATCATAGTTGCTATCAACTATCCTCCGATTCGTGGTGATTGGCGGATTTTGAGAATTGTTCTATTGTTGTTGGAGGGGTGGCAATCCGCCATTCCCCCGGTGGGTTGCGCCTGAGAAATTTGCGAGGTGGTGGCTCTTGTTTGAGGCATGATGATAGGTATTACCTTTCTGGTTGATTAAAATCACACTCACTATATTTTATTTTGAAAGACTGTCTCTCTCGATTCCCACAGACGAAGCCAAACTCTAGGTGGTCAAAATTTTATGACCCGACCCACTGTAAAAAATAGTTTGAGAAATGAGTTGGAAAGAATGATTAAAACAGGTACGGAGCGTGACAAGAGGATTTTTGGGCACAGTAGGTTCCCCTGGCAACGCTTATGATGATCCGGCAGTACGTCCTCCGTCTGTGTGTGTGTGATTGTTGTATTGAGATCTAAAGGCAATGTTAATGGTGTTACAAGCTTTCTCTCTCTAAAATAGATTAAGTAAAACTGGCAACTCTCTCTCTTTGCTCAAATATCCAGCAACCAACCCTTTTTTCTGAGCCTCCCTCCTTCTATTTATACGTATAGAATTAAGGTTACATTTGCTCATTAGGGTTAATGATAAAATGACTAAATAGGGTAAGACTTAGATAATACTCCAGCTTTCATTCCCTTATCCACTATTAACAACTTTTGATTTCGTACGTTAGTGGTGGAGCAGTAAGGATCTGCACGATTCTGTACAGATCCGTACGATTTGGTATGATCTTCAGTACGCGTTTCCCATGTGTCACACACATGGCATTGTACGTGCTCCCCTTTCTGGGAGTCTTAGCACCGGCCTTCCATCTCGGCGTGCCTTGGCACCTTTTCTTCGACATGTCCTCTTACTATTCCTTTTTATTTGGGGATGGCCAGTATGCTAGGCCCAATTTACCTTAGCCAAATTTTATACTCCCTCAATATATATATAAATATGTATCATCTTTGAGAAAATTTGAGTTATAAAATTACAAGAAATAATTTTATTATATGAGTTAATGTGGCTTCTTTTTTCTTTCCTTAGAAATGTGATGATATTCTTTTACTAAATACAAATGAATGATCCATTTGAAGGTTTAGGGGAAGGTTTCGATTGTCAGTGACCTATGAATTCAGAAGCTCTATCAAGACGGCAATGAGTTTTGTGGATGTGCAGTGGAAATAATGGTTTTTTTTTTTGGTCTATAAAAGATTTTTTTTTTTGTTGTATAAAAAAGAGGTGGGGTTTGTTTGACAAGTAAAAAAGAGAAGGGGTGAGTTGAACGTTTTTGATAATTATTGGTGGGTTTGTTTCGCGTGTAGAAAAGAGACGGGGTGAGTGAGTTGAATGTTATTGATAAAATTGGTGGGCTCATAAATTTCCCTCTGTTTTTGTTTTAGCGACGGTGGAAGTTAACATCACTATATTTGTTTTTATACTTTCAATAAACTCACCTCACACCTGGTGTGAACTGAAAGATTTATTTAAAAAAGCAAGGTGAGTTGAAAGTATTCTCACACTGGAGTGAGAAGAATAAATATTATGTCCGTTTAAAACCACCAATTATTTATTTGATCGTCATGATTTCCCATTGAAACTAGTCTATTATTATGCAAAATGTAAATATTATAAGAAGATAAAAATTAAAATAATTAAATTAGAAATATACTAGGGGTTTCTCTAATAATTAAGGTGGTAGTTGTTTTTATCTCTTAAGATTGAATAAAAGGCTATAAATATTAAGAAATGACATTGATGTTTGTTTTCTTACTACCTCAAGATGAAAATTATAACAATGCAGCTTTCAGCATTAGGAGGCAAGCCCCCTTTGGTTCAGTGTGGCTCCGCCACTAATTTTAAATAATATTTAACCGGAGTTTAGTTAAGAAGTTAAGATTCATATATTTATATAAGGGGTGATTAATAGAAAAAGGATTATTAGGCAATGTAGAAATACTGAGAATGTGAAACAGTGAACGTGAATTTTTTTTTTGAGAACATTGACATATAAACTTAATATTTGCTTGTACTACACCATTTGCACGGGGTATGCCACAAAGTAATGTAAAAGTGAATATTAAATTTATTAATTTAAAGAAATTTGCAGCGCAAAAGTGTAGAAATTATCTAAGCGATAAAATGTGTAATGCCCAAAGCATCAAAGTGCTGGAGCGATGCACAGTGCATGTATTGCTCTAGCACATTGATGCTTTGTGCATTACACTATGTATTTACGAGTTTCCTCTAAAAAAATAAAATTTTGTTGGACAATATACAATGTATTATCCAGGGCATGTTAGACTTGGGCAATACACTGTGTATTGCCTAAGATAAAAGTTTGTTGGATGACCAATTTAACTTAGTTCTAGCATTTTATTTACTTTTTATGCACTATTACTTTGCGGTGTAACAAAAATTAAGTCAATCTTAGCTTTTTAGCATCAGCGGTATAGAAGGCCTTAAAAAAATATAATATTTGCCTATACATGTTATTGGGTGTAACGTTATGAAATTTTTCCAAACTAAACTATTGATTGCAGTGGATGGAGATAAAAAAGCTAAAATGGGTAGGTTTAATTGAGTAATTAGCAATAAGAAATTTCTAAATGCAATTATAAAATTATTCTCGGTTACGTAATTATAAAAATTTATTACAATTTCAAATTAAGAGTCGAGTTCTAATTTATTAGTATACTAAATTTTAAGATAGCAAAATTACAGAACCATTTAATAATATAGAATGTCAAATTAAACATCTTAAATTTTTATTAAATGAGTAATAGAAAAAGGAAATTTTTTAGTGTATGGTAATCCACGCACTTTAATAGTTTAACTTATAAATATTGATTTGCAAATACATACCAACTGAACCATTGTAGCACATCTTAAAAAGGTATAGTGAACTTTGCCGGGTTTGAATCCTGGCAGCGGAAAATTGCCTTTTAAAGAAAGTTTTCAATTGTTTTGATAATTCAAAGAGCCCAAACGCCCTATTTTTTACCTTTAATACAATAATTTTGGCTCATCGAGGATCTTCCAACGCAAATCCCAATGCATTTTCTATTTGAACTATATATTCCAAAATAATTATTTCATTAAAAAATAGTGTATATATATAACAATATTTGCCTACATTAAAAAAATTGGATTGTATGGCACAACTTAATTTGATCCAATTTTCTCATTTTTCCATGTAATTCGAAAGCCCACCTCAACCCTACGCTTTTGATTTCCCTGAAAAGAAATTCCTTGTAATTATAATCCTTTCCATGTTTAGTTATCAAAGTGCACCCATAAAATCTTTTCTTCCACAGTAAACTTGTCCAGCAAAGGTTCAAGTCTCTTGTAAATTCGCAGTGTTTATGCAAATGCAATTAATTGTTTATTCTTATCTGAACCTTACTGCTGTTAATTTTGAGTGACAGTGGAATCACTCTAGATGAGAATTGAAAAATGGCACCAATTTGTTGGCATTAATACGACAATAAGGTTCACAAAATGACCATATATATATATCACGTCTGTATGTAGATACACTTATTTTGTGACAGGAAAATGGGAGCAACAGAATAATTTTCTCTTTCAACACATTTCCGACACACCACACCCCCCCCCCCCCCCCGCCCCCCCCCCACCCACCCACCCCCACACGCGCGCAAACAAGAAAATGGAAACAACAACATAGGCCATATACGTAATACAGCTTTAGTTAACTAACTTGTAATTGGAAACTCATCATAAAGGGCATGCCCCCCACCCCACCCCACAGGCGTGCAATGGGTTCATAAATAACATCCTTGACAGCTTTCACCATGGTTTAGGGGGAAGTGAATCCGTCATCCTTGAGGTAGAATAGATGCGAAACTTTTGCCATTTTCCACAACAATTCCTTGCAAGCTCTCGGTACTATGCTCCCCTTCTCCTTCACTACTAGATTCAGCAATTCCTCCATCTGACTTTCGATGAACCTCATCGTCTCTTCAATGGCCTCTTCTTTTGTAGTAGTTCCGCCACTATGAATCATGCGCAACAATATCGCATTCACTTGTTTACCTTGATTCGTTTCCCTCTGCCAACACCGCACCCATGTCACTTATTAATAAATAATAACTGCATCTATCAACACATGAATTATTTTTAATACAAACAATTTATTATGTAGCTAAATTTTTGCGTTTGGCTGGAAACATAAATGTTGGAAAATGAATTTTATTTGTTTGGAATCAGAGGTGTTGACAAATTGCTTTTTTTTTGCCGGAAACATAAATACAAATATTTTGGATTCTACATATTTTCCGAACGAGCAAATACAAATATTTTGGATTCTGCATATTTTCCGAACGAGCAAATTTTTAGAATGCTTTTGTACTGACCTTTTGTGTCTTTTATTGTGTAAATCAGTAATCGATGTCAAATAAGAGATTCTATTTTATTTAAAATCAGTGTATTATTTAACTGGAGTATAGTTAAGCGGTTAAAATTCGTAGATTTATGTATGGGGTGATTAATGGAAGAAGGATCATTAGGCAATGTGGGAAGACTGAGAATGAGAAACAGTGAACGCGAATTTTTTTTGAGAACATGACATTTAAACTTAATATTTGCTTGTACTACCCCCATTTAGACCGGGTATGCATTAGTGTAAAAGTGGGTATTTAATTATTAATTTAAAGAAATTTGCAATGCAAAAGTATGGAAATTACCCTAAGCAATAAAATGTGTAATGCCCAAAGCATCAACGCACTAGAGCGATACAAACACCCAACTGTGTACTGTACAAAACGTTTCTTATATAATATATATATACATATATATTTGGACGATGTGCAGTGAATCGTTTTAGGTATGTCAGATTTAGATGATATATTGTGTATCACCTAAGCTAAAAGTTTGTTAGATGGCCAATTTAACTTAGTTTTAGCATTTTCTTGCTTTTAACAATATTACTTTGTGTGGGAATAAGCCAATCTTGGCATTTTAGCATTGGCGGTGTAGAATGCCTTAAAAAAATTTTAATATTTACCTATATTTGTTATCGGGTGTAGTGTCTTAGAACTAAACTAGTTTATCGACTCAGTGGATGGAGATAAGATGGCCAAAATTGGTAGGTTTAATTGAGAAATTAGCAATATGAAATGTCTAAAAACAATTAATCACAGAATTATTTTCTGTTACGTAATTATAGAAATTTACTACAATTTCAAATTAAGAGTCGTGTTCTAAAAAAATAGTATACAAAAATTTTAAGATAGAAAAATTACAGAACCATTTAATAATATAGATTGTCAAATTAAAAATCTTAAGTTTTTATTTAATGAGTAATAGAAAAAGGAAAGTTTTTAGTTTAAGGTAATTCTCGCACTTTCACGTTATAAATATTGATTTGCAAATATTTAACAACTGATCCGCTGTAGCGCAACTTAAAAAGGTCTTCTGAACTTGTTGGGTTCGAATCCCGGCAGCGGAAAATAGTTTTGAAAGGCATATTTTTTAGTTATCTTTTGTCTCGGTTTTTTTGTGAAACTTTTTGTTTTTTAATTTTATTTTTTTTTGTGAAATTGTTTCTTTTCATGAAATTGTTTTGATACTTCACAGCTATCTTTTTGTGAAATTGTTTCTTTTCATGAAATTGTTTTGATACTTCACAGCTATCTTTTTTACCCAAACCGTGCTCCTCTCTCTCTCTTTCTCTCTACATTTTTGTTCAAACTTGAAAGCCACTGTTTGGCTTTGAAATTCGTGGGTTTTAAATTTGTGTTTTTAATTATACGAAATTCTCCATTGATTCTCGTTGCTGCAGTTCCAAAATCTTGAAATTTATGGGTAACTTGAATGCGTGTAAGATTGTATAAAACTGAACATTGCGTTAATGGAGGATGAAAATGGCTTTTTAAATTTGGGGCTTTCAAGCTTGGACATAAATCTAGAGAGAGAGGATCTTACACCTCTGATACCATGTTAAGATTATAGAAAAGAAAGAAATATTATTGAACTAATTGTGTGAATTCAATTATTACATAAAGAGGGAACTCTATTTATAGAGCCTTACAAGATAATAGAAAAGGAAATAACTAATCTAACAAAAAAAAATGGAACTAGTCTAATTCAACAAGGAAAAGGAAACTAATCTAATTCATCAAGGAAAAGAAAATAACTAAATAAATAATAAGAAATAAGAAAATAAAATTTAACACCTCCATCTGACTTTCGATGAACCACATCGTCTCTTCAATAGCCTCTTCTTTTATAATAGTTGCACCACTATGAATCATGCACAACGATATCGCATCCACTTGTTTACCTTGGTTCGTTTCCCTCTGCCAACACCGCACCCATGTCACTTATTAATAACTGCATCTATCAACACATGAATTTTGTACGCACAAAATCATAAATGTTTACATAAACATGAACATTAAGGGTGTGTTTGATAACACTTTCTTCCCATGTAAAATGTTCAAGATTTTCATGTTTTCTATCCTTGGTGATGTTTGATTACATGTCTTTCAAGCATTTAAGATTCTATGGTACAACTTAGTTTGGTCCTATTTTGGAAATTTTCGGTGTAATTCGAAAGCCCCCCTCAACCCTAAGCTTTTGGTTTCCCTGGAATGATATATACATATATATTTGGACGATGTGCAGTGTATCGTTTTAGGTATGTCAGATTTGGATAATATATTGTGTATCGCCTAAGCTAAAAGTTTGTTGGATGACCAATTTAACTTAGTTTTAGCATTTTCTGGCTTTTAACACTATTACTTTGTGTGGTGCATCAAAAAATAAGCCAATCTTAGCATTTTAGCATTGGCGGTGTAGAATGGCTTAAAAAAAATTAATATTTGCCTATATTTGTTATCACGTGTAGTGTCTTAGAACTAAACTAGTTTATTGACTCAGTGGATGGAGATTAGATGGCCAAAATTGGTAGGTTTAACTGAGAAATTAGCAATATAAAATTTCTAAAAACAATCACATAATTATTCTCTGTTACTTAATTATAGAAATTTACTACAAATTCAAATTAAGAGTCGAGTTCTAAAAATTTAGTATACACAAATTTTAAGATAGCAAAATTACAGCACCATTTAATAATAAGGATTCTCAAATTAAAAATCTTAAGCTTTTATTAAATGAGTAATAGAAAAAGGAAATTTTTTATTTTAGGGTAATTCACGCATGTAAACGTTATAAATATTGATTTGCAAATAAAAAACATCAAAAATCCGCTGTAGCACAACTTAAAAAGGTGTTGTGAATCTTACCGGGTTCGAATCCCGGCAGCGGAAACAAAATTTTGAAGTTTTCAAAGGCATATATTTTAGTTACCTTTTGTCTCAGTTTTTTTGTGAAACTTTTTTTTTTGTGAATTTTTTGTGAATTTTTTTCTTTTCATGAAATTGTTTTGATAATTCACAGCTATCCTTTTTACCCAAACCATGCTCCTCTCTCTCTCTCTCTCTCTCTCTCTCTCTCTCTCTACATTTTTGTTCAAACTTGAAAGCCACTGTTTGGCTTTGAAATTCGTGGGTTTTAAATTTGGGTTTATAATTATACGAAATTCTCCATTGATTCTCGTTGCTGTAGTTTGAAAACCTTATGGGTAACTTGAATGTGTGTAAAATTGTATAAAACTGAACATTGCGTTAATGGAGGATGAAAATGGCTTTTTAGATTTGGGGCTTTCAAGATTGGACATAAATATAGAGAGAGAGAGAGAGAGGGTGGGGGTAGGTTTGTTGGTTTGGCTGATGGAGGGGATGGAGCAAAGCTTTTAATTTGGGGCTTTTGTTGTTTTTTTAATTTTGAGATGTCTATTTGGTTGACGTTAAATTTTATTTTTCAAATAAATTCTATTTTTCAATATCCCATACTTATTACAATTTCAAATTAAGAATCGAGTTCTAAAAAAATAGTATACGAAATTTTAAGATGGCAAAATTACAGCACCATTTAATAATATTGAATGTCAAATTAAAAATCAAGCGAACTTTTTTAGTTTAGTAATTCACGCAATGTGCAAATACCAAACAACTAATCCTCTGTAGCACAGCTCATAGGTATTCTGAACTTAAACGGGTTCAAATCCTGGCAGCGGAAATTGATTTTTTTGAAGTTTTCAAAGGGCATATTTTGTGGTAGTTTTTTGTCCTAGATTTTTTGTGAAACCTTTTCTTTTCGTTGTTTCTTTTCATGAAATTGTTTTGATACTTCCACAGCTATCTTTTTTACCCAAATCTCCGACTAATTTTTTTTTTGGGAAATTGTTTTCGGTATATATGTCTCGGTTGTTAGAAAATAACAATTGTTTATTTTACTAAATAAAACACAGAATGAAAAAATACTTATCTTTCGTTGTTTCTTTTCATGAAATTGTTTTGATACTTCCACGGCTATCTTTTTTACCCAAATCTCCGACTAATTATTTTTTTTGGAAATTGTTTTCGGTATATATGTCTCGGTTGTTAGAAAATAACAATTGTTTATTTTACTAAATAAAACACAGAATGAAAAAATACTTATCGATCAAAAATTGTGAAAACAACTAAGGTGAAATTGTCTATTGTTATAGAATCTGATAGCAATATTTGAGCAAACACCTCCCACTCTTCCAAGCTAAGTATAACAATCTAGAGTTTTACCAACCACCATAAAAATCCTATAGAATTCTCAATTATACGCAAGAAAACACACAAAGAAAGAGAAGGAGATATATTAGTATTACGAGAGGATTTCTGATATCTTCTTTTCCACACAACAACTATGTATGTATGTCATGGTTCAATGTCACGGTTTCGGAGGCCGACTCAGCCACTCAATTTTCAACTTGGATATCGGTATCTGTTTCGGCGATACACATTGATTTTCTATTTAAAAGGCAAAAAAAATTACAAAAAAAAAATATAGAAATTTTTTAAAGTATGAGATTAATAAGATGGATCAATTAGATAAGCATAATACCATTATTCAGTATGAATTACATAGTCTATATTGAAATACTAACATCTGTCACACTTGGTAACTCAATTTAAAATCATAGCTCAATATATAGATAACAATACAATCTTATGAGATACAAATATCTCAAATATAAGTCAATTAGGTCTAAAATAACGATATGAATTATACTCAGCATCATTACTCCAAGATTCCAGTAATGAGGAATGAGGATATAAAGAAGGTTGAGAATACAAACAAAGAAAGAGAAGGAGATGTATTAGAATTAATAGACGATTTCTGATATCTTCTTTTCCACACAACTATGTATGTATGATTATATATATATATATATAGATGATATTGTATTTATAATTAATAAAATTAAAAACCGAAATATAGAAAATAAAGGTTTAAAGTAATCAAAAAAATACTTAATTTCTCAAAGAGCCCAAACGCCCTATTAAAGACCTTTAATACAATCATTTGGCTCATTGAGGATCTCCCAAGGCAAATCCCAACGCCTTTGTCGTTTACACTACATATTCCAAAATAATTATTTCATTAAAAAATATTGTATATAAATATATAACAATATTTGCCTATATAAAAAATTAGATTCTATAGTTCAACTTAATTTGATCCAATTTTCTCATTTTTCCATGTAATTCGAAAGCCCACCTCAATCCTAAGCTTTTGATTTCCCTGGAAAGATATTATATGTAATTAAACTGGTTCCATGGAATTATAATCCTTCCCATGTTAATTAGTTATCAAAGTGCACCCCTAAAATCAATGGTGAATCCAGGATTATGGGGCCAAGAGCGCTTAGTGTAAAAATTTCAAAATTTTTCTACAAATAAAATAATACTAAAAAGATAGGAAGATAGTACTTACATTCATAAATCATAACAAAACCAATAATACAAGTTACAATTGTCCATGACGAGTTTTCATATTCTGAAAACGTTGCATTATAGTTTCGTTATCAATACAAGCGAAAACATCTCTCTCAATATAAATAATCAAGCTATCATTCAACCACTGATCTCTCATTCTATTGTGAAGTGGATTTTTAATAATATTCATGGCGGAAAATGCCTTCTTTATTGAAGTAGTTGCAACCGGTAAAACCAAAGCCAATGTAATACACATAACAAAATATTTCATGCATTCATTTCTCCACCATTTTTTCCGCAAGACTACTAATCTCGTCCAATCAATCATTAATTTTTATCCAAATTATAATATGAATATGAAAATGTCAATAACCCACCCTCAATATTCAATATACTCAATCAATTCATATTATCAATCAAGCATAAACTCAATTCACATGGGCCAAAATTTAAAAGCTCACAAAAACATAATTCTAAAGCCATAAAATTTTAATGCAATGAGTCAATTTCTTATAAAATATACCTAATATTATGCAATTATTCAACAAATAGACCTAATATTGAGCAATTCTTATATTAATCTAAAAGTCCTAATATTACTCAAGAAATAGACTTGATACTATGAAAGATCAAGAAATATTAAGAAATAGACACAACACACTTAAACCAATAAAAATTAAAAACATAGGAGGAGCAACCGAGCAAACAGATCATAACTAGAAAAATCTATCAATTGCCTAATTCTAAAACTATTAAACAAATCATAAAAAACAAAGAGAACCCATAAATATTAAAAGAAAACATAAAATCCCTAATTCTAAAACTAAAATAACTAAAAAAAATTTATCAATTCCCTTTCCAAAATAAAAAATCATAAAAACTGGTTAAATAGAATGCATTACCAGGCGGTGGTGGATTGGTGGGAGGCCGAAGGCGGAGCGGAGCTGCCTAGTGGGAGGCTGGAAGGTTAAAGTGAGGAGATTGAGATGAGTGGAGCTACGGAGTTGCAGCGGATGAGAGATTGAGGAATGAGGAGGGAGGAAGGAGGCGGAGGACTAGAGGATCTCAAGTTGTGCTCTTGCTTTGTTCTAATTTTTTTTCCCAAGGGGTCGAATGGTCGATGTGTGCTCTGTTTTCGGTTTGTTCAATTTCTTTTATTTTTTTTCCAAGGGGTCGGCTGACCCCTATTGTCCCATACTACATCCGACTATTCCTAAAATCTTTTGTTCCACAGTAAACTTGTCCAGGAAAGTTTCAATTCTCTTATAAATGTGAAAAGTTGATGCAAATACAATTAATTGTTAAATCTTGATTATTATCTTAACCTTAAACTGACGTTGGGATTGCATTAGATGAGAATTGAAAAAATTTAGACTATTTGGTAAAAGTGAATGACTCAGATTTTGATAAGATTTTTTTATTTAAATGAGTCATCGCTAGAAGAAAAACCTCCGGTAAACTAAGTCAAGTAGTGCAATGATTCAATGGACTAATTATCCTCCATAGACGTCCATTGATAATTCATAATATTACTAGGGATTTTTAACCCTTCCATCTCAAATTAAGGCTGTGTTTTGGGGTCGCATTTGTTTCGCTAAAAATTTAGTGCAATACAAATTATTTTTAATACAAACAATTTATTATGTAGCTAAATTTTTGCATTTGGCTAGAAACATAAATGTTGGGAGATGAATTTTATTTGTTTGCAATTAGAGGTCTTGAAAATTAGCTTCTTTTTTTTTTTGTTTGATTAATTAGACAACAGGTGTTAATTACAAATATTTTGGATTCTACATATTTTCTGGACTAGAAAATTTTCGAAATATTTTTGTACTGACTTTTTGTGTAAATTAATAATTTAGTAAATATTTTAGATTCTACATATTTCCCAAACATGCAAAATTTTGAAATATTTTTGCACTGACTTTTGTGTCTCTTTTTGAATAAATTAATAATTGATGTCAAATAATTGATTTTATTTAATTTTCTCACTTTTCATGTAAAACTATTGGTATTCAATTTGGCCCCACCACAAGAGAAAATGAAACTCTAAATTAGAAATAAGTAATTTTAATTTGAATATATAGATTATTTGTCTGATTGTCACGATTTCCCATTGAAATTATTCTATTATTATGCAAAAGGTAAATATTATAAGAAGATAAAAATTAAAATTATTGAATTAGAAATATAGAAATATAGAAATTTATTACAATTTCAAATTAAGAGTCGAGTTCTAATTTATTAGTATACAAAATTTTAAGATAGCAAAATTACAGCACCATTTAATAATATAGAATGTCAAATTAAAAATATTAAATTTTTATTAAATGAGTAATAGGAAAAGGAATTTTTTTAGTTTAAGGTAATTCACGCACTTTCACGTTATAAACGTTGATTTGCAAATAATAAACAATTGGTCCGCTGTAGCACAACTTAAAAAGGTTTTGTGAACTTACTGGGTTTGAATCCCGGCTGCAAAAATTAATTTTTAAAGTTTTCAAAGGAATATTTTTTAGTTATCTTTTTTACCCAAATCTCTGAGTAATTTTATTTTTTTTGTGAAATTGTTTTTAGTATATATGTCTTGGTTGTTAGAAAATAACAATTGTTTATTATACTAAATAAAACACAAAATGTAAAAATCTTATGGATCGAGGCTTGTGAAAACAATTAAGGTGAAATTGTCTAGTGTAATGGAATTTGGTAGCACTACTAGAGCAATTGGATTCTACTGTACAACTTAATTTGATCCAATTTTCTCATTTTTCCATGTAATTCAAAGGCCCACCTTAACCTTAAGCTTCTGATTTCCCCGGAAAGATATTCCATGTAATTGGTTCCATGGAATTATAATCCTTCCGGTGTTTAGTTATCGAAGTGCACCCCTAAATTCTTTTGTTCCACATAAAACTCGTCCAACAAAGGTTCAAGTCTCTTGTAAATTTGCAGTGTTGATGCAAATGCAATTAATTGTTAATTCTTATCTGAACCTTATTGCTGTTAATTTTGAGTGACATTGATATCACTCTAGACAAGAATTGAAAAATGGACACCAACTTATTGGCATGAATACGATAATAAGGTTCACAAAATGACCATATATATATCACGTCTGTATGTAGATACACTTATTATGTGACAGGAAAATGGAAGCAACAGAATAATTTTCTCTTACAACACATTTCCGATACCCCCCCCCCCCCAAGCGCGCAAACAAGAAAATGGAAACTACAACATAGGCCATATACGTAATACAGCTTTAGTTAACTAACTTGTAATTGGAAACTCATCATAAAGGGCTTGCCCCCCACCCCACCCCACCCCACAGGCGTGCAATGGGTTCATAAATAACATCCTTGACAGCTTTCAACATGGTTTGGGGGGAAGTGAATCCGTCATCCTTGAGGTAGAATAGATGCGAAACTTTTGCCATTTTCCACCACAATTCCTTGCAAGCTCTCGGTACTATGCTACCCTTCTCCTTCACTACTAGATTCAGCAATTCCTCCATCTGACTTTCAATGAACCTCATTGTCTCTTCAATAGCTTCTTCTTTTGTAGTAGTTCCGCCACTATGAATCATGCGCAACGATATCGCATTCACTTGTTTACCTTGGTCTGTTTCTCTCTGCCAACACCGCACCCATGTCACTTATTAATAATTGCATCTATCAACACATGAATTTTGTACGCACAAAATCATATATGTTTACATAAACATGAACAGACGCGCATGCATAATTTGTATATAGGTCGAACCTTGAAGGATTGGATATCATTGAGAAGGCGCCCAATATTGCTCGAAAGTCTAAATATCTTCTTTAGTTCAGAACTTCGAGCAGCCTCCTCTGAGAGCTCCGGCCCCACCAAATACAGCGCTAGCATGACAATTGGGCCCAAGGCATAGGTTATATGACTATTTTCCAGATATTCATCCACGGTTGGCATATTGTTTCTAGACCATTCAGCTTCTATCAACCCAGCCTTCAGAAAATCCAACCACTGTCAAATGAATTATATGTATAGGCTGTTAAATATTGTGTATGACCACTCCCTCTTTTTAAATACCATCTTAGCTTCCTTCGTCAAACTCGTTGCCAAAAAAAATGTTCAAAACGAAATCACTAAGATTTCATCCACCAGGTAAAAGCTACCACTACAAGTCTAGTAAATGATGATTAGATGATTTATTATAACATTGTAGAGAAAATCATTGGAAAAAAGAATAACGTAAGAGATAAAAAGAGTAACAAATGCGGTCTCACATTCTCAACTAAGTGGCTAGTCACATCGCGACCTTGACGTATGAATGCTTGGTCTGCAATCTCACTAATTGAATTGTGAAGCGCTGAGAAAAGTATCCGAACTTCCTCAGAACAGCAATCAGACTCTATATCTACATCCCATCTGTGGTAAGCATCACAACAACATCACGTAGGTTCGCATCAATTGATATAATAATCATATATTATATGATGGACAAGGAGAGAGTATATAGTTTTGAGCTACGATAAAAAAGTTATGGGGAGAAAGGGAAGAAACACTACTTTTCAACCAAGTGAATGAGGTTGACATGTTCCTCTGTGGAACCACCAACATCAATAAAGTCATCAAACACAGTAGTGAGCACTCCATTTTTGGCCCATGACATACGAGCCTCTGATAGTTCAGGTGTGAAAAGGGTTGCCGCTGCAGAGAAGCTACAATATGCTGTCTTTTGCCTCGCAAACTTCAACTTGTCCAGTCCGCTCTCTATCACCCACCTGCATTGAGAAGCACGACTACATTTATTAAATCCAATATTCCATCACCAAAAAGGCAACAATTGTTGTAACTCCCATGACTAACAATCATTATTCTTCCTTTTTCTAAAGACCAATATCAAGTTGCAATGCAAGTAATTAACAAGGATACCAGACAACTTGCCAGTCCCATTACCAAACATCAAAAGACACTAAATTTATCTTGCCACGGTTACCTTCTTTGTCTTGATACCTATGATATAGAGTTGCAACTATTCTGACCTCACCCTCGTTAAAATAACCCAAAGAAAAGCAGAAGAGAAAAAACTAGTTCGAAAGACAACATCACTGAGGCAACATAAAGGTACGCACCTCTCAGCTTGTTCAATTTCTTCAAGGTATATGGACTGGCAGATGTTAAAATCTTCCACTGCCAGCTTTAGCAAATCTTGGTTGCCAATATTGGATGAACTGGCATGTGAGTAAAAGGAAGCAAGAAATTAATGGGTATAATTGTATAAATAAATTGAAAATTATTAGCACGCACATTCACACATTTATTATGGAAAAACACGCAAAAATAAAAACCTCAACAGAGATCTACCAATACGAAGTCTTTAGGACTCTTATAGTACTACAGTCTCTGTTGTAATGCTCTATATATCTCCTGCTGGCCAGGCGCTCTAAGCTTGAATAGAGCGGAAAGTTAAGAGCATCATCCACCTGCAAATGAATTAATTTGTTAGAACTGCTTGCAAGCTGTAATATTTGCTAAAGTAGAAGTGCATATTATGAAATTTTTAAAGGGCTCGATCATAAGCCAACAAAAACTACCTCTTCGATAATATATTTAGAAAGTCTATCCGACCAAACTGAACCATTAGATAAAGTTTGTTGGAGGAAATGACTCGACTGCAAGTTTTGCTTTCTCAAAGCGGATTCATCTGGAGATATAATCAACTGTGACGCCCTATACAGTTCGAGTGCATCAGTTAAGCCCTTCAGATGTCCACCAAGGGAATTAAAATAACTCCCTTCCTTGGCAATTTGAGTCAAAGGATCTAAACCACCACAAATCAAGTTATCAGGAAAGAAGGAAAAAAAAATCTGAGAATGTTCCAGTACAATGATAAGAAATACCTGAAGAGACATCATATCCATTTATCCGTAGTACCCTAAATGCTATTGCACAAGTCGCGACATCCATAGATATTTGTTCATCCCCCTGCAGCCAACAGCTATATTTTGGGTATAATGTTATGTTACTGACAGATGGAAACTTAGAAAGATTTATAACCTAAAGTCCAACAAAGTATGACCTCAAATTTTGAACTGCAATTAAAAGTTTACCTGTACGTTTCATCCAACACATTTCGAATTTCCTCCTTAAAATGCCAATCAATTCCAAGCCTTTCAAGATTGTCAATCATGCAGAGGCGTACATATATATCTACTGGGTAAACTGTTGGAACTGGAGATCAACCAAACATAACCAACTAAACTGTTAGCTATGTGTATTACTGAGTTGGTACAAAAAAAAGGCTATAGATGAAAATGCATATAAGAAGGCAGCCGGTACCTGCATTCCCAAACTTGTCTAACAGCGAGCGAATATAATTAAGACATCCAGCATCTTGATGGTGATGATGAGTAAGAGCAGCAGCTGCAGTGGCTGGTGAATTGAAGAGTGATCCATTCTTTCTCTGATACTTCTTCATCACCATTTCCCAGTCCTGTAATTCCGGCATTCCTTCTGAAACATATGACAAATAGGCGTCCCTCTCCTCTGGCAGCCACTCATAACATCTGATATTGAGGATGAATCAACCCATGGATATAGGTAAAGACCATTGGGGCTCACATGGAAATCTAATACCATAGTTTATTTAGTTTTCTTTAGGACTGAGGATGCTTTTAATTGCACCCTTTTTCCCCCTAGGAAAAATGCCCATATTTCCCACCTTTAGTGATGTTTGACTGCATTGTTTTTCCGTGGAATCAAATCCCATGGAATAATGTGCTTTATCCTAACTCGTGTGCTAGTTAGTGAACTCTACAAAGGTTAAAAGGTTAGCTCATTTAATATAAAATTAATCCACCACTGCGTTTTACTGGGGTTCAAACTCGTGTGCTAGCAGTAGTGGGATTCTTATCCCCTTTGCCCTCACCAATCCACCATTGCTCCAATGGATAGGGAAAAAAAAAGAAGTGAATTTTAATCAATTTTCAATCTTTCACTCCTGCTTTCCAATTACCACTGTTATGCTTTACCGGCCAACCTTTTTCACACTTTCGATGAGTCATAAATTACATAGCATGTACATGATTGGGAACAAATTCTTCACATAGAGCCGAACGAAAAAACCCAAAGAAAGAAAGAAACTACGAATATAAAATAAATGATACCTCTTGAGCTCCAACTCTCTATTATGAAGCATTGCATTCACAACTGTTGGTTCGAAAGGGAGCTTCAAATCCAAATCTTTAGCATAATCAAGCATACCAGGAAATATGATGTCAAATCCAGTTGGAGAATGTTGACTCTTATCAATAGCTGAAGGGAAATTCAATTCCATAAAATGCAGACCTACATTGCAAGCAAACAAGTATTTGAATAGACGGTGAACATAAATGAAACATGAGCAGGTCAGGATCAAGCAACAGTGAACAGATGGACATACCCTTGTTAATACGGTCTTCACCAACACCCCATCGCTTGAGCGCAAGGATACTTGCTAAAGTAGACGAAAGAGTGTCTTTAAGTAATAAGGGACTGTGACGAGGCAGACCCCACGAGCCATCGGCAAGCTGATTATTCAATAACCAATCTACGCACTCCGGAAAACAAGGCTCTAGCGAGTAATGTGGAGAAGGAACCATAGCTACCCATGCGGTGTCATACGAAGAAACGGAAAGCTCAACCTCACTACTAAACAGTTTCCTAATTCTTTCTTTGATCACTTCAGAGCTCCTCTGCTTTTGTAGTAGTTTCAACATGAGATTAGTTCATTCACTCTTGTCTTGGATATATTATACTATATTATAAGCAGAATAAAAATGTTTTAAAGGAAAAAAAAAATAGTAAATGCATGGTAAACATACCAGGACAGTATTAGCTTCTGTTGCTATTTTAACTCCGTCATGGGAAGATGCTGTTTGAAAAGAAAATATGAGAAAAAGTCAAAGGCGTTTGTGAAAAGGATTAAAACATTTCTCTGCAGCGGATTCCGGGACATATAGTTCTAAAACTATGCCGTGAAAGAGTTATGTCCTAGGACTATTCATAGATTATGATTTGTACTTGGATATCTTATACTTATTGTCATTAATAAAGTTTATTTCATTTTACTTTATATTCTCTTGTAAATAATATTTATTAATACTAATTCATCAAGTATGTGACTAGATTGTGGGATGCTAGTAATGTTATAATAATATTGTTTAGATGTCCCTGATCATGTGTCAATAACCTAGGATCACATTGATATAATGATTAGATTATGGGTCAGCTGATGACTATGTTCCACAAGTCATGGATATGGAGATATCAAGCTGAACATACTAATACTTGTTGGAGAACAAAGTATTGGACCGACCCACTTTGGGGACACTGCGAGGAGTGTTACATAATGTCATCAGTGATGTTCCCCATTTATGATATCGTATTATCCTTAGACCTGAGATTGCCATGGTCACCAACATATGGATTAGCATGTCAGGCATTATCAAACATTGCTCTTGACCGAGTAATTATAAAGATGATGATCGATCATACTATGAACTATGTAGAGGTATGTGGTAGATCGAGATGGGATTTGTCACTCTCATATAATGAGAGAGATATCTTTGGGCCCCTTGATAAGTATAATTAATATCTGCATGGCCATGCACAAATGAGATGTCATTTGTTTTAGATTAATTATACTTAGAGATCAAGAAATAAAGATTGAACTATACAAGAATAACACTTGTCTAGTCTTGTGTTCAATCTAGATATCGATTGACAAAAGGAGTTAATATGTGGAATATCAATTTAAGGTTGTGTTGTTTTGACCATTATATCCTTTGGGTAATAGTAATGTTTTACTAGAGACCGCTTACTATTCGTATAATAAAACGGGCTTTTAATTATATTGCCAAAGTGTATAAACCTACAGGGTCGCACACCAAAACGAGTTGGATCAAAACGAATTGAAAACGGGCCAAGTTGGACTTGGGCCTAATTCGTTTTGTTGTTTAGGGTTTCTTACTAGGGTTCCCCTTTAAAAGGGACCGTCGTACCTCTTGGCCGTCTAAGTGAGACATAGAGGCAGAAATCAAGAAAGGTGTGAGAACCCTAAAGGCGCTAGTACACCAAGCAAGGATCCGATCTCGTTCGTGTGTGCATACCGTAGAGGAGTTGTATTTTCAACGCTAGAACGACAACAACAGAAGTTTCTGTCCACCGTGTTCATCACCTTTAATTCGAATCTCATACAAGGTATGTCTTTTATTGATTTTTATTGAACAGTATAGATCCTAGGGTTTAATGATTAGTGCATAATTAATGTATATGATGCATGATTAGTGCCCTAATTCCCTACATGCCGTCCTGTTCAAAAAAAATTATAAAAAAGAAGAAAAAAGTGCTTCAATTGTCTAAACCTTAATGCTGTGTTTGACGCGCAGGATAAGAGGGCGAGATAGAATAATTTTACTCTATCCTATATTTGGTGTTTGTCGAGATTAGATATTCAGCTAGATAGTTTATCCCACTAAAGCTTTTTATTCCATCAAGAGATGGATTAATGAATCCCACATAAAATGTGGAACTGTTTTATCCTCTCCAGATGGAATTAAATAATCCTATTCGACTCTCTAATCCGACGTATCAAACATGGCCTAAGTGTAGGAGTGTTTCAGTTTCGGTTAGGGTAGAAACTAAGGTACCCTAAACCAAAATCAAATGTAAAAATTCGGTTTTGGTT
This sequence comes from Lonicera japonica, assembly GCA_021464415.1. Lineage (NCBI taxonomy): Eukaryota > Viridiplantae > Streptophyta > Magnoliopsida > Dipsacales > Caprifoliaceae > Lonicera > Lonicera japonica. The sequence goes on from CM038464.1 coordinate 67,858,891, forward strand.
TCTAAATCTTCGAAACCCAAACTCGAACCAATATTTTCAGTTCGGTTTCGGTTCGGTTTTGACATATATATATATTTTTTTCTAAATCAATTTAACATAAAAATGTAATACTAATAGCAATATAACATTTGTTCATATTCAAATTAAAGCCATGGTTTTTTAGAAACAAGGAGCAAACATATAGGTACCATGTTTTTTATTTAGTTACTACTTTATTTATATATATATATATACAAAATATAACACATTAAATAGACAGTGTACGTAATTCAGCTCCTTTCTCGTGTTAGTCGTCGTTGTAGTTCTTCCTCTCGCTCTCTCTCTGTTTTATTGTGGACGGTTACATTTTGCCAGACTTGAAGGAAGACTTAAGGAATGGTATTTAGAGTCAAGCATAAAACAGGGAAGTGGTGGAGGAGTTTTTGATACACGGGGTTTCCAAATGGGTGTTGGCTTTTGGGAGGGTTCCTTTTTGTTCACGTACTTATTTGCTTTCTCATAACGCGGAGGGACCGGAGGTGGTTTAACTGGTTTGCAAGGCGGAGGAATGTTGAATTTTGGAGGGGGCCTGTCCCACCATAAATGACGTAAAAGTTGAATCAGAGCAAATTCGAGGAAAATTGAGATTGGTAATTAATTATCAGCCTTTAAACCATTTCCTTGCATACGATAAGTTTTCGCTCCCACAAAAAAGTCATTGTTCCAATCTCTCTCAAATGCCAAGATATTTTCAAAATTTGATCTTAAGGCAGGATTTTGACAATTTGGAATTCATCCAGATGACAGATACAAAACAGCCTTTTGTATTCCTAACTACCATTTCGAATGGACGGTCATACCCTTTGGATTGAAAAATGCACCATCTTATTTCGAAAAAGCCAAGTGTAAACAACTAAACATACTGTCTACAATAAAACAGAGAGAGAGTGTGAGGAAGAACTACAACGACGACTAACACGAGAGAGGGGCTGAACTACGTACAACGATCAAAGCAGAGAGAGGGGCTAACTTTATGCCGATTGTAGCATGACTAGTATATACTTTCTAGTTTCTAAAGATTTTCAGTCTGGGTCTATTACGAAGTTGGCCCAGCCCGAGTTGGATGGGTGGGGAGAGATATTTTTAATTTAAAAAATAATGGCAGAAGGAGAGTTATTTAATGGTTGGAATAATTTGATATTTAAAAAAAAATAGAAAAGAAAAAAAGAAAAGAAGATAATTAAGAATCCCATAAATATAAAAATGTTTTAAAGGTAAAAAATAGTAAATGCAAGCTAAACACATCGACTTTCTTTGAGTTGGTTTTAGTTTAATGTTTCAAAAACTTAAATATCAAACCAAAAATACTAAAAATAAGGGTAGATAATGAATTTAATTAAATCGACTATATTATTTTAAGACAATGCATTGAGCTAGAAAAGCACATGCTAAAAATAAAATTAACTATTTATACCAAAAAAACCAAAAACAAAATTTGATGCATTTGTCTATTTTTTACCATTCAAATTTAGATTATAATCACTCATTTCTAGATTTGACTCTTCTAATAAAATTTTGCGAAGATGATCCACTTGTCATAGAGATCATTTCTACTAAGTTTCATGAAAAAATTAAGGGTCCGTTCGGTAGCCTTTTTAGAGACCCGTTTTTGTTTTTTGAGTTTAAAAACGGATAAAAAATGCGTTTGGTGGGATATTGACAAAAACACGAAAAACGCTTTCGAAAAATGAATTCAAGTTTAAAGCATAAAACGCAAAAACGCTAAAATGATGTTTTCACCATTTTCACTCTTGCAATCTTCATTTTCATTGTTTTCGTTCTCAGAAAATATTTTCACTATTTTCGTTCTCGGAAAATTCATTTTCTCATTTTCATTTTCTGAAAATATTCTCAGAAAATATTCTCCGAAAACGTTACCGAACGGGCCCTAATATATTTACTCCTCAAACTACACCTTCTTAAACGGAATTGGATCGAAAAGTAATGAAGACGAGCCAAGTCCCACATACACAGACATTCATTTGCACGTTCACAGTTAGGGCTTGGTTCAACTTGCATAAAAAATAAAAAATTCGAAGCAAATCAAAACAGTTGATGGAGGAAAATTTGAACCTTGACTAAAGAAACCCAAACTTGTATATTAAATCCCTAGAACGCAGAGAGAGATTTCGTTGATGGAAGATTGTTTTCAGATGAAGAAGAGAAAGAGAGAAACAGGTTTGTGCAGTGGCGTAGCCACATAGTGATGAGGGGGTGTGTGCGCACTCCCGACAATTTTGGGAATTTTTATTTTTTTTTTTAAATAGTGATTTATGTGCATAAATTTGTAGTTGATGGTATGTAATTGTTATAAATAAAAGTTGAGTGACATTTTGAAAATTGAAATACACTTAAATGAGGAGGAGAGAGATCCCAAGACCTCACTCTCCCCCTTTATTTTTCCGTTCTCTTTTCAGTTCTCCCATGTTTCTCTTTTCATTTTTGTCACTCTGTTTGACCATTTCACTCCACTTTCCATGACCGGCGACTCCGTCTAACGACCCCATCCACAACAGTACAGCACTGACCGGTGACCACTCATCCACTCCCACTCATCACCGATCGGCTCCCCGCTCTCCCACAGCAATATGATATCTTTTCTTGAATTTTAGGAGAATTTAGGACATTGTTTTGTGCATATATAGGATTGATTGTATTATTTTTAATGAAGTTGTTGAGGTCAAATGAATCTTCTAACTCAAATACGGAGGAATCAATAAATAATTTGTTGTGTGAATATATACATATTTCGTGTTCAAATTTCACTAGTTAAAAATTAGCAAAATTTTTAATTGATTTAGGTCTAATTATTAGTTATTAATTAAATAAATATTGAATTTATAGGGGTGATTTTGGAGTTTATTTAAATTGCACACTTTCGACTTCGAATTTCTAGCTATGCCACTGGGTTTGTAGGGTTGGGTTTTTGTTTTTGTTTAGTTTAGGTGGGGTGTTTGGTCACAAGAATAGCTTAAATTTGAAAAATGGGGACAGCTCGTCTTTTGGTCAAATCCGTACGGTTTGTACAGTATAAGAAACGTGCTACACATGAGCATTTTATATATATAGGAAGGAATTGGTCATCTAATGGTACCAATCATTTTGAGGGACTTATTCCTCTCCATTTTCTTTTATCTAATTTTGTTCAAGTGGGCTAATTTAAGAGTTAAATAGATGATGTTCTTTTTTTTTTTTTTTTTGCATGAAATTTGTTAGAGGTGATTTTTATAATAAGATCATGTCCATAAAATTTCATTTGAAATTCAAACTTAAAAAGTATGCCTAATCAAAATTTGGTATATTTGTTCATTTTCGATCGTTCAAATTTTAGATTATCATCTTTATTCATTTGTAGATTGAATTTTCAAATAAAATTTTGTGAAAATAATCTACTCATCATAGAGATCATTTATACCAAATTTCATAAAAAAAATTCATCTATTTAGTCTTCAAACTAGACTCTTTTGGACGGAATTTGACTGAAACATAATGGAAAGGAGCCAAGTCCCATTTTAAGGGTCTAATAATTGAAATTTTAGATATTTATGCTCCGTTTGATAGCAACATGAAAAATGAAAATAAAAACAATTAATTTGGGTAAAAAGATGAAAAATAAGTTGAGGCGTGAGGGTGAGATGCTCTCCATCTCATACTCATTTTTCTGAGTATATGTCCTACATCTCCTTTAATATTTTGTGAAAAAAAAATTCCACCATCACCCAGAAGAAAATTTTTTCATGGAAAAAAGCAAAAAGTAAGAGTTAATCTCAACACATCCCTCAACTTATTTTCCATCTTCTCACTTAAATTAGTTATTTTTCTTTTCATTTTCCATGTTGCTATCAAACGAAGCCTTAGTGAGCCAACTTCTCAGTTGAATTTTTTGAAAAAATATTGTAGAGATCGATGATTTACTAATCATGGAAATTATCTTTACCAAGTTTCATCAAAAGATTCATCTATTTACCTTCTCAAAATAGTTGGTCCGCATTTGAGGACAAAAAAATAGCCCTCTTAAAATCCTTCCCCTATATATTAAAAATTAAATATAATGTATGTTTGATATTTACTTAAATAATTTTATATATTCAACTATAAGCTAAGTACACTACTCTATTTGTCTTAAATTAAGAGTATATTTAATTTATATTTTTTTATTGTTGGTCAATTAATTATATACCTAAAAGAACACTATAATTTTAATTTGAGATATTTCAAGAAAAAAAAATACCAAAGTTGTACGTAACTTAAATAAATTTGAACCGCGGTAATCAGTTGAGAGTTACTTCTGGGTTGTGCTTTCAGTATTTTGATTTTTTTGGCTGAGTAGCATTGCTCTTTAATTACACACGTAGAATATTACTTAATTCCGTGCATGTGAAACCACACAATTCCAATTCTTAAGGTAATGATGTAATATTTTTAGCAAATGAAACGATCATTTCCCCGTACCACACTAAAAATTTAAAGTATTTTATTTTCGCACCCCTCAACAAATTCGTTCTTGCATATTAACTTATTTTTTAAAGAAAAATAATTCTCAACTAAAAGAGATTCTTCAAACTCACTCTTAAAATCACGGAAAAGGAACACACACCTAACATTCAAATGAGGCTGAAAAAGAAAATGAAAAAGAAAAAATGGGGCACCCTTCAACGATCTAGATTAAGAAAGAAACTTAAACTGGCCTTCTCACATATATGTAGGTGTAAGAAGAAGAAAAAGGATCAGAGAGAGAGAGAGAGAGAGAGCGAGTGAGTATATAAATATATATATTACCAGTAGAGAGAGAGGCACAAGAAACCCTGTTGCAGTTTAGGGTTTTGGTGCTGCGGAGGAGGATGGGGCTGCAGCTGGGGTAGTAGCTGTAACTGTACTGATGAGTGATGATCATATTCATATATATATAGTCAATAGAAAAGATTAAGCTATATATAGAATGAGAATGAAGCTAACTAGCTAGCTTAATTTGCTGTTATCCAAGATGAACCTACCAATGTTATCTATATATAGATACACCATCCAATTAAGTAAGATCAAATATTCAATACAATTGTTACGATGGCGACACATGTTATTATTTACTAATCAAATATCGTAAGAAAGTGTGCGTTTCTCTCTCTGCAAGCGTACGTGTCATTTTTTGTAATTTGATTAGGTAAGTGACAATACGTGTCGTTGTAATTGTTGTATTAAATATTCTCTTCCGAATCAAATTTTCTGTTTAATTTACTATTATATATTTTGATTTTACGCAAAAAAAAATCGTAAGAAAGATAGAATATTCAATTGTTACGACGGCGACACATATTATCATTTACTAATTAAATCGTAAGAAAGTGTGCATTTCTCTTTTTTCAATTGCACATGTTATTGATTTTTTGTAATTTGGTTAAGTAAATGATAATACGTGTTGTTGTATTAAATATTTTATTTTAATCAAATTTTCTATTTTACGATTATTTTGATTTGACGTAAAGAAAAAAAGAAATTTTAAGTTGACCGGGGACTTATTATTGGACTCTAAGGTGAAGTTTAGTTGATATTTTGAGTTGAGTTTTTTAAAATTTGGTGTTTGGTAGAATTTGGAAGTACGTTGACGAGTAGGTTTTAAATATATATTTTTTATCTAATTTTGATTTTTGGATTTTAAGTTATGGTATTTAAAAAATAATTTAAAGAGAAAAAATAAAGTGAAATAAATTTTGAGAAATATAAAAGTAAAGTTGGTTTGAAGTTAGGTTTTTTTTTTTAAATTTGAAAACAGAACACCTACCAAGTATCACCCCATCTTTGTACTACTAACATTATAACCCAATCAAAAGTAGAAACTAGTACTTTAAAACATATTTTAAGTGTAATTTATGTATTAATTAATTTTTTTTATATCAAAAAACAGATATTCTTTTTGGATATCATAAATTAAGAATCCATTATATATTTTTGAAGTCCCAAATTAATATTTCAATTTCGTTTCGTTCCATGCCGTATTATCGTGTCGGTTTGAGCAGGAGAATTTTTTAATTGAGAATCTAATTTTGAATTTTCATGATAGAGCTTCTAACGATTTGGTTTAAAATGGAGAGAGGGTGAATGCTTCTTTGGATCTCCCGCATATGAATGATTCATTCTTCTACAATAATTTGATCGTTGGGGTTTAAAATACTTCTTTTTGCAAATATAGTGTCTTTTATATTCATGACCTAAAAGTCTCTTCTGGAGAGGCATTTTCCTAATATAAATTATACTCCTTTGTCCCAAATTAAAAGTATGGTTTGACTTTCACTCATTCTTAATGATATATATCCATAATTGTCTAATTTTCACTTAATAAATTGCTGAAACTGAAATTTGTTTTATCATAAAATTTGGTGCATCTGGGACATCTAAAAGAAAAAAAATACTAGATTCTTAATTTGCAACATCCAAAAAATAAAAATAAATACTCCATAAATATGTTATGTTCAATCAGGTTTTTTGATAAAAATTCTTTTTTTGTTGAAGAAAATTACACATAATGTGCTATCATCTAGATATAATATGTATTAAGGATTTTACTGTGTAAGTCATACATTATGGATCATATTGAGCTTCCATGTAAATCATATATATTTACTATTGTATTCATGCCCAATTTAAATGAGTTATCTAATGAAAAACATAACTCAGTTATTCTCACAATACGTTATTAGTATACTCAGAACAAATAACCCTAATCCTAAAAAAAAAAAAAAAACTTCCGGCCGCCACCGATCACCATCTCTCTCGCTGCCCAAGTTTCAAGGTACACAATTTTGCTTCTCTTTGACAATAAGCTAATACGAGGTCTATTGTTGACTTGATTTTTTTTTTTAATTATTTGTTTATTTTATATTGTGAAGCGTAGAGATAAATACCTATGGATGATTAAAACAGAAGATTTAAACTGCCACTTTATATAATATTTATATTATAAATATAGGTCAAAGAATAATCCTTAAAAGTTATTGACTAACCCAGTTTGAAAGTATTGACTAACAGTACTAATATTCAAAGCTCCTGTATCGATATTAATGAAAGTCTTTCGTTTAATTAAATTAATTAAGAGAGCTCCAATTCATTCAATTTAATTTAATATGTAGACAGCGATTGATTTACTATTAATTAAATAATAGTATGCTTTTCACAAAAAAAATAAAATTCACAGGTGGCTTGAACGAATTGTTAATATGAAGTAGAATAAAATTTTCTATTAGATCAAGTTTGCTTATACAACTTTAAAAGAAGTGTCACTTCGCAGATTTTTTTCTCTGAGTTTATTTGTATTTATCTTTTTCTATTTTGTTTTTCTTATCCTAATACGATATAGGGGGTTTTCTCCCTTTAATAATAATAATAATAATAATAATAATAATAATAAAGAAGTTCTTTGATTTTTTTTATAAAAGTGCCTAATAATGTTTTATATATATATATATATGTAATCAGTTTTCATAAGGATATATTATATATATAAGAATGGAGTTATACATATATATATAAGGATATATTATACATACAAGTTCCATATTGTATTAATATTAGTTTAAGTTTTGTTTTGTTTTTTTCGTGATTCTGCCAATTGATATATATGTAGTACTCGTAAACATATATATGTATAATTAGTTTAAATGCATATTATATTTTTATATTATGCCGATTATTAATTCACATATAAGGATACATTTATATATATACTTAATATATGTGTGTGGTTGGTACCTTTTGCTTCTTGCTATGATTGTTCACATATATATATATATATTAGGGACAGCCCGTGCCAAAGGCATTGTGGTGCAATTAAATATTTACTTAATTTTCGCTAAAAGCAATTTTAGTAATAGATAACATCCCATCCCAATGCAGACATGGTGGTTACATGTAACTAAACAAAAATGAAAAGAATCACTGATTATATTAATACCACTTGATGAAACAAATGTCACAATTAAGTTTCTTAGTAAATGCAGTACTTATATACTGAAATAAAACATTAAACCTAAGTTAAAAAGGGAAATTTATTCATTGACATTAAACAAATGGCTAAAGACTGGTGTATGCAAATCAACCCCGACAAATTTTACGGACCTTGAGATTTATTCATTGTCATTGCATATGCCAATCGGACTGAAAATTGACGCCTTGTCATTTTAAGTGGCAACTTAGACGAAGATGGAGTCAAGGAAATTCTTGGAATGAACACTAAGTTTCCATGCTTATCTCCAGTTAATATTTTAGCTTCAATTACAAAATCTCCGCACTTGACTACGATAAGTCTAATTCCATTACAGAGACCATCTTTAGGTGCAATGTTTCTTAGTAGCATAATTGGCGCGCCCAAGTTAAGATCCAGTTTAAATGAGGGTAGCCCAAGGGGATTAAGAATGTTTAGAAACTCATTTGGGTATTGATGTGTAATTCTTGGGTCTACATCCTCATCTTCTACCATTTTATTTGCAGCGAAGTACATAAAAGTTTCACCATAAAAACTGTCCAATGCTAATTGGTTGATGGAACTGACATCATCATTTCTAGCAGATAGAATTGTTCTCTCAGTTAGGAATTCAGATGTGATCGTACTTGCCACGTCAAGATGCGGGTAAATAACAGAAATAATATCCTCTACGTTTTGGCACTTCCAAATTGAAGTTGGAAGTATTATTATTTCTTCAGGATTTGATCCAATCTAGAAAAAAAAATCTTAAAGAACTACAATTACATTAAAAGAATGACATAATGTGTAAGAAAGTGTATTACCTCATTGAGAAAAGCAGAGAAATTGATATTTCTATGTGACTCGTCATTTAGGCGCATATTAATATGTAATGTAAGGACATGGATGTCATTCCATAATGTAGAGCGTCTTAATGTTGCTGCAACAATTTTCTCACAAACACCTCTAGGAATAACAGGTAAGATTTGTCTAAAGTCCCCCCCAAGAATAACAGTAATACTACCGAATGACATAACATTATCACGAATATCTTGTAGGGTCGGATTAACTGCTTCAATACAATGGCAATGTTGCATTGGAACCTCATCCCATATGATAGTCTTGCCATTCTAAATAATAAGCATGTGATGACTGCTTAGTGAAGCCGCAGAATGAGTTTTTCAAAACATCTAATGGGATGCAAAATATCGAATGTGCTATTCGACCCCCAATTAATAATCCTGATGCAATCCCTGATGATGCAACAGAAACTCCTATATCTCCCTCGCTGCGACATTTTGTTGCAATTGTATTATAAAGAAAAGTCTTTCCAGTTCCTGCACTGCCACTTAAAAAGAAAGTAGTTCCCTTATTTTCGTAAATCGAAGACATAACCGCATTATAGGCACTACTTTGTCCTTCATTGAGCCAATCAATGTGACCTTGAATGTTTAACTGGTCTGCTTCGATTTGTAACTGACGATGTTCCCATATCAACCGATTACCAACAACAGTACTCCAATTTGTAGATGGTTGTGGCATGGGTGGAAAGTTTGACAATCTCTTACTTGATTCTTGAAGTAATTGATTTAGAAGGAATAAGCCATAATCCTGAACTTGTTCATTAGTTAGAACTGCAATACCATAACATGTACGGATTGCGAATAAAAGATCATCACAGATATGCATAGAAATTTGGTTCCATAATGCATCAGGATTAAGAGGGAGCATTTTGTCAGGATAATACAAAACAATCTTCTCAACTGGGATCCGGTTCTCATTATTGCAGCTTCTCTTAGACATTGTATCCATTCTTCATCATCTTCTAGAAGGCCTTTTGCAACACATGCTGCCTTGTACGTAAGGTGGACAATGTTGTTAACAGTCCTCAAGCATTCAAAAGATGTAGGTCCCTTCACAACAGTTAGTAAAAGGCGCAAATAAAACCTTTCACCTTAATTTGGGCTGGCAAAATAAATTCTTCCGATTTGAAAACCCATTTGTCTTTCTGTCCACAACTTTCTTCCTTTTTGTCAAATAAAATATTTTGGAAACTCTTGATATGTTAGTTGTTGAACTTTAGTATTTATATCGCAACATACAAAGAAAGCAGTAAGCATTGTCTGTTGGAACTGAGTTCTATTAACAACGTCCTGAATTGATTCAGTTGGATTATAAAGAACATTATGCTGCCCTTCCAAGTGTACCACCAAGCGCAAAACTGTTGGGAACTCTTGATGTAAAGGATTACCAAATATTTGCCATGCTGCTATGGGAATTCGAACCTCCGACCCGTGCTCCGCTCGGTTTTCTTTTGTTTCGAATAAAAAACTTATTTTGTAGAGTCGCTAGTTTGTTTTACATGAAAACAAACAAAAGATCGTACGAAGGATAATTTGAAAACAAACTATCCTTCATACTTTTGAAACCAGAGATTGATTGAAAACTTGTTTTGCTAGGGTTTGGGAACTATGTTACGAAATAGGAAGGTGTATTTAATTCATATTTTAGATATCTTGCAAGTAGTTTGAATAGTTTTTTAGAATGGTCCTTTCTGGATGAATTTAGTTAAAAATGGTATTTTGAAATCAGACTCGAGCGTTGCGAGCGCCTACGTATTCATTCGTAGAATGAAATCAGAGTCTCGTAGTTCCGTTCATTTGAAAACTGTTTTTGTATTTTTTATGTTTTGTTTTGAAAACGTGTCAAAACGGATTTTAATTTTCTTATAAAATTTAGAGAGGACTTATTTTGAAAGCAGTGGACTTCTTTGCAAGTTATCTAATTTTCTGTATTAAAACTGATATTTAAATACAGTATTGAAATTCAAAAAAGTTGTAGAAAGACGTACATGATGCTCTTGAAGAAGAACGGAGGTAGCTTGCTTTGATTGCTCCTTTCTCTCCTGAACTTTCTCTCTCTAGACTTTTCTCTCACTAGCCTTCTCTCACTAGACTTCTCTCAGTAGCCTTCTCTCTCTATAAATTTTTTAAAAGAAAAGACTCTAATAATTTTGACAGAATTTCACCTTACTAAAAACACTAGTGAGTGTCGATGATCCCAAATGAGACCCCAAGGGTCCTATTTATAGTGAAATTTCCACCAAAAAATGCTCCAAAAGAAGCCAGCCGCAGGAGGTGCTACTAGGGCGTGCGGTTGGGGAGTGCAGCTATGGCGTGCGGCTAGGTACCAATCGTACGGCTGGCAAGGAGCCGTGCGGTTAGGGGCTTGCGGTTGGCATCTTAAAAATGCCTAGAAACACCTAACAAAACTCAAATTTTCTAACGGGGTGCTGCCCGCACCTCTCAACCTAACCGGGCAGGTCGATCCCTGTCCTAATAAGCGAAGTGGCAACATTGATCGCATCAGACTCCTAAGGGATCCAAAATTGGAGTCTTTCCTATTAGTCTTCTATATGCATGATGACTTAGGACAAAATGCAAGATGCTCGTTTTATGAGAAAACCAGTATTCACACGAGAGTCGTGGATTGGGGTGTTCATAGCTGCCTCAGGTGGTCCAATGTATCTTGCATCGAGATATTGTTTAATTTCATCAACTGCACCCAATACCATAGTTGTGCGATCGTAACCCTTGAAAATGTATTGGTGGATATACTTAACACATCTTAACCTTGCGCAAACTTCAACATTAATATGACAATTAAACATCCTGGATAGGTGCGGATTATATGGCATAATATCTCTATTATCAACTTCACATCCAGATCTAATAGTGTGCTTTCTACCATCATTCCGCCTTCGATAGATTGGATAACTGTCTTGGTCCATTGTAGTTTCATCTGCCCAATCTTTGGGATATCTCTTAGTGCATCTACTATTATCATCAATACATGGCGCATTAGGATTTTGAGTACCACAAGGTCCACGAATCATACAACTTTTGATAGTTTCATATAGTTTCGGATCAACAATTGCATCTGAAAATTGAGCAGAAACTAAATAGTTCACCTATTCACATGTTCAGATTTTGTCATCTCCATGAAGAAAAATAAGTAAGTGCATATGCAGCAATCCGCGCCTCTGAAATTCAATGGTGAATACATGCCCCACTTTTCTTCAAAATACTTGATTTTTATCAATCTCTTTCATCAAGGCAAGTCTTTTTAATTCAAATACACGGGCAACCAAATCTGGACGGTCAGAAGGTGATTGATGTGGTAACAAAGATGATTTAATTTCTGGCCAGTTGGGATTTGTAGTCATGGTGAGAAAAATATCTGGATGATGGTTGTATCGAGTTATAGCCATTGAATCTTGGAATATTTCAAACATTTGTCTTGGACTACCAGAGAAAGATGATGGCAAAACGACTCGCTTCCCAACTTGATGAGCCTCTAACCCATCAACAGCAGGATCGTATAGACTTTGGTATAATTCAGAACAAAGCCGTTTTTTATTAAGCCTGTAATAAGTCAACCGAGTTTGCTCTGTTGCAGCCTAAGCATCAACAATGAACTCCTGAAATAATTTTCTACCTCTTAGGATTGTCTAGTACTCTGTGGTTCTTTCAAACAAACGGTACCCATAAAACTGCATCTGAGTAAGCCTGGAATCTAAAGCTTTATTTAATACAGGATCCCACTGCTTAAAATCAAGTTCCAAGCCAAGTTCGCCATGTAGGAACATTAACATATAGTACAACGGCAAATAAGTCGGATGGCATTCGTTAATCTGCATCAACTGATTACTCCCTCGTAATCATACAATGACATCCCTCATTCCTGACACCTCAGTACCGTCTTCCGGCAATATCACAGCAATCTCATCAGAAGTTGGTATATTGTGAGTTCGTCTATCTTTATTTGGTGCATAATGAAGGTAAGCTGGTATGTCATGGTTGCCTATATGGTTCAAATGTTCCCCCTCTAAAATTGATGCAGCTTGCCTAAACTTATCAGAGAATGCGTGAAACCGCGAAAGATTATCGTGAATAGTTTTAAGGACATCATTTCTTAATTGTGGATTATGTCGACTACGACAATCTAAAGCTCAATCAGGGTCATGAATATACAATTGTGCGTAACTTGGATCTTAACCATTTGGGGGTTCAAGGGCACCTGTTCAATGTCATACCTCCCTATGAATTGTGAATGATGTAGGACCCCTACCATGAAGCACTCTATCATCCATTTGAACACCTAAGCTCGTAAATGCATTTGCTGCATTGTACAGCCAAATATAACTTCGAAATGACTTTAATTGGAGATCATTGCCATCATATAATGCTTTAATATCAAGATGTGGCGTAATAAGTAATGGGAGTCGAATCCTACCTTGCAAACAACATGATCCAAATAATGGGCGTTCAACAGACGAATTAGATAACATTTCAGCACTCCAATGCAAAGCATAACAATGAGGGCATGTTTTATCCATCATACCCAAATAATGTCTCCTTAAATTAGGATGCACTCGAGGGTTAACAACAGTAGTTAATGGCTCATCATTGGAAGAAGTTGACCTAAAATAAAATATTTTGTAGATACGATTTTAGTTATAAAAGCAAGAATTAAGAAACATATCTTAAAGAACACTATTTGTCTAATGGCAAATGAAATTACTCGATATTATTCAAAGCTGGTTACTGCAACAGAGGAATAGTAACATTATCATTGAAAGCAGATGATGTTGGAAAAATATAATTGTATGGCTGAGTCTGGATAATTGGTTGAGTGCCATATGATTCAACACTTGATTGTGAGTCTAAAGAATTTGGAACTTGAGGATGCATAGTAGAAGGACCAGGTTGAAGCAATGATTGGTGTTTGTAAAATTTATTTTTTAGTTTTGAACATTCTGATTGATACGCAAGGCGTTGTGCTGGCATAGGGGTTAAAACAGAAAGGAATCGTGGTAAGCTTGTCTCGAGTTGATTAGATTGAAGTTCTTTTCCTTATTGTTCTCTTTCACGTTGTAAACGTTGTGCAAGTTGTCTTGGTTGCATTTCACTGCATTTTCTTTCTCGCCTTTTACGTTGAGCCAGTACAGCTTTAGAAAGAACATTGCTATTGGACCCCTAAAAATGAAGAATTTTAAGCTCCTTGAATCAAAATCCTAGAAAAGTTTGTCATCTCTATCGAAATTTAATCCAAATAATGAGAACACCTAACTCCCTTTCCCCTATAGCTATAATCAAAATTTATGTTACTCGCTCTATTATCAAATGTTTTATTGAAAAAATAAAAAAAAATATGATTTATTTTTATCTCTAAGGCTCGTGTGGATGTCCTTAACAACCTAGTTAGCCCATTCACTGAAGCATCATAATCACCATTATCAATTAATTAATTAATTAACAATTTTTTATCTATATTATAAGGGAAAGAAACATCACATCACCAATTTATCAAATCAATGGATCACATTTAGTTACGATGAATAAGAAAGATTTTTGGCCATTAAATGTGTTTTCAAAACAAAAAAAGTCCATAATTTATAAATTTTGATATTTAAAATATCCTAATCTACTATCTATTTATCTCTCTTATTAACATCGTTTTAAAATTTAAAATAAATTAACTTTAAAAACAAAAATTAGACATTATTAAAATTTGTATATTTAAAATAAGTTCTTTTAAAAAAAATGCGATAGATACATTAATTGTTCAAAATATTTATTTTTGTATATATTGGTAAATGATTAGGAATCATAAAATGGCCCAACAAAACTTTAATGCTGTGAAAAAACATGTTCGAATTTAAGCATATCATAAACGGGAACACATTTGATTTTTTCAATGAAAACCCACCTCAATCTAGTTGGGTCGAATATATTTTTTGGGATCTTGACTTTGGCTTTAGCAAAGTCTCCCCCTTTAGCTTAACAGTTAAATTAGTTGATATCTCTATCTATGATAGTTCGTTTATGTGAGTTTAGAAAAAGCTAGACCTATTATAGTATGATTATTGCTTACACTGTTTTCCTAATGTATAGTTTGTTTATGTGGTTTTAGCAAACTTTTTTTAGTATCACTATTTTTTAACTATTAATATTTTTTATCCCACCGTGTCCTTCGGCACGGGTAATACCCAGTAAAAAATATAAATAAGAGAGCACTTTAATATGTGAAGAAGCAATAAAAAATATCATAGCAATGAGCATAAAAAGAAAAAGCACGTACAATTAAAATTTAATTAGAAATATGCGCCTATAGAATTATAGATGTTCATACATGATAAATTTCTTCAAATGGTAATATAGATATGTGGAGATGCAAAATTGCATTAAAGTGTATTAACAAAATACCACGGGTGCCGTCGGAGCTTGATTTTCTTTCCCCTTTCCCTTTCCTATGTACGATGCATTTGACTCCAAGTTTTTCATCTTGGATTGTTAAGATTCATGGCATTGTATATTAAAATTCTTTTTAAGCATTATATTTAGTTTAGATAAAAATGTTAAAATAAATAAATTATAATTAACTAAAATACTCGTAACTTGCCTTAAGCATTATATTTAATTCAGACTCATCTCGAATAACAATGCTAACATTTTGCTTGCGCAAAAACTCCTTCTGTAAGTAAATCAAACAACAATTGTTTAATAATTATTGTTACATATGAGAATCCAAAAAAAAAATTTGCTCGAAGAAGGTTAAAAATATATACCGTTCGTAGTAAATTATAGTCTTCCTACAAAAAAAAATGCAGACAATAAAAAAATCTCAGATTAACCATTGTTTATTACATATCCAAATACGGTAAAAAATTAGAAACACGAAAGAAAGAGCTTACATATCCAAATACAGTTATACTATGTCGTCCTCCAAGCGGGTCTATTGTTGGACTCACTGTCGCTGTATTATTTCACATATATAGTAATGTTAAACATTTAGATTAAATGAAATTGTAGCATGGGATTGACTATGATACTATTAAAAGAACACTAATTTCAAGTTAATTAATCATTGGAAATAAAACTTGTTTGGTTTTATCACAACATCGGATAAAACTAATTAAGATTGAATATATTCAAAGAAATACATTGAGAAATATACGATGTAGTGGTTGCGTCATGTTACTAGTGGAGGCATTAAGATTGTGTTGACGAACCACAGATTGAAGCGGGGGCCCAAAAAGGATTGAGTCGCCGTGTTACTGGTAGAGGCACTAAGATTATGCTGTCGAATAACTGATATAGGCAATGCGTTAGATTAGGTATAAGTAGCAAAAGGTAAGACATATGAAAGAGAAACTACGTCAATCATTTGGCTACTTAATTATTATGTATAGCTATGTACTAATATATTTTAATTTATTTTCATTTTATTCTTTTTACTTAATTTTAGCAAATACTACATCTACTTAGGTTCAATATATATAACCTAGGCTTGAGTTCGGGTGTGAGTTGGGCCAATCTCGTCCCAAATGCGGGCAATTGACATTTGTAAGAAAAAACATGCAGATCTATGTTAATGGCAGATCCAATGAGACATACCTTGTACCGGGTGCGCCGTGTTAATGGCAGATCCAATGAGATTTAGTTGTTGACCAACTGATTGTGGCAGTGCATCGGAGGAAGTCCGGGTAACATAAGGTACGCAGGTGGGTGGTTTACGTGGTCGGTGACTCTTATGTATTCGTTGACGACGTAATCCCCATTGAAAGAGGTTGGCAGTGTTATCATTAAGTTATATTTCAGGGCGTCGACGTTGAGTTCGACGACGACGTAGCCCCCATCGTAAGTGGATCTTCATTATGAATTGTTCCATTAAAACCATAAAGGGATATAATCAAATACAAACATATAATGGATGGTATAAACAAAATACAAACACCCTGAATTCAATAAATAAAATTAATAGTTTAACTATTATTTAGTGTTAGTAATTTTAAGTGACTAAGATTGGCAAGGGCTTAATAGTATAGTAGTAAGTATTTTATGATAATTCGATAGAGTGAGTGATGGGTAAAGAGCTCGAATCACGTTACTATAATTAAAAAAAATAAAGAGCCGGGATTTGTCAATTAAATAGTAAGAAAAGTGATATGGGCATTTCAATTTTTTTAGGTGTAATAATAGGCGGTTTTGGTGTCACATACGTAGTAAGAAAAGTAAGCATAAACCATCATAGATTTTATACTATCTTATAACAATCTTTTTCAGCTCAAGCTTAGTCCTATTTAATTTTTTAATAAATTTTACGATTTACTACTCGTAAGTAACCAAACTTTCACTGACTAACAACTATGTGAAATGAATTGAAGAACTAACCCCTTTGAAGATTCCCCCTGTGTACAAATGAAGTAAATAACTAACTTCTCGAAAGTGGCACTTCACGTTGGATCTGTGTTTTCAAAAATTATTAAAACTTAGATTCAAATACACCAAATCTTAGCATTGACTGCTAATAAGTCCAAAAATAGAAATTAAAGAAAATGCACCCTTTTTAGTATCGACCGCTAAAAGTCCAAGTACACAAAAATATACCAAATCTCATAAAAGTTCAAGTAGAAGTCCCATTTGTTTTCAGCTCAAGCTTAGTCCTATTTAATTTCTTAATAAATTTTACAATTTACCACTCATATGTTTTACTCATTCTAGTAACCAAACATTTCAACAATAAAACAATTTTAAATGCTATAATTTGGACAATCAAATTGCTTTGGTTTTGTTAGGTAAATATTTTTATGGTGAAATTCATCCAAACTTATGCGAGGTCTCATTGTGGGGTGTCTTATTTTTATTTTTTTAAAAGTGGATTTGAATGTTTTTTGTTAAAATGCAATAATTTTCAACTACTTTCACAATAAGTAAAGTTTCTATTTTTTTTAGCCTACTTCTATCCAAATTGAACCTTTTCTCTTTGTTAAGTTCAATTGGGAGCTTAATTAAATTGTAATGTGGGTAAAATTAAATGATTTTGAGCAAATATTTCAATTCCTCTAATTTTCTTAGCAACCAAACAAGTCATAATGGATTATCTCTCCTTCTTCCTAATTATCTAACAAAAACTAATTACTTCTCAATTTTCATTTCGAGGAATTGAAAGGAATTAACACTTCCCACAACTTTTACTTTTAATTTTCTTTATTCCTAATTCAAATGTAAAAAGAACAATACATGTTTTTTGAATTCCACTAAATTCACAGCACCGCGTTAGCGCAGCTGGCAACACCAACAAACCCATTTTGTCTGGTCGTTTACCCTATTACTAATCTAACACTAAAACAGCAAACAAATCATAAACAAAAGTGAAGAGGTCTTAACTTGTTTCAACTTTGTAGTAGCCTTAATCATGCAACCTTGAATCTCAATAAAAGCCTTTTAAATCAAATAAACAAAACAAATGGAGAAAGAGAATCATCAGCCCTTTGAGTTTGAAATATAAAAACTAAAAGAGCTAACAAAAGAAGTATTAATTAATTATCAAATGAAGAAGAAGAAGAAGAAGAAGAAGAATGAATGAATGAATTATCTCTTCCACTTCCTAATTCTCTTACAAAAACTAATTACTTCTCTATTTTCATTTCGAGGAATTAAAAGGAACTAACACTTCCGACAACTTTTAGCCTACTTCTATTTTTCAGAATAAGTAAAGTTTTTATTTTTCTTAGCCTACTTCTATCCAAATTGAACATTTTCTCTTTGTTAAGTTCAATTGGGAGCTTAATTAAATTGTAATGTGGGTAAAATTAAATGAGCTTGAGCAAATATTTTCATTCCTCTAATTTTCTCAGCAACCAAAACAGGTCATAATGGATTCTCTCTCCCTCTTCCTAATTCTCTTACAAAAACTAATTACTTCTCAATTTTCATTTCGAGGAGTTGAAAGGAATTAACACTTCCCACAATTTTTACCTTAAATTTTCTTTACTCCTAATTCAAATGTAAAAAGAGCAATACATGTTTTTTGAATTCTACTAAATTCACAGCACCGCATTAGCGCAGCAGGCAGCACAGTGATAGCGCAGGTGGCAGCACAGCGTTAGCGCGGCTGGCAACACCAACAAACCCATTTTGTCTGGTCGTTTACCCTATTATTAATCTAACACTAAAACAGCAAACAAATCATAGACAAAAGTGAAGAGGTCTTAACTTGTTTCAACTTTGCAGTAACCTCAATCATGCAACCTTAAATCTCAATAAAAGCCTTTTAAATCAAACAAACAAAACTGTAGGTCGAAAAATAATCCTAGAGGGGGGGGTGAGTAGGGTTTTAAAAACTTAATGCAGAATAAAATACTTTTCTAAAAAGGTTTAAGCAAATCAACTTTACTAAACAAATATATCAAGGAATGCAAGTAATAAAACAATCAAACAATCAATCCCAAGGTAAGCAAACTAAAAATACAAGCAAATAATATAGTAATAAATAGAGAGCTTGAGTTTAGAAAGAATGAACCAATTTGAAGTCCAAGGCTTTTTGTCCACACGGTTTTGGTTTACCAAACCATAATCCGCGCTCGGTTAGTTCCTCGAGAAGTTCCACTAATACCGTTTTTCTTCCGGGTGAAAAACAAACCTCTACAAGTGTTGTTGTCTCACTACACTTTTACAAATATTACTATACCACAATATTCACACAAGAAACCCTCTTGCTAATCTATGAGATTTACCTGTCACAAATTGCTAAACAAGAATTTACCTTCTTGTTTTCCTATGAGATTTACTTCTCACAATTTAATACAAATTGTTTGGTGACTCACACCAATGAATAACAACTATCAAGTGTTTAAAGAATACAATTGAAGCTCACACTAGAGTTATCAAGATTGATCAATAAGTTTAATCTCAAATATGAAGGATATGATCAATGCAATAGCTTGTATACTTGAATAATGAGGATAGATGAAAAATGAGTTTGTATAATCATTCAAGTGTGTAAAAACATGTCTAAGACCTCATATATATAGCTTGCAAAAGGATATGGCCGTTTGAAGTGGTTATAAGAAGTTATGAGACAAAACTAGACATTTACCAACTTTCCAACGGCTAGTTTTTGGCTTGGTAGTCGACTATCCTAAGGACCATGTAGTCGACTACATGGTGTAGTCAACTCATCAATTAAATGTGTAGTCGACTACATGCTTCTGGAATTCTAGCCAAAGCCAAACCTCAAATCAACCAAACTCTTGGGGAATGTTCTAGAGGTTATTCTAAGCATGTTGGAGTTGGTTTTGAACATAAAATCAACCGGATAAATTAGATATGATTTTTACAAGAAAACCGGTTTAAGTGAAATAGTTTTGTAAATGAGGTTTAATTCAAACTTTGATTTTGAAAGAGTTTGAATGCAATGAATGATACATAATCATGGTTGAGCTTAGTTTGAGATCAATAGAAATATCTTTACAAAAAGCTAAGCACTCACTTAAATAATAAAGTATCTAGCCTTCAAGGAGCTTGAGCTAGTTTCTTTGTACTTCACTTGAATTCTTGTCTTGAAGCTTTTGATTCTTGTTCTTATGTGCTTCATGAAATGCATTGATGAGATTGATCTTCTTTGACTCCTTGTCTAGTGCTTTGTTGACTTGATCGGATATTGATAGAATGATCCTTGTCAAACTTCCTTTGAGCAGTCATGCTATTCTTGATTTTCCAAATAAGAAAGCTATAATCTTAAATCAAGAACATGTTAAATTATACATTATTGATTTATTGTTATTATCAAAGTAAGATTAAGACCTACGAGGTCAACAAAAACAAATGGAGAAAGAGAATCATCCGCCCCTTGAGTTTGAAATATAAAAATTAAAAGAGCTAACAAAAGAAGTATTAATTAATTATCAAAAGAAGAAGAAGAAGAAGAATGAATGAATTCTCTCTTCCACTTCCTAATTCTCTTACAAAAACTAATTACTTCTCTATTTTCGTTTCGAGGAATTAAAAGGAATTAACACTTCTCACAATTTTTAGCCTACTTATATTTTTCAAAATAAGTAAAGTTTTTATTTTTCTTAGCCTACTTCTATCCAAATTGAACCTTTTCTCTTTGTTAAGTTCAATTGGGAGCTTAATTAAATTGTAATGTGGGTAAAATTAAATGAGTTTGAGCAAATATTTCCATTCCTCTAATTTCTCAGCAACCAAAACAGGTCATAATGGATTCTCTCTCCCTCTTCCTAATCCTCTTGCAAAAACTAATTACTTCTCAATTTTCATTTCGAGGAATTGAAAGGAATTAGCACTTCCCACAACTTTTACTTTCAATTTTCTTTACTCCTAATTCAAATGTAAAAAGAGCAATACATGTTTTTTGAATTCCACTAAATTCACAGCACCGCGTTAGCGCGGGTGGCAGCACCGCGTTAGCGCAGCTGGCAGCACCAAAACAGCAACACCAATTAAGCTAGCAACACTGAAACAGCAAACAAATAATAAACTTGGTCGTTTGCCCAATCTTTATAATCCAAGAACTATTTCAACAAAACTTGAATCCCTATCTTATTCATTTTCAAAGAGCACAAACCCTTAATCTTCTTTATTTTCAAAGACCAAAACTTGAATCATAAACTTGCTCACCCCAATTTATTAATTTAGAAAAAGCCCTAAGATTTTGAAATATCAAACTTGAAATAAAATAGAAAGTAGAAGAAGGAAGAAAGGGAGAGATGAGAGTAGAGAGTAGATAGAAGGAATAAATACATGTTTTGTCGCTAGAGGTTCTGCGGCTCCGGCGGCTCCAGTTGTTTGTCGCTGGGAGTGGAGATGGATTTGCTAAAGGGAAGGAATATAGTGAGAGAAATAGTCTATTGTTGAGTATATATGGAAAGTGGGTGCTTAGTAAAAGTAAGAGAGAGAAGCGGGAAAATAAGCGTCTGAGAGTTAATCTTAACCATTTATTTATTTTTTGATCAATTAAGAGCCATTCATTTTTTTATAAGACACACACATTTTTTAGATTCAAAAACCCTTCTTCCTTATTATTATAGATATATCTTACTTGATGTGACTTATTGTTCTTGTGCATATTTATTTTTGCGTGCACCATGTCATGATTATATGTGTGAGGATTTTATAAAATTGATAATGCTGCTGGTTGTGTATACACATATACATATATATATTAGATGGATTAATTAAATTTATAATTATTATAATTATGGTAAATCACATGCTAATAAAATTTAAATATTATTTATATAGTTAATTGTTTTATTTAGTATATCATAAATTGAAAGTTGCAATGATAATTAACGTTCATGTGCATTATAATTACTATGATAAAGTATTTTCATATAGTATCGAAAAATGTGACCATTATGGATCTTCGTTTTGAAATCTAATTCATATTCCTGTAAAATAACTAACATGGATGTACTTATAATTGTGTAATATTTTCTTTATTATTTATTAAGATGGCCGACTCAGCTCGACTTGAATTTGAAATTTTGAACTTAGAAGGACTTGAGTATCATCGATGGTTTTTTAATGTAGAAACCTCTTTTGTGGCAAAAGAATACTCTACCACACTCACTGACCCCACATACAAAGGACCGTCTAATAAGGTACAAGCAAATATATTAATGTTTCTTAGGAGACATATTGATCCCAGCCTACGCTGGGAGTACCTTTACTTGAAGACACCCAAAGAAATATGGATGCCTTTAAAGAATGTTTTAAGAACATTCATGACACTTTGCTCCCAGAATTAACCGTTTAATGGAATGAAATCCGCTTCTTGACTACAAAAGGGTTAATGACTTTAACAAGGACATGTTACTCCTAAAGGCACGTCTTAACTTCTATGAAGAGGATATCACAGAAAATGATATAATTCAGAAGACTCTTTCCACTTTCCATACTTTAGCACTTATACTAGCGAACCAGTATAGGCTCAAATATGATAACAAAAGAATCATAATATTTAATAAGCTTATCAACCTACTACAAGTGGCTGAAAGGCATAATGAGGTTCTTTTAAATAACAATGCTAGGCTTGTTGGGACAAAGAGAATTCCTAAAGCTAACTACGGAAAGATGAATAATGAAAAGAACCCTATTGCAAAAGGGGTTGGACGTGATGATCCCTACCCACGTGGCAACAATGCACAACATGGAAAGAGACATGAGAGTTGTGGTACGGGTCGTAGAGTCTCTTCCAAAGTATGGAGAAGAAATGGTGCTATTGGACCTAGTGGTTAGGGAAACAAGATGAAAAATGCACCTAAAAACTCTTTGGTTAAAAAGGAAAGAGTTGGCGATGAGCCATGTTACATGTGTAGAGTTGCTGGGCACTGGTACAAGAACTGGCACGCAAGCGCTAAAGTAACAGCGAATTACAAGAGATATCGAGAGTCTATAGAACAAGAATCTGATTTTATGAATGAAGAAAACAATGATACTGATGTCAACTTCACAATTGTAGACTTTAGCAGCAAGGACTTTGCTCAGTCAATGGAAGCGCTCGATTTTGACTGATCTGCTTTATTCACTTTATTTTCCAGAAATAGTTGAACAGGCATATTGCCAATTTTTAATTAGACTATGGTTTTATTTTAAAGTTTATGATTGATTGGATGGATTAGATTTCTAAATAAGATATTAGATTAATTAATGTTGGTTTTATCGTTTTTTTCTAACGTAATTAAATTTGTTCGCTTTATTACTACATAGTTCGGAGTTTTTACTTGATTTCATTATTGTAAAATTGTATCAATGATAACTTTAATGATTGGTTGATAATGGAACACCATAACCATTAAATAAAATAGGCAATTAATAACTTCTAACACGTATGTGACTATGATGATTAAATCATCATAAGAGCGAAGAACTGCTCAACCATTTTATTGTTAAAACGGTGTTAAAGTCACATACGCTTTATATGCACCCAGAGCAACCCGAATTTTGTTAATAATATTCATACCAACAGTAATCATACAAAAACCAAATGTAAGAATGGAACAAAAATATATTTATTTAACCTCTAAACAAATGTGTAAATAAACGCCTTTTAGAGAAACTTATGCGTCATTCTAGTGGAATATACCCTACTACGATAAGGATTGTAGAATCCTATGATGTCACCAATGATGTATTGTGGGACACTGACTCATACAGGCTTAAGCATGCTTGCCTAGTGCACCCTAGTCATGATGATCTATATGTTAAAGCACTTACACGAATATCCCATCTTCTGAGTGACAAATAAATGGGAGAAAAATTTAACACATTGCAACGTGTTGATACTACTAATGTTCAAAAGTAATCCTTCACTTCTGAAGTACTGGAAGCAATATTCCCCTTCCCATTATGCCTCATTGATTATGTCAAAAAAACGACACTCGATTTTTCAAAGTTTGTTCTTTAGAAAAAAAATAGGATTGAGATCTTCCTTTACTAAAGATACAAAATAAAATATACCATTCTTACATTGAATATAATGATAAATTTGTGGATTAATATATTCAGAATGCAAAACCATTCAAAGTACTTTATGGATCTGGTGGATAATTCGACATTCTGGTCACACGTCGAATAATTGTCTACAAGAAATGCTGCATTTACAAACATCTTAACACATATTATACGCTTAAGGGCTCACCACCTTGATTACTGTATCATGTCTATAAGACTCGATAAAGTTAGAGAGTTTACATCAAAAGTACTTGATGATTATTGCAAAAAATTGAAGTATAGAATCCCATTCTCTATGTGTATACGCAAAAAAAGTCTCACAAAAACAACCATCAAAAGTATATAGATGGTAGATGGGGCATTGGTTATGCACACCATATTGCCTATATATGCCCGGGGTTTATGCAATATTCCATGCAGGTTTACTTATTTGTTTCAAGGTCCAATATTATACGACTATTATATGCGTACCAGTTGGTAATTGAATATTAGCCTGATATTTTACGCATATGTACCGATTGTGCCCTCACAATGCACTAAATTGGGCCTACTGAGACAATTAAGTATTATCGTTGGATACGAATCCTTAACGATAATTCGCCATTTGGAATCTTTATCAAACGATCTCTTTACCACGAAAAATTATGGATTGTCACTTTGATGAGACGGTCTTCCAGTCTTAGGGGGAGATAGGAAAATAATTTTTAAAAATAATGACACGAATTGTCGTGCCCCCACTCTGTCTCATCTTTATCCCCACACATATCACAATGTACAATGAAGTAAAAAAGAATAATCAATCTTTAAAACGTAACATATTCGATGCCTGATGCGTTTAGTGATATCAAAAAGTGACAAGATACCAGCTGCAATATGCCTGCAAGTTTGGAACACCCCAACAAGGGGCACAGTGTCGCAAAAAGAGACGCTGCAACCATACTTAGTGAAGGTGTGGTTGAGGCCATGACTCCCTAAAGGAATAAAGGGATGTCACTTGGTTCGACAAATACTCACATAAAAGAAGAGGTGGAGTAAGGCACAAATTGATCAATTAATCATTAATGTAAAAGTCCCTAAGATTATCGCTGATTATACTTATGTCTTATGTCTTTGAATCAATACTGGGGAACGCCCCGAAGTTATAAATAATTTCAAAGAATAAATCTTAATGGTTTAAGAGAAGGCATATGAGTTTATGAAAAGATTCTCCATATGCATTAATGATACATTGTTGCTCAAGGAATCATAGAGCACGATGATGTTGAACTTCGCTCTGTTGCAAAATGTCAACAAAGAGCAAATTGGCCTAAATGAAAAGAAGCAATCCAAGAAGAATTAGATTCTCTAACAAAGAGATAGGTATTTGGTCCAGTAGTGCTAACCCCACAAAGTGTAAAGCCTATAGGACATAAATGGGTATTTGTCAGAGAGTGTAATGAGAAGAATGAAGTCCTAAGGTACAAGGCTCGCCTTGTGGCCCAAAGTTTCATAATGCCCTGGAATTGACTACGATGAGATATATTCTCCCGTAATGGATGTTATAACATTCCGCTACTTAGTTAGCTTGGTAGTTTTCAAATGACTGAAAATGCAGCTCATAGATGTGGTTACTACATAACTCTCTGGGGATCTTGATTTAGATATATATATATATATATGAAAGTGCTTGATGGCCTTACATTACCCAAGTCAAGTGACTCTAAACCATGGAGTGCATTTGCAATTAGGTTGAAACACTCACTTTACGGATTAAAACAATCCCGGCGGTTGTGGTATACCAGTCTAAATGACTACTTGATTGGGAATGGATATAAGAACGATTAATTATGCTCCTGCGTATTCATAAAGAAAATAAGTTCCGAATTCGCAATTATAGTTGTATATGTTGATGATATAAACATATAGGTACTATTGATGAATTAAGAGAAACCGCAAGCTACTTGAAATCCAAATTTGAAATAAATAATCTTGGAAAATCTCGAATTTTGTCTCGATCTTAATCTAGAATTTCAAGCTTGTGGAATAATAATCCACTAATCTACATACATCCAAAAGATAATAAGGCAATTTAACCTGGACAAAACGCATTCTGCTAGCACTCCCTTGGTCGGTCTAAGTTTGGATCAAAGGAAAGATCAATTTCGTACAAAGTAAGATTAAGAAAATGTGTTGGGAGATGAAATTTCCTATATATCTAAATGCAATATGCTCATTATTGCACTTAACAAAGTATACTCAACTAGACATAATATTCTCATTGAACTTGTTAGCTAGATTTAGCTCAGTACCAACGCAGCATAATTGGACACCTAAAAGGAACAATTGGCTTGAGATCGTTCTTTCTTTACAGATAGGAAAAAGTGAATAGGATATCAACATCTAAAGTAAATGATGATCCTAAAATGGCCACCCACTTACATTAGAATCCCAAATAAAATTTTATTGATTTTGTTGATGTTGGGTATATTTCTAGCCTACGCAAAGCTCTAAGGAGAATGTGGCAAACTGGTTCACCAAGTCTTTGCCCAAGATCATTTTCGAAAAGCATGTGAAAATATAGAGGTGCTTAGGCTTTTCCAACTCCCATGATCGAAGTAATGATCAAGGGAATGTGTGAAATATAATGGCCTTGTACTTTTTTCCTTAGACCAAGGTCTATTTTTCCCACTGAGTTTTGTTCTTTGGTAAGATTTTAAACGAGGCTAGATATATGCATAACCTTTTCAAATTCCTTGATTAATGTAAACATCAGGGTGAGGTGTAGACTTGAGGGGGAGTCTAACATTCACATGACGTTATACTCTTTTCCTTAAACCAAGATTTGTTTTTCCCACTGGGTTTTGTTGCTTGGTAGGGTTTTTAACGAGATAACGATACGTGCAAATTCTATTGATTGAAGTAAGGATCAAATGGAATTATAGACTCAACAGAAGAAGTCTAACATGATTGTCATAGTGTTGTACTCTTTTTCCTTCGATCAAGGTTATTTTTTCCCATAGGATTTTTGTTACTTTTCAAGGTTTTAACGAGATAACAAGACATGTACTATTTTATCTTCGACTCATCATAAGGGGGAGTGTTGAAGAAAATTACACGTAGTGTGCTATTCTCTAAATATAATATGTAGTATGGATTTTACTGTGTAAGTCATGTATTATGAGCCATATTGAACTTCTTTATAAACCCTATTTAATATTGTATTCATGCCCTATTTAAATGGGTACGTTATCTAATGAAAGACATAACTCAGTTATTCCCACAATATTTTCCTTAATTTAATTGACAGATAAAAGAATAAGAAATGAGTACTTAACATATCTATCTCTCTATAAACTAGAAGAGCATGAATGGAGTTATGACACCAAATTATAAGTGCACATTCATTTTTTAATAAAAAAATATTTGATGGGACTAAACTCGCAAATTCTGTATTAAAATATAAAGCACATTGCCACTTCTTTATTTATTAAATAGTTTTCATTTTAACTTAGATATCAACATACATAAAAAAAAAAAAAAAAAAAAAAAAAAAAAAAAAGAGCGTGCACACGTACCATGTGTTAAATGTCCAGTGTTTTTAAAGTGGGAAATAACTTTCGTACTTAGGGTAAAATATTAATAATACAAAGATGGAGATGAAACTAAGCAATTATTAGTTAGAAAATCTCTTAAGTTAGAATAAGTTTAGTTTTACCTTATGAACTTTCAAGTAATCATTTTCCTTTATTATTTTAGCTCTTTTGACTTTAGAATTTTAGATTAGGCCATCTATTTAGTTTTAGGGAAATGCTTTTCTTACTTATAAACCTTACCACCTATTCTTACCAGGTGCATTAAATGGATTGTACCTTTATCGTATATTGTGAAGGCACAACAAATTTAATGCACCCAGTAAGAATATGCGGTAAGATTTCTATGTAAGCGTAGCATTACTCTTAGTTTTATACTATGAACTTTCAGGTAATCTGTAAATCTAAAAGTGACCAACAATTTAAATGAGGGAGGAGACTTTATTTTCATAAAAAATGTTTATAAATTTTTTTGAATATTTATAAAAGCTACTTAAAACTTTTTAAATTCGTAATACATCCTTATATAATATAATTATTGTAGGTGCCAAAAATTTTAGATTTCCTTACAAGATAAGTTTTAAGCAAAATCAACGAAATGATAAATGAAAAATGATGATTGAGACTGAGATTTTTGTTCATCAGGTAATTTCCTTCAATAGTTTTTATACTATTCTGGCAGTAAGTCATCTGTTGTATGCGTGATTGTATATTGGCTCTAATGCAATCAATAAAGAGAATGTTATAAGAGTGCTACCAACTCTCTCTCTCTCTCTCTCTCTCTCTCTAAAATTAATTACCTAGAATTCAAAACCCTTGTAATTAGTCTTCGGTTTTGTATTTATAGATAGGTATATAATTAGAGTTCTCATGCTTCATTAAATTGAATAGTAAAATAACTATAAAGGGCAAAACTTGGCATCTAATACTTTAAAGGTGTCATAAAATAGTATAAGTTACAGGTATTTTATGTTCATTTGTGGAGATGATCATATCAACATAGTGATGTCCTCACGACCATATCGACATTCAGTGATATCATCCAACTTCCTTGGCTAATTAAATTTAGTTGGCAATGATATGATGATATGCTCGGGTGCAAGCCGAATCTTTTTGTCTTATGATAATCTTCATACTAATCTAATTGTTGGGCCTAGATAATTTTCCAAACCTAAGGCTCCGTTTGATAGCAACATGAAAAATGAAAATAAATAAAACTAATTTGGGTGAGAAGATGGAAAATAAGTTGAAGCATATGGTGAGATCATCTCCATCTCATACTCATTTTTGTGAGTATATGTCCTCCATCCTCCTTTAATATTTTGTGAAAATTTATTCTCCACCATCACCCAAAGAAAATTTTGTCATGGAAAAAAGTAAAAAGCAAGAGTTAATCTCACAATATCTCTCAACTTATTTTCCATCTTCTCACCTAAATTAGTTATTTTTCTTTTCATTTTTTATGTTGCTATCAAACAAAGCCTAGGGAATAAGCTAGCCGGTCAAATCATGAACATTATTTTTGCGTACCCTTAATTGGTAATACTGTAGAGATATTTAATATATATATATACACATTATTTAACTAATATTTAAATTCCAATTTGGGTAGTGTAGGATGTTAAATAATCAATTCTTTGTATTACATTGTTGAGCATCTCCAATTGACTTTTATGATTTTGTTTTGTCTAAAATTTATACAATTTCTAAAATATTTCATCTTCAGCATTCTTTTAAATTAATATTTTGTGTAAAACATGTGTGTAAAATACACTTCTAATTTTCACTGCTACATCAGCATTGTTTATCTTTAGATTTTTTTCTAAAATTTTAAAAGGTGACAATTTTTAATAAAAAATATATATTTCAATAAAAATTACATATTTGAAATCTACTCATCAAAACCTACAAAACATGATACATTGTTATGATAAAGTTATGTATACAAAAATTCAAGAAAAAATAATATTAAATTGCTTAAGTTGACATTTAACATGTGTTGGTATCTTATTGGTTATTTCAAAATTTATGCAAGAGTTTGCAAAACTACCACTGGAGTAGAATTTTTTTATACTTCAAGTTTTGTGTAAAAATAAATTGGCATATCAAATTTACACTGTAATACTTACACAACCATGAAAGATGCTCGTTTAGTTGAAAAAACATAATTAACCATTCTGCATTTTTATCTAAGTTATTCCACTTTATATTTAAAAAAAGTTAATGACGTAGGTTTGTTAAAAAAAATAATTAAAAATTCCATTAGCCTACCACAATTAAAAATTATATATTTAAGTATCAGTGGCTGTCCAGCACCCACTGTTGGATCACCGTCGAACAGCGACAACCTTACTACGGCTCCTTTGATGAGACACTGTGAGTGATGACGAATCACAAAAGTTTGGCAAGAATATAATCAATATGTACAATAATAAGAGTGTCTTTGCATCGTACAAATATTGAAAAATGTTATTGTGATAAAAAATAAAAACGATAATAATAAAAATATGAAAAAAAAATATGTTATTATGTATAGTCGTTTTATCTTTAAAAGTAAAAACATAAAACTGATGGCTACAAAGAAAAAAAGGAAAAACTGCCAAACCATTCCAAGCTTGCGTAATACTAATGGCTACTTTGAGTTGAATTTTTTTTTTTTTTTTTTATAGGAACATAGATACATAAATTGACTCCTCTATATTACCCCTTTCATCTAATTTCGTTCAACGGGTCTAGTTTGAACCCAAATAGACGATTTTTTTCACGAAATTTAATAGAGATAATCTCTATTATGAGTATTCGATTCAACAAAATTTCATTAAAAAATCAAACCGGAAGTCGATGAAATGATTATCTAAAATTTTAACAGTTGAAGATGAACATATATATCAAGTTTTTATCACATCTATTTTCGGTTTGAATTTTTTGATGAAATTTTGTGAAAATAATCTATTCATTATATTATAGAGATTATTTCCACTAAGTTTTTTGCAAAACTTTATTCGTTTAGATCTAAAATTAAATTTCATTGGACAAAATTGGATGAAAAGAATAATAGCGAAGAGCTAAGTCTCATGAAATTAAAGATTTAATATGGGGTGAAACCGTGAAAATATACAATTCAAACAAATATTCAATAATAGCAAATAAAGAAAATATCTCCAAAAAATTGAGAGTTTCTTGCCTAAGACTTTGTTCCATCTGTCAGGCCATCTTAGTTGATAAAGACTTCGTTCCATCTGGGGACTACCATTGAAGGTGGTCATTTGATTAGCGGTAATTGAGGATCGGAATGGGTATTTTATTTATAATTAAATTTATTCTTGCATTTGATCGTTAAGTTATTGAGATTTAAAATTGAGTAATCCTATTACAATGGGATATAAATTTCGTAGTTTGTTAAGTATCTGAATATTACTAACAACATATTATTTTGATTACTACCAACTTGTATTCGATCGATTAATCTCCTCATATTATTTTATTTTTAATATTTGGTGTTATTATAATATTTGTATATATTATTTTAAAGGACATGTCTTTTGGAGACATTGTTTAAGGCCTATACTTTGTTAATTAAATGGGACAAAATTTTGCTTCAAGTCCCAAGTATTTTTTTAGTTTTATAAAACAAATTGCTAATGTAGGTATAATATCTTATATACCGTTCTTAGCAGAAAGAAGGGTTTCCCTTATTTTCAACATTTTTTTCTTTGACCTAATAAAAAAAAAGGTATATCCCGTAATTTTAGCATGTGGTTATTTTTTAATTTTAAAACCCAAAGTATTTTAATTTATCCGTATTGTCACTTGATCCATCTTCTGTCAATGGGCAACCACCACAATCTTTCTAGCAATTTGATCAAGATCCCTTTGCCCATTAAATAGGATTTTTCTCCCACCCTTTAAATCGAAGTTAACGATATTCATGTATTTTTTTTTTATTTTTTTTTGGGCATTACAATATTCATGTTTTAATGCTGGAGAATATGACGAGCACTACCATTGCTCTTGTAGAAATGGGGAGGGAGGCTGCCATTCCTCTTGCACCCACCGTAGATCATATGGAAAGCACTTACACGGATAGGGGCGGATTCATGATTTTTTCGGGGGTGGGCTAATAGTAACAGGTAAAAAAATTTATAAAAAGAAAAATAAAAAAAGATTCGGAAGTATAACCATATAGTGAAAAGAAAATTTAATAGCATAATTTAAATATTTGAATTTATACATAACGAAATGTATCTAACAAAGTTGAGCTCAACGAATTTTTAATATTTAGAATTCATCTATTGTAGGCTCTGATATATATTTGAACTGGGTTAAGGGGTAAGCTAAAACTTAGTAAATACGTGGGTTTAAACTAATTTTTTATTTATTTTTACAAGTGCTATTAGGTTTTTCAAAAAATTTCCATGTACTAAAACCCGTCCTTTCCCTGGGTCCGCGCCTCAAATAAATTTTCTTTAACTTGGATGCAGTTCTAATGTCGCATTACTAATTCGGTCATATGGGGCAAGCTCCTTGAAAGTATTAGTCTTACAATGTCAGTCTAGCTAGTGTGGTAGCTCCATAATCCTGGAGGGTGGCGTCTCCGATTCATCTTTCTTACTCTCTCTCTCTCTCTCTCTCTCTCTCTAAAATCTAAAGCTTTTTCTTAGCATTGAAGCTTAATCAATTTGATTCATGGCGAAAAACAAATTTGGCAAGAAAGACCTTGATTCCTACACTATCAAAGACATTGCCAAAGTCGTCCGAGGCAATAACCAACTGTTTAATTAATCATCTCTAATCAACTATTTAATAAATCATCTCTAATCAACTGTTTAATAAATCATCTCTCCTAATAGGACTTGGTTCCATTCTATTACCCATTCGGTCCAATTTCGTCCAAGGGGGTCTAATTTGAGGGCTAAATAGATGAATTTTTTCATGACAATTGATAGAGATAATCTCTATAATTAATTGATCATGTCAAAATTTCATCAAGAAATTTAAACCGGAAGTGGGCATTCTAAAAATTTGATACATTTGTTCATTTTAGACCATTCAAATTTTAGACTATCATCTCACCCATTTCTAGATTGAATCTTCTAATGAAATTTTGTAGAGATGATATACTTATCATAGGGATCATCTATACCTAGTTTCATGAAAAAATTCATCTGTTTAGTCCCTGAACTAGACCCCCTTGGACGGAATTGAATCGAAAGGTAATGGAAAGGAACCAAGTCCTCTCTAATATAGATTAGATTTATGTTTCGTTTCTATTTCGTTTTGGTTTTTTCTAGACTTTTAGGATCTCGTCCTTGAATTAAAGTTTTAAAGGTTCATAGTTTTTCTAACACAATGTTTGTCTCTCACACACGGTATTTAATTTGTAACTTAATATTCCTCGTACCATTTATGTAACTAAATATGCCTATGCAACTTAATTTGCCTATGCAATTTAATATGTCTCACATATATATATATATATATACGAACCTAATATGTCTCGTATATTTGAGTTAAAATTTAATAATAATATGTCTAAAGATTGTTATTGTTTGCATGTTAATTGTTCACATATTTATAGGCATATTCACTTAAATTAAAAGGTTATTCTTATGAGTTGTTATTACATATTAAAATGTCTGATTAATTATAAAATTACGTTATTATGTTTGAGTAAAATACTTCGAATGGATAAAGTCAATGGGTTGAATATGGTGAATTTTTTTCATGGATTCAAGACTAGATATTTGTTACTGATCACGTTCATTAGGTTGAGTGAATTTTTTTATTTCCTAGATTTTAGGAATTGGTCAAATTGATTAGATTGTTTGAATTTGACTTTCTAAATTTTAGTTTTTAGCAAGAATTTTGGAGCTTAGATTAATTTAGTAAATAATTAGGTGATAGGGGCAATATAGGAATAACAATAATATAATTTGGTTTCATAATTATATTAAGATAATTTTAATTATTTGTCTTTTGTGCAAAAATTTGTACTTCAAAAAAAAAATTGGACCTTAAATTATTGGCCTAAAGTTGCATCCTTTAATAGATAGAGAATAAAACTTTTGTCCTTAAAATCAAAAGCTCCTAATATTTTTATTTTCAAGTTTTGTTTAAAAGTGGGTTGTCAGATCAAATTGACACCTTAATACTTGTATAACCATCGTAGATGCTCTTATATATGTTTAGCTGAAAAAACATAAATAACCATTTTTCATTTTTATCAATGTTATTTCACTTAATTTTAAAAAAAATTATTAACGTGGGTTTCTTAAAAAAATAATTAAAAATTCCATTAAACTTACCACGATTATAAAATATATATTTAATTACTATTATTGGCCGGCCAGCACCCACTATTGGATCACCGCGGAACATCGGCAACCTTACTAAAACACAAAAGTTCGGCGAGAACATAATAGAAATTTACAATAGTAAGAGTGTCCTTGCAACGCACAAAAATTGAAAAATGTTATTATGATAAAAAAATAAAACTATAATAATAAAAGTATGAAAAGAAAAAGTGGTTATATCTTTAAAAGTAAAAACATAAATAATTGTCTACAAAGAAAAAAAGGAAAAAAATGCCAAACCATTCCAAGCTTGCATAATACTGATAAAATGAATATTCAACACACATCTAGCTTTTGAAAATATTGGTTATTTAAACTTTCTCACAATTTCGTTTGTAAATAATTTATTAAATTAACTTTGCTTTTATTCCATATAAAAAATACAAGTTATCTTAATTAGACACGAAATAAATTAGGTTTGAAAGTTAAATCTAAAAAGTTTTACAACTAAATTTTATGATACAACTTGATTTAGTAAATTCGTCAGGTACACTTTAAATTGGTTGAAAACATCGATAATTTTAAGTGTCAATTATATGGTGTGCATAGTTTTTAGGATGGAGAACATAATTATCAATCTCTCTCCATGATGGGAAAAATTCAAAAGCATATGCACTATTCTTAACATAGGCTGTCACTAAAATAAATAATTATTAGATTATAATAGTTTTTCCTCTAGACAAAATTAAGTGTAGCCACAACACTCACAGAGAGCACTCAAATTCATCTGTTTCATTCTAGATTTTAGTGTATATCACTACAACAAAACAGCCTTATAGTGACAAAAAAAGTTGTCACCTAAATTACGCTTTTCGTCACAAAATACCTTTACTGACAAATTTTTTTTCGTCACACCATCGTCACCTATTCTGCGTCACTAAATGTTCTGTGTGACAAAAAAAATGGTTTGTCACATAATCACTAGATTAGGTGACAAAAAATGAATTTTGTCACAAACAAGTAAGCATTCCGTGGCACAAAATTTGTAACTAAATTGTTAAACATTTTTGTCACCTATTAACGAATTTTGTCACAAAATCCCCATAGTACATGACAAAAATGAATTTGGTCACGAATGAGTAAACATTTATGCCAAAATATTTTGCCACTATTAGCTGCTAATATTTTGTCATTAATGCTATATTTCTCTTATCCCTGCTATTATAGATCAATATTCCCTGTTATTATTGTGCAACACAATTTACGAAAATAAACCAGCAATTGTTATCCAATTACAATCAATACACCATCAATTGTTACCCAATTACAACCAAAAATTAGCAAGCATAAAGTGTACTAAGTCTATAATCCAACATCTTAGCAAAATACCAACAATCAATATCCAAAAACAATTAACTAATATTATAGTATCTAACCAAAATACTAACAACCAATATCCAATTCCAATCATCAGCAATCAACAAAAATCCACCCTACACGCTCCCACAAAAGTCCACTCAACATGTATGTCCATCTTTTTTCAACTACCTGCATTATAGAATAAACAATAGATAATGGTCAAAAAGAACCCTCCAATAAATCAACTTAGAAATATACGCATCTAACTGTTATAAATCTTACTTGATGTAAAAATATTTGGAGGAAGAAGACCTGATGCTGACAACATATCAAAAAGCTTATCAAATTTGGCTTCACGAGCGAGCATTTCTTCTTTTTCTACACAATGTGCCTCTGCCTCCGCCGCACGAGCTGCCTCTAGAGCCTCTATCCGAGCCATCAATGCTTGATTCTCAGCCCTCTGTTGCAAATATCGAGATGTCTTTGGCTTTGGGCCATGGCCAAGTCCTCTAATATAACCAGATGTAGTGCCAAGTACGTGGTCTACTATTTCATCAGGAGTCATTAAGGGATTTCCATCCAAATTGACAAGAGATCTCAAACGCTTCATCTCAGCCTACAAATAACCATTCAATATACATCAATTAAAAATAAAAAGAAACCTAGTAAATTAAACCAACACTCACTTAATTTGAATACAACCGCAATTTTGTGCATAAATGATGTGTGTAACTTACAATACATGTGAAAAAAAAAACTCAAAAAGCAGTACAACATCTCACAATAATATTGTTAAGAGTACTATATATATATGTCTCTCTCTTTGGGGTACGTGTGAGGGTATTTCCTTTATGGTCATGTGAAACAGATAAAATTAATCTTTTATATTAAACCCTTAAACATTGAGATATATATTTGCTTACATGGTTAAGCTCAGCTGGCCTACATGTCCACCCTTTTGTACTACTCCAATGGGTGCTTTTATAGAAATCAATCCTATCAGGTTCAACGCCGGTCATCTCATCACGCTGCATAATTAATAGGTAAATTAATTAATGAATGTACTAGTAATTTAGATTTTTTACTAAAACTAAATTTAATACCAAGAAGTGACGCTCTGCCACAAATGCCCTAGAACCCCTATTGTGAGGTATCGTTTGCTTGGACCGGTTGATTTTGTTGATCACACATCGGTTCTGCATTATATAGTCAAATAATATAAGCAAATATGTAAAAAATACACAAGGATGACATCAATTAAATATTCAATCGATTTGAACCTGGTAGTGAGGATCCTCAAATTTAGCACACAAAAGATTCCAATTATCTTGACTTAGAGAAGGAGGGGCATGCTGGCGTGCTTCTTCAGTTGAGCTATACTTCTCAAATCTTTTATGCAATCTATATCGTTCATTCCTACTCCCAGTCATTAACAAATTCTCACAACAGTTCCTCACATGGTCTTCATCCAAATTAATTTGAAATCTCCCCTGTATGTATACAAGTTATACATTAGTGGATAATCCAAAATTCACATTACTATTACTAAAAAAATCTATAATATAAATAGAACTAATTAATAAATCCATGCTTGCAAAAATACCAAAAGTTCCTCTTAACACAAGGACACACCCCTTTGAAAAATACTTAATTTCACTTGATTTAAGCTTTTATACATCACTAATAATGCCTATAAATTCATGCCTGCAAACTGAACTAAGTGATAACAAAGTAAAATTTAGTAAATGTCACTTTCTTACATTTAGTCGTTCAAAGGAAGCTTCCTTATCCTCTTCACTAAGATCCTTCCATTTTATCGGTACCGGGATTAGATTCCGAGCTATGATTCCAAGCTCATTGGACAACTTCGATGATTGTTTATAATCAAGTGGTCTCCCCTTGTCCTTCGAAATTTCAATGACCATCTTTGACCCCGTCGAGCGATTCAATCTATCAAGACCCTTCCCTTTTGTTTGTCCACGAACTCTTTTGTTTGAGGTCGAAGCTGTAAAAAAAGAGAGAAATTACCCAAAATTGATCAAAGATATGTGTATTATGTTAGACGCGTCTTACTGAATTGCAGTGAATAACTACTAATTAAATAACCTGAACTTAATTAAATAACAGGGGCAACTTTTCAAATTGGGTGAATAGTGCTCTGTTGTGTAAAATTAAAAATTTGACTTTTGTTTTTGTACATATATTTGTATATTTACAAATAATGTTGAATTATCCACATATCCTTATCATGCACAGGTTGTTAACTAATTGTGTTTGCAAATTAACTAGATATATAGCAATAAATTGTTTAAGCGACATTCTACTTGTATAGGTATTTATGACATATCAGCTTCATAGACATTAAAATCTTTTCTTTATTTTCACAAAACACTACTGTTAAAGGATACATTCAAGTTGAGTAACTATCATCATTCATCATCATCCTCATCATCAACGTTATCATCTTCTTCATTATCACAATACTCAATCAATGTCTCATCTTCATCATTGATGCCCTCATGAACAAAATCATCTTCAGAAAAAATAAATCCTTCATTGACATCTATATCATTGATATTTATCGGTTCAACATCATCTCGATGCAATAGCCCAACGTCACCTTGGACAATCTCAACATTTCCTAACAGCTCATTCTCTTGGTAAACAAAATTATTATCAACTTCAAGTGTGTCAGTGTCTATTTTTATCACCCCCGAGTCATATATGTGTCTATGTTGAAACTCTTGTACAATTTGCCAATTTTTCCCAACTTGGTATCACTTACATAAAAAACTTGTTTTGCTTGCACCGCTAGAACATAAGGGTCATTCTTATACCATCTACAATTGACATTGACACTAGTAAAATGATCATCGATTTGTATTCCTTTTTTCTTCTTTTTATCAGCTTCAAACCACTCACACTCAAATAGAATAGCTCGATTTTCCTTGATATACTCTAATTCAACAATATTAGTCAGCACTCCATAAAAGTCAATTTCATTATTTTCGTGATCCCCTTTGACAACCAAACCACTATTTTGACTTCGTCGGCGATTATCGTACTCCTTGGTGTGAAACCTAACTCCATTGACGATGCCACTCGTATATTTCCTTGCTCGATTACTGGGACCACATGCTAATGCGTACAACTGATCGGTAGCTTGTATAGATTTTTTACTATGCAATTTCTTCATCTGTAAACAAGTACAAATAAAAGTAAATGAATTATGTATTATTTTTTACTATAAGCTTTAATAAATATAACTACTTACGTGTTGTTCGAACCATTGGGGAAAATGTTTCCTTTGTCTTTCTTCTAGATTCAAAAGACTTTCATTTTGAAGCTCCTTCATGTGTTTGCTAAAATAAATACAAATTATGAATTTTACACAAATTTATTCCAACACCATTAAAAATAAATACAAAGTATATATTAGAGATCTACTTACAGAAGATATGGGTTCACTTTTTCGCAATTGTTCAACACATACCAATGACTCATTTCACGCTCTGTACTTGTAAGGGAGTCATATGAGTATCCCCCGAAAAGGCGTACCCTTTGAGAGAATACATCTAATCCATTATCATGTGGCTCTCCATCATAATTTCGCTCCGCTCTATTGAATTTGGTTTCAATCCCATTGAGATACATAGAGCAAAAAGTCAAACATTCGTTCACAACGTAAGCCTCCGCTATTGAACCTTCAGGGTGGCATTTATTGCGCACATAACCTTTAAGAGTGCCCAGGTACCTTTTAGTGTACAAAGAAAAACCAATTCATGCCAATAAAATAATAAGGGCAAACTTAAAATTCATAACAATGAATAAATAAAACTAATATTACCTTTCAATAGGATACATCCACCTATATTGTACGGGTCCTCCAAGAATTGCCTCCCGTGGTAAGTGAATTGATAAATGAACCATTATATCAAAAAATGCTGGCGGATAAATCATTTCAAGTTTGCACAATATCAATACAATGTCTCTTTCTAATATCTTTAGCTCTTCTACATTTAGTGTCTTACAACACAAATCTTTGAAAAACTTGCCCCATTCAACTAATGTGGTATACAAATCTTTAGGCAAATATCCACGAATACCAATAGGGAGTAACCTTTGTAAAAGGACATGACAATCATGACTTTTTAGCCCTAACACTTTTCCATCACCAACATTCACACACCTTGCGATATTAGAAGCATACCCATCTGGAAACTTCACAGATTTTAAGAATTCACAAAATCCTTGCTTTTCTGATTTAGACAATGTGTAACATGCGGGCGGCATTATATATTTATCACCACAAGGCTTTAAATGCAGTTCATTCCTTATTCCCATGTCCTTTAAATCCAGTCTTGCTTTATATGTGTCCTTTGTTTTCCCTTCAATATCCAATAATGTTCCTACCAAACTCTCACATATATTCTTCTTAATATGCATTACATCTAGGTTGTGTCGCAACTTCAATGTTCGCCAATATGGTAAATCAAAGAAAATGCTCTTTTTTGTCCAATTCAACTTTTCAGGGGTACACTTTCTCTTTCTATTCTCCAAGCACTTACCAAGTTTTAAATCTTTGATGCAATTCAACTGTATTAAAATACCATCCCAATCTAACTCTATTGGCTTTGATCGGTCCTCCCGTAAACCATTAAACAATTTACTTTTTCGCCATTTATGATGTTGATCCAAATACCTACGATGGCCAATATAACAAATCTTATTTCTTAACTTATGTGAAAAAGTTTGCTTGTTACAAGTAGGACATGCCATATATCCTTTCGTACTCCACCCAGACAAATTAGCATATGCGGGAAAGTCATTTATAGTCCATAAAACTGCTGCATGCATCCGAAAAGGCTGTTTAGAGAATGCATCATATGTCTTCACACCAATTTCCCATAATTCTCTTAGTTCATCAATCAAGGGCTGTAAATACACATCTATGTCCTTACCAGGTGCTTGAGGTCCAGGAATAAGTAATGACATCATGAAAA
Source organism: Lonicera japonica (assembly GCA_021464415.1). Lineage (NCBI taxonomy): Eukaryota > Viridiplantae > Streptophyta > Magnoliopsida > Dipsacales > Caprifoliaceae > Lonicera > Lonicera japonica. The sequence goes on from CM038464.1 coordinate 67,899,430, forward strand.
AAGGCTCTTTCATACATTTCCAAGGCGGTAAGTTGTATGGCATAAGTATGACTGGCCACATGCTATACGAGTTGTGCATGTTGCCAAAGGGATTAAAACCATCACTTGCTAGCCTAAGCCTTACGTTAAGAGAATCATAAGAAAACCATTCATGCTCCTTGTCAAATTCCTTCCATGCTTCAGAGTCAGCCGGATGTCTCAAAATGTTGTCATCATCGGCATGCTTTTCTTTGTGCCACCTCATATCCTCTGCGGTTTTCCTTGACATGAACAATCTTTGGAGCCTCGGTTTCAGGGGAAAATAACGAAGGATCTTATGAGGAATGCGCTTACCCTTTTCATCATTAACTTTCCATCTGGACTCTCCACATATTGGACAATCTTGTCTCTCTTGGTACTCCTTCCAGAATAGTGCACAATCATTTTTACATGCATGAATCAAAGTATATCCGAGTCCTAGGTCTCGCAACATTTTTCTAGCCTCATAATGTGACTTGGGAAGTGTCTCACCATCGGGAAATGCTTCCTTCAATAGTTCGAGCAACATATTAAATGAAGTATTGCTCCAATGGTTGATAACTTTCAAGTGCAGTAACTTCACGATAAAAGATAATGTTGAAAACTTTGTGCAATTCGGGTACAATTCGCGCTCTGCCTCCCTCAATAATTTATCAAAGTTTCCCGCTTCCTCTTTGGCATCATTTTCAGAAGTATTGCCATTAAAGTCTTCCGTTAAAAAGCTATCTACAAAAGTTCCCTTACATACATCATCTAAAATTTCTTGCATTTCATCACTTTCTTCATCTTCATTTTCTTGCATTCCCTCATCACCATCAATATCGTGATCATTAACATGATCTTGAGTAGTACCATAACTTTCCCCATGATACATCCAATTTGTGTAGCTAGTTGAGACCCCATTTAGAAATAAATAATCATCGACATCGTTAATATTTCTAACATCAATGTTTAAGCAATCTCGACAAGGACACCGAATGTTATTATCTGAACCCATATGCTCTTTGGCAAATTTAATGAACGATCTAACTCCCATCACGTACTTTAAAAAGAATCTATTAGGCTCTTGCATCCAACTCATATCCATCTTCTAGCCTTTAGCTAGAGCACACAAGGAATGAGAAGAGATACCTGAGAATAGCAGCTCAATCTCCTTGCCAACTATCGTAAAGAATCTCCTGGTCCAACTTCAGAGCTAGTAAGATCAAAGTGATTAAACAAGAATTTAGTAAAGGATCCAAGTTTAAAGGATCCAAATAGCAGATCTAACAATAAATGAAGCATTTGCTTAGTCTCATTGAACACAGGAGTACTCCAAGAGCTAACTTTAAGTTACCTTCCACCTCAATATATATAAACTGAGCAAATATTAGATGGTTGAATAACATTTGCCTTAAAATCTTTTACCATACATTATATACATGTTAGTATCCGCATCGTGTGTGGAGGTTGTCATTATAAATCAACTATCTATGAAATTATAATAATTGAAAAAAAAAATGAACCTCAATAGAAACAGAACTAGGCAGCAGCAAATTCAACTATAATCCCTCAAAAAATACAAATCAAACTACAAGATAGATGTATCTAATCTAAAGCTTGGCTTCACCTTATATACAAATTGTGTCTGTATCCCAAAGATTATGCTCAATCGACCACTTTATGAAACAATATATAAATTTGTATATTGTATAGAAGAGTTCAAAAATCTAACCTGATTGAATGAAGAAGGTAATCGAATTGGTTTTTGGCTTCACTGTGTAGTCTGGAATTTTTTGACTGCTGTGTGATTGAACAACAAGTCCACCTCAAGCAATTGAACAAGAAGTTCACCTCAAGCAACTGGAAACAGAACATAAATTGAAGAAAATCTTCATTCAATATAGAACAAAAGGCATTACAATAGTTCGATTGAGCAGATTTTACGATTTAGATGAATACCTTATACTTGAGCAGATTTTGAGATTAAGATGAATCCACTACTGAAAATCGATTGCGATTCAGATTAATTGAGCAAATATCGATAGCAATTGCGATTGAGGTGAATTTGATTCGAGTATGAACGAAACGATGAAGAAAATCAAACTAGGGCATTGTGATTCCACGAATAAGCGAAGGAAACTTCAGATTAGGGCATTGCGATTCCGATTTTATTGAAGTGGAGAAGAAACTAAGCAATTTGATTGCGAGAATCAGATCTTGAAGCGGAGAAGAAGCGATTTGATTGAATGCATATTTTGAGTTGTGTGGGTTTTGATTTCTCCTGTGCGTTACGATGGATACACACTACATAGCGTAATTTTTTATTTTTTTTGACTAATTAGGATTTCGTTACCTAATAAACCCCAAACTTTGTGACAAAATCAATTTAGTTTTGTCACCAAAAAGGGGTCCCCACAATTTTATTCTACAGTAATTAGGAGGAGTATATATTTTTGTATAATTTGGTGACTAAGTTTTCTGGTTGGTCACGAATGGTAAGGCTGTGGTATATTAATTGACAAATACAAAACTTTGTCATAAATAGCTTATTTTTAATGACAAATACAATTTTTTCACTAAAATTTTGTCACTGATTATCTAACTTGTTGTAGTGTATATATATATATATTAATCCATGTTTGAAGGATGCTGGTAAAAAGCACTCTAAAAAATTAATATTAACACCCATCTTTTAAGCACCTGCATTTAGATTCTAATTTTAGAAGATAACCCATAATAATTAAGCCACCAAAATACATATAAACGTGCCTACAAGAAAATAATACATCAATGTAAAATTATCACGTCGCAAAAGAACTAGTATCTTTTAGAAATTTAGGATGCGTTTGATAATTAACAAACATGACTTTGCCTAGAAATAAAATCAATTCCATGAAATTAAATTCCATGGAAAATATCATTAGGAGGTGTTTGACTATCTTTATTTCATCCTAGAAAATCTTATATTTTCTATCTTTCATTATATAGTTTGATTGGCACCAAAAACTATATTTTCTTATGAAAATAAATTCCATGGAAAATAATATAAACTAGATTCTCTCCCACCCAAATAATTGCCAACAAAAAAAAATTAAAGATAGAAAAACCTTCTTTGTGAATTAGAAAAAGAGAGAACAAAAAGTTTGATAATTAACAAAAATTTCAATGGTAGGTCCATAGAAATAAATTGGTCCCCCCTTTTTGAAATGGTTCTTGCAGAACTTTTATATAATACACCATTGATCGATTATTAATCCACCATCCATTTCAAACAAACAACCCAAACCAATATCAATATCAATACCATATAGGCATAAATTGCAAACAAACAACCCAAACTAATATCAATACAATCTAGATCTGAAAAAAATAAAAATAAAGAGATCTTACCTTAGATCTACAAGGTAGAAGGGGAGAAACGGCAGGGGTGGACGGTGGCGCGGGTAAGAAGGCGGAGGTGCTCGGCGGCGGGGGTGAGTAGGCGGGAATGGTCGGCGGCGAGGGTGGATGGTGGGGTTACGGTGATGGCGAGTGGGATTGGATAGTGCGGCTGGGTCGAAGGAGGCGAGGGAGAGAGAGTGGGAGTGGACGGCGGCGAGTGAGAGTGGATCGACGACGAAGATGGAGCAAGGAGAGGTCGGAGCGAGGAGGGGAAGAAAGATCACTGCGGGTTGGAGATTTGGGGCTGAAGTGGCTTTTCTGTGAGGGGAGAAAGGGGTAAGCGATTTTAAGTGTAAAATGCCGTGTGGGAGCGGCGATTTTACACGTAAATCGCTAATGTCACTGGTGATTTTACGTGTAAAATCACGTTTTGGGGCGTTTTTAAGCGGAATTATTTTTTTTAAAAGTGCATGTGTCAGTGGCGTTTTCTTCCTTAAAAACGCTACTGCCACGGGCGATTTTTAATCTTATTCCATCTCCGCAAATATGATAAAAAGTACCGATTTGCTTAAATAACTTTTAAAACTACACTATTCATACCAAAAACTCCAAACTCTGCGAGAATTTGTTTTGATCTTGGTAAATATTTTAAAGTCAGATTTTTTTCGCTTTTTGCTATTTTTCTTTGTGTTCCTACGGAATCGAGACATTAGTCTATTTTCTATTTATTTGGGTAGTCTTATAATTAACAAGTTAATATTTGATCTAAGTTCTTTAAAATCATTTGCGGGTTTAACATATTTTGCATCGGGTTTAATAGTGGATTGTCGCTGAAGCAAGGAATTAAATAGCTTGCTATAAAGAAAATAAAATGAAAAATGACCACAAGATGAAAAATGAAAATAAAATCTATTGATTTTTATGACAAGTTGGAAATAAGTTAAGTTATGTGGTGAGATGATCTTTATCTCATGCTTATTTTTAAGAGTAGATGTCCTCCATCTTTTTTTGTTTTTTGTGAAAAAAATCTCCATCATCACCGAAAGAAAATATTTCAAGGAAAGAAAAAACTTAAAAGTAAGAGAACATCTCACCACATCCGTCAACTTATTTTCTAACTTCTCAATAAATAAATAAATAAATAAATAAATTTTACTAATATTTTTATATTATTATTAATCGGAACTTAACTATGTGAAATCCCAAAATTAATCTATCTAATAATTTCAGTCTATGTATCATGTTCAAACTTCAAAGTTCGAAGTTTCAAAGGAAGACCATCTCGGCATGTGTGACACATGTCTTTAGTGTGCTACTACTTTTAGATGGGTGGTATCCCATCATAAGAGAAAATACGCAATAAAAAGAGAAAACACATGGTCATGTTCAATATATTCCTATTGTACTAGCTAATGCGTTATCTCCGAATTATCAGACATATTCCCATGGACAAGACAACCACTAAATCGTACTTGCAATCATTTTGACGACTTGTCAAATCCACATAAATTGTGAATATTTTAATTATACAAGAACCGGGAATTATGATATTTTGCAAGTAAGTTAGGCACTACTTACCAGAAACCCTACTATGTATAATTGCAACAAATAATTTATATTATTCAAAAATGATATAAACATTTCATTTCTTATATTTTCATTCAATAGATCATTATGGTTTAAACAAATTAAACCTATAAACTAAAACCCCAAAGGATCATGGTTTTTAATATACAACTCAACAAGACCATCCATTGGAATTTTGAAGGAATAAGGGATGGAGTTATCTGATCTTGCAAAAGTACATCCATAGGAATCTTAAATGAAGAAAGGATGTATGTATCTTGAACACCTATAGAAACAAAGATGAGATAATCAATAATGTACACACACACAATATTACTCATTTTTTTACATAATTATTTAGTCACGATGGATATTGTTTAATTTATCTTTATAGTAGATTTTAAATACATAAATTTTATTAAAATTCAAATGTTTTATTTAAATTTATGTCATTTAAACAAAATCGATGAGAGAGAAAATAATTTGAAAGAAATAATGTGGATCTTATGATTGATTAGACACTTTAGTCTAAGGGTATAAACACAACTAAAGGTGGAAATTGAATGAGACATTAAAAGATGAATTGAACCTTAGATTGGTTAGCTTTTTTAAGGTGGGTTTTGTATTGAGTTTTTGTTCCTTATTATATGGATGTCTCAATTAAAATCTTAAGTTAAAAACTATTTTTGAAACACAATATATCTATTAAATTTTAATTAATTGTTCCATAAAATAAAAGAAAAAGTTGTCAGGCTTGAATTGATACACATCTAAGTGAATAAATTCGGAAGTTCTTAAATGTCCCTACTTAATCATTCTTCTCACCTTAATTATGGGATACATTTAACTCACCCTAATATGTTTTTCAAGATTCCATCAACTCAGCTTTATCTCATATACTAAACAGAGCATTAATATTTCTTAATTAAACCACGAAAATCATTTTTGAATTTTTAACCAATTACAGACTATGAACTAGTCTCTTTCCAACTATTTCTTCTGTACTTATAAAAATATATTGTTTGTTCCGATACGATTTGTCACAGCAATGATCATAACCAAAAATTCACAACCCACATAATTTTTTGGGGAGAAAATAATTCATTGTACAAATTACAAGAAAAAGAAAAGAAGAAGTTGGAATTAAAGGACCTAAAAGACTTTCTATTAAGATGAACTGTGGAAACTATGAAACGATCGCATAATTGGGTTCGATTTTTCTGTTTAAAAATGGTTTATGGGGAAAATTGCAGAGAAATGTGAGGAGTCCATCTCGATGTCGGTAGTGTTACCACTCTCTCTCTCTCTCTCTCTCTCTCTCTCTCTCTCTCTCCGAAAACTAATTGAAATTCAAAAAATCGAACTTAAATATGAAATTGTATATATACATATACGTATGTATATATATATATATATCTAACATTGTCTCTTTGCTCCACCAATAAACATTCAATCAAAATTTTAATGGAGAAGCAATATACACAATAGATAGATGGAGAGGTGAAAGAGTTAGGGGTTAAAGAAATGAAAATAGATTAAAGGCATGTTTGGCTAAATATTTTGATCTTTTTCTATTAAATTTAAAATGTTAGGTGGGTTCAGTAGATTGTTTACGAGGAAGGATAAACAAGAATACCCATAAATTCAAAATTTGTAATTTTAAAAATACTTTAAAGTGTAGGTGTGTGCCTTGTAGCCTTGCAGTTTAGCTAGGAGAGAGGGAAGAGAAGGGCATGTATGCGTAAGAATTTATTGTGTGTATATTATTGTTGTAAGTGTTTTATCTTTGATTTGACATCTTGGTCTGTGTATAAAAGACATCCAAGGATATACAATTACGATGGTAAAATGACCTAACCCGATGGGTTTTTAACCTACCCCGACCCAAATGGGGTGAGTTCAGGTTGGTTTTTTTCCAACTAAGTCGGGTTCAGGTTTGCCAAATTAAAACCTGTACTGGGCCAAGTCGGGTTCGGGTTTAGGTATAGTAAACTCATTTGACCCACTCCACCCCGAATATATTATTTTTAACCTTTAATCCCTTGTAATACGCTACAATTAATTACACGGATTGGGTTTGGTCAATGTAGGTCAGATTCAAGTTCAGGTCCAAGTATAGTAGCAAGCAGGATGAGTTTGGGTGGGTTTTACACACCATAATATATATATTTAGCAATTGGATTCTTATACTTTATGAGAATTTTTTTTGTCAAAACTTGATGTTTATAATATACATGGATAGATTTGAAGGTTCAAAGGCGAGGGGGATGGACAGGGATTGAACATGTTTTCCTTTTTCATGTTTTTGTCATGATGTAATTGCGTCTCATGCATGTGTCGCATTATACTCATGTATCAAGTTTGTGTCTATGTTTCATAGTCCATATATGATATATAGAATATAATTTTAAATTAATTAAGAGAGAGTTGTCAAAAATGGCCCATGGTTATTTGAGCAGAACCTATTACTAGTAAGGAGAGTTGAAATTGGTGGTCAGCCAACAAAAGTTCCTCTTTTTCATATGGAAATATGGGGTATAAGTCTATGATTTTCCTTGCAAGTTTATATCGAAAAAAAATGGAATATTGGAAATTTTATTGCCACTTTTATAGATTCAGATCCAAAAAAATTTCTTGGGTTGTGTAGATCATACATGCATATAAGGGTTGCCCTAGTTGTGCATAAGCAACTTAAAAGATGGATGAGGATCAAAAAAATGGAAGTGATTGGTGTTGGATCATACATTCTGTTATTATTGCGGTATTCTCGAACACACTGATTTTTTTTTGTGAGAAATTTTTTGACCCGGGAGATAAATATGTTGTTAAACCATACAGGGCCTTTTCTAAAGCTCCTGGTCGGCGTTCGGTGAATCAAGGGGGGAGAGGTGGTTAAGGTTTTCTTCTTTTGATGCCGAGGAAGGAATTAGGGGTGGTGGTAGTGGGTCGGTTTTGGTTGAGAAGGAAAGGTCTAGCCTAGTGAATCATCAAAATGTGTTGATTATATGCAACCAAGCCACTAATTTGAAAATTGGGGGGGGGGGGGGGGGGGGGTTAAACATAGGGTGAATACATCTAGTAAGGATATGGACGACGAGAATCAGATCGAGAAAATTGGGGGGGGGGGTGTTGTTTTTTATTCTAATAGCAAAAGAAGCGATAGAGAGAACAAGGATTTTATAATAACAAGTTTGGTTGGATTGGGGGAGGAAGAAAATGGTGTAGTGCCAAAAAACGGGGAAAAGGCGGGTTCTTCGAGGAAGACCCACCCCCAGCAATGGGTGTTCTAATTTGGAATTGTCGGGGGTTGGGCAATACCCACACAGTTCAGGAACTTGAGGACATTGTGTCTAAGTTGGAGCCCAAGTTTATTTTTTTAATGAAGATCAAGGTGGGGTGGAGTCAGGTTGAGTGGGTGAAGAATAGATTGGGTTATGATGGGTTGTTTATGGTAGATAGATTTGGGACTAGGGGACGTATATGTTTGTTTTGGAAGGATAGAACTATGGTGTCTTTGATTAGTTACTTTAATAATCATATTGATGTTATGGTAAACATTGAAGGCATAGTGCAATGGAAACTAATAGGGTTCTATGGCTTTCTAGAAAGACAGCAAAGGCCCAAGTTGTGGCAGTTGCTTACTACGCTTTAAGGTAAGTCGGCTTTGCCTTGGTGTGTTATAGGTGATTTCAATGATATTATTCGGCAGTCCATGAACCAAGGTAATTTTCCGTATCCGAATTATTTAGTCAATGGTTTCCGTTAAACAATGGATACATGTGGGCTGGTAGACTTAGGTATGGAGGGTTATCCTTTTACGTGGGAGAGAAGCCATGGTGAACCTAATTGGGTGGAAGATAGATTAAATAAAGTACTAGCTTCTCAGCAATGAGTGGGGTTCTTTTCCACGGCAATAGTCCGAAATATAATTATTGTTTCTTGGGATCATACAACTTTTTCCCTGGATTTCACGGAGATTGTTAAAGGGGGTAGACGTAGATTTCGTTTAAAAAATGCATAGATTCGTGAACCAGAATACCGCATAATAGGGGAAGAAGGCTGGGGTGTCTTGGATGGCATGTCGCTTATTAATCGAATTAGTTTATATAGGGAAAAATTACAGCATTGGGGTGCCCAGGTGAGATCGAAATTCAAACAATGTACAAACAGATACAGAGATCGCTTAAAAGTGTTAAAGAATTAAAAAAGTGCAGAAGTAGTAGAAAATTGTTAAGAATTATAAAAAAGAGTTAGGGGGCCTTTTTTGACAAACATAAGGTTTATTGGAAACAACATGTGAAACAATTTTGGTTGAAGGAAGGCGATACTAATATGCGTATTTTCTATAATCACGCTTCTTTACGTCGAAAAAAGAATTCATTTTCTCGGTTGAAGAATGACTCGAACCAATGGTGTGGATGGAATAATAGGTTACAGGCTTTGATTCGTGACTATTTTTCATATTTGTTTTCGGCTAGAGGGGGGATTACGAGTCTATTTTGCGTCATGTACATAGACGAGTTACAGACGGACATAATGTTACACTCACGCACTCATTTGATGACTGGGAGATAAAAGAGGTTGTGTTTGCAATGCATTCTGATAAGGCACTGGGTCCGGATGGTATGAATTCGTGTTTCTTTTAAAAGTACAAGGACATTACGGGTATTGCTATCACGAATGCGATACGAGATTACTTAAATAAGTGTTATATGCCTATGAGGTTTAATAGAACATCGACAGTGCTTATTCCTAAAGTTAAGAATTCAGTGAAGATAACGGATCTTCGACCTATTTCTTTATGTAATGTTATGTACAAGGTTAAATCGAAGGTTATTATAAATCGTTTAAAGCTGATTCTTCTTGATACGATTTATGAGTTGCAAATTACTTTTGTTCCTAATCATCACATAACGATAATGCCATGGTGGTTTTTGAGGTGGGTCATTATGTAAAACGGAAGAGGTAGGGAAAGAATGGGGTGGCAATGTTAATTGGTTATGTCAAAGGCGTGCAATAGGGTGAAGTGGGATTTTTAGTGTAGAATGATGATTATGCTAGGTTTCGACGAGCAATGGGTTTATCTGGTTATGATGTGTGCGAATACGGTGAAGTACACCGTGAACCAAAATGGTTATGAGATCGGCCCAGTAAAACCAAATAAGAGCCTTCGGAAGGGCGGCCTCCTTAGTCGTTGCCTTTTTATTTTGTGTGCAGAGGGCTTGTTGGCTTTGTTTAATACATATGTTTTTAACGAGCTGATTCATGGTTGTTAAGCACCTAGATCGGCGCCTGAGGTGTCTCATTTGTTTTTTGCGGATGCTAGTTTTTTTTTTTGCTTGAGAGTGTCAGATGGTTGGTCAATGTTTGCGCCTTTATAAACGAGCCTCGGGTCAAAAGATTAATTACTAAAAATCGTCAATTTGGTTCAGCGTTAACCTTGATACGAATACTAGGCAAGTGATTTGTACTTCCTTCCAGGTTATCGAGGCCAATAATCATGGTAAGTATCTAGGGCTTCCGTAGCTGATAGGGAGGAATAAATATTAGATTTTTTCTTATGTTAAAGAGAAAGTGTGGGAAAGAATTCAAGGGTGGAAGAAAAAGATTTTATCTCGGGCAGGTAAGGAGGTTCTTCTTAAAACAGTGGTTTATGCTATACCGTCATATGTTATGTCGGTCTTTGTACTCCTAAAGATGCTTTGTGTTGAAATCGAGTGGATGATGAACTCTCTGAAGGAAACTTAGTTCCAGAATCGTTTAATATTACATATAGATTGAACAAATTTTTTTTATGTAAAACCCTAGTGCGGAATCGGATTTTACCTTCGAGGTCTCTCTAGTTTGATCTCGTCTCAGAATGAACAGGGATTGGTGGAGACGAATCGAGAACACGAGCTCGATAGAACTTCAAAATCTTCTATCGTATTCCTTTCACCGTGCAATCCTGTACCGAGTGTGGGCTGCGATATCACCAAGATCTCTTTCTCTACTCTCTACGGCACAAACCCTAAATTCGTGAGAATTATGTGTCGAGAGAAGAGGCAAGGCTGGCATTTATATAAGGCTACGATAGGGACCCTAAGGTTAAATAAGTGTTTGGGCTTACTATGAAAAACTGAAATCTTAATTCGATCAAGAATTGATTCCTTTCATAAATTATAATTCACACCACTAAAGAATTTTAATTGCACTCCCGTCATTATCTTAAAATTATATTTCGAGCTCCTTGTTATTAAATACTTATTATTCTCCCCACGTTAAGATTTCAGATAACCGTCATTTAAAATTAAATTACTGACAATTATATTTAAATGACTTCTTAATCCTTGAGCGTACCACTTAACTTATTTGATATGTCGGATTAACATAATCCACCTGTAGGGTTTGACATGATCAAAACTTATAAACTTTTCAAGGGGTTATCATCAATCCCTATACCGGGACATGGATTCCGTCAATAATTAATATTCATCAGACATATAGTGTCGCCATCTAATTCACGAAGATTATTGATCCATAAATGAATCTCACTCTTAATGAGTCAAAACAACAAACACTACATATATATGTCTATTAATTATTTCAAGATTAAGAGCATAAGTAATCATAATAACCATGGGATTTTAAATTATTTTATATAGTCAGTATAAAAACGATTAACCCAAACTTGTCATGTTCAATACACACAAAGTGTACTAGCACAACGAGTTAAAACTGTATCGTTTCTTGTAGTTAAGATAAACTACTAAAACTTGTGCTACAATCCTACTGTGAGAATCCGCAAATGCGACCCCAAGGTTCTCAGCCTCTAGTTTGGGAGTCTGAAACATCGGAAAGGATTCTGTTGTTCCATTTGCTTCTATATGTTGATAATTCATATCGGGAGTCCCTCTATCCTATTTCTAGATGCAAGAGGGTTCGTTCAGAGTCGCCAGTATGTTTTACGAGAAAACGGACAAAATGATTGTGTAAGAGGGAAGGCTACAAATAAGCCTTTCTTTACACGTTTGTCTACGAAACCAGGATTCTATACGGTTCGGGAACTATATTACGGTTTGGGAAGGTGTTAAGCACCCATTCCGCCCTTTCGGTCTCTAGTGGTCTTATATGTTTATTCTGTGTTGGAAAACTTGGATGCTTTTACTGATATTCTACTGCTTTCTGGAAAAACCTGCTTTTCGAGCGCGTTTGGAATCTACCACAACTATGTCACCACTTCTCTTACTAGGACGGGGATCGAGTTTTAAACAAGTCTACAATAAAACTAATATACAAATATCTTATTTAATTACTAGAAGAGACTTTAGTTACCTTCACGGCGATAATAATAAGAATAAGAGAGAAAATATAATACAGCAGAGAAGACCTCTGACGGATATCAGCTTTCCTCTTAGAGATATTTCCAGCGGTCTGACTCTAGAAGGTGGCACTTCGGGTGCCAAGATTATATCCGAGACTCTTGTGGAAATAAATGTTATCGCATATGCTTCCGGAGAAGGCTTAAAAGATTAGAAAATATGAGAGAGAATAAGGCGTCTTGGTGTAGAAACCATGGCGAGAAGTTGCCAGCTAGAACCCTTGGGGGTGTTGGCCTATTTATACTGCTCGGAGAGGATTGTCGCGCGACATTTCCCAACTTTATCTGTTTGTCGCGCAACATACCTGTTTGTCGCGCGATAAACGGCTGAAGTGATGGGTTCTGACACTGTGATATGTCAGAAAGTGTATGGTCGGGTGCATAGGGGTTTGTCGCGCGACATAAGAGTGATTGTCGCGCGACATACTGGTATGTCGCGCGACAATCCCACTTAAAAACAGGTTTGTTGGCCAACAAACCCTTTCGGAGTAGTTTCGGGTGCTCGGATGGGTCCCGGACTCCAAAAACAGTAGTTCTCGAAGGTCGTTAGGGTTCTTGCGGGGGTCACAAATCGGGGTGTCTACACCTACCGATGGTTGTCCAATTCCATCTAAGACCGTGAACCAATAAACTTATATTTCATAAGAACCGATGATATGGTCCTCTGTGTGTAAACTATACTCTACACAGCAAATCATCTACTATATAGAATTAAAGACATACACATGCACAATATTTAAATAAATATTATAATGCAACCATTGCCCATAAAAATTCTCATTAAAATAGCAAAATCGAGTCTATATAACATATCAAAACCAATAATAATAAAATCATGACTTTTAGTATATCACTCTAACACGCTCATCGGTGGGGTGGGAATTCTACTCGCAGGAGTGGAAGTAATTGGTGGGCTTGGGATTGCTTGTGTGGGCCAAAGAGTAAAGGTGGGCTTAGGTTTATTAGGTTACATGACCCTAACATTACTATGGTGGCGAAGTAGGGTCGGAGAATGCTTATGGCCCCAAATTTACTTATGTCTCAAGTCTTTAGAGCTTGGTATTTTAGAAATGGGTCATTTCTTGACACTAAGCTTGGCTCTAACCCGAGTAATATGTTGTAGACACCCCGATCCATGACCCCCGCAAGAACCCTAACAACCTTCGAGAACTACTGTTTTTGGGTCCGGGACCCACCCGAGCACCCGAAACTACACTAGGAGGGTTTGTCGGCCAACAGACATATTTTTTAGAGAGATTGTCGCACGACATATCACATTGTCGCGCGACAATCCCTGATATGTCGCGCGACAATCCCACTATATCGCTCGACAATCCCCCTCTGCACCAGACCATCCACTCTCTGACACATCAGTCTGTCAGAAACATCACTTCAGCCGTTTGTCGCGCGACATTAGGGAAATGTCGCGCGACATATCACAGTGTCGCGCGACACTTGCCCTTTTTAGGGAAATGTCGCGCGACAATCTTCCCCGAGCAGTATAAATAGGCCAACACCCCCAGCAGAGGGAGGAAGAATCTAAAAAATTCTGGACTTTAGTCTGATTTTATTATAAAACATTCTATATTATCGTCTTATCTCTGAAGAATTATCGGATCTATTCCCGACACTCGACGTGTCCCGTCTCGGGAATCGAATTCTCAGAAATATCTGAAGAAGGAAAAGATTATTATCGCCGGAAATCTCTCCGCCGGATTATATTTTCTTTCTTATTATCATTCTCGTCAGGAAGGTAAAGAAAGTCTCTTCTAGTATTTAACATTAAATATCTGTGTACTTGTTTTATTTCTGTTATTTTGTCCACGTTTTATTTGAATAAACTTATTGTCAAATTATTGATATTCTATTATTTTCAAACCAAACAACTTGATAAAATCATTTGTAAAACCAGAAGAAGTAAGACCATTTATCATCCGACTAAAACCAAGTCTTCAAAACCTCGACTGATAAAATTTATTTAGGAATTAAACTCAGATATATTCTGTCTTTCATATAGACTGCAGTATATCTGATACACTCTCCTCAAGAGTTCAATTCAATATCAAATCAATTTCCGATAAAGATCCGATCTTTTCTAAATTAACCTAACGAGATAATTGGTATTGTTATCTGAGGAAACAATACCGAATCACTCTCTTCTCAAAAATAGATAAAATAAGCTTTTGTCACTAGTAATCAGATTTCGACAAAACCAAAACATCGGATCATGGAATACAAGGTTTTCATCCCTTTCCCTGTTTTTTTTTCCCAAAATCAAATTTTCATTAGTTATTTCCAGAAAGCAGTAGAATATCAGTAAAAGCATCCAAGTTTTTCAACATAAAATAAATATATAAGACCACTAGAGATCGAAAGGGCGGAATGGGTGCTTAACATCTTCCCAAACCGTAATATAGTTTCCGAACCCTATAGAATCCTGGTTTCGTAGACAAACGTGTAAAGAAAGGCTTATCTGTAGCCTTTCCTCTTACACGACTTTTTTTGTCCGTTTTCTCGTAAAACGTACTGGCGACTCTGAACAAACCCCTCTTGCATTTAGAAGTAGAACATAGGGACACTTGATAGGAATCAAGAGAGACACTCCTGCAAATGGAACGACGGAATCTGTTCCGACGTTTCAGACGCCCAAACAGAACGGGGACGAGACCCGGGGGGTCGCATTTGCGGATTCTCACAGTGGCGACTCTGCTGGGGAGTTCCTTAGAAAACTAGACTCTTATATGTGGACTTTTGTTTATCTGTTGAATACTTGCTTCTCCTGCTTTCCCTACTTATGTTAATTGATTGAGAAGAAACTTTTTTCTAAAAAAAAAAAAAAAAAAAATACGTAATCAAGATAATGATATTTGCAAACCCAACTTTTTTTCGCACGCACTATCACAAATCATGCATTGGTTCTACGAGTGTGAATTTACCCCAAACCCTCGGAAGTATTATAAGTGAGTAAGGAGTTGGCTTGCTTGGGCCAACATAAACCGAAAGCATTTACTTCCACTCTCCTTGGCCAAGTACGCCCCCGAGGTATATCGAGTGACGAGAACACTCACGTACCCGGGAAGTATATCAAAAGGCTCTTGCACGTACCCGCCCCTGGGGTATATCGCAAGGTCTTGCCAAAAAGGAGGGAGCCTGAAGCCTTAACCTTTCGTACACCTGCGTTGCATATAAGATCGAGTCGAGTTAAAACACTTGTCAAACAGCCGTAGGGGATGTACCACCTTCCGGCTTACTTTTCGACACCCTTTTAAAATCCGAGGCTATTCTCGGCAACTTTTAGTGGTTCTTTTGGCAAAAATTGAGTCGTATCACAGTCTTCCTTCATCTTCGCCACATGGTTTCGTCTACAGTCGTGAAGCAACGACAGACTGGAAGGTTGGGCCGGTCGAGATCATACCGGAAGACTAGTGAGACCAAGCACACCTGAAATGGCCGATGAACGAGAGAATCGAGAAACAGATCAGAGCCTGGCCAAGGCATCATCAGTTCAGCCAACCCTAGCCGAAATGCACCGTTTACTCATGACCGTCAGCAGGGATCTGGCAAACCTCGCAAACGAGTAGCAGGGTACCCGGATCCGAGTAGAAGAATTGTCAGCCGAACGAACTGCACCACCGGGGTTTGATCGGCTACCACCGAATCGAGATCCGAATCAAGGACAGTCTTCACAAGTACTTCCCCCAGTTCAAGGAACCAATCCACCCCAAACGGACCCTATCATGGCCGGTCCCGTTCAAATCGATCCCAACAATCAATGGGCCCCAGATTCAGGCCCCACTTATCAGCAATAAGAGCCACCCATAGTTTGGCCACAACCCCAGGTACAACCCGGATTTGACCCCCAATACCAGCCATGGCCACAAGTCCCCGTAAGACCCATTCCACCACCAGCCCCAGTAGCTCCTCCCAATGAATACCCAGATATCAACCGACTCCGGGCGGTATATGCAGAATCTGTTATAGCGCGGGAACAGCCCGAAGAGGTGTCAAGAGAGAGTGAAGAGGTGAAGAAATTGAAGGAGCAGATGAAAGTTCTGCAGAGAGGGATTTCTCTGATAAAAGGGGCAGACGAGATCACAGATATGAACGCCTTCTCCCTCTACCCAGAAGCAAGATTACCCCAGGGATTTAAACTCCCTTCCATCACCAAATTCGCCGGAACCTCACCCCCCAAAACCCACCTACAGTCCTACATCAGATCCATGCAAGTGTCCGGTTGTGGAGAGCCGGAGTTAGCACAGGCCTTCCACATGACTCTCACGGGGGCCGCCCTAAGATGGTTTTTTGGTCTGGAAAGGCATCACACGCAGACTTGGGGAGATATCGTCAAGGAATTCATGACCAAATACGGGTCCAACGAGGACTTGGAAATTACCCGTAAATACCTAGAAATGACCAAACAAGGCGAGAAAGAAAGCTTCAGCGACTTTGTCACCCGCTGGAGGGAGATGGCCTCCCAAATGTCCAAACGACCCGATGAAGAAGAACAGTTGGAAATCATTCAGAAGAATTTCACTCCAGCCGTACTGAGTTGCATGGGGAAGCATGTTTTCCCACACTTCAGGGCCCTGTTAAGTATGGGGTCACAAGTAGAGGAAGAATTGGCCAAGAAAGCTGAAATCGATACCAAGAAAGCCGCATACACCGGGAGAAAGACAGCCACTACAGCCGTGAATCAAATAAACTCATACCCCTATCAACAGAACCCCTTTCAGCAAACACAACAGCCACCTCCGATGAGTTGGCCCACATAAGAAGGCCCTTCGAACACCGAGGACAAGAAAAGGAGAAACTTCTGCACCCTTCCCACTACCCTGGTAAAAAGTCTGGAGCTGCTCCAAAAGGCCGGACTAATCACTCCGCTCAACCCGCGCCCCCCACCAAACCCTATTCCAAACACCTGGAGAATGAATGAGAATTGTGCGTATCATCAGGTTGCAGGCCATAACACGGAGCGTTGTTTGGCCCTTCGCCATCTTATTCAAGACCTCATCGAAGCCGGAACCATCCCCGCACCCGGCGGGCCCAATGTTACCAACAATCCACTTCCTAACCATGCCCCACCTGCAGGGATTAATGCCTTGACCACTGATGAAGAAGGCTTCGATCCCGTGGGGCTCATTCGAGATGACCCAGCTTACAGGGCACCCGTTGTACTGCCAGCAAAGGCTCAAGTGGCCCCAGGCCTCAATCCAATAATTGACCAATGGATGGCCAAAATGAACTTCCTACCCGGGCAGGGTTTAGGAAAGGCAAATCAGGGGATCTCACAGCCACTCACAATCAAAACCAATCCCGGAAAATCTGGGATAGGATGGACCCAGGATAAGAAGAAGCAGTCACAGAAATCCCAAAACCCCCCCAGGGAGACAATCTGTATGACAGAAACCTCCCCCGGGACTTTTAGTTGGTCGATAGAGCCGGAATCGTCAAAAACTTCAGAGGAATCAGACCCTGCATCCCTTTGGATCCAGCAAATCACCCGTTCAGGAAAGGTATACCAGCCACCACCGACAGATGCCGAGAAAACACTACCACCTAAGGAAATGGGAGAAGATAGAGTGCTTGAGCAGTTGAAGAAGACCCAGGCCCACATCACCATTTGGGGCCTCTTGGTTGCCTCCAAACCCCACAGGACCGCTTTCATCAAACTTCTGGACGAGGCCGTGATATCACCGGACTCCACACCCGAACAACTACCAAACATGATCGGATCACTTACAGTCCAAAGAAGTCTGTCATTTTCAGATGAGGATCTGTCTCCATTGGGAAGGAAACACAGCCTGGCTCTCCATATCACCGTCCGGACCCGAGGGAAAATCCTACCACAAGTCCTTATCGACAATGGGTCAACTATAAACGTCTGCCCCCTGAAGACAGCCAGATGTCTAGGCATCTTGGACTCAGAACTCTCCCCATCAGCTGTGACTGTCAGGGCCTACGACAATACCAGAAGGGCCGTTCTGGGTTCTCTAAAACTTGATCTCATGGTCGGTCCTGGGAACTTTCCGGCCGACTTTCAAATCATAGACATTCCCTCCAGTTTTAACCTCCTGCTGGGAAGAGCGTGGCTGCACGACATAGGAGCACTCCCCTCCTCCTTGTACCAAAAGATCAAGATACCGTTTGAAGGGAACATAATTACCATCCAAGGAGATCCTGAAAGGACCTTGGCAGATCTGGAGTTACCCGTTTTGGGAATCGGGAGCCAGAGCATACAGTTGGGAGGCTTTTCTTACGAGCCTCAAGTACAAACTCTCAACACGCAGATAATCGAATATCTTCTCCCTGACAATATCCCCGGTCTCAGCACCAAGATCACAAATATGCTAAGAATGATGAAATACTTGCCTGGAGCCGGTCTGGGAATGGGACAGCCAGGACTGCTTCAAGCCTTGGAACCAGTGACGAGGTACGAAAGGGAAGGTTTGGGGTACCAACACACTGAAGAAGACGGTCAACAAAAAAGGGGCCGAGGGCATCAGTATCCGAGTTTCAGCTCGTTGAACGGGTTTTTTGTCAAAGAATGAGAGGACTTCCCCTTTTGCGGTTTTCAGGAACCTTGGAGAAACAGCGACGGAGAGAACCTGCCAGGATGGGAAATCTTCTATGAAGAGGACATATATGTCAAGAAAAGCGTCGTACACAGTTTCTCTACCAAATTGACAATCGGGTCGAAAGAAGAAAATAAAGACAAGAAGGATGAGGAAGAAGAAATGATCGGAGATCTCTTCGACATCATGGCTCTAGGAGATGATGAGCCAAGGGATGACCCTGTACACCTGATATACGCTGATCCAGACTACCTAAGAAAAGGGAAAAGAGTGAAATTATAAGGGTGAGAGGTGAGAGTAAGAGTAAGGCTAGGAAAGAGCCACTCCTAGATTTACTTTTTAAACTTGTACCTGTAAACACTATTATCAATGAAGAAAACTCTGTTTTGCGTTATCCTATTATTTGTAATTCTGTAATAGCTTATAAAGAGTTAGAAAGACTGAACGAACACCCTGAACGGGAGGAACAGCGTATACAGAGCGAGAAAGGAGACACGCTTGAAATTAACCTCGGGACAGAAGAGGAAAGAAAGGAGGTCCGCATTGGGACAAGCCTGAGTGAAGCAGAAAAAGAAGAATTCACACAAACTCTGAAAGAGTACGTGGATGTCTTTGCCTGGTCTTATGCGGATATGCTAGGATTGAACAGTCAGATAGTCATGCACGAGATACATACCAAGCCGGAGTTCAGACCTGTCAAGCAAAAGTTAAGGAAACTCACGCCAGAATGGTCCCTGAAAGTAAAGGAAGAAGTGATGAAACAACTGAGTGTAGGGTTTTTGCGGGTGATCGATTACCCTTCATGGTTAGCCAATATTGTGCCCGTTCCAAAGGCAAATGGGAAGGTCCGTATGTGTGTGGATTACCGGGATCTTAACAAGGCTTGTCCGAAAGACGATTTCCCATTGCCCAACATCGATTTGATAGTAGATAACACTGCCAACCACGCCCTGAAGTCATTTGTGGATGGTTTCGCCGGGTATAACCAGATCAAGATGCACCCGGATCACCAGGAGAAAACGGCATTCATCACACCATGGGGAACATACTGCTACACCGTTATGCCATTTGGGTTGAAGAACGCCGGGGCAACCTACCAGAGAGCAGCCACCGCTATTTTCTACGATATGATCCACAAAGAAGTAGAGGTGTATGTGGACGACATGATAATCAAATCTAAGGAGAGGGAAGGTCACATACCAGCCCTGCGAACCTTCTTCGATCGACTCCGCCAGTACCAGATGAGACTCAATCCGCAAAAATGTGTGTTCGGGGTGACCAAGGGAAAACTCCTAGGCTATGTTGTCAGTAAGAGAGGAATCGAGGTAGACCCTGCCAAGGTTCAAGCCATCCAAGAAATGCCTAAACCTCGTACCGAAAAAGAAGTCCGAGGATTTTTGGGTAATCTGCAGTACATCAGTAGGTTCATCTCTCAACTCACTCAGACTTGCGAGCCCATCTTCAAACTCCTGAGGAAATCTTCACCAGGAGAGTGGGACAGTCAATGCCAAGAAACTTTTGAAAGAATCAAAGAATATCTCTCCAAACCCCCAGTATTAGCCCCACCACAGACCGTACTACCATTAATCTTATACCTAACCGTCACTGATTCAGCCGCAGGAGCAATGCTAGCCCAACACCTGATTGATACCCGTAAAGAGCAGGCCATCTACTTCCTCAGCAAGAAACTATCCCCATTTGAGATGAACTACACACCATTGGAGAAATCATGCACCGCTCTCGTCTGGGTAACACAGAAACTATAGCACTACATGCTAATTTTCTCAGTCATCCTGGCATCACGGATGGATCCGTTGAAATATCTCTTCGAGAAATCGGCTCTCTCGAACCGCATGGCAAAATGGCTATTCCTACTTTCCGAATTCGACATCACTTACATGACCCAGAAGGCGGTCAAAGGCAAGATCATAGCTGATTACCTGGCCCACAATCCGATATTGGGAGATGTGCTAGAAGAAGCCGAGTTCCCGGACGAAACCATTATGAATGTCGAGATCGATGAAGACTGGAAGTTGTACTTTAACGGGGTCGCCAATCGAAACGGAAACGGGATAGGCATCCTGTTAGTCTCTCCGGACCAAACTCACTCCCCGGTGTCATATCGTCTGGACTTTTTCTGCACCAACAACATGGCCGAATATGAAGCTTGCATACTCGGGTTAGAGATCGCTCTCCAAAGGGGTATAAAGAGAATACAGGTATATGGAGATTCAGCACTAGTGGTCCACCAAGTTCTGAAAGAATGGAAGATCAGAGATGAGAAATTAGTCCCTTACCTCGCCCGACTGGAGGATATCGCGGGAAGGTTCGAGCATGCGGAGTTTTACTATGTCCCCAGGTCTCAGAACAGTTTTGCTGACGCACTGGCAACCCTGGCATCTATGATCGATATTCCAGAGGGGATGGAAGAAATAACCCTCACAGTACAAAAGAAATCAGGACCAGCGCACTGTATGGCCCTGGAGGTAGAGATTGAAAAAGACGGTGACTCAACCGCCTGGTTTTATGACATCTGGAACCTGCTGAAGAACCATCAGTATCCCGAGAAAACAGACAAGAGAATGCGGGTCACACTCAGAAGGCTAGCATCAGGATTCATACTCTGTGCCGGAAGATTGTATAAGAGGAACTACGACGGGACTCATCTTCAATGTCTCACCAAAGAATAATCGGTTGGAATGATGGATCAAATACATGGGGGCGATTGCGGACCTCATATGAGCGGACATACACTTGCCCGCAAAATCATCAGACAAGGGTATTTCTGGTCTACCCTACAAACTGACTGCGCTGACCATGTACGCCGTTGTCACAAATGCCAAATTTATGCTAAATCCCAGAAGCTTCCTCCAAAAGAGTTGTACAATATGACTGCTCCCTGGCCTTTTGCAGCTTGGGGAATCGACGTCATTGGGAAAATATCGCCCAAAGCCAGCAATGGCCATGAATTCATACTAGTAGCCATCGACTACTTCACCAAATGGGTGGAAGCCGAGTCCTATCAGACCTTGGATGCCAAGAAAGTTGCCCGATTCATCAAAAGGAATATTGTCTGTCGATATGGGGTCCCACACGAGATCATCTCGGACAATGGCACCCACTTCGAAGGAGAAGCTAATACAGTCATGGAGGAATACGGTATCACCCGACACAAGTCTTCGCCATATAAACCACAAACCAATGGGGCAGTCGAAGCCTCCAACAAAAATTTGAAGAATATCCTAAGCAAGATGACCGACACCTGTCGAGACTGGCCAGAAAAATTACCTTATGCATTGTGGGGATACCGCACCACCGAGAGGGTCTCCACCGGGGCAACCCCGTTCTCTCTTACATATGGGATGGAAGCAATCCTCCCTGTCGAATTAGAGGTTCCTTCCCTTAGGGTAATGCTAGAGAATCAAGTCAATGAACTGGAATGGGTTCAGGCACGTTATAACGAGCTAGCCCTACTGGATGAGAAAAGATTGAAAGACGCGTACCACCATCAGGGGTATCAGAAGAGAATCGCTCGAGCATTTAACCAGAAAGTGAGGACTCGGGGTATCAAGGAAAACGACATCGTATTGAAAGAAATTCGAGAGCCAGCCAAAGATCCGAGGGGTAAGTTCGAGCAGAAGTGGACAGGGCCGTATATCATCAAAGAAATCGATACAGGGGGCGTTGCTATACTCACTGATTTGGATGGACAGTTACTACATTCACCAGTCAACGTGGACAGACTGAAGAAGTATTATCAATAGGCACAACATGTATAGATAAGAACTACGTAAACCTTAGCCTCAACCCAAAACTTTTTGTTCTTTGTAAAAATCAAAAAAGGGAACGTAGGCAACCAGAGAAGTGACTTCAGGCCCGGTTTAAACTTTGTAAATAAAATTATTTCCCACAAGCAGTCCCTCATATATTATTAAAAGGTGGTTCAGAACACCGAATGCTACAAAGGAGACATAAAGAAACTAATCCCTAGGGGTTGGCCACACTGGGTCCTCAGTAGCCAAGATAATCCGAGCTTCGTCCAAGATCTGATACGCGAAGACAATATTATCATCAGTAGCCTCAGTATCCATGAACCCAAACCACTCCATTTGAAAGGGGTCGTCGATCAGTTCTCCTTCCAGAGATTGCCAGCAAGAGCGAATAATATCAGCCCGGAGAGGCCGGGTAATACCGAAACGGGCATAGTTGAACTAACGAGTCAGTCGAGCACGCCACATCCTCTCTACAGATAAAGAAACATGCGGGGTCACAAATTTAGACTCAGAGGAAAAGTTGTTCAGACCAAGGGGAACCTCCTGAGGAATGTTGAACTGTCGAAGAAGACGTCCGGGGAGATAAAAGGAAGTAAACCAGAGCCCGCGGAGCCGAACATAGTTCTGACCCCCTGTGCTAAGTACCATCACCCTCAGTTTCCACCAAGGAATGTTCCACCGGATGGCCCGAAAGTTCTCCGAAAACCACACCAACCAATCAGAAGAAGATATGGTCAAAGCCCCAAAGAGGGGACGATGGAAGAAATGCGTCGAATTATCGAGCCTAACCCCGTTGAAACCTACCGATCGAAAATGCTCCAGCAACCACATGTATAGTAAACGCGGACTCCCCCGGAAGAAGGGAGAGACCCCCCTTTTAACATCATCAAGACCATTGAGGGTCTCTGCAAAAATGATCGGCACTATGGACTCCCCATTTCTAGCCTGGTAAATCAGACTCAGGATAGTCGGATCAACACGGAAGGAACCCGTCACCAGCAACATATCAGAAACCAGGCAAATCAGGGCCGCTGCAGTACGCCCCACACCGTAAGAGGCCCTATCTTCATAACGATGAAAGAACCTCACCTTTTTGTGGAGGTCAAGAAGTCCGTCGGCAATGAAACCGTCACAGGCCGCCTGGGGAATGGCTAACAGAGCAATTAGCATGTCGCGGGGACCGATTTCTTCTATAGGAACTGCCATTGGGAGACGAACGTCAGAACGTAACAGCCAGGAGAACTCCTCATAGGTCGGGCAGAGCTCATCTAGTCCAAAGCGGAAAAGATGGTCAGCAGGAGTCCAGAAATACAAGGCACCTAACAAGAAGGAAAAATCGATAGGACGATGGCACCAGCCCGCTAAAGGACTGAATGCACCAAAGTTCAGACCGTTTTCAGAAGATATCAAAGCATCTCGAGCATTGACATAAGAAAAATCAGAATTTGTACGATAGGAAGACATTTTGGAGAGGTGTGGGGATGAAGGAAGGAAGATGGGTGTATTTATAGCAAAAAAAGAATGCCCTATACCTGTTTGTCGCGCGACAAACCCATATCCAGGAGGGATTGTCGCGCGACAAACCCATCTAGGGACACCCTAGTTTTGTTTTTCTTACACATAACAGTCATCTTTGCCAAAATAATCACTTCTGGATGCTTTCTTGTTCTCACTTTGTTCTTTTTGCAGAGAACATAAATATCACTACACTACGAGGTATGGCTTCTAAAAAACGTCGACTCTTATACTTATATATATGTATATATGTATATCTTTCGCAGACAGATAATAAGAGTATAATCAGACACAAAAGATATTTTATAAACCCAACAAAAGAACAGTTTTTAAAGACTAAATATCCGTCTAAAAATAAAAATACATATCTGTCCAGAACTAACACTAAATGCAGGAAAGAGAAAACTAATCTAAACGGGCGCGTTTTGACACGCTCCCACTATCACCCGAGCCCTCCTCGGGAGTAAGATCAACAACTGGGACGTCAGGAACAGAAGGAACTTCCGCCTGGGAGGGCCCCGTGGACTGGACCGGTGCCGTAGGACGGATCACTGATGATCGGGAACGCCTGGAAGTCCGACTACTGCTCCTCCGAGAATTCGTCCGGGCATGAGAGGAAGTCAGGGGGTCGTTCGGCCGTAAGGAGACGTCAATAGCCCTCTGGTAGTCACGCATATAGGCTGGAGGGTCTCGACCGACATACTAGAGCAGGTTCCAGCTGTAAAGATACTGGGCGTGCCAAGCCCGTAGGTCTGCCACCCGTACACTCACTCTCTGTAAAAAAGAAACATAAAGAGGATCAGCATAGTCAAAATAGATAAAGATAGACATAAGGGTATCAAGAAAAGGTAAAAGAAGGTACCTCGTCACCAGGGCGACCACCCAGATAGTCGAAGGTATCCTCAGAAAGGGGATACTCCGGGACAGGATATCGACGTAAGCCCGCGCCGACATAAGAAATATCTCTGGGGAGTGGGGGTAGATCCACCCACGGAATAGACGACCCCGCAGGAGCAGCTGCAGAAGTAGACCCTCCCTCCTCACGAATGGGGAACAAGAGTGGACGAGAGGATGAGCCGCCAAAACCTGGAGATCGGGCAGGAGGCCCCATGACAGTCGTCGGTAGAGGAGTCAACGTAGCATATGTGCGGACCCCCGGAGGATCCACCATGGTCGTCGCCCTCAAATGAGGGACCCCACTGGAAGGAGTAGTCACCGCCGCGGGAGGAGTCCGCCCAAACTGATCATAATCTGCCCCAAGGTCCGCGGGCTCCCAGGACCTCTCAGAAAATCCCGCTCTCCCCTCAGCAGCCTCAGCAGGAGCAAAAAGGACCCCCAGAGACACAGAAGGGCCGGTGGGAAACTCGAAACCCTCAGCGCGCTGCTCCCCCATAGGTGTCGCCTGAGGTGGCGGCTCCGGAACCGCTGTCGCATCGCCTCCCTCGCCCTCTGGCCGACCACCGCCCTCGGCCGCAGCAGGAACATCCCTCTCTCCCTCGGGATCCTCATCATTGGAATCCGGGATGTTGTCTCTCTGATCGGGGACAGGTGGCAGATGACCCGGGACCGCCCTAGCTAAATGAGTCTGTCCCCGGATGTAATGGGGATCACCTCCCAAAGCCCGGTATCTCTCATAGAAGACCCGTCCTCGAGTCCCCTTCGGCTCCCTCATCAGATATCGAGCAGCAAAAGCAGCATAATCTCCCTCCTCGGTGAACGTCTGAAAGCCTAGTCCGTCGACCAAGGCCTGCACCGTCACCTGATCAATCTCGCCCGTCCGCCTCATCAGAACAGGAGGAAATAATGGAACACGAGGCCACTGGGACGGTGTGTGCTGGCGAATGACCCTCTCGCCCAAATAGAAGAGAAGGCCGTACTCATCCCGGATCAGTCGCCTGGTCCTCGAAACCAGTCAGAGCACGGCCATACCCAAAATGGAGACCTAGATCACCCCAAGGGGCCCACTCAATCTGAAAAGAGAATAAGATTTTATTTCAGTAATTTATATATTCTATCTGACTATTAAAAAAGCAAGAATATTAAAATATTTACCTGCTTCTCCTGCAGGTCATGGACAGCAGCAGCTCCAGTCTCCCTAGTCCGATATACATAGGGAGCCCTGTAGTTCCCCGCGATGAATCGACGGAGAAAAGGGAACTGATCCTCGTTCTCAACGAGGAGATCCACCTGGGCGCGACCCAGGCGAGTATAAGCGACAAACCAACTCTGAAGTAGAAAAATAAAAAACATCAGCAATAATCAACAGGTAATACGTAAAGGACTAAAAAGCAAAAGCAAAAGGACCAAGAGTATGTACCTCCCACAGCAATGAGAAGCCCTTGAGGTTCAGGGCTAAATAGCGGGAAACCTGGTCCATAGCATCATATAGGACAGCAAGGATGAAGCCTCCCCAGTCATAGTCAAACATGAGGCTGAAGTCCCGAAGATAGGGCAACCACCAAAGATGAGCCGTGTCTCCCCCACGAGCCTCGAATAAATCATGGAGTGTCAGTAGAAGAAGGACGCGGGCATACTGGCGCGCCTCCTGACGTGTCATGGGAACCCCTGAAGCAACTAGCCGAGCCCTCTATGTGGCTAACCACGTAACCAAGACGCCCCGAGGAATCGTATCACCGGAACTCCGCCGCTCCGGAAACCATCCTAATGAACTAACGATGCCCTCGGCTGTCAGACGCAAGGGGACGTCGATCTGTATAGGGACCCCCCTGAAGGAATCCCGGTCAGAGCAAACAAATCGAGGGGGGTCATCGTTATCTCCCCCCAGCTCCAGTGAAAGGTATGGGTGGTGTCCCACCAGTGGCAAGCCAGAGCCGATACTAAAACTGCCGCCCTAGATACTCGCTCTGGGAGGGCATCGAAGAGGGAGCCAAAAGGAGTCGCGAGAATCAACTCCTGGACAGGGGCCGGTGCTTGTCACCACTCTGAAGATAAAGTGTCGGGGGAACCCCAACCCTAGCCAACCCACTGTAGAGTATGGGGTTATGAGGGTACTTTGGTGTAATTATGAGAGTTATAGGGTTATATGGGTAAATTATGTAATTTTCCAAAACCTTATAGTACTTTGGTGTAAATATGAGAGTTATAGGGTTATATGGGTAAATTATGTAATTTTCCAAAACCTGAGGGTACTTTGGTGTAAATATGAGAGTTATAGGGTTATAAAGGTAAATTATGTAATTTTCCTAAACCTGAGGGTACTTTGGTGTAATTATGAGAGTTATAGGGTTATATGGGTAAGGTTATGTAATTTTCCTAAACCTGAGGGTACTTTGGTGTAATTATGAGAGTTATAGGGTTATATGGGTAAATTATGTAATTTTCCAAAACCTGAGGGTACTTTGGTGTAAGTATGAGAGTTATAGGGTTATAAAGGTAAAATTATGTAATTTTCCTAAACCTGAGGGTACTTTGGTGTAATTATGAGAGTTATAGGGTTATAAGGGTAAATTATGTAATTTTCCAAAACCTGAGGGTACTTTGGTGTAATTATGAGAGTTATAAGGTTATAAGGGTAAATTATGTAATTTTCCAAAACCTGAGGGTACTTTAGTGTAATTATGAGAGTTATAGGGTTATAAGGGTAAATTATGTAATTTTTCAAAACCTGAGGGTACTTTGGTGTAATTATGAGAGTTATAGGGTTATAAGGATAAATTATGTAATTTTCCAAAACCTGAGGGTACTTTGGTGTAATTATGAGAGTTATAGGGTTATAAGGGTAAATTATGCAATTTTCCAAAACCTGAGGGTACTTTGGTGTAATTATGAGAGTTATAGGGTTATAAGGGTAAATTATGTAATTTTCCAAAAACCTGAGGGTACTTTAGTGTAATTATGAGAGTTATAGGGTTATAGGGGTAAATTATGAGGTATCACAGGTAAAAGTATGTGTTCGCTAAGATCGGGCATTATTCCTAGGCAGACATGCATACTAACATTTGATTAAAATAAATACAGGAAACGACAAGAAGTAGAACAGATAAATACACAAAAGAAGACATATCAGAGATTGACGGCGAATCTCGTGAGAGACAGGCTCCATCAAGAGCCACGGGACATCCGGGACGGGAGCAGCTCGGATAGCATCTCGATAGACCACCGCCCGACCGCGGTCTATCCCATCCTCATCATACCAATCCAAGTCCGCCCAGTCGTCATGATGAGGGCTGCAGCGGATGACGCCCTGAGCATCTGTAAAAATGACCTCCTCCTGGTCACCCTCCAATCTATCAGGATGTGCGGGGTCCATCGGTGTATAGGAAAGTCGAGAAGGTCGGAAAAATCGGAAAAGCGACAGAGCTTCCGCGCTTGGGAGAAGAGAAAAAGAGAGAGAAAGAGAACTAGAGAGAGAAAGAGAAAGGAGAGAATGAGGTGGAATGAGCTCAGCAGGAGGCTTATATAGCAGGACAGTTTATTGCGCGACAAATGGCCACATTGTCGCGCGACAAAGAGCCATTCACCGAAGTGTCGTGCGACAATCTTCCCCCTCACCGGATTTTTTGACCTTTTCTTTTCTTTTCTTTTTTTCTCTCCTGCAGGGGTACTTCAAGGAAGCAGTTTTCGAAAAATTGCTAAAAGCCGCACACCCAGGATGAGAACACAAGGAGATACTTCCAAATCATCTCTCCGAAAATGCGAAAGAAAAAATACCACGATTAAAAGTAGTCTATGATCTCATAGAAAGACCGAGACCAACAATATGAAATAACCTGCGACGGGAATAGAGAAAAAAATGAAAGAGTAGAAAAGAGAAATAACCCGTAGGAGCGCCCGGAGCGAGCGAGAGAAACAGAAATGTAGGGTGACAGGGAGAGCCACACCAAAAGTGACAGCTAGGCCAAATCGGTTCAGGACTTCGTTTTGGGTGAGTAAGGCTCCTGATCACAACAAAGGGATAAAAAGACTCCTGGTCAAAAACAGAGAAGGCTAGGAAAAGTCTTTCCCAAAAGAGGGAGAAATAAGGGTAGTGAAAAAACAGAAAACGATGTGGGCCCACCAAAAGAGAAAACTGAGAAGGAAACAGAGATCAGAGATTGAACTTTCAAACAAATTTTCTTTTCAGCACGATAAAGAAAAGATGGTTTGGAAAAACCTCGAATCATCACGCTGGCAGAAAGCAAAGAGAAAAATCGAAGACTGCCTTCTGAGGGAAGTATCCTCACGCGAGGAAAACATGAGAACAAAATTCAAGAAAGATACGGGAAAACGGACATTCGGATAAAATTAGACCTCGAGGAGCTCTTTTTTCACCCTCACGAAGACTTCTCTCTCTCACTCTAGCAGTCTAAGAGAGAGACAAGAATTAAAGATTCAAAAAAACACAAACACAAGCCCTCTTCAGAGGCAAAAGTTATTCATGAAAGCCCTCTCAGAGGCAATTTTCCTTCTTCTTACAGATCACGAAGCCCTCCCAGAGAGGCACAACGGTAGTCCTCCCACCTGAGGTGAAGCCCTCCCAGAGAGGCACAATGGTAGTCCTCCCATCTGAGGCAAGTGGAGCAAATCAAAGCCCTCGAAAGAGGCAATGAGGTAACAGAAGCCCTCTCCGGAGGCAAAACCAAACACAAAGCCCTCTCCGGAGGCTCTCTCAAGCACTTCTGCATGCATACACTTCCTTAGAGTTCATGCGGGAGCCATGGATCATGGTCTCTTCCAGTCGCCTCAATTCCTTGCAGGCAAGGAGCTTGAGTCGAGAGGGTCTGTAGACACCCCGATCCATGACCCCCGCAAGAACCCTAACAACCTTCGAGAACTACTGTTTTTGGGTCCGGGACCCACCCGAGCACCCGAAACTACACTAGGAGGGTTTGTCGGCCAACAGACATATTTTTTAGAGAGATTGTCGCACGACATATCACATTGTCGCGCGACAATCCCTGATATGTCGCGCGACAATCCCACTATATCGCTCGACAATCCCCCTCTGCACCAGACCATCCACTCTCTGACACATCAGTCTGTCAGAAACATCACTTCAGCCGTTTGTCGCGCGACATTAGGGAAATGTCGCGCGACATATCACAGTGTCGCGCGACACTTGCCCTTTTTAGGAAAATGTCGCGCGACAATCTTCCCCGAGCAGTATAAATAGGCCAACACCCCCAGCAGAGGGAGGAAGAATCTAAAAAATTCTGGACTTTAGTCTGATTTTATTATAAAACATTCTATATTATCGTCTTATCTCTGAAGAATTATCGGATCTATTCCCAACACTCGACGTGTCCCGTCTCGGGAATCGAATTCTCAGAAATATCTGAAGAAGGAAAAGATTATTATCGCCGGAAATCTCTCCGCCGGATTATATTTTCTTTCTTATTATCATTCTCGTCAGGAAGGTAAAGAAAGTCTCTTCTAGTATTTAACATTAAATATCTGTGTACTTGTTTTATTTCTGTTATTTTGTCCACGTTTTATTTGAATAAACTTATTGTCAAGTTATTGATATTCTATTATTTTCAAACCAAACAACTTGATAAAATCATTTGTAAAACCAGAAGAAGTAAGACCATTTATCATCCGACTAAAACCAAGTCTTCAAAACCCCGACTGATAAAATTTATTTAGGAATTAAACTCAGATATATTCTGTCTTTCATATAGACTGCAGTATATCTGATACACTCTCCTCAAGAGTTCAATTCAATATCAAATCAATTTCCGATAAAGATCCGATCTTTTCTAAATTAACCTAACGAGATAATTGGTATTGTTATCTGAGGAAACAATACCGAATCACTCTCTTCTCAAAAATAGATAAAATAAGCTTTTGTCACTAGTAATCAGATTTCGACAAAACCAAAACATCGGATCATGGAATACAAGGTTTTCATCCCTTTCCCTGTTTTTTTTTCCCAAAATCAAATTTTCATTAGTTATTTCCAGAAAGCAGTAGAATATCAGTAAAAGCATCCAAGTTTTTCAACATAAAATAAATATATAAGACCACTAGAGACCGAAAGGGCGGAATGGGTGCTTAACATCTTCCCAAACCGTAATATAGTTTCCGAACCCTATAGAATCCTGGTTTCGTAGACAAACGTGTAAAGAAAGGCTTATCTGTAGCCTTTCCTCTTACACGACTTTTTTGTCCGTTTTCTCGTAAAACGTACTGGCGACTCTGAACAAACCCCTCTTGCATCTAGAAGTAGAACATAGGGACACTTGATAGGAATCAAGAGAGACACTCCTGCAAATGGAACAACGGAATCTGTTCCGACGTTTCAGACGCCCAAACAGAACGGGGACGAGACCCGGGGGGTCGCATTTGCGGATTCTCACATATGTGGAGTAGTGTCATGATAGCTTAGGATTTAATTCGTAGTGGGGTTCATTGCCGAGTTGGGAATGGTAAAGAAACTCGAGTGCTCAAAGATTCCTGGTTGCCTGATGCAAACCTATATGTTGTTTCCATTGCCCCATCCCCACCTCCGAGATATTACTATTGACTCAATTCGGGCCATTACCAATGATAGATGGGATGTTAATCTAATAAATGAAAAAATTTCAATTAGAGACAAAGGGTTAATTTTGTAGCTGCCATTAGGTCGTAATAATTATAAATTTATAATGATTTGCGGTGCTGGAACGGGGAGTGTTCTGGTAGGTATTCAGTCACGAGCGGGTATAAAGCTATTGTTTCATTATCCTCGAATCCGGGTTCAGTCAATGGGGGTGTGAACTGGAAGAGTATTTGGGGTCTTTCCCTCCCGTTAAACAAAAAAAATATGGTTTGGCGAGCATTCAAGGGTTGTTTTCCGATTACGCTAAATTTGATAGCTCGTAGGGTTGATGTTTCTCCTTTTTGCCCAAGCTGTAGTACTGCGGATAAGAGCATTTTTCACGTGTTGGTATCTTGCTTGCGAGCAAAAGAAGTGTGGATGAGTTCTCTTACTAATGAAATAAGGTTTGATGGAGGCTCTTTCTCGGCGTGGCAGACTTTGATGTGCGCTAGATTATCAGTTGAAGACATTTGTATGGCAGCAGTTTTAATTTGGGAGATATGGAATTCTAGAAACTATATTGTTTGGACTCGAAAACAAGTATCGCCGAAGAGATAATAAGTAACGCTTTTCTTTTTCATGCTCAATGGAGCTAAGTCCAATTTTTTACGGGCTCTAATTTAGGGGTCGGAAACATGGAAAACAATGGAGCAAGTAGGTGGTTGAAGCCTTTAAATGATGATTTGAAATGTAATGTTGATGCAGTTATTTTCTTGAGCTCCAACTGAGTAGGGTATGGTTTTGTTATCCGTAATGCATAAGGGGGTATGGTTGCATCTAGATAAATGGTTTAATTGAAGCACCTGGTGACCCTTCACTAGCCGAGGCTTTGAGTTGACTAAAGACGAAGGGTTTCTAATGTATGCATGGAGGTTGATTCGCTTTTATTGGTCCAAGCCATTCGTAGTAACAACGTGGATTTATCTTATTTTGGTATGGTTGTTCAGGACTACAACATTTAATCTCTACTTTGATTAATTGTCAAATTATGTTTATTTGTAAGTCAGCAAACCAAGTTGCTCATTCGTTAGATAGAGTGGCCGATTATGGGTCTGATGTGGGAAGGTTGGAGTCTGTTCGCACTCTTTTTATCTTAGATGTTTTATCCTTTGATTTAATTTATTGGGGTTCCTTTTATTTTCAAAATAAATAAATAAAAATTAATTAAGAGTCAAGTTCTAAAAGATTAGTGTACAAAATTTTACAATGACTAAATTATTTACATATGAGAAAAAAATAGCGAGTCAAATAGAAACTCATAATAAGGTTGTGTTTGGTATGGTGGATACATGTTTGGTGATGGTTATGATTGAATAACAAGCAGATTATTTATCTTATATATACCTTTTATTAAACTAAACTTGAGAAATGTATTAAACAATCTTGCCTAAAAAGAGAGATTATTTTATTCTATCCAAATTAGATTAAATAAATTTATCAGATATTCTTATATGTCACGTTACACGGACATAATGAAAAAAAAAAATTCAAAAGAAATTTATAAATATTTGTCAAGGTTCACTTTTATTTAGGTATAAAGATAATTTGGGAATGCATGGCTGTTGGCTTCTAATTTACTGTGGGCCTGTGGCACAATTAAACTGGATTTGTTGCATTCAATCCGGGTTCGAATCCCGAAAGCGGAATTTTCCTTTTTCTAACACCGATTTTTATTTTTTACCACCTACAGTTTGACACTTCCTTCGTTCTTCATCAGAATTACAAACCCCAATCGGCGAACTTGTCCGACGTACCGGAGGAATTACTCTCCCGATTACCCGTGAAATCTCCTCTCCTCTGAGTACCGGAGGAATTACTCTCCCGATTACCAGTGAAATTTCCTCTCCTCTCCTCTGCGTACCGGAGGAATTACTCTCCCGATTACCAGTGAAATCTCCTCTCCTCTGGTTCAGGTGTGTATATCAAAATTCCTAATTGGCACGCAAAAATTTCATTAAATTTTGCATGCATACATATATATAAATATATCACTCGATCGATCGATCAATTGTACGCTTATCTAATATACAATATCTATGTTGTGATTGTGGAACAAAATTGACACGACATTAGATTTATGCTTTGTCAATCGTGTCTTTTCGTGTCCAAGTGAGAAGAAAAATATCGTTTCCACTCGTATTAGGATGTTTCTACTATGATACAATGATTGTAATCGTGTTTGTCAGGTGTCTCTTGTTCATGTGGGTCGTATTCGTGTTAGCTAATAAATAACCCAACTCTGTGTCGTGTTATGTTTGTGGTCATATGCCTTTTGTAATGTTGGCCAAAAACACTAATTGCAGCCGCTAGTGGTAAATAGAAAATCAATGGTCCAGATAAACTACTCTAAAACGGAAGTGATTTCCATCACTTTAGAGGAGCCGGATAAGAGAACCTAACGAATTGTTAACACTGCTTTTGGAGAAAAGTGATCTCAAATAAGAGAACCTAGCAAATCTCAAATGATACTTTTAGAGAATATCTAAAATAAAAGAACTAAGGTTGTGTTTGGTTCGTTGAAAACTCAATTTATGTGAATACATTATCTTCTGATTGTGTGGTTCCATTTATATCTGACATAAATTTTGAGTTCAAATATAAAAAGCCGACTAAGGGGGTGATTGTTTTTACCTTTAAATGCTTAATGAGAGAGTATTAAGTATTTAGAGGTGCACTATGATGTTTGTTTTTCTAAATCATTAAGAGGTTAACAACTAATTTTTTTAATGATTAAGCGTTTAGCATTAAGTCGCATTGGTTTCGCTGGTTACTTAATGCTGAATTTAAACCATTGTTTTATACAAAAGCATAAAATTCAGAATAAAAAACAAACATCACTTTTAGGTCTTGGATTCAACATTTAGCACTCAGCAATTGGTAAACAACATTCAACAATCAAAGGTTAAGAAAAACAAATGCACCCTAAAAAGTATGAATATCTAGCCCTTCTCATTTACCACACCATTCAAACCCCCGGACTATCAATATGAAGAATTCTAAAATTACACACACATATACGTATATATGACATAAGACCTATGTAGTCACCAAGATATATTAGTTAAAAATCAGTTTATATAAAATTAATCTTTATTAGAGTCTATTCTTACTAATCAATAGTTGCCAAATTGATGTATCACTGTTTTGTGACTGATCCGTGTAGCAATACTCAGTTTGTTCAATCAACTAACCATGTTCAACATTCCTAATGATGTTCTCACCGACATACTCTTGGGATTACCGGTAAAGCTTCTCCTTCGATTCAGTTGCGTATCCAAACAATGGCATGCCTTAATTGGCAGCGATGATTTCTTTAAGTTGCATCTTACTCGATCTATAGAAACCAACACAAACGGCTCTATAATTATTAAAGACGGTGATTGCCTCTATTCTATAAACTTGGATTCACTCAACAATGCCGTGAGACTCAATTCCCCACTGATCCATAATAAACATGGTGTGAATGGAACTAGAATAATCGGTTCTTGCAATGGCCTACTCTGTTTGACCAACACGGATGAATGCATTTTCCTGTGGAATCCAGCCACGAGAAAGTACTGGAAATCAGCTGTTTGTAGGATTCCTTTGGGGGTTGAATTTATTGTTTTCGGATTTGGTTATGATGATGCTAAAGATGACTACAAAGTTGTGAGGATGGTACAGTTTTATGGCTATGATGAAGAATCATTTTGGTCTGAGGTTAATTTATACTCTTTGAAATCGGATTCATGGAGAAGAATTGAAGATTTCCCTTATTACATTAGTTACGAGAGGGTTTCTGGTGTGCTTGCTGGTGGTGCTTTGCACTGGGTTGTTAGTCGAAAGCGCAGGAGTTGGGGAGGTCATTCTAGTGCAGATTTGATTGCTTCATTTGATATTAGAAGTGAGGAATATAGGTTGGTACCACAGCCCAAGTATTTGATTAATGACTTTGATATGAATGTGGATGTATTTGAAGGATGTCTGTGCACGCTTTGCAAGTACTCTTTTGAATTTGAGATGTGGGTGATGGAGGATTATGGAGTAGAGAAATCATGGACCAAACTAATTTCGGTTGGATGGCCCAATGTTCATAGGTTCTCTAATATTGTATTGCCTGTTGCGTATTCGAAGAGCCGTGAGGAAGTGCTGTTACAAAACTATCGAGAGTTTATTTGGTATAACCTTACAACAAAAAGAGTCCTGAAAGTTGAGATTGGTGGCATGCCGGAACGTTTTCATTCACGCGTTTGTTTGGAAAGCCTCATTCAACTCAGAGGTGGCGTGGAAGAAAGTTTCAAAAAACAGGTAAATTAATATCTCCATATGTTCTAATTGTTAGAAACCATCTCCTTAAAACTTAAGCTGTTAGGTAGTGGGCCAATAATGCATATCATTCTCTTCAATACTCCCCCTCACATGTGACCTCCACTCGCACGTGTAGAGACAAACAAGGTGCACCAAGTGCACGTGCAAAGGGGAAACAAATGCAAATGCAAGGACTCGAAACTGAGAGTTCGCTGCAAACCTGACTTCTGATACAATTTGGGAACCATCTCTCACAATAAGCTGAACCTGTTAGGTAGTAGGCCAACAATGCATATCATGCTCTTCAACACTAATTACTTCCCATTGCTTGACATGATCTTCATTAATGTCTTTTTGTTGTTGAAGCATGTTTTATTTCTGAATCACTCGATCGAATTCAAATAGCATATTTGCAATTATGTTCCGTGTCTCTTATGCGTAGCTTTTGCTGAAAATTCTGATGTACTTGATTTAATGCACATTATGGCTCTTGTAGAATTCTTGCCCTTTTATAGTACGTATCGGATGAGTTGACAATTGTTTGCATGTTCTTCGTTTCTATTAGAGACACATTCTTGTTAAAGGAGGAATTTGGGAGGAGGGGGGGGGGGGTTCAAGTTTCTTTGAGTTCCATTAAGCAACTGGAGGAGATAATAGAGTATGTACGAGTGAGAAGGCGAAGTGGTATGTTCATAAAATTTAGCTTCAGGCTTCATCTGGTAGTATTTTCCTATTTGGTGTATTGAAATTTCTTGGCATAGAAGGAAAGACAATTTGGAAAGCTTTCTTGTCAAATCATATTTGACTTTTCTTTTGATGACGACTAAAAACTAGGTTGAAGAACGAAGGAAGCCGGATAATATGCCTCTTGTGAAAATCTGGTTTTCTCAGGTATTCTTGTTATTTCAGAAACTGTTAGTTTTGTCTTTTGAAAATGTCTAGCTGAGTGCAATGGTTCTTTTATGGTTTGAATTTGATAAAGAAGAAACAGAGGTAGGGAGTATGTCTGATGGTTCGGCTTTATAACTCTGGTTTTTCTTATAATTCGCTGCTGTTTGGTTTAGCGTGTTTGGGCATTCATTTGTGTTCTTTTCTAAAAGAGCTCTTCATGCATTTCCTTTTTTTATAGGAAATGCTTAAACTTTCATGTTTCCATATTTAGTGGTATTTCATTGCATGATTTTCCCTGGAGTTTGATTTCCATGGGTAGGTCTTTGTTTAACCATTTTTTTTTTCATTTTTCATACGCTATGATTAAGAGAGATATTTATAGATACTCGTACTGTAAGACACATACACTCTACTGTAAATCAGATACTCTTTACTAGAGCTCAAACTT
Organism: Lonicera japonica; assembly: GCA_021464415.1. Classification (NCBI taxonomy): domain Eukaryota; kingdom Viridiplantae; phylum Streptophyta; class Magnoliopsida; order Dipsacales; family Caprifoliaceae; genus Lonicera; species Lonicera japonica. The sequence goes on from CM038464.1 coordinate 67,936,742, forward strand.
TATATTTAAGATTTTTCATTTTTGATCCAAGAAAACATGCACTTGAAAAAACAAGCGCAAAAGGTGTGATTTATTGTAATATGCATTTAAAAACAATGAGGATCCGTGCATTTATACATGAGTTAGATACTTTCAAAGACGCTAAGATGTTAGGAGTTCAAGCCCGTGTTTTTATCCTTGCCATGCTCCTTTGCAGTATTTTTAAGGGAAAGGTTAGCTAATTATGATTAGGTTGATCTTTTCATTTTCTTTTGATTTATTTCTAACCTAAATAAATATCCATTTTAATAGCCCCACAAGAAGAAAGTTCTGTTATCTCTACCAAAACTCTCTCGGTATGCCAAAAAATACAAAAAAAGAACCTTCTTTGTCTGGAATTAGGAGAAATGAATTTTGAGATTTTTTCACTTTTCCCCCATTTTCCCTTTCTTTTCATGATCATTAGAGTTTGCCCATTGCACTCAGGGAATCTCAAAGAATTATGTAAAATGGTGGTTTAAGTCAAAAGTATTACGTTAAAAAAAATAAAAAAATATAAACTTAGACATTGTCCCCTCCCTCCCCCCCACACACCCCATTTTTATGTCATTCCCCCGCATGCAGGGCTGAAGTGTGATGATCATGAAATCAACATGGGTTTGGGGTGGGGGGCTAGTTCTAATTTCCCATTAATAATAGGGGCAAAGTCAAAAAAACCCATGAATTAGACATTGCCCCCCATTTTTACGTAATACTCTGAGATTTGATTGCAGGGGAAAAGACAACTGATTACGAAAACAAGGGGATATGACCAATTGCACATTAAAAATAAGGGGCAGAATTAGAAAAGGCCCTGAAGAAGTTTAGGGGTTGAATTATCCATATTGAGTTTGTGCGTAGTCGCGTTCATATTTGTCAGTGAGTTTGGTCCTTGTTCTTCTTCTTCCTTTTTTTTTTTTTCCTTTTCCTGTGGGGCTCTGGATTATCATTTGTTATTCTATTGTAGTTGTACAATTGTAGAGTGTAATTGGTTGGCTGTTTGGCTACCTCAGGTGAGAGCGACCTGTGTCTTTACCAACTCGGTCCACCCGGTGAGCGCTCATGACTAAGTGAGACTAAGATGCTGTCTCATTCGCTGTCTCGAAGTACATTTTTCTTTTTCTGACCCTACTTCAATTGGGCTTTTTCAGAAAAAATAATTAAAAGGACTTAATAACCTATATATGTAATCAAATCCTAATGAAAGACTAAATTTAAATGCATTAATGAGTACGTGCTGCCCATATGGCTTATTCCTTGTAGTGCATTTTAAGCTTTTTACTTGTGCCTCGACGCCTTCTGTATGTTTAGTTTTTCATTTTGTTGCAAATTGTATATTTATTTTGGCTGAGAAATTCATCTTGTTTGCTGGTACAGAGATTTGGGTTGATAAATAATAATTATATGTATTATTGCTATATATTCAGATCCTTGACGTATGTATTCTGGGAGACAGTAATCTCCATCTTGTATATTTTGATTCACTTGACACTGCAATTGAACTTGATCATACGTTAAAGTGGGATGAATTTACAACTCAAGTTTTAGATCTTGCAACGGCTTGCTCTGTTTGTGTAACCCTTATGATGGCAATTCCCTGTGGAATCCGTTGATTTGAAAGTATCAGAAATTTAGCAGCTAAGTTAGAGGTTAATGCTAATCAATCCGTCATTTGCAATCTAGGGTAAGATGAGGTGAATTTGCCAATTTGTCCACTGCCGCTTTGACACTACTGATTACAATTTAAAGGTTTTCGAAGCACTGCAATAATCGGTAATAGAAAATTTCCACCATTGATTTGTATACGACTTGTTTTAGACAATTGACAGCTATACAAACTTTTGTCTTCTTTACACTTTAAGAAATTCAAAACCCCAGTCCCTAATATATATGTTCGTTGTTGATTCCTGTGGTGATGCTGTACATGTTTGTTAGTTAGCCATGTAGGAGTAAATTAGAGAGGTAGTTAAAACAAATGCTTGCTTCTTTGTACTATACCTCTCCATAATTGTTGGTTGAAGTGTACCTTACATCTAATTGGAGCTATAGATTATGTAATCTAGTCATAAGATTAAGTTATCAGAGCTGATAGGAAGCAGTATTTGCGCATATGACAGTTACATTTTTCTTCACGGTTTGTTTCTGGTGACAACTTTTTAAGTATCTAATTAATATGAAAATATGTTGATTTCTTGCAGGATTAATTGGCTTAATTGGATTGTTTTTTTGCTTATGGAAAAGTACGTTGTGGGAATGTGGAAAGAAGGAAAACCGGTACTATACCTCTTATGAAAAATCTTGTTTTTACAGGTACTGTTATTAGTTCAAAAATCGCTAGTTTTGTCTTTCGAGAATCCATAGCTAAATGTAATGGTTCTTTTATGGTTCGGCTTTATCACTTTTGTGTTTCGTATAATTCGCTGCTGTGTAGTTTAGTATGTTTGGGCATTCATCTGGTTTCTTTTCTAAAAGAGTTCATGTTTTCCATATTTAGTGGTATTTTGATTGCATCATATTCCATGGAGTGTAATTTCCATGGGTAGGCCTTGGTTTAGCTATATATATATTTTTTCATTTATCTTGCTAAGAGATATTTTCGGTATAATGCGTATATGCTTGTATTGCAATCCTTATTGATTTAGATATGAGATTGCAATAATCGTCAATTTGAGAGGGTATGCTTATTGAAGTCTACTCAAGTGTGCCGTATTGTTAACGTTGAAACGGCGTCCATGAGTTCGTGAACACTGTCTTCACTCGAAGATAAACATGATGTTCAATAGTTGTCACGATTATAAGTTTGATAAGGGTTTCTTTCTTGTTTATCTTATTGCCAAAGCTAATATGCTTTTAAACTCTCTCTCTAAAAATAACACTCCTCCAATGCTGTAACATCAATATACATTTTGTAAGCTAAAATTTTTGAAACAAAGAGACATGGTTAAGCCTGCAGTGCTATGTAGTCCTTACATCCCAAATTAAGAATTTATCTAATCTCGTAAATACAAAATATGTTATATTTCTGGCAAATATTAAGATCAAAATTAGCGTTTTTTAAGTACAAAACTCTAGTATTAACAAGTAATAAAAAAGCCTTTTAAGTTGGTCCAAATCTAAAAGGAGGAGCAACTAACTCGAGTGGTATGTTACAATTAATTAATTGTAGGATGTTGGTAAAAGCAACCTTAAAAAGTAATTTTAACGCCTATTATTTAAGTACTTGTTTCAATTTGATCAACCTTCTAAACCGGTTGGAATAATAATTCAGCAAATTAAATAAATGAGTTCATGAGTTAGCCTGGTTTATAATTCCCCTAAATCTACAAGACGACAAGTTTTGGAAGGATCAACTTTGTTCTTGGTTAGCTAGTTTCTTCTTTGAGTTCTGATTTCTTAAAATCAAATTTGTGATGATTCTCAATTTCTGTGTTGGCCAAAAAAGGTTGAAAATGGCAGTGTCATAAAACGTACTCAATTGACTATCCTCACTTGAACGTAGGTGGACTAAATTTGGATTGGATAAGAGTGAATCTGTATCTATATTTGAAAGGGTTTTTGGATTGAATCATGTAACGGATCACTAAAACGTTGATCCATATTTCAATTTGTTGGATTTAATTATATTCCATCTGTTTAAAATTTTAATTATATTATAATTAGTTTGTAAATATATAAAAAATAATGAAAATAACATAAAAGCTAAGCCTAACAATAGTCAAATTTCTTCATTTCTTGTAAAAAAAATAAAAATACATAAAATTTATTTAATGCTTTTTATAGTTGTTAGCATTAATAATAAGGTGGTAAATATAAATTACAATAAATTTAAGCATAAATGTATGTCTTGAATCTGATTGCAAACGGATTGGATCGACATATGCCCATGTCTGGCTTTTTAATCAAAGGCCTAAAGAGTTTGGATTTACATATCAAAAATCTCAATCCATATCTGAATAAACGGATCAGGTTCAGATTGGATTCGGATACAAATCTGATCTATTGATAAGACTTACTTAAAAGCCTTCTAATAACATTGTAAAACACTAATGAGCAATCATCAATTGGACAAATAATGTAATAGCTAGAGTTTAGACCGTTATGAAACCATAGGTAATTTAGAATTTTAATGCAAGTATGATCCCCCTTGGCCTTAGCTAAGAAAAGTATATTGGTTTCCCGTACATTTTGTTTTCAAGAATCTTTGTCATGTATACAAATACATGCATGCTCAATATTTGAAAAGTTTAAATTAATGTGAAGAAGAATCTATTAAAAATATCAATGGATCACAACATCAAACACTTTATGCCCATCTGTTTAGAATGTTTTATGTAATACGAATTATCAAAATTTAAATAAAATTTTTGTAGGACTCACTTTCCGTTCTAGTGTGAGTTTGGGCAGTTTGGTATGTACTACTATTTTCAATTGAAATTTTATGAGGAATTGCCCTGATTTGCGTTCTCATTGCTCGGTTGAACTAGAGTCTAACATCATACCTAAAGTAAACAAAACTTCGTGCAATCTTTTAATTATTTTACTTTCATAGATCAGTACAAATTGGAAAAGAAAGACATTTCTCCATGATAAAGATATACCTGTATTGAAATAAGTCTTTTTAAGTTTTTATACAGATTTGACATAAAATAGTGATACATTAAATTTAGCAATTCATTAGTTAGAAACATATGCAGTTCTTCTGTCATATATATGTACCTGTTAGAATTATTGGTATTGAAATTTCAAGGTTTGATTAATGTGGTAAATGTGGTCAATCTTTTTATAATCTTTAGTCGAACGGCTTTGTATATTTTAATGCAAAATTTATTGCATGCAATAATTGATGTTCAATCTACCACCATTGCAACCGCATAATCACAAGGCATTGTATTTACATTGAGTTATGTATCAACCAAACACTGTAAATCCCACATTTGGCCCTGAGGGGTTGTAGGTCGCTTTCGCCCAAAGCGGACAATATCATACTGGCGTATGATCAAAATTGGAAGAAAAATAATTTCCACTGCCGGGATTTGAACCCGGATTGAATGCAACATATCCAGTTTTATTGTGCTACAGTGGATTTAGTGTCCAGTAGTCGCAGGTCAAAATTTATAACCCAAAACTGTTCGCCTTGCCTTGACAAATATTGAAAATCCTCTTTTTCTATTAAGTTGTGCTATTGTAAAACTTTGTTCCACTAACTTTTTAGAACTTGACTCTTTCAAAATCACATTCCATAACTACGTTACATGAAATATGTACACGGATATGAGACACAAGTACAACACAATATAGATATAGTGGCACTAATATTTTTAAAATTATAAGGCAATGACACAATAAGAACATGATATATCTGTATTGTAAAAAACCATTTTTGACTAATTTTTTTCTCAAAAAGTATAAGAATCTAATGGCTAAAAATACACATGTTATAGTATTTCTTAGTTGTACACCATTTGATGAATTTTATACACACACCAAGATGTCAAATTAAAGATAAAAACTTACATCAATAATATACACAAAATTAACTCTTACACACTAATAATTTTGTTTATAATTTAAATGCGATAACTTTAAATAAAAAATTCAAATTTTAATAAAATTTATATATTTAAAATTCAGGTGCTCAAGAAAAATTATTGAGTAATCGACATTTAATGATGTACTTTATGTGTTTGCATATTATTAGTTGATCATCTCAATCTATGTGTTCACGGTACATTAGTCCAATTTTTGAATAATAGTAATCGACACAATTGGATTATTTTCACATTTGGCATTCAGTTTAATTTGTTAAAAAATAGTATTTTGTTAAGGTTGGAATAAAATTGAACATATTTTCAATTGCTCAATATAGACTTATTGAAATTTGCCAATTTAGATTAGTTACAAGTTATTATTTTTTATCCTTTCACCAGATTTTATTTATTTCATCGCGCCAAATGGCACAGTTATAACTTAGTGCACATATATATATATATTATATATATATATATATATAAAGTGGGATACTTTCACTTTAACAAAAAGAATGAATGCTTCTTTAAAGGTGTAAATAGAAGAAATTTTGTAGAGATGATCTATAAAATGAGTTGATTACATGCCTCCACCAAATTTCATAAAAGAATTCAATCTAGAAGTAGTTGTTTTGAAAAATTGATTTATATGTACATTTTCAACTGTTGAATTTTTTTATGATGATTGATAGATGGTGTGTAAATCTTCTAATTAAATTTAATTAATCACTCATAAAATATTGTCCAGTAATGAATGACTCACGTGGAATATGATTAAAGTATGAAAAAGATAAAATAATGATGACACAAGATGTATAGAGGTAATTCAGCCCTACAAGGGGTCTTACTCCACACCCGTTGAACTAGCTCGGAGCTCAAAGGGATCTTTTATATTAAAACAATGTTACAAGTGAAAGTAAGTGAAATACAGTCACTCAACTATTCTAAACAAGTTATTAGCCTTGAACAAGAATGAAGATTGTAGGACAATGAATGCTTGCTTCAATATTCGCTACAGATCTGCCTACCAAATGTTCTCAAATGAATATAATCCTTTTATCCGCTCTATCAATTAATGCCTGGGGTACATATACATTACTTGATTACGACTTAGTCTTTGTATTTTTAAACCCAAATTGTCTCATTCTCCCCATTTCAAGAAGTAAATTGCCTTCTATTTATATGGAGGCCTAGGCACCTTTAGGTCCACGAAATCAGGGCTACGATACACATAATCCTCTACCATAGTGGGTAAACCCATGCCTTATCACTTGAGTATTACTTGATCTTCACTGTAACTACCTTACCATGGTGGTTTGAGTGCATTTAATTCCAACGTGATGTTCTGCTGGCAAACAGTGCATCCTATTGCCAAATAATACTGTAGTGGCCAATTGCTCCGTCGCTTAATTCTATTGCAGAACTCTTGGAGTCTGTTAGCTTTGCAGGCTAGCTTGTTCAATAATCTTTAGTCGATCTTGCGAACACGGCGGAGACATGCGTGTGGGGTCGCCAGCCCTTTATATCCATCATGCATGTAGGTTTGTTGGGCCAATGGTGGAGTCAATTGATATGTCCTACGTGGCTTCTGCATAGAACTTAGACCGTTGACTTTGTTAAACCAAAATCCACCCTCATCATCTACCCCAATGTCCTTTGCTTATAATATGAAAGAGTTAGGAGCGGATGACATCTATTTGTAGGGGTGAATTTCGATATTACTAATCCTGCTGACGTGTCAGAGCGCCATTTCAGCCCTACTTCTAGAATTGTTTATCCTTTGAAATAATTTTGAATTAATCACCTCTGTAAGGTGAAACGCTTTTACCCACTAGTTCCAATCGTTAAGTTTGTATTAAAATGGGATGTCGTTTTGCTTGGGGAGACACGCAAATGCGCCACATTTTATTAAAGCCGTCACTTTGGGAACCGCACAGCTAGTGAATGAATGAGGTTGTTGAGCACGCTTCTTTATTCCTATATTGCACGACAATTATAAACCCAGTTGTTCAAGCCTAAAAGGGAGGAGGGAGAATTTAAACTCAAGACCCTGATGTTGACATCCAGCCCCTTTACCGCTCGAGAAACACCACGAGTCTTAATTTACATAAACTCAAACTTAAAAGTAATGTATCTTAATAAAATAAAGTTTCATTACTTTAATAATTAACTATAACACACACTCCCCCTCTCTCTCTCTCTCTCTTCACTAAATAGTTGTCCTCAATTTTGAAATATTAAAGAACAGTTGGTGCAAGAAAAGTCTCAATTAAGATAACTTTGATTTTTCTGTTAAATGGCTCTTTCTGTTAGCTAAATTATTATTCTTTTCATTTGAAGAGACGAATATGACTATGTATCTATTCCATATCACGCATTTATTAGTTATTATTTTAAAATAGAAAGAATAAATTGTTTTCTTTAAGAAAAACATGCACATATATTAAAATGCCATTGGGCAATCTATTGGGGTTTCGAACCTCTAAATACTTGTTGGGTATAACTTAATAGGGATTTTATTATTTTGCTATATTTTGGTATTTGCTAAATATATATATATATATATATATATAATTTTGTGACTTATTTTATTTTATTTTTTTTTTAATTTTATTACATTAGCCCACCCCGTTCTAAAATCCTAGTTCCACACTTGTCAAATTCTATGATTCACGTTTTTTTTTTAGCAGTTTTTTTGTTGATTGTGCCATAATATCAACCAAATATGGTGATTTACGGGGAAGATAGTAGAGCACAATTAAAAAATAATCAATAAAATTAAATGTTAAATAGGTGATTTCAAATCAACATACCAAAATATGCTTCTCACCTTAGTTCTAGGAGCAATGATACCCTTACCGAGTATTCTTACCAACACGCATTACATAGTTTCTATTTTCACAAAATACAATAAAAATACAACCGATGTAATGAATTCAATAAGAATATATCGTGTGAATAGGTAAAATTAGCATTTTCCTAATTTAAAAAAAACTTATTTCTCACCCTACTAATCATTAATTAAATAAGCCTCAGCTAACACCTAGGTGGGGTGAGTTTTTGAAAACTTAACATCACAAAAGAGAAACATTAATGATGACAAACCCTATCAATAGGTGAAAACCCTTTTCCATCTTACTGCTACTCCAACCCTTATCTCTCGATCGTAAAGATTTTTTAAGATTTGGAGATATATATATATTTAAATCCTTCTACTACAAATAACTAAAAAAATTTTCTCAGTTCAAGTAAAACTTGAATTCATAATCTCTTAGATGTATATGTTCTAAATAAAAAAAGCCAAATCATTCGGTGCTCAATAAAACTTTTATACTAAATTAATTAACATGCACATCTATTTAACTCAATTCAATAATACTTTTATAGTAATTATTAGAATGAGAATATGTTTCTGCAGCTGAGAAAGTCGGGGAATGATTTTTTGAACAAGTAGATTAATTTAGTTGGAAAAAGCACTCACTCAAATTGACTTGGAAGAGATTCTAAATTCAAGTCTTATCGGAAAGATTTGAAAGGAATTTTTGTTAATCATTAAAGAAAATATTGGTCCTGAGAAATTGTGATTTGATGTTTTAGTCACATCACTTGCCGTGCATGTCAAGGGATGTTTTTTAAGTTTGTTCAAAATTATTCAAGATTAATTTACGCAGACAAAAAATAAATAAATTAAAGTTAATTATTACTTGAAGGTAATGCAATAAATATAAAATGAATGAAAAGTACTAGTATTATCTAAAGCAGAAAAAAATGAAGCAAAAACAAAATTTATAATTAATTAATTAGATGTTTTTTTGCATAAAAAAAACTAAGTCAATTTATATAAAAAAAGAAATGTAACCTCACAATATCGAGAGTTGTCAATTCATATTTATAGCTAAAATGGAATGATGTATCGCGTGTGGGGATAAATAATCGCAGCCCGTGGTTGAACAAACGGGTAAGGGACGTAACAAACTACTACTGTGGGTTGTGGCAAAATCTTTGGCAGTTGAGTTTTCTTCTTTACCTTTCCTCCAATCCCGTACAAATGTCCCTCATGGAACTCTGAATTAACACTATACATTGTTATCATCGATCGTCAAGTACATACAAGCTGTTAATAGGCTGTTCGAAACAGCCTAGCTAGCGAGCTCCACCAATCCGAGTCACTTTAAGAATATGCGCGCTCTCCACCGTTCAAATCAACACAAAATCGGACTATGAATTTCCCATCGGTAATGGACCAAAAAACATCACTAAGGAGTGAATGGAATTTGGTGAGTGTGTCAGGCAATGAAAGCCCGGTCATGATCTTTGGTGTGAAGGCTAAATCGCAAAGCCCGTGGAACGTGACCCACTGGATGTTCCGATACTGGTGCTTGGCCAGCATATTTTGTAGCTTCAACGCAAACACGCGAGTTAACTCCCTCTTGCCTCTGCCTTTCGAAGTTGATTCCGCTCTTCCTTTTTGTCAATGAGATAGACACAGATGGATTGTTAGTGTCGGCGTTGGTATCAAAATTGCAAAAGTGAACCTGCCATGTGTTGCTGATGGCTCCATTTTCTTTAAATAGAGTAAACTCAAGCTGGACCAGGTTGAAGGTGTCGACATTGTACTTCAAGTCGTTATATCTCTTGGAATCTGCAGTGTTACGCGGAGTATTTCGGAGAAAGCTCGGGAATTCAGTATCAAGAGCGATAGAGTCATAAGATCACAAAAAAATGTCAATTGCACGTAACTCGTACTCCAAATTACTCCACCAAATTTGTCAAATTGGAATCGACATTGCCTTAAAAACTGAAGAGAGAATTACTTATCTTAGTACTTAGTAGTGTAGTTTCTACTTAGTCACTGTTAAAAGGCTGAATTCACAATTAAATTTAAGAAAATGGCAATTTAAATATTTATTTTAAGGGCAATGATATTGCCAAAACAGTTTTTACTAATGTCAAAGCAAGTGATGTATTGCTTAGTTGTACATTATACTTTAAGTATTTTATGTTGCTTTGCCATTAGTGAAAAATTGTTTTGACAGTAGTGCGACCCTATTTTAAAATAAAACATTTATTTTTCTATACTTAAATATGTTTCCTTTAATACTTTAGACCACCTTATGCGTTCAGAAAATAGTCTTCAATTCAAAGAAACCTTAAATACATTGGACAAAAATAACTAATATAGTTATTTCAAAAAGAGAAATTAAAAGAAACATATATACATAATCGTTGAATTGGATTCAAATAGTTATTTCGTGTTCTTGGTCCTTGTTATTCCAAAAATTAAAAAAAAAACACAAAGGAGGGGGGGGGGGGTGTTATTTACGTTATAGCATTCTATATATTACTAGAAAAGTATGGGACTAATTAAGTGAAAACAAAATCATTAAGTCTCGTTTAGTTAGGGTTTTTATCTTTTTACAAGTAAATTCAGGTTCTCACATGTTTAAATAAGAATACATTAAAACTCAATTTTACCATGTAAATTGTCAACTTCAAATAAATAAGAGTAGAAGAAATAAATAATACCTTATTTTTCAGAGTTCTTGGGATGGTAGTCGCGGTTGCCGGTGGTGCCTTGTGCGAAGTGGTGAACGGCCTGTAATATAATAAATCGAGAGTGGTTAATGAAAAACTGAAGTGAGTGATGTAAGTGTGCAGAGATGAAGAATAAAGGAAAATTTAGAGGTACAAGTGAGTGAGTGTATTTAGTTATATAGAGTAGTGACTTGGAATTTAAGTCGTTTATTACAAAACCCAATACTATAAGAATTTTATTTACTTAACTAACTAATTCTTATTCAAGTGCAATTAGAATAGTGTCCCTAAGTCATTTATAACAAAACCCAATACTATTAGGATTTTATTTATTTAACTAACTAATTCTTATTCAAGTGCAATTAGAATAGTGTCCCTCGTATTAATAGTTGAATCGAGTTATTCTGACTACATATTTTTATTGGCGTGTATTACATGAGTTGTATTTTCACAAAATATAACTTATATAATATACTCGGTAAAAATAATTGATAAAAATCATAGATAAAAAACATTTTCCTAATAGTTATTATTATTCCTTTTTGTTCTAATTAAGTACGGTTCCTTTTCCAACTTGGATTTTCTCTTTTGTCAAGCTTCTATCTTTGGTTTTTCATTTGGTCAACCTTTCCAAATTAAGTTAGAAGTTAGTTATTTTATGTGAATGTATAATTATGTCATTCATCATTTCGTGCATGGCATATATTACATACTAGAATACTGTTATAGGCATCTTACATATATTTTAATTTTAAAAAATAAATAAATTTGTAAGTGGGCAATTGACTATGTGCATAGCAAGCTTATTCTTTGTGAGAAAAACAAAATTGTAAGGGTAAAATTTAAAAAAAGTAAGTATAATACACTTTCATTGACGGTTAAAATCCATCCTGACTATATACTATAGGACATATAGTACTCGCACTTTTCAAAAAAAAAAACAAAGAAAGAGTCCATGTTCTAAATTAGAGTTTGCATACTTCCTTTATTCCTAATTAAGAATTTGTATTTGACTTTTACGTACTTAAAGAATACAAAATTTTATCATAATTAATAATTAAAAAAAGAAATTAATTTCCTTTTTGTTGAATTTGATGGACTTAACTCCTCTCCATTACCTGTTTAGTGAAATTCCATCAAATGAGATTTAGTTCGAGAACAAAACAGATGAATTATTTAATGAAACTTGGTCGATATGATCCCTACAATGAGTAGTAGATCATCCCCATAAAATTTCATGAATAAATTCAAATCAGAACTGGGCGTAGTAAAAATTTGATACATGTATTTATTTTCGACCATCATAATTTCATATGATCATCTCACCTAGTTCTAAATTTAATCTTCCAATGAAATTTTTTGAAGATGATCCATCACATATATCATCTCTACCTAATTTCATGAAAAAATGCATTTGTTTAGCCCTCAAATTATACCCCATTAAAAGGAATTGGACCGAAAGGCAATGGAGATGAGTCAAGTCCGAACTTGATACATTGATTATGTTTAAAAAATAAGATATTCTCATCAAGTATTCTTACCACCTATTCTAACCAATATACAAGCGCAGCCCTAAGTATAGGCAACCCAAGCTGTTGCCTAGAAACCCGATTTAGTAGGGCGTTTGATTTTTAGTAGAATATATATATATATATTGAGATATATAGGAGAATTGTTAAGTGAATGTACGGTGAATTATGGCTTGCTTAGCCGTTGGAGTCCCAGTTAAAAGGTTTATGGTACGTCTGGTCTTTTAGTTCAAGCCATGGAAAGCGTATCTTCAAATTTTTTTTCTTTTTTATTATTATTACTTACCCCCAATTAAAATAGCCCTAGTTTTATCATTTCAATTACAATAACTCAACTTTTTCCTATTTAATTACTTACGCCTAATTACAATAACTCTAACCATAGCTCAAAATAACCATACTACACCGATTAAATCAATATTAAGCATGGTCACTCTCCATCATTTAACTGATAATCAATAACTTTCTTTAACAAAGTTTTTAGCTATAAGTCCTTTTTTTTCTTTCAAAAAATCTTCATATACGTTCTCCTGTATTTAGCATAGAGCACTTTCACAATTTAAAATGACCGCATTACACCAAATCAAAATCAAAGCATAGCCACTCTCCATCATCTAACAGATAATTAATGATTTTTTTTAACAAAATTTTTACCTAAATTCATTTTTTTTTCAAGAAGTCTTAGTATGCGTCCTTTCGTATACGTAGAACACTCTCTCTTTCTCTAATTTATCTATATCTCTAGTTCTTTCTAGTTTACGATGATAATTAACGGCCTCACTTCGCTACCACTGCTATTATACATTGATGAGTTGATTTGGGGTTTCTTTTGAATGAATTAAATCTATCTTTTAATTTTTGTTTTAACAAAATTCTATACGAGTAAGAAAATTGTATAATTTGGTGATTTTTTTTTCAAAGTTTGTATACGAGTTGTTGTCCTTGCTTTATACATGTCATAACTTTTTCAAAGTTTTCATCTCACGGCATATATATTGTCTCATGTTCTTATCCATACTTCATAATTTATATAATTTGGTGATTTTGTTTTTCACTACCAGCAAAAGAAATTCTTTTTTATTGAAAAGCAAGACAATATTTCGTCACATCTTTCATCTTATTTTTCAACTTCTAACAAAAATGTATATATTTTTTACTATGTATGTGTTGTGCCGTATTATTGTCTCATGTATGTATCCATGGTTCATAATCCATATAATTTTGTGGAAATTTTTACTTCGCTACCATTCAAAGAAAATTTGTACAAAGTTTTACAATAGCACAACTTAACGGCGGTGCTAATATCACCAAGCAACTGTGCACATAATCGGTCAGGGGCGTAGCTAGCTTCACCATTGTAGGGTTATTTTGACCCCACTTAATACTTATAATGTACAAATTAATAAGGTATATTTTATATATATATGGACTTAATGCGTACATTGACACCACTTAAATTTAAAAAATTTTGTCAATAGTGGGGTCAATCTATAAAAATCTACTTAGCTGGAACAAATTTTACATGAGAAATGTTACTTAGTTCAAGACATGTCACAAACATGTCTCAAAATTATGTTATAAATGCATTTTAAATGATAATTGAAGACTTTGCATTTGTTATTCGGTTATACTTTTTTGAACTGAATAGCATTAGTCATTCGTATTTTTTTCGATCGATAATTTAGTCACTACCCAATTGATGTGAGATTAATAATTTAGTTACTACCAAATTTCCTGACTACGCCACTGTAATCGGTTTTATTACATCGAGCCAATATATTTTTTTGATATCAAATAATGGATCTACCCATGTGCACCGAGTAAATATGCGCATAGTATTTAGTATTACATAGAATAAATAAAATAGAGTGTTACAAAATATTTGGAATGCATAATTAAGGGTGATTATATTGGCACCCTTAAAAACACTTGGTAACATTCCTACTTCATTTGGTCTTTCACAACCGAATAAGGTGTGTTACTCTATTCTTGACGGCGGAATATAAGCTTATATACTTGATTCTTGACAACCGAGTAATACATTATCAAGTTTAAACTTAGTTCTTTACACCCAAATAACATATACCTAACTCGATTATTAAGAATCAAATGAAAAATGCGAGTGTTTCGAAAGATATTGAGATGCCACTATCTCCACCCATAATTAGCACCTCCCAAACTTAACACAAAATAAAATTTTCCCCAATGCTCAGGTTTTACTTTTTATAAAGATTAAACACTAATCCGTTGTAGCACAATTTAAACCGGATATGTTGCATTCTATCCGGGTTCGACTCCCGGCAACGGAAATTATTATTTTTTTCCAACGCCATTTTTTACCCAAAATTACTTCAATTTCCAATTACCAAAGCTTTTGATCGTTCGTTCAACAGAAACACTCCGCTAAATTTCTCCGGTGAATTTGACGCACCGGATAAATTTGTCGCCGACTAGGGCGAAATCGGTGAAGCCTCTTCTCCGGTGAAGCCTCTTCTTCGATTCAGGTGTGTATCAATCAAAACCCTAATTCTGACTAGCACTGAACATTACGCAAATTGATTATTATAATCGGTTTTTGCCTCTAATATCATTGGATTTTCCACACAATTCAAGATTTTCACATTATTTGTGAAAGTTGAACGATCATAGTAAATATGATAATTCAATTTAGATTCACGAAAACTCAAATTAAGTCATTTGAAATTTTAGAATTGGATAGTTCATTTGACACCCAAGAAAAAAAAAATCCTTGTAAGTTATGATTTACTATATGTTACGTTTCCAAACACACAATAGACTACAGAGGTGTTTGGTTTGTCGAAAACTCACTTTATGTATGGTACAATATCACTCTTGTGATTGTGTGGTTGCGTTGATGGTAGATAGAAAATGAACAGTCTAGATAAACAAAGCTACTCTATAGCAATGGAAGTAATTTGCCATCACTTTCATAGAGCCGGATCAAATAAGTGAAACTAAAAAATCCCAAATGATACTTTAAGTGAAATTTTTTTTTCTAAAATAAAAGAAGGTTGTGCTTGGTTCGATAAAAACTGACTACATGTAAATCCAGTATATTGTGATTGTTTGGTTGTAATGGTGGTGGATTGAAAATCAATTGTACTATATTTTAGCGTGGCTGAGTTAAAATATATATAGTGCTTAAACAGTTCTAATTTACTACACCAGTGAAACCCAATACTTAAAATTTTCCACGCACACATATATTTATATTTGTGCATATATATCTTACATAAGATATATGTAGTGGCCTATATGTATTGGTTAGAAAGAGTGTTAATATGAAATTCGTCTTTATCAATATCTATTGTATTTCTAACTAATGAATAATTGCCAAGTTGACATGTCAACTGCTTTGTGTCAGATCCGTGTACAAAGCCTCATTTGTTATCATAAACACAAGGGGCCTACACCGTACCTCCATGCAGTTTGTTTGATTGGTCAACCATGTCCGACATTCCTGAGGACGTTCTCGCAGACATTCTCTCGGGATTAGCGGTGAAGCTTCTCCTCCAATTCAGATGTGTATCAAAACAATGGCGTGCGCTAATTAGCAGTGATGATTTCATTAAGTCGCATCTTGCTCGATCTATAGAAACAAACACAAATCGCATTATTGTTATTAAAGACGGTGATTGCCTCTATTCTATAAACTTGGATTCACTCGACAGTGCCGTAAGACTCAATCCGCCACTGAACCTTAATAAACAGAGTGTGAATGGAACTACAATAATTGGTTCTTGCAATGGCCTGCTCTGTTTGACCAACACAGATAAATACATTTTCCTGTGGAATCCTTCCACGAGAAAATATTGGAAATCATCTGTTTGTAGGATTCCATTGGGGGTTCAATATGTTGTTTTTGGATTTGGTTATGATGATGCTAAAGATGACTACAAAGTTGTGAGGATGGTACAGTTTTATGGCAAGGGTGAAGAATCATTTAGGTCTGAGGTTAGTGTATACTCTTTGAAATCGGATTCGTGGAGAAAGATTAGTGATTTCCCTTATTACCTTAGTTATGAGAGGGTTTCTGGTGTGCTTGCTAATGGTGCTTTGCACTGGGTTGTTAATCGAAAACATAGATGGGGAGATTTTACTAGTGGGGATTTAATCGCTGCATTTGACCTTAGAACTGAGGAATATAGGTTGGTACCACAGCCTGAGTATTCGACTAAGGACTTTTATATGAATGTGGATGTATTAGAAGGATGTCTGTGTGTGCTTTTCAAGAATTACTCATCTGTATTTGAGATGTGGGTGATGGAGGATTATGGAGTAGAGAAATCATGGACCAAGTTAATTTCGTTTGTAGATCCTCATGTTCATTGGTTCTCACATATTGTATTGCCTGTTGCATATTCAAAAAGCCGTGAGCAAGTGCTTTTGTTACAAGACTATCGATGCTTTGTTTGGTATGACCTTACAACAAAAAGAAAGGTGAAAGTTGACATTGGTGGCATACCAGAACGTTTTCATTCTCATGTTTGTTTGGAAAGCCTCGTTCAGCTCATAGGTGGTGTTGAAAGGGGAAGAAAGTTTCAAAAAACAGGTAAATAAATATCTTCATATGTTCGAACAACTTCCCATTGCTTAAGATTATCTTGCTTGATGTCTTTTGTTGTTGACATGTATTTTTTAACCACTTGATTGAGTTTGAATAGTATATCTGCTATTAGGTTCTCTGTCTCTTATGCCTAACTTTTGCTGGAAATTATTGCCCTTTTAATACTCTTTGTTTCTCTTAGAGACAGTTTCCTGTGAAGGGGGTTCAAGCTTCATTGAGTTCCTTTAAGCAACTGGAGGAGATAATAGAGTATGTAGGATTAAGAAGGCAAAGTGGTAAGTTCGTAAAATTTATCAGTTTTGTTGCTGACTTCATATAGTACTATTTCCCTATTTTGTGTATTGGGATTTCTTACCATAGAAGGAGAGAAAGAAAATTTGGAAAGGTTTCTTGTAAAACCATATTTGCCTTTTCTGCTGATGGTAATTGGAAACTGTTTGGTTCTTTTAGTGTAAAGGTTCTAATTATCACTTACGAATCAAGGCTTTTGGGCAATTTTTCATTTTTTTCTCTTAAAGGGTTGTCTAAGTATCTTCCTAGTTACAATTACAAGTGAGAGGAGTTTTGAAGAAATTTAGAGAGATAAGAAGATAATTTTATTGATTCAATAGAGATAATTAAGATTACAAGAGGGATAAGGGGGGGGGGGGGGGGGGGGGGGCGGGGGGGTTCTCAAATCTAGACTAACTAAAAACAAATAAGAACTGCAATAAGAAGGTCCTATAATCTCAACCTGGGGGAAGAGGGAATCAAACCTAAGACCTGCCAACTGGAAGGTGGGGCCAATGCCATCGATCTAAGCCCTTTTGGTCAATAGTAGTCTTTCCTATTCTACTCTTAGCATGGTCACAATCATATCATCTGGGATCTTCCAAGTTATCAGGAATAATAAAGTGTAGATAATTATGTTATATTGTAATTGATCTTGAGCATTCTGCTGTTAGAACATGTTCTAAAAATCCATGCCCAGGGCCTAGTGCCGATTATTCCCCTCTAGGAACTAGGAGGTGGTCTGTTAATTAGCCTAATTAAGCAGCCCCTAGTCTTGCAAGATGGTGATTCAACAAGAATAACGGAGTCCTTTAGTCCTTTTTGTTATTCTTTTTTCATGTTTGAATTACGGGGATATTTGTTTAACACATTCTCATTTTTTAGAATGAAGTTAGATTTTATGTATATTATGCCATTTTAAACATTTTTCTGTTTTTTGATGGAGATGTGCTTGGAGCTGTTTTGCTGTTTATTTTCTTCTTGTTTTCCCTCAGTTAGCTAGAGGTTATAAGGGGCTTGGTGGACTGCTGGTTCGCCAAGATTGTTCTCATCTTTGTAATGCTTTAATTATTTTATTTTAATAAAGCATTTGGTTTCGGATCAAAAAAATAATAACATATAAAAATCGTTTGTTCTTTTAATCCCTAATTAATTTCCTAAGCGATAGCCCCGCCCCCCAAAAAAAAAAACCCACCCACCCCGGCTGCCGCCCTAGAAACGCGTACAATTTTTTGAGTATTAGAGTTTCTCATTATCATGGAGTTGTAATGTTTCGCGATGAGGGAAATAGGGAATGCTACCATGTGAACCATCTAAGCATAATTATTAATATGTGAATTGCTATTAAAACTTTCTTTGGTTCGAAATTAGAATTTCTCTATGTTTTCATCAATCACACACAAATTGGTGAATTAGTAAGTTTACAGACTAATCAAAGTTTGAAATATAGGTTTTAGTATGTTAACTAAAACAGTGGGGCTTGAAGAGCTTGCATTTTTAACCTTGCATGTTCTAATTTTTGCAGTATTTTTAAGGGAAAGGTTAGCTAATTATGATTAGGTTGATCTTTTCACTTTCATTTGATAATTATTTCACCCCTCCATTTCAATAGCTCCACAACTAGGAAGTTCTCTTATCTCTCCCAAAACTCCCTCTACATGCTAAAAAAAAAAAGAACCGTCTTTGTTTGAGAGTGGGAGAAATAAATTTTGTAGTGTGGGTAAACTTGCAGTCAATTAATTTTGTATTATCGGAGGTATTGGTAACTTGCATCTTGACATACATAATCAATGAAATTGATACTTGTAGGGAATTAGGGCAGTAATCATGTATCGCATACACATATTTACGCACTAATCTTTAAACCCTAGGATCTATGCTGTTCAATAAAATCGACAGAAGACATACCTTATATGCGATTTGGTGTTAATGTAACGAACAGGGTGGATCGGATCCTTCTGTTGTTGTCGTCCTTAGCGTAGAAACTACGACGCCTCTACGGTATGCACACACGAACGAGGTGAGATCCTTGCTTGGTGTACTAGCGCCTTCTAGGGTTCTCTCTATTAATTCGACTCTCTGGCCTCTCTAAGTTTTCTTGACGGCCAAGATGAATAGAGGTTCCCTTTTATAAGGGAACCCTAGTGAGAACCCTAAGCAACAAACGAACTGGGCCCAAGTCCAACTTGGCCCGTTTTAATTCGTTTTGATCCAACTCATTTTGGTGTGCGACCCTGTAGGTTTTATACTCTTTGGCAGTATAATTAAAAGCCCGTTTTATTATACGAATAGTAAGCGGTCTCTAGTAAAACATTACTACTATCCAAAGGGTATAAAGGTAAAAAACGACACAACCTTAAATTGATATTTCACATATTAACTCCTTTTGTCAATCGATATCTAGATTGAACACAAGACTAGGCAAGTGTCATTCTTGTATAGTTCAATCTTTATTTCTTGATCTCTAAGTATAATTAATCTAAAACAAATGACATCTCATTTGTGCATGGCCATGCAAATATTAATTACACTTATCAAGGGGCCCAATGATATTTCTCTCAATATATGAGAGTGACAAATCCCATCTTGATCAACCACATACCTCTACATAGTTCATAGTATGCTCGGTCATCATCTTTATAATTACTCGATCAAGAGCAATGTTTGATAATGCCTGACATGCTAATCCCTATGTTGGTAACCATGGCGATCTCAGGTCTGAAGATAATACGATATCACAAATGGGGAACGTCACTGATGACATTATGTAACACTCCTCGCAGTGTCCCCAAAGCGGGTCAGTCCAATACTTTGTTCCCTAACAAGTATCAGTATGTTCAGCTTGATATTTCCTTATCCATGACTTGTGGAACATAATCATCAGCTGACCCATACTCTAATCATTATATCAATGTGATCCTAGGTTATTGACACATGATTAGGGACATCTAAATAATATTATTATAACATTACTAGCATCCCACAATCAAGTCACGTACTTGATGAACTAGTATTAATATATATTATTTACAAGAGAATATAAAGTATAATAAATAAACTTTATTAATAACAATAAGCATAAAATATCCAAGTACAAATCATAATCTATGAATAGTCCTAGGACATATCTCTTTCAATACTTATACGAAGAAGCCATTTGAGTTGTAGGTAGTTTTTCTTTTCTGTTTTTGTTCAGTTACTTCAGATGATACCGTGCATTGGAGCTGACCATTTATCCCATCTTTGCATTTTCCAAGTATTATAAAGGCACTCAACCATGCGAAATACTTTTTGGCGTTAGTGGACCTATATGGGTTTCTAGGTTTCTTTCTTCCGACATAATCTCATAATTTTTATCCATGAATATTCATACAAAATACCCTTTGTTGGGACTTCTTTTTAGGAAGTACTTTTGGAGTAATCTATCCAGGTTTGAAGAAGTTTAGGGGATGAATTATTTTAGGTGAATATATGCATTATTGTACACATACTTGTCATGCACTGACTTGGGTCCTTGTTCCTTTTTTTTTTTCTTATATGTTTGTCTTTCTGGGGCTCAGTATTATATTATTTGTTATTCCATTGTAGTTTATTTAATTTGTTTGGCTTTTTGCTTGCTCAACTTACATCCAAGGGCCTCTATTTATATAACTAGAACTTGTAGCATAAGCACACTCAATGCATGAGCAATACTATACCAAGTATTTTTCCTGATATGATATAGATTTGTAGAAAATTTCAGTGCTTGTTTCTTTCGAGTTTTGTTCGTTCCTGAAATCCTAGTCGATAAATTCACGCTATGAGTTTCTTATAGTTCATGTCAAGACTCAAGAGGTTGAATCATAAGTGAAGAGGCTCAAACTTTCGTTGTTAAATTACCATTTCAATTCCAAGAACAATCAAAATCTCGAACCAAACAAGCACTTAAACGCATGTGGCGTTGTGTTGTTCACCGGTTAACTGTTGATGAAATCATCGGCATCGCGTGCATGTGGACCACCATCATTCTATTGCTCCTCTCCCACACATGCGCTAGTCGGGAAGTCCTAGGTTCCAATTTAAGGCACTACAGTAATCGGCAATAAAAGATTTCCACTGTTGACTTGTGTACAACTTGTTTTAGTTTGCAGATTCCCCATTAGTGGGAAGACAACGAAATTAGAAGGGAAGGCTGTGAGTAATGAAGACATAGCTAAATTGGAACAGAGAATGAAGAGTTTGATGCTTGCTGATAAGGAGTTGGAAAAGAAATCGATGTTGGAGAATAGCCAGGTATTGATTTTAAATCCAAATTGGAAACAGAGCCAAGGTGATGTGGTGATTGATTTGGAGTATGGAAAAAAAATTTCCTGGTTTGCCTTCAGCTTGGTTTAAACCAATTCAATGTAATGATCAGGGAAGTAGTTGCGTCAATATGGCTTGTGGAAATAGAAATAAGTGTAGAATTTCTGAGATTTGGTTCTTAGAAATAATTTTTCTTGTTATTTAATTGAGTTGTATAGGCTGTAATTAGGGGATTTGGGTAATTGATTACCTGATTTCGTATGATTTAGTTTCCTTTTCTATTTTTGTCTAGTTGTAGGAGGTGTGTTAGCTATATTCCTAGTCCTATTTATTTAGTTGTTCACATGTTTGGTTAAATCAGAGAAAAAGTTTCAGTTTCTCTCCTAATTCTTCATTTTCTGACTCTGAAAAACCTTCATGGTATCAGAGGTTTCTGAGATCCATTCTTACACATGACAAAAATATGGTATGGGCACAGAATGGGCACAATTAGCTTCAGTGGAGGAACTGAGAACAACACTCTGCCATCACCAGTCACAAATTAAATGGGCACAATTACCTTCAGTGGTTCCAATCTGTCATGATGTTCGTATGCGGAAAGATGAAAGACGACTATATCGCCGGAGTTGCAGAGGCCCCAAACAAAGATGATCTGAAATACAAAACATAAAATCAAAGAACAATATGATGATGCCGTGGTTGATAAACTCCATGGTGAATGAGATCGATGAGAACTTCCTTCTCTACCAAACTGCCAGGGAATATGGAATGCTGCATAGATGCAGGTCCTCGGCCCTTTGACACTAAGCCAGTCATTGTTAAACCATGGTCTGCAAATGTAAGCCTAGAGAGGGATGGATTATCTAGTGTTCCTATTTGGATTAAACTACCTGGTTTGAAATTACATTTATGGGCTACCCCAATGCTTAGTAAGCTCGCCGCTAGTGTGGTTGGTATACCATTATATACAGATATGATGACTTCAAATCGAAGCAGATTGGATTATGCTTTGAAGCAGTTTGGATTATGCTAGAATTTGTGTAGAAATTGGAATAGAAGCTGAACTTCCAAAGGTTATTAATTTATTATCATTAGAGATCCAAATGTGGGCCTAATTGAGCAACAGGTAGAATATGAGTGGGTTCCAGTGCAATGCAAGGTTTGTCATGTGTTTGGGCATCAAGACAATAGATGTATTAAGAAGCCAAAATTGAAGCAAGTGTGGATGGCAAAGGAGGTGTAAACGGGAAAATTTCAAGAAGGGAAGAAGTTGTTGAAATTGATGCGATGGTTCCAACTATTGCGAGTGAAGTTGTTAGAGAAGACAGATGGGCATAACAAGTTCCAAGGGCTTAAAATGCTAGAAATTGTAAAGGTGAGAAAGGGGAATTTGAACCCTGTCAATTTTCAATTTGTAAAGGAAAGGGAGGTTAGTAAAATTGTCAAAGATAAGAATATTACTCACATTAGCAAAAGGTTTGATGCATTGGATTATGGCGACAATTTGAAGAATACTGAAGATAACACTGAAAGGAGTCTTGGACAAATAAATCAAGCTAGGGGGTTTGGTGAAGGAAGAAGTTGACCGATTTCTCTTGGAACAAGTTTCTCTCAATGATCCAATTCGTAAAAGCGGCTGACTGAAGAGGGATATCCATAAGCTTATCCGCTATAAATAATTTCTTAAAGTTCTTTTTATCTTGTTTTAGTTCTCTTTAGCATCCTCCTAAAGGTTTGGTTCATGCCTAGTCTTGTTCGTGTCTTTCAAATTTTAATAAAATTCAAGAGGTCTCCCTTTCCATTGAAAAAACAAAAAACTTGTTTTAGACAATTGACAATTGACAATCATCCGAACTTTCGCCTCCTTCACATTTCAGACATTCGAAGTACCTGGCCCTTGTTATGCATATCTATATATGTATGTGCCTTGTTAATCATTGTGGCGATGATGTACAACTTTGTTTAACTTGTTAGCTCTGTAAGAGGAAGCTAGATACGTAGGTTAAATGAAATGGTTCCTTCTTTGTATCGGACCTGGCCATAATTGTTGGTTCAAGTCTACTGTACATCTAATTGTATCTATATATTATGTATTCTAGTCATAAGATTAATAAGTTATCAGAGCGAGCTGATACTGGAGGAATTAATGTTTGCACATGACAATAACATTTTTATTCTAATCTTACAGTAAACTTTCCCTTCACAATTACTAACTCTTGACGAATTTTAAATATTTAATTAATGTGATAAAATCTTTACTTCTTGCAGGCTTTATCGGGTAACTTTTTTCGCTTTGGAATAGTTACTGAAGCAAAGAGAGAAGGAAGACTAGACAATATGACGCTTGTGAAAAATCTTGTTTTCTCAGGTATTGTTAGTTGAAAAGGTTGTTAGTTTTGCTATTCGAGAGTGCAGTAAAATCTAAGGGTTCTTTATCGGTTTGAATTTGTCAGAAAAGAAGAAACATATTACTTCTGATGATGCATGGACTGTATTGTGTTGCTTGCCTTTTAGAATGTCTAGTTATTTTGATTGCATGATTTTCCCCGGAATCAATTTCCATGGGT
Organism: Lonicera japonica; assembly: GCA_021464415.1. Lineage (NCBI taxonomy): Eukaryota > Viridiplantae > Streptophyta > Magnoliopsida > Dipsacales > Caprifoliaceae > Lonicera > Lonicera japonica. The sequence continues at coordinate 67,961,058 of CM038464.1, forward strand.
AGCCAGTTTTCTTTTAGTTTCCTATTTTTTTATACGGTGATGCGCGGATATTACCACTGCATAGATACACTTTACTAGGGGTACAAATTTGTCACCGTGACCCTCTCTTGATATTGGCTGCGAAGCCTTCAAATTGTGGCTTTGCCTACAAACTACGTGGAGAAATGGATTTTCTTCTTTGAAATTCAGCTATTGCAAAAATCTTTACATGAAATTTTCAGAACTTTACTCTTAATTTGAAATTCAGCATTTTTTTACTACGTTACTAGATGTATTTTTAGAACTATTTTTCCTTTTTCTAGTCAATGCTATGTTTACTAAAATTTTATATAAAGGTTTTTATACAAATTAATGTGACGTCACTTAAATAAATTATAAAAGACACTTACGTATTTAATATATTACAACAAAAGAAATATTGTCCAACAAATATACGTGACATAATTCATGGATATGGATGGAATAAGTCTCTTCAAGGTATATGCCTTAAGAATGAAATAAATCTATCTATTTACATAATGGCGCTTTTTCCGATGCAACTCCAATATGTCTAGAGGCCCGCCCCCCCCCCCCCCCCCCCCCCTCTCTCTCGAGTTTTTTTTAGGAATATGTTTCTTTTCAAACTTATTTAGGTAAATAGGGGTGTTTTTATCTTATTTGTAGAAATGAGGTAAAGTAAAAAACGCCATTGTATATGGCGATTTTATGGTTAAAAACGCCATCACATCCGGCGTTTTTAAGCTTTCTGGAAAAAAAAAAAAAAAAAAAAAAAAAAAACTAAAATCGCTATTCATTATGGCGATTTTACCCATAAAACGCCACTAAGAGTTGCGATTTTAAGCCACCTTTAAAAAAAAAAAAAAAAAAATTTAAAAAAAAAATTTAAAAAAATTTTAAAAAAATTTAAAATCAATTTTCATTATGGCGATTTTATTCATAAAATTTAAGATACATAATTGGTACATAATGAATTTGTGTTTAATGTTAACCTTCTTCTTTTTTTCTTGAAATAAAAACAACCCCTCCCATTAACCAACCATTTTAAGCTCAACATTATTCTTTGGACAATTCAAAACATGGTTAGATAGTAGTTAAACTTAATTTTATTATACAAGTAAATACACATATTGGTTCAATATATTTCTTTTTAAATCAAAAGTATGTCATATCTAGGTTTTTTTTTTTAAGAGATAAATAAATAAATAAGAATTATGTTCATAATTAATGAATCAAACCTCGTGATGGTAATTAAGTTTTAATTTTATTGCAAATTAACAATTGCAATCTTTGATTCATATAAAGAGGAAATGGGCTGGATTGTTTGCGCATGAATATGGAGGTGCTCTTGCCTAGAATTAATATTGGTTTTGTATAGGGGTCCAAGAGGGGAAACTGTAACTCTCCTTAAAGGTGCCAAATTTGCTCGTGTAAGGTTTGAGTAATATACTTGTCTCTCAACTTGAAAACCTGGGACTCGTATTTTTCAAGATGGTTATATGATTTAATCCTCTTTTTTTAAGAATTTGTTTCTTAAATATATACATTATAGATGTGTAGAATATATGTGTATAATGTATATACATATTAAATCACATATATTATAAAAAATTACATACATACATTATACACATATTCTACACATCTATATACTAAGAATCACAAATACATACATTATACACATTTATATCTTAAAATCACATATATAATGGGAGGGGTTGTTTTTATTTCAAGAAAAAAGAAGAAGGTTAACATTAAACACAAATTCATTATGTACCAATTATGTATCTTAAATTTTATGAATAAAATCGCCATAATGAAAATTGATTTTTAATTTATAATTTTTTTTAATTTTTTTTTTAATTTTTTTTTTTTTTAAAGATGGCTTAAAATCGCCACTCTTAGTGGCGTTTTTATGGGTAAAATCGCCATAATGAATAGCGATTTTAGTTTTCTTTATTTTTTTTTTTTTCAAAAAGCTTAAAAACGCCGGATGTGATGGCGTTTTTAACCATAAAATCGCCATATACGATAGCGTTTTTTACTTTACTCCATTTCTACAAATAAGATGAAAACATCCCTACTTGCCTAAATAAGTTTGAAAAGAAGCATATTCCTAAAAAAAACTCCTCTCTCTCTCTCTCTCTCTCTCTCTCTCTTAATTACAGGCTATAACTAAGGATCCGGAGTTGGAGAGGCATAGGGAGTAAAACCGTTATACTCTTGAAACTTACAATGCACTTTAAAGAATTGAACGAGTCAAAATAAGTCAATAATTTTAGATATACAGTTTAACCTCTACTACATGGTATTTACGAATTACAATTAGAGTTTCTTTTAATCAACAATGACAAATTTGGTGGAAAATGTCGCTTTGATTTGCATATTATTTTACACTAACAAATTTTTCAAAATCTATTTCAAATTAATAATACAAATAGGTGATATATTTAGAACACTATTTATAGAAAATAATAAAAGCAAAAAAAAATTGGTCTTTGAGAATCGCGACAGAGTCGCTATCCTAACGAGTTGTTGCTTCCTTACGGTATTTATGATCGATAACGCTTTTAAGATAAAATTTATAAGGCTCTTAACTTTATCCCCTCTAAGTGCACGTTCATCTGAAAGACAGAGTCAATCATTCCGATCATGTTGTCCAAACCAAAATTATGTAAATAAAATTATATAAAAATACAAGAAAGATAAATTAAGAACATTTTAAGAATTTCTTGTCATGAGCATGTAACACTTTTTCCCTTCTCATCCTTTGCCAACCAAAGACTCCTTATATAGAGTGAAAATTTACATTTAATGTAATCATATTAAAATGAAATAATGCTCCATAAATCTCAATTAGTAACAAAATAAATTGTCGGTTACACATAATATCTCATAAAATTTTGAATTAATTCACGCTTATTTTAATTTAAACACAATTTAAGTATATATATTTATCAAAATATTCCAACAATTTTTGTAAAAAAGAAAAAGGAAAATGTGTGATTTATTGTATTTTTGTATAAAATCCTTGAATCTAGACACGAGGCCAAATAGTTTCCAAGATGCTCGTAGACTGTAGAACAAATAATATATATATATATATATATATAATTTTTGGTACTTTCCAAGACGCTCATAGACGGTAAAATTGATATATATATATATATAATATTTTTTTTTTATTATTTTTTATTTTTTTACAGAAGGGCCTTGTTCTTTCTTCGTCCTCATTTTGACCCTAAAATTTAAGTATTAGATCCCACTCAGAGAGTTTAAAAAATTATGACCATTCATTTAGAATTTCACAACTCATATTCTGGCATTATTTTATATTTCAAATAAGTTCTCAACACTATTTAATAAATCCATGTAATCTATTTCATAAATCATTAGTTGAGATTAATACTCTACTCTAAAATGGTGGAGAGAAATGTACTTAGATTGTATTTTGATCCGTAACAAACTCATCATATATATGGAAAACTTTTCTTCCAAGGGCGTACGAAGAAATTTTTTCACAAAAAAATAAGGAATGATTGATAATATCTACTCTTAAAAATGAGCATGAGAATGATATTATCTTATAGATATCTCAACTTATTTCTCAATTTCTTCATTTTCCATGTTATAAAATGGAATTTTATGGTTCATTTGATAACAAGATGGAAGATGTTAGTAAAAGCAATTGATTTCGGTGATAATGTGGAAAATAAATTGATAGATGTTGGAATATATTCTTCTAGGAGGCAATCAAGAAAAAAAAAATCTTTTACCAATGAACTCTAACTCACATGTTATGACCATCCACTCTTTACAAGAATGGATAGGATTCGAATCCCGTCAGTAGCAATTTAATGGGATAGTTGATTAATCCCTTAGGGGATCGTGATGCAGGTATTATTGCAAGATGAATCCAGAGCAATAGCAGTCTTTGAGTAGGAGTTTGAGGGCGACAAGGATGGTGATGGAGCATGACGGAATTAGAGCAAAAGCAAGTATTTGGAGAAGAGTTTGAGGGCGGCGGTAATGCAGGTTTAACCCCTATTAGGGCATTTTCAAATCTTTTAGGTCTCGTTTGATTCGGGTATTAAAAAGTGGGATGAGATTGTTAATACCACTTTTTTTTATAATACCTTGTTTGATTTGCACAAATGTGCTGTGATTACTAATATCGGTACTAATTTAATACCACTCTTTGTGGTATAATTTAATACCAGGGGGAGGTGGTATTGTTTATCTAGGATTAAGAAAAATGAACCATATATTTTCAAAAATACCATTACTACTATAATATTTTCAAAAATGCCACTACTACTATAATATTTTCAAAAATGCCACTACTACTACTATATTATTATTATTTTAATTTATTTAAAAAAGAATATTTAATATTTTTTTTAAAAAAAAATTCTTTTTAAAATTAAAATTTTTTTTTTTCCTTTAATTTTTTTTTTATTTTGTTAGTCCAAAATATAATCCCGTATATGAATTACAGAATCCAACATGGTATTAGCATCAGCATGAGATATCCCAGTATTAATATTGTATGAATCAAACAGGGTATTGGTATTAAATTAATACCAGGATTAATAATCCAGTACTATTAATACTAGTATTATTAATCCCACTGACCCTAATACCTGAATCAAACGAGGCCTTAAGGAATAGTTTAGTTAGGGAGGGTTACCCCAGTTTGTGTAGCTCATTACTACGATTTCTTAATAAAACTTTCGCTATATTCCTTGACTCGAGTTTTTGTTTTTGATTCTTTTTTTTTTGAAAAAAAATGTTCTTCTAAGCTCCGTTTAATAACAACATTGAAAATAAAAAAAATTAATTAATATGAGAAATTAGAAATAAGTTGAGTCGTGTTGATTTGCTGGCATGGTTTGGCCTTTCTCCCAGCGCAGGGGGCCGGCAAAAGCACTTAATAATCATTCCTCTGTTTTTCAAAACAAATTATTATAATAATAAGAACACGTTTGATTGTGTAAATTATCTCATTTATAATTGTTTAAACGTAAATTAACAAATAATAAATTGTTTCATTTCAACAAAAAAATTTGTAGTGTGATTAAACACATGAACTTGTAAGAATAGTTATAAGTTGTGTAATTTAAACTATTTATCTCTATGTTTTCTTATTTAATATCTTATGTATTAACTTAAATTTATGATTTTATATACTAATTCATTTTTACAACCAAATGCTCAAATTAAATAATTCACGAATTAAATAATGATAAATAGTTTAATTCGTAAATTAGAGTACTACCAAATGGGCTCTAATTCAAACCTTCACTTTATGATGTAATAGATATTTACCAATAGCCATAACATAAAAGAAAAATTATAATAAGCAGTTAAGGACTTTCAGGATCTGATCTTTGAGTTCGTATATTTAAGAATGCTGTTCATGACTCTTGTTTGTTTTTGTTTCTTCTTTTATTTTATTTTTTTATTTTTTTTCAAAGATACAATTCCTCGACAAAATACTGTCTAAAAAGTATCTTACTAAGAGTATTGGTTTAGCATCCCTCACATATGCCTTTGGCAAAGACTTAATATATGCCATAATAGTTGTCAAGGTTAGAAAGTATTTGTCTTTGGACTTGGCTCCTCTCCATTATCTTTCGATCAAATTCCTTTTAAGGGAGTTTAATTCGAGAATTAAACGGATGAATTTTTTTATAAAACTTGGTAGAGATGATCTCTATGATGAGTAGATCATTTTCACAAATTTTCATCTGAACATTAATCAATCTACAAATGGGTGAGATGATAATCTAAAATTTGAATGATCGAAAATGAACAATTGCATGAAATTTTTATCACGTCCACTTCTTATTTGAATTTCTTGATGAAATTTTATGGACATGATACTTATCATAGAGATCATATCTACCATATTTCATGAAAAAAATTATTCGTTTAGCACTCGAATTAGATCCCATTAAACTGAATTGAACTGAAAGAATTATAGAAAGGAGCCAAGTCCTTCGTCTTCTTAATTAACCACCAATGTATGGGCGGCCAAGATGTTCTTCGGGAATAACAGAAATTAAGGATTCTGAAATCAGGCTTGCATTTCAACTAGTGAGTCCGATGAGAAGGAACTGGTTGAAGGAAAAATACAAGAATGACAATGACGAGATAGAATAAATATATTATAAAGAGTGTTCGCTATTATTGATTTTTGATTGTCGAGGACAACAATTCTAAAAGGCTAAAAATATTAAAGAGACGTACATTTTAAGATCGAAATCAACTGTAATTTCCGTTTTACGAATTTAAGATTTTATGACAACTAATTTAAGGAATGCGAAAAACAAAAGAATGTAAGAATATTAATTTGTACGTATTAATGTTCCATCTTATTACCGTGGATTTTTTTAGTACACAAAATTTTACAATTTTTGAATTACTGCATTTCTTTGAAAAATAGAAAATCAAATTGAATTATAGTTTATGAATAAAGGAATAACAAGAAAAAAGAAATTAAAGTTTTTAGTATTTGTCTAAGGTAAGGCATGCACTCATTATAATTTAATATTAGAATTGAATTGCAATTAATAAACACCAAATTATAGTTTATGGACTAATATTTAAAAAAATTCTTAGTGTGTGATATATATTGTTAAATGCTAATTTAATTTATCTTAATTATAATTTAAGTAATACTATTAGCACTCTAAATTAATACTTCAGCACTTCAAAACTATCCTTAATGATACTTATATGCATTTTTTTTTGACACATTTGATAGATTGATGGTACTTTTTGAAATGCTAAAAATTGTACTCTTATCATTTTTAACATTATATTTTTAATTACTTTACACCTTATTAATATAATTTTTTAATACTATACACATAAAGAAAATAAAAAAAATAAAAATTGAGTCGGGCTTGAGCCTACGTTAACTCCATCCCTACATATTAATTATCCATCTTCTTATCACAAATTTTTAATATACAAAATTTTACACATTGTCTAAATTACTCCACTTCTTAAGAAAATAAAAGGTCAAATTGAAAATTATAATGGAAAAAAAAAAAAGAAATTATAATTTTCCTTCCCATGAAAATTTTAGATATATAAGCAGAAAAAATCCTGAATTGAAACGACATCATTTCATAATTATTTTATAAACCCTACCTAATCAATCGGCGAACAATGTCCGACGTACCAGAGCAAGTACTCTCCGGATTATCTCTCAATGATTAACGGCGAAAAAGAAGTCTCTTTTCGATGATTAATGGCAGATGGCCAATGAAAATAAAGGAATAAAAATAAACAAAAACAAAAATAAAAAGCATAACAAACTGCTGACACGACAAAACCATCCTCCACTACTAAAAACGGCACCGTAACCCTCTACTCACTAAAAACAAAAAGCAACGGCGGCATCTTATTAAAAATTGAATTATGTTGTAGGAATAATTCTACTCAATTCTTTATTAGATGAGCCCTTTAAATAGGGTACAAATACAATAGTAAATAGGGTTTACAAGGAAGCCCATTATGGCCCATAATACATAATTACACAGTAAATCCCTAATACATATTCTATCTAGGCGATAGCACACTACGTGTAATTTCCTTAAACACTCCCCCTTGTGCTGAGTCGAAGATAGAATGGTACATGTCTTGTTGCCTCATTAAAACCTTGTCAAGTAACAAAAACCCTGTGGGAAAAATAACCTTGATCAAAGGGAAAAGAGTACAACATTATGACAATCCTGTTAGACTTCCTTCATTGAGTCTATATTCTCATTTGATCCTTACTTCAATCAATAGAGTCTGCACGTATCGTTACCTCGTTAAAAACCTTACCAAGTAACAAAACCCAGTGGGAGAAATAAATCTTGGTTTAAGAAAAAGAGTATAACGTAACGTCGTGTGGATGTTAGACTCCCCCTCAAGTCTATACCTCCCCCTGATATTTACATTAATCAAGAAATTTGAAAAGCTTATGCATGTATCGTTGCCTCGTTAAAAACCTTACCAAGTAACAAAACACAGTGGGAAAAATAAACCTTGGTCTAAGGAAAAGAGTACAACGTATGTGTGAAAATTTCATCATATTTCACACATTCCCTTGATCATTACTTCGATCATGAGAGTTGGAAAAGCCTAAGCACCCTTATATTTTTCACATGCTTTTCAAATATGGCCTTAAGAAAAATTTGGTGAACTAGTTTGCGATATTCTCCTTAAAGCTTTGTATGGGCCAGAGAGATACCCAACATCAACAAAATCAATCAAGATTTTGTTTGAGATTTCAATGTAGGGGTGGCCATTTAGCATCATCATTTACTTTAGATGTTACTGTCGTATACACTTTTTCCTCTCTGTAGGGAAAGAACAATTTCAAACCAATGGTTCTTTTTAGGCGTTCAATTATGCTGCGTTGGCGCTGAGCTAAATTTAGCTAACAAGTTCAATGAGAATGTTATATCTAGTCGAATATACTGTGTTAAGTGCAATAATGCGCATATTGTACTTAGATAGGAAGTTTCATCTCCCAACACATTTTCGTAATCTTTCTTTGTACGAAATTGATCTTTCCTTTGATCTAAACTTCGACCGATCATGGGAGTGCTAGCAGAATGCGTTTTGTCCAGGTTAAATTGCCTGATTATCTTTTGAACATACGCAGACTAGTGGATTAGTATTCCACAAGCTCGATATTCTAGATTAAGATCTAAACAAAAATTCGAGCTTTCCCAAGATTCTTTATCTCAAATTTGGATTTCAAGTAACTTACGGTTTCTCTTATTTCATCAAGAGTACCTATTATGTTCATATCATCGACATATACAGCTACAATTACGAATCCAGAACTTGTTTTCTTTATGAATACGCATGGGCATAATTCATCGTTCTTATATCCCTTCCCAATCAAGTAGTCACTTAGACGGGTATACCACATCCGTCTGAATTGTTTTAATCTGTAAAGTGAGCGTTTCAACCTAGTTGCAAACGCACTCCGTGGTTTAGAGTCACTTGACTTGGGTAATGTAAGGCCATCAGGCACTTTCGTATATATCTCTGAATCAAGATCCCCTTAGAGATATGCAGTAACCACATTCATGAGCTGCATTTTCAGTCATTCGAAAACTACCGAAGTAGCAGAATGTTATAATGTTTAAGCAATTCCAAAGCGTCTGTGTGGAACCTTGCGCCACAAGGTGAGCCTTTTACTTCAGAACTTCTTTTTTCTCATTTACGCTTTATGTCAAATAATTGTTTATGTCCCACAGGCTTTACACTTGGCGCGGTTAGCACTACCGGACCAAATACCTGTCTCGTTGCCATAGAATCTAATTCTATATGGATTGCTTATTTTTATTTAGGCCAATTTTGTCCTTTGTTGACATTTTGCAACAGAGCGAGGTTCGACATCATCGTGCTCTTTGACTTTTTGAGCAACAGTGTATTATTAATGCATCCATTAATTCATATGCCATCCCTTAACCCATTGAGATTTATTTATTCTCTGAAATCATTATAACTTCGGGGCGTCCCCCAGTATTGATTCATGGACATAATTATAATCAGAGATAATCTCATAAAAGGGGCTTTTACATTAATGATTAATTTGTACCTTACTCCACCTCTTCTTTGGTGTGAGTGTTTGTCGAACCAAATGGCCTCCTTTTATTCCTTTTAAGGAGCCATGGCCTCAACCACACCTCCACTAAGTGTAGTTGCATCGTCTCTTTCTGCGACACTGTGCCCTTATTGGGGACTTATAACCTTGCAGGCATATTGCAGCTGGTATATTTGATCTCGTCACTTTTCAATATCATTAAATGTATCAGGCATCGAATCTGTTACATTTTCAAGATCGATTATTCTTTTTCACTTCACTATACATTATGATGTGCGTGGGGATCAAGATGAGACATAGTGGAGACCACGACAATTCCTGTCGTTCCCTTGAAAATTTCTTTTCTTATCTCCCCCTAACGACGGGAAGACTGTCTCATCAAAGTGACAATCCGCAATTCTTAGCGGTAAAGAGATCACCTGACAAGGATTTCAAATAGCGGATTATCGTTGAGAATTCACATCCAACGTTAATACTTAATTGTTTTAGCAAGCCCAGTTTGGTGCGCTGTGGGGGCGCAATCGGCACATATGCATAAAATATCAGGCTAATATCCAGTTACCAACTGGTATGCATATAATAGTTGTCTAATATTGGACTTTGAAACAAATAAGTGAAGCTGCATACAATATTGCATAAATCTCGGGCATACATAGGCAATACAGTGCGCATAACCAATGCCCTATCTACCATCTATATCCTTTTGATGGTTACTTTTTGTGAGACCTTTTTGCGTATGCACATGAGAAACGGGGTTCTTTACTTCGATTTTATGCAATGATCATCAAGTACTTTTGATGTAAACCCTCCAGCTTTATCGAGTCTTATAGACATGGTACAATAATCAGGGTGGTGAGCCCTTAAGCATATAATATGTACTAAGAGGTTTGTAAATGCAGCATTTCTTGTAGACGATTATTCAACATGTGACCAGAATGTCGAATTATCCACCAGATCCATAAAGTACTTTGAATGGTTCCGCACTCTGGATGGATTTATCTACAAATATATATTGTAAGAATGGTATATTTTATTTTGTATCTTTAGCATAAGAAGGTCTCGATCTTATTTTTGCTAAAGAGCAGGCTTTGAAAAAATGGAGTGTCGTTCCTTTGACATGGTCAATTAGGCATAATGGGAAGGGGGATATGGTTTTTAATACTTCGAAAATCAAGAATTACTTTGAGCATTACTAGTATCAACACATTGCAATGTGTTAAAGTTTTGTCCCATTTATTTGTCACTCAAAAGAATGGATATCCGTGTAAATACTTTAACGCACGGTTTATCATGACCAAGGTGCAATAGGCAAGCATGCCAAAGCCTGTATGAGTCTATGTCCCACGGTACATTGTTAGTGACATCATAAGATTTGACAATCCTTATCTTAGTGGGGTACATTCCACTAGAATAACTCATAAGTTTCTTTAAAATGCGTTTCTTTACACTTTTGTTTAGAAGTAAAATAAAAATATTTTTATTACATTCTTACATTTTGTTTTTGTATGATTACTGTTGGTATAAATATCATTAACAAAGTTCGGGTCGCTCTATGTGCATATAGAGCGTATGTGATTGTAAACACCATTTTAGTAACAAAATGGTTGAGCAGTTCGTCGCTCTTATGCTGATTTAATCATCATAATCACATTTATAGGTTATTAATTTCCTATTTTATTAGATGGTTATAGTGTTCTCACTATCAACCAATCATTAAAGTTATCATCGATTCATTTTTACAGTAATAAAATCGAGTATAAATTCCGAACTATGTAGTAGTAAAATAAACAAATTCAATTACTTTAGAATAAAATTCGAATAAAACTAACAGCAATCAATCCAGTATCTTATTTAGAAATCTAATCCATCAAATCAACATAAACTTTAAGACAAAACCATAGTCTAATTAAAAATTAGGCAATATGCCTGTTCAACTACTTCTGAAAAATAAAGTGAATAAAGTAGATCAGTCAAAATCGGGTGCATCCATTGACTGAGCAAAGTCCTTCTTGCCACTAATGTCTGCGATTGTGAAGTTGACATAAGCGTCATTGTCTTCTTCGTTCATAAAGTGAGATTCTTGTTCTTTAGATTCTCGATATCTCTTGTAATTGGCTGCTACTTTAGCGCTTGCATGGCAGTTCTTGTACCAATGCCCAGCAACTCCACACCTATAACATGGCTCGTCGCCAACTCTTTCCTTTTTGACCGGAGGATTGTTAGGTGCATTTTTCACCTTGTTTTCTTAACCACTAGGTCCAATAGTATCATTTCTTCTCCATACTTTGGAAGAGCCTCCACGACCCGCACCACGACTCCCACGTCCCTTTTCACGTTGTGCCTTATTGCCACGTGTGTAGGGATCGGCACGTCCAACTCCCTTTGCATTGGGGTTCTTTCCACTGTTCATCTAACCGTAGTTGACCTCAGGAACTTTCTTTGTCCTGACGGGCCTGACATTGTTATTCAAAAGAACCTCATTATGCCTTTCAGCCACTTGCAGTAGGTTGATCAGCTTATTGAATGTTGTGATTCTTTTGTTATCATACTCGAGCCTATACTGGTTCGCTAGTATAAGTGCTGAAGTAGAAAAAGTGGAAAGTGTCTTCTGAATCATATCATCTTCTGTGAGATCCTTTCCACAGAAGTTAAGACATGCCTTTAGGCGCAGCATGTCCTTGTTGAAGTCGTTAACCCTTTTATAGTCAAGCAAGCGGATTTCATTCCACTGAACGGTCAATTCTAGGAGCAAAGTGTCATGAATGTTCCCAAAACGTCCCTTAAGGGCATTCCATAATTCTTTAGGTGTCTTTAACTGAAGGTACTCCCAACGTAGGCTGGGGTCAATATGTTTCCTTAGAAACATTAATGCATTTGCTTTCACCTTATCAGACGGTCCATTGTCTGTGGGGTCTTTGGTGTCAATAAGTGTAGCCGAGTATTCTTTAGCCACAAAAGCGGTTTCTACATCAGAAACTCACCGATGGTACTCAAGTCCTTCTGAGTCCAAAATGTCAAATTCGGGTCGAGTTGGGTCGGCCATCTTAAAAAAATAAAATATTACACAGTTATGAGTACGTCCATATTAATTATTTTTCAGGAATATGAATTAGATTTCAAAAATCAAGATCGATAATGGTCACATTTTTCGATGCTATATGAAAATACTTTATCATAGTAATTATAATGCGCATGAACTTTCATCATCATGACAATTATTGAATTTATGACATATTAAATAAAACAATTAAAAAAAAACCATAATATATCTCTCGACTGTTATATAGCTAATTAATGAAGATATATATATTAAGAAAATCGAAGTAATAGATTATGAAAAAGTTGATAAATTAATTAAAAAATAGTAATTAAAGTATACATATTGCGAGAAACCTAAAAGTTAATCAACAATAAAAGACCACTCGGCAAAGAAGAAGGAAAAAAAAAGGATGGTGCCCTCTAGATAATCGTGCCTAGCAAGAAGAGAAAAAAAATACTTGCGGCTGGCTGTGTAGGATGATTTTCGATAATGGTGTACAAAAGAATAACAACAGAGAATTGCCACAGTACATACAAATAATGACAATCAATAAATATATGTAAGTGAACCGATCATGTAAATAATTTTATTTTATTTTTGAAAAAAAAAAAAAAAAAATCACACTTTATGCGCAGGACAATACATACAAAGCAAATATATATATATATATATATATATATATATATAAAGTGGTTAATCTGTGCAATAAATTAATGAGTTTTCTAAAAAAATTGGACAGACTGTTAAAATAAACTCAATGGCAGAATACATATATGGGCAGAAAAATATTAGGCCAAATAAAAAAATTTAATATAAAATTGTGCACGCTTCTCGATAACAACATATAATAAAAATTAAGCCGTGCTCTCAAGTGCATAAGGAATGAAAAATATATTATGCCGAATAAAAAAAAATATTATTATTATTATTATCGGCGCATGATAACAAAAGGGTTCTGCCGGAAAAAATCGAAAGCCCAATTAATAATCGTCATCGGAGTAGTTGCTTTCTTTTTAATAATTATATGTAACTAAAGTACATATATGAGCATATATATATATATATATGCAGATAAAATAAAAACACAGCAGTAAGAATAATAATAATCGAACAAAAAAAACATAGATCTCGAGTATAAAATAACAAGAAGAAGATTAGAGATGTAATACCCGATTTGAAGAAATTAGGCACACAAAAAAAAATTTGATTGAATAACTTGAAGAAGTAATACTTCCACAGCAGATCCGAATGCACAATTTCAGTCCAGCCTAGTACTCACAGTAGATTCATAGCGTCCCGCGGCTAGGGTTTTTTTTTTTTTTTTTTTTGTAATAGGGTTATTAGCTCTGAGCGTGCTGATAACGTGTTGTAGGAATAATTCTACTCAATTCTTTATTAGATGAGCCCTTTAAATAGGGTACAAATACAATAGTAAATAGGGTTTACAAGGAAGCCCATTATGGCCCATAATACATAATTACACAGTAAATCCCTAATACATATTCTATCTAGGCGATAGCACACTACGTGTAATTTCCTTAAACAAATTAGATATTTTCCCTCTTTCTCTTTAGAGCCCAAACCTCCTCCTTCCTAACATTAACGGCGAAGAAGAAGTCTTTTCTCCTTTGATCCAGGTGCTTAACAATCCCATTTTGCCCTAATTCTAATTCTAATTCTAATTGACAATTTTATCATTTCATCAAATTTATATATATATATATACTTAGTCGATCCATCTACACACAAAAACCTACACAAATCTTACTTCTAATTGGCAATTTGATCATTTCATCAATAATTTGCATATATATATATGTATATATGTGCACTCACTTCTTGTTCTTGATTCGTTCTTCTCCAACAGAAGAAGAAACCCTAATCAATTGGCCTGACGAACTGGAACAAGTACTCTTTGGCATACAGTCTCTTGATTAAGAAGAAGACTCTTATCCTCTGATTCAGGTGCAATGGCCTCACTGCCCTAATTCTAATTCTATTTGGCAGTTTAATCATTTCATATTTTCATTAATAATATATTTGCATATATATATATATATATATGACACTGATTGCCTTTCTAATTCCCTAACTGAACCTCAATACAATAATAGGTTCTTTCAATGGATGTGTTTGGTTCGTTAAAAACTTGCTTTATATAAACTAAAACTAGAACTAGAATTAATGGATATGATTATGTTAAAAGAAAACAAGCACGTGTAATGGTATTAATTCCTTATCAAACCATTACTTTTATTTTTCGTAATTCTATAAACTTACCAAAATTCATCTTCACACTTTTTATATACTTACATATACGATATCTTCTGGATATTGTGGTTGCAGGGGTGGTCAATAGAAAATCAATGTTCCAAATAACCTAGTCTACTCTTGAGTGTTGGAAGTGACAAGAAAACTTAACGAATCCAAATAGTGCCTCTAGAGAAAAATTATCTAAAATAAACAATAAGTTAGGATGTGTTTGATTCGTTGAAAACTCACCCAATGTAAGTGCAATATACTATAATTTTATCGCTGTAGCAAACTTGCAATGGTGGTAGATTGAAAACCAATTGTACTATATTTAGCATGCAATGCATAATTGAGTTAAAATATAAAAACCAACTAAAGAGTATAAAAAGCTTGGCCTTCTCATTAACCAGACCAATCAAACTCTGGAGTTTCATTAGTAATAATTCTGAAAGATGCATAAGTACGTGTATATATATATCTGACATAAAACCTATGTAATGGCCATGATGTATTAGATAAAATGCTGTGAGAATCCGCAAATGCGACTCCCGGGTCTCAATCCCGTGTTTGGGAGGCTGAAACGTTTGAACAGTTTTTGTCATTTCATTCGCTTCGATATAGGGATAAATCATATTTTCTATCTCTAAATGCAAATGGGTTCAATCAGAGTCGCCAATATATTTTACGAGAAAAGTACAAAAAGTCCATATAGGTGTAAAGGCCAAAGCAAGCCTTATTCCCACACGTTTTGTCTACGAAATCAAGATTCTATAGAGCTCGAGAACTATGTTACGGTCTGGGAAGGTGTTAGGCACCCATTCCGCCCTTTCGGTCTATAGTGACTTTATATGTTTATTCTATGTTTGAAAAACTTGGATGCCTTTACTAAGAAATCTACTACTCTCTCAAAGTACGTTTTCGTAGAAAAAAACCTGATTTTGGAGAAAACGAAGAAAGGGATAATAACCTTGTATTCCAAAATCTGATGTTTTTATTTTGATAAGAAAAAGAGATACAAATGACAAAGTTCGTAATTTTTGAAATTAAAAGGATGTTCTAATATTGTTTACTTAGATAATAATATTAGTTTCCTCTTTATTTCGGTTACTTTGGAGAAAATCGAATTCTCAATTGGAATTTATTTGATATGGATTTGGATTCTTGAGGAGAGTATCGGATATATCATAGTCTACGTGGGAGAGTGGATGTATCTAATTTTAATCCTTTAAGTAAATTTTATCATTTCGGATTTTGAAAACTTAATTTATACGGATGATAATATACTTACTTTTTCTGATTTTCTAAAAAATGATATTATCATGGTTTTATTTTGAGAAAACTGTAGACTAATTATAACTTGGCAATAAGTTATTCAATTAGAAATCGGACAGAACAAAGGAAAATAAGTACACAGATATATAAACTTTAAGTACTAGAAGAAACTTTCTTTACCTTCCAGACGAGATAAATAAGATAATAGAGAGAGAAAATATAATATGACCAAAGATAATCCGGTGGATATAAGCTTTTCTTCTCCAAAGATAATCGAGAGTTTGACTTCGAAATATAAGACGTTGAGTATTCAGAACTTGGAGATTCCTCCAGAACTTGATAATAATATACTGAACTTTGAAGATCTAAAACAAATCAGGTTAGAGAGGGATAATAGCTCCTTTTCCTATTCCAAATTTTTCACCCCTCAAACCTTTTGGGTGTTGGCCTATTTATACTGCTCGGGGGAGTTTGTTGCGCGACATTTTCTTGAAAATTGGAATTGTAGTGTGACATCTTGCCAGATGTGGCGCGACAATCGGCTAAAGGGTTGTCCCTGGCAGAGTGATGTGTCAAGGAGTGGATGATCTGGGTCAGAGAAGTGTCTTTGAGAACCTCCGGGGAGGTCTCTATAATGTGTTTGCCTCCGGAGAGGGCTTCCCTTACTTGACTTCCTCCATGGAAGGGCTTTCTCTGATCCACTTGCCTCTCTGGGAGGACTTTCTTGCTTTACTTGCCTTTCTGGGAGGGCTTTCTTGCTCTAATTGCCTCTATGGGAGGAATTTTTACTCCAATTGCCTCTTTAGGAAGGCTTTAGGAAGGCTGTTTTGCTCTAATTGCCTCTTTGGGAGGACTTTTGCTCCACTTGCCTCTCTGGGAAGGCTTTCTTGCTCCTGTGTATAAGAAAGATAAACAATAACTGCCTCCAGATAGGACTTTTTTGTGCTTATAATCTGCCTCCTAAGAGGGCTTGTGTTGGTGTTTTGCTTTAAAAGGGACACTCTCTCTATAACCTTTTCCAACTGCTAGAGTGAGAAAGAGAAAATTCTAGGCAAATGAGAGGACTCATCATGAGTTTATTCATACCAAGACGTGTTCCCCCCCTCTGGGAATCTTTTGAATTTTTAATATGCTTACTTTGTTCTCGAAAGAAACACTTTTCCAAAAGAGCAGCTTTTTGGATTTTCATCGACTTTCACGAAATGATGATTCGAAGACTTGTTTTCTAAGTCATCTCTTCTATATCATGCTAAAAGAAATTTTTTTTGAAAGAAATCTCTGATCCTTTTGGTCATACTCTGTTACATTATAGGAATTTGTATGCCCACATTGTTTTCTATTTTTTCGATGTCCTTATTTCTCCCTCGTTTGGGAAAGCTTTTCTTGGCCTTCTCTGTTTTTAACCAGGAGCTTTTGAATCCCCTTTTGGTATGAACAGGGGCCTTACTCACCCAAGACGAAGCCCTGGGCTGGTTGTGGCCTAGCTGTCACTCTTGGTATGGCTCTCCTGCCCTTTTACACATTTCTGTTTCTCTCGCTCGCTCTGTGTGCTTGTGTGGGTTTTTTTCTCTTTCAATTTTTTCTACTCCCGTCTTATCTTGATATTTTTTCGTCCTCTTTGCCAGTTTTTAGTTCCATAGAGATTATAAATTTCTTTGCAAGCTGTTTTTATTCTCGCTTTTCGAGGAGTCGACTTAGAACTTTGCTTTATTCTTATTTTATATGCGTTCTTGTTGAAAGAAATCAAGAAAACTCTTTTTGTAAGTGTCCCTGCGGAAGACAAAGTAAGGAAAATAGTCAAAAAATTCGGAATAAAGGGGATTGTCACGCAACACATCGATGAATGCCTTTGTCGTGCAACATCTTAATGGCGGTTTGTCGCTTGATAAAGGCTCTAGGTATATATGCTCTTGGTGAGCTCATCCCACCTTATTTCTCATTCTTTCTTTTCTCTCTCTCTCTCTCTCTCTAGCGCGGAAGCCTTGCCGCACTTCTAGGTTTTCTAGCCATCTTTCTACCTCATTCCTCCTCTTACTTGAGATGGACCCCGCTCAGCCCGACCATCTAGAGGGTGATCATGAAGAAGCCACTTACACTGACGCTGAGGGAGTTATCCATTTCCATCCCCATCATGACGACTGGGCGGAGCTCGACTTGGCTTCTTATGGAGCCGGGCTCTCATGAGATCCGTCGCCGGCATTTAGTATGTTCTAGAATTCTTTCTTTTTCAAATAAATACGTATGCGTAGATATTTAAGTATGTTTTCCATGTAATGATACTGTTTTGATCTTTATTTTCCTGTTTTGTTGCTCCCCTATATGTTAACAACTTTAAGTTAGTTTATTTGTTTTCTTAAGTAGTGATATCCGATTTAGGAAGTACATACTTTCACCTCTTCCTAGAAATCAAATACTTTATCATAATTACCCAAAATACCCTCATATTTTAAAAATTACATAATTTACCCCTGTAAACCCTATAACTCTCATAATTACACCAAAGTACCCTTAGTTTTTGAAAATTACATAATTTACCCCTATAAACCCTATAACACTCATAATTACACCAAAGTACCCTCCGGTTTTGAAACTTACATAATTTACTCCTCTAAACCCTATAACTCTCATAATTACACCAAAGTACCCTCAGGTATTGAAAATTATATAATTTACCCCTATAAGCCCTATAACTCTCATAATTACACTAAAGTACCCTCAATTTTTTGAAAATTACATAATTTACCCCTATAAGCCCTATAACTCTCATAATTACACGGAAGTACCCCCAAACTCTCATAATTATACCAAAGTACCCTCATGTTTTGAAAATTACATAATTTACCCTTGCAAACCCTATAACTCTCATAATTACACCAAAGTACCCTCAGGTTTTTGAAAATTACTTATTTACCCTGTAAGTGTAGACACCCCAATCCATGACCCCCAGGACAAACTCCCCCGAGCAGTATGAATAGGCCAACACCCCAAAGGTTTGAAGATAGTAACTTGATCCCTAAGAAAAAGGGCTATTTTCTCTAAAAATCTGATTTTCTAAAGTTTAACTTATCAAGTTTTCAAGGAATCTCTAAGTTTCGATACTCGACGTCTTGGATCTCAAAGTTGAATTTTCGATTGTATCTGGAGGAGAAAAGTCTATATTCTCCAGATCATCTTCGGTCATATTATATTTTCTCTCTCTTATCTTATTTATAATTTCGGGAAGATAACTAAAATCTCTTATAGTAATCAAATAAGATATCTGCATATTGGTTTTATTGCACTTTATTTAGTAGTTATATATTTGTTTAATTCATATTTCAGTTTATTATATATACGTACTTGTTATTTTCAGAAGTATTATAAGTGAGTAGGGAGTTGGCTTGCTTGGGCCAACATAAACCGAAAGCATTTACTTTCACTATCCTTAACTTAGGTTGTTTATTATGTAGATTTGTCACATCTGTTGTTTTGTCCACTTTTTAGCTGGATAAACTTATTATCGAATTACTGATAGTTTATTGTTTTCAAACAAAACTTCTTTTCAAAACCTTGATAAAATTATCTTCAAAATCAAAAGAAGTAAAGCCATTATCGTCCGGATAAAACCAAGTTTTCAAAATCCAGACTGACAAAGTTTACTCAGGATTAAACTTGGATATATTTTGTCTTTCATACAAACTATAATGTATCTGATAGACTATCCTCAAGAGTTCAATTCCATATCGAATTAATTCCGATAAGATCCGATATTTTCCAAAATTAACCAAACGAAATAATTGATATTGCTATCTGAGGAAACAATACCGGATCACTCTCATTTCAAAACAGTTAATACAAGGTTTTCATCCCTTTTTCCGTTTTTTCCCAAAATAAAGTTTCTTTGCAAAACATATCTTAGAAAGTAGTAGACATTTTAGTAAAGGCATCCAAGTTTTCCAATATTGAATAGACATATAAAGCCACCAGAGACTGAAAAGGCAGAATGGGTGCCTAACACCTTCTCAAACCGTAACATAGTTCCTAAACCCTATAAGAATCCCGGTTTCGTAGATTAAACACGTGGGGATAAGGCTTGCTTTGGCCTTTACCCCTACGCGGACTTTTTTGTACGTTTTCTCATAAAACGTGGCTGACTCTGAGTAAACCCACTTACATTTAGAAATAGAAAATAGGACTTATCCCTATATTAAAGCAAATAAAATAACGGAATCCGTTCCGACGTTTTAGACTCCCAAACACGGGAATGAGACTCGAAGTTCGCATTTTCGAATTCTCACAGTAAGCCCTACAACTCTCATAATTACACCAAAGTACCAACAAGTTTTTTAAAAATTACATAATTTACCCTATAAGCCCTATAACTATCACAATTACACCAAAGTGCTCTCAAGTTTTTTAAAATTACATAATTTACTCTTGTAAGCCCTATAACTCTCATAATTACACCAAAGTACCCTCAAAACTCTCATAATTATACCAAAGTACCCTCAGGTTTTGAAAATTACATAATTTATCCCTACAAACCCTATAACTCTTATAATTACATAAAAGTACCCTGAGGTTTTTAAAAATTACATATTTTACCCCTGTAAGCCCTATAACTATCATAATTACACCAAAGTACGCTCAAGTTTTACAAATTACATAATTTTTCTTTGTAAGCCCAATAACTCTCATAATTATACCAAAGTACCCTCAAGTTTTTTAAAATTACATAATTTACCCTGTAAGCCCTATAACTCTGATGAGCCAAGAAATTGGTACATTGTAGGGAACTCATATATATCATGGAGAACATATATTACTACATTTGTTGTGTTTTTGGAGCTTTTCAGGTATTTGGAATTAAATTGAGAAGTTTTCGATTGAAGAAAAAAATGGCTGCGCGCAATGCCTGTGTTCAAGAAATTTTTGGCATTAATCCGTAAGGAATTTAAAGAAAACTCCTGATAAAAAATTTCTAGATCTTTGAGTTATCTGTGTGTGGCCAAAAACCTTACGTCAATCAGAGTTCGGAGAGAGAAATTATGGCCAATCTACGATCAGTGCGCCAATAGAATTAATTCCAACGAGAATTTATTAATTTAATGAGTCTGCGTATATATATATTTTAGAGAAACCCTAGCTCTCTTCTTTTCATTATTAATTTATTTGGAGTCCAAGAGACAACGGATTTATATTGGAGAGGATTGCTTTATACAATTAATTCATAATTTTCCTCCATTAATTTATTTGCGCTTATTCAAGTAAGTATTTAATTTATTTAATTATGCATTATATAATTATGTTTTGTGTTTAATTATGCTGTAGACAGGTTTAGGTCCTATCTCTTAGGATCTAAAGTCCTTGTCCACTCAGATCATGCCACTTTGAAATACTTACTTTCCAAGAAAGATGGGAAGTCGCGGCTGATTTAGTGGGTCTTGCTGCTACAAGAGTTTGATTTGGAGATTAGAGATAAGAAAGGAGCTAAGAATGTTATAGCAGACCACCTCTCTAGACTCATAGTTGAATTTTCTGATGATTCACTGCCCATAGTTGACCCGTTCCCTGATGAGCAACTTATGCATATTTCCCAATCACCTTGGTATATGGACATCGTCAACTATCTTATTACACATGAAATGCCAAATCATTGGTCAAAACAAGATAAGTACAAATTATAGTCCGAGGTGAAGTACTTTTACTGAGACAATCCCTATCTCTTCAAGTACTCTCATAATCAGGTAATTAGGAGATGTGTTCCTGAGGATGATCAAATGCAAATTCTCTCCTTTTGCCATGATCAGCCATGTGGAGGCCATTTTAATGGTAAGAAAACCGCCACTAAGGTTTTGCAGTGTGGATTTTACTGGCTCTCCTTATTTTGTGATGCCCATACCTATTGTGTCGCTTGTGAGAGATGTCAAAGGTTAGGTGGTCTTACGCGCCGAAATATGATGCCCCTTAATCCAATTATGATAGTGGAGATCTTTGATGTGTGAGGGATAGGTTTTATGGAACTTTTTCCTAACTCTTTTGGCAATCTCAATTCCTTAGTAGCAGTTGATTATGTGACAAAATGGGTCGAGGCTATTGAGTGCAGAACAAATGACCACAAAGTGGTGGTCCAATTTTTAAAAGAGAATATTCTTACACGTTTTGGTACACCCCGCGCTATCATTAGTGATGGGGGGTCGCACTTTTGCAATAGGCCATTTGATGGTCTAATGAAGAACTACGGAGTGATGCATAAAGTGTCGACTACGTATCATCCACAAACTAGTGGACAACCTAAAATTTCAAATAGGGAGATCAAGCATCTTAGAAAAGACGGTAAATTCCAATAGGAAGGATTGGTCAATTTGACTGACAGATGCTTTGTGGGTATACCGTACTGCTTACAAAAGTCCAATTGGAATATCTCCGTACCATTTGTCACCTGCTTGCTGAATTAGAGCATAGAGCTTTTTGGGCTGTTAGACAGCTTAATTTTGATGTTGACCAGGCAGGAACTCATAAGATGCTCCAAATTGCTCAGCTGGAAGAGATAAGGAATGATGTTTATGATTGTGCAAAGTCGTACAAAGAAAGGATGAAGAGGGTGCATGATCAGAAGATTCTTAAGAAATCCTTTCACCCTGGCCAGAAAGTCCTTCTTTATAATTCTCGACTGCATCTATTCCCAGGTAAGTTGAAATCTAAATGGTATGGCCTGTTCATAGTCCAGCAGGTTTATCCTCATGGTCCGGCCTGTTCATAGTCCAAAATCGTTTGAAACCATTTTCTAAGTTGAAAAACCTAAAAGTTGAAGTTATGCTTCTGGACAATCCCGTTTACTAGGATTGATTCTTTTGAGGCCGTGATTATTGCATATTTATATTTTCTATTTTTCTTTTCTTTGTTCTCTCTCTTTAACAAAAGTGTAGATTTATCTTTCTTATTGAGCTTCATCGTCTTCAGGTGACATCCTTCCCTTTCTTATTTACTTGTCTTTATACATTGATGACAATGTAAGATTCTAGTTGGGGGGTGGGATTTAATTGCCTTATCATTTCATGCACTTCACATGTTGCACTTTGTCTAGCCCACAGCACCCGCCCACATCATAGGCGATCTTGCTCTTCAGTGATCCGGCCCACAGCACCCGCCCGAACGACTTCTCAGTCTATGATGTGCCAAGAAATTGGTACATTATAGTCCATTAATATACACTTTGAAGAGCATATATTACTACATTTGTTGTGTTTTTGGAGCTTTTCAGGTGTTAGGAATTAAATCGAGAAGTTTTCGATTGAAGAAAAAAATGGCTGCATGCAACGCCTGTGTTCAAGAAATTTCTGGCATTAATCCGTAAGTAATTTGAAGAAAACTCTAGAGACAAAAGTTATAGATCTTTGAGTTAGATATGCATGGGAGAAAACCTTAGGTCAACCGGAGTTTAGAGTGCGAAATTATGGCCAATGTACGATCAGTGCGTTGGAGGATCAAAATTTGGCGAGAATGAATAAGAAAATTTAAGGTGTAAGAAATTACCAAATTGGGTCCTAGCTTGGTTGGCAAGCTTATTAAGTTCTCTCATGGTGGACCTGTGTTCAATCCTCATTGGCAACACATTGGATTTGCTTTTTAATAATTCTTGAAGCCATATGCGTGCTTGTCTATGCACACAACAGCCATAACAATTAGAGCAGCCAACAATTATTATCACCATGGGCTCAAGCAAAAATCCAGCGGGCCCAAGTCAATAAACCAAGCTCAAAATAATTAAGTCAAATTAGCCCATCACAGCAGGCCATCCCACTAAAAGCCCAACATGCTTAATTAAAGCCCTAATACTAGCAAATTGCAATTATAAAAGAAGAAGCAGCCGTAGCACTCAAAGGAGACAGTCGACAATTTATTTTTCTCTTTTCTCCTCTCGCATGGTTTTCGATAATTGGACAGCAACTGCAATTCATAATTTTTTTTCTTCTTTCTTCTAGCACAATTAGCGAGACATATACATAGCAGAAAATTAATCTTTCTTCTATTCTTTTTTACAGATTTACCAAGGATAGCAATTAATTTGTTTTGGCTTACTTTTATGGAGCATTAGCGAATAGTTTGGAGCAGTTGGTTTATGCAATTAATTCAGAATTGTTTATCTTCAATTTATTTGCGCGTGCCAAGTAAGTATTTAATTTATTTATTTATGCATTTTTTAATTATGTTTTGTGTTTTAATTGCGAGCATGTTAGGATAGGTTATTTTCTAAGGTTGAGGATGAGTATATTTTATTGAATCCCTTGCATGTGATCATGCCAATTGACTCTACCAATTTAATGTTTTAATGTTAAAAATAATTTTTCCTCTTGAATGCCTATTTTAATTGATAAAAATAAGATTGAATTCCCATTATGATTTGTTGGATTCACCTTATGATTTGTTGAGAGCGGATATAGGGTGTGTTTTAACGGATCTAGTGAGTTTTTTGATTTTATACATAAGTTTGGCTGTGGGAGAATTAATAATTGAATTTTAAAAATTAATTGGGCTTAAGTGAATTTATTTTCCGCATCTAATAGAGTTGAGAGACCAAATTAGTGCGAGGCAGATAGTAGAGTTTGTTGGGCATGAATATTAGGAACGTGAAATCAAATATATGATTCTGCCACCCTAGTATTTTATTAATTGATTATTTCATTAATATTTTTTTAATTTATTATTTTATTCATATTTTTAGTTGATAAATCATCCCACTAAATTTCTAAGCTAAATTAGGAATTAATTAGAGTTAGTGAGAGAGACACGTATGTTCCATCCGTCAAGTCCCTAGGGTTCGACCTCGCTCTTGCCTAAGCTATACTAGTGTTCGATTCATGCACTTGCGAGTTTATAAAACATTCACAACAAGTTTTTGTTGCCGTTGCCGGGGACTTGAAATTCCGTTTTTCCACCATCTCACTAATTTAGATTATCTTCTTCTACTACTTCCCTTAAAAAAAATTAACTTTAGAAGTAGAGTAGTGTATGAGCATTGTTTGGAAGCGTGGTGTTAAGAGATTGAATAGGATAGAGAACTTAGAACTCAATCCTTTGTTTGAGGAAGGAACAATGGCTGAAGAACAAGAAGAGGCAAAAACTTTGAAGGATCTTTTCTCTCCTAGCACTACCAACCAACCAGCATGCATGGTTTTACCTGCCACTATCGCGAACCACTTCGAGCTTAAACTGCAAGTTATGAAACTTCTTCCTAATTTTCATGGAATTGATTAAGAAGATCCTTACCTTCATATTAAGGATTTTCTAAAAATTTGCGCCACTTTTAAGTTTCCAAATTTTTATGATGAGTCAGTTCGCCTACGTTTATTTCCTTTTTCCCTGAAAGGGAAAGCAAAGGCATGGCTCAATTCGCTACCTTTTAGATCCATCACTAGTTGGGAGACTTTGGTCTCCAAATTTCTTACTAAATTTTTTCCCATGTCCAAGACAAATGAACTTCGAAGGCAGATATCTGATTTTTGTCAAGAGGATCATGAAAAAATTTATGAATCTTGGGAAAGATTTAAGGACCTAGTTTTGAGATGTCCCCACCATGGTTTTGAAGAATGGAGACTAGTTTAGTTCTTTTACAATGGGTTGGTTTAAACCAATCAAAATATGATTGAGTTGATGAACAGTGGTACTTTCCTTAGTCTTACAGAAGATGAAGCTTATAATTTCCTTGAGAACCTTTCCGAGAGCTCTTAGCAATGGAATTTCTCTTCTCATAGAAATTCATCAACTCAAGTTAAGAAGGAAGAAAGAGGGCATCTATGAGCTATTTGAAAGTGTAGAGACTAGAAGGCAGTTAGATAGTCTCTTAAAGAAACTTGAAGCGTTAACTTTGTGGTTAGATAGTAATTCTGCCAATCAAATTCAATCCGAAGGATGCTCTGTATGTGCTACTCCTAAGCATACGTCGCAAACTTGGGCCTCTATGGTAGGATTCTCCGAATTCACACCACATCAAGTAAATGCGATGAATGAGTACAAGAAGCGATTCAATAGCCCATTCACAGAGATATATCATTCGGGTTGGAGAAATCACCCAAATTTTTCATGGATAAAAGCTCAACCCATACCCAATATGGGTGCCCCGTCTGCTACTGTTCCACGACAGTAGCCACCTCCTGGTTTCTGCCCTCCAGTCAATTCTTATCCATAATTCCAACCTGCCACTTCTACTCCATCACCCTATGTCACCCCACAATAATTTTCATTTTTGGAGGACACTTTCAAGCAATTCATCCAAGTGACTACCCATAATAATCAGATTTTAAGCCAACTTTTGCAAGAAGTTAGGAATAACGGTATCATGAACACTCAAGCCAACATTAGGTTAGAGAGTCAAATAGGTCAAATAGCGAGTCAATTAGGTGAGAGAGAGAAGGGTAAGTTTCTGAGTCAACCAATCCCGAATCCTATAGGTGTTTCCTTAAGTGGGACTGCTCCTAACCCACCAAATGCACTAACACATTAGGCAAGTTTAAGCCATCACCACACTTAGGTAGAAAAGGTAATTGACAATAAAGTGGGAATGCGCAGATTTCGACTGAGGTTGAGCCTACACCTCAAGTTGTGAACCAAACTCCTCTTTCTATGCAAGTAATTGAAGATACCTTGAGTAGGACCTTTGTTCCTAAAGCCCCATTTCCTTATAGGATAAAAGACAATAAGAAAGGTACTCAATTTGAAGAAATCTTAGAGGTGTTTAAGCAAGTTCAGATAAACATCCCACTACTTGATGCCATCAAGCAAGTACATTCTTATGCCAAGTTCCTTAAATACTTAGTCACTCAAAAGAGGAGGACAAATGTTCTGAAAAAGGCATTCTTAGCTGAACAAGCAAGCTCTATTATTCAATACAAAATCCCTGTCAAGTATAAGGACCCTGGTTGTCCAACAATCTCATGCAAGATTGGTGATCATCATATTGAGCGAGCTTTGGTGAATCTAGGGGCTACTGTGAATTTACTGCCATATTATGTTTATGTGCAGTTGCATTTAGGTCAGTGAAAATTCTAAGGGGTGTCATTGAAGATGTTCGAATTAAGGTAGACACTTTCTACTTTCCTATGGACTTTATTGTCCTTGATACTGAACTTGTTTAGAACATAAGAGGCTAAATTCCTGTGATTTTAGGGCAACCATTTCTTGCTACATCCAACGCCTTAATCAATTACAGAAATGGAGTTATGAAAATTTCTTTTGGGAACCTCACTGCTGAACTGAATGTTTTTGACATTCGCAAAACCTCAATAGACATAGATGATGATGATTTTGGGCAAGTCAATTTGATTGATAGTCTAGTAGAGGAATCTTTTTTACAAACTTGTAAAGAGGACCCATTAGAGGCTTGTCTGTCCCACTTCGGTTGTGATTTCGACATAGATGAATCTATAAAGCAAGTCAATGCTCTCTTAGATTTAGTGCCTATCATGGGTACTCATTCTTTCCAACCAAAGCCAGAGCCTCTCAATCTCTCATCAGCCCCTCGAACTTCTTCGATCAAAGAATCACCAAAGTTGGAGTAAAGCCCTTGCTTGATAATCTAAAATACACTTTTCTAGGTCCAGTAGAATCATTGCCCATTATCATAGCTTTTAATCTTAATAATGCTCAAGAAAAGCAATTGCTTGAAGTCTTTCTAGAGCATAAGGAAGTTATTGGGTGGTTTATCGTAGATTTAAAACGAATTAGCCCGTTAGTTGTCATGCACAAGATTCACTTAAAGGAGAACTCCAAACCCTCTCGTGAACAGTAAAGAATGCTAAATCCAATGATGCAAGAAGTTGTTAGGGCCGAGGTACTCAAGCTTCTAGACGTGGGTATTATCTACCCGATATCCAATAGTGAGTGGGCGAGCCCTGTGCAAGTAGTTCCTAAGAAGTCAGGAATTACAGTGGTAGCCAATGAGCATAATGAGTTAGTTCCATCTCGTGTTCAGACGGGATGGCATGTTTGTATTGATTACCAAAAGTTGAATTCGATGACTAGAAAAGATCACTTTCTTCTTCCTTACATTGATCAAATGCTGGAAAGGTTAGCCGGCCATGCTTCCTACTTCTTTTTGGATGGTTACTCCGGCTACAACCAGATTCCAGTGGATCCATCTGATCAAGATAAGACAACATTCACGTGCCTTTTTGGTACATTCGCCTACTGACGCATGCCTTCTGGGCTATACAATGCACCTGCCACCTTTCAGCGGTGTATGATTTCCATATTCTCTGACATGGTAGAGAGATTCTTAGAGGTTTTCATGGATGATTTTTCTTTGTTTGGGTCTTCTTTTGAGGAATGCTTGGAACACCTAGCTCTAGTCTTATAGAGGTGTAAAGAGAAGAATCTCATGCTTAATTAGGAGAAATGTCATTTTATGGTACAAAGGAGAATTGTTCTTGGGCATATCATCTCTGAAAAGGGAATTGAAGTAGTTAAGGCTAAAGTTGATTTAATCTCCAACCTGCCGCCCCCGCAGACGGTTAAGGAGATTCGTTCAGTCTTAGACCATGCTGGATTTTACAGGCGTTTCATCAAGGATTTTAGCAAGATTGCTAGACCTCTGTGCATTCTTCTCGCTAAAGATGCCCCATTTGTGTTCAATGAAGCATGCCTAAAAATCCTTTGAGACATTGAAGTCTGCTATGACCTCCGCACCCATCATTCGGTCCCCTAACTGGAGCGTTCCATTCGAGATCATGTGTGATGCCTCTAATTATGCAGTTGGGGCAGTTCTAGGTCAGAGAATTAATAAAGTCCCTCATGTGATTTACTATGCAAGCAGGACTTTAAACGATGCTCGGCTCCATTACTCCACCACGGAGAAGGAGTTATAGCAGTCGTATTTGTTCTAGACAAGTTTTGGTCCTATCTCTTAGGATCTAAGGTCCTTGTCTATTCAGATCATGTCACTTTGAAATACTTGCTTTCTAAGAAAGATGCGAAGTCGCGGCTGATTCGGTGGGTCTTGTTGCTATAAGATTTTGATTTGGAGATTAGAGATTAGAAAGGAGTTGAGAATGTTGTAGCAGACCACCTTTCTAGATTTATAGTTGAATTTTTTAGTGATTCATTGCCCATAGCTGAGACATTCCCTGATGAGTAGCTTATGCATATTTCCCAGTCACCTTGGTATACGGACATCGTTAACTATCTTGTTACACCTGAAATGCCAAATCATTGGTCGAAACAAGATAAGTACAAATTCTTGTCCGAGGTTAAGTACTTTTATTTGGGACGATTCTTATCTCTTCAAGTACTGTCCCGATCAGGTAACTAAGATATGTGCTCCTGAGGATGATTAAATGCAAATTCTCTCCTTTTGCCATGATCAACCATGTGGAGGCCATTTTAGTGGTAAGAAAACCGTTGCTAAGGTTTTGCAGTGTGGATTTTACTGGCCCTCCTTATTTCGTGATGCCCATGCCTATTATGTTGCTTGTGAGAGATGTCAGAAGTTAGGTAGTCTTACGTGCTGAAGTATAATGCCCCTTAATCCAATTCTAATAGTGGAAATCTTTGATGTATGGGGGATAGACTTTATGGGACCCTTTCTTAACTTTTTTGGCAATCTCTATATCATAGTAGCCTTTGATTATGTGTCAAAACGGGTCGAGGCTATTACGTGCAGAACAAATGACCACAAAATGGTGGCCCGATTTTTGAAAGAGAATATTCTTGCTCATTTTAGTACATCCCGTGCTATCATTAATGATGGGGGGTCGCACTTTTGCAATAGGCCATTTGAGGGTCTAATGAAAAAGTATGAAGTGATTCATAAAATGTCAACCGTATACCATCCACAAACTAGTGGACATGCTGAAATTTTGAATAGGGAGATCAGGCATATATTAGAAAAGACGGTAAATCCTAATAGGAAGGATTGGTCAGTTCGACTGACAAATATTTTGTGGGCATATCGCACTGCGTACAAAAGTCCCATTGGAATGTCTCCATATTGTTTGTTGTATGGCAAGGCATGTCACCTTCCTATTGAGTTAGAGCATAGAGCTTTTTGGGCTGTTAGACAGCTTAATTTTGATGTTGACCAGGCAGGAACTCATAGAAAGCTCCAAATTGCTGAGCTGGAAGAGATAAGGAATGATGCTTATGATTGTGCAAAATCATATAAAGAAAGGATGAAAAGGGTGCATGATCAGAAGATTTTTAGGAAATCCTTTCACTTTGGCTAGAAAGTCCTTCTTTATAATTCTCGTCTGTATCTGTTCACAGGAAAGTTGAAATCTAAATGGTCCAGTCCTTTCATAGTCTAACAGGTTTATCCTCATGGGGCCATTGAGATTCAAAATCCTAAAGATAGTAGTGTGTTTAAAGTGAATAACCATCGTTTGAAACCATTTATAGAGTTGGAAAACCTAGAAATTAAAGTTATGCTTCTGGAGAATCCTGTTTACCGGGATTGATTTTTTTGAGGCTATGATTATTGTATATTATTATGTATATTATTGTATATATATATTTTTTATTTTTCTTTTCTTTGTTTTCTCTCTCTAACAAAAGTGTAGATTTATCTTTCTTATTGAGCTTCATAATCTTCAGGTGACATCCTTCCCTTTCTTATTTACTTGTCTTTATACATTAAGGATAATGTAAGATTCTAGTTGGGGGTGGGATTTAATTGCCTTATCATTTCACGCACTTCACATGTTGCACTTTGT
Organism: Lonicera japonica; assembly: GCA_021464415.1. NCBI lineage: Eukaryota > Viridiplantae > Streptophyta > Magnoliopsida > Dipsacales > Caprifoliaceae > Lonicera > Lonicera japonica. Next base: position 67,991,923 of record CM038464.1, read on the forward strand.
TAGAAATTGAACAAACTTTAAAAAAAAAAAAAAAGATAAGAAAAGAAAAGAAAAAAATGCAATGGTTCTTGGACTGATATCAAATTTCCCTTTGTCTAGCCAGTGTGATAATGGTGACGCATTTGTCTTAACACTTTACATGTGCATGCTTAGTTCTCCTACTATCATTATTAAGGAAAAATTCATAATTTTCAATAATCATTATATTTTAGCACATGTAACAACTTATGCATGACTCGATGGAAGAGTGAGCATAACTGAAGATTCCTGAAGAACATAAATGTGGAGACTAAGTAACCCATGAGTATTTGAATAAATATTTCTATTTGATGATTTTTACATCAACTCTTAATTTTGAAAAGTGTATTTTATTGAATAGTCTCATTATTCTTTACTTTGATTGAACACTAGAAAGGTATGTCCATGAAATGCAATTTCTTTTAAGGATTCTTGATATTACTTGAATCGACGAATTATAGACTTTTGGAAGTAACTTCGGCCATCTTTGACAGCCTACATATAGCCTAATCATACCTTTAAATATATACCGCTAGTCACTTCTTTGAGCCTTATATATAGCCTTTCTTTGGTAGCCCGATATCCTTCCCCTACTCCAATTAGGAGTATAAACCATATTTATAGCCTACCCTATATCTAAGAGTATGTTGACGTTATTTATTTTATGTATGGGTAATAATAAAAGTGAGATTGAAAAATGAAAAAGAAAAAGAAAAGAAAAGAAAAAGAAAGTGAAAAAAAAAAGTGATGAAATCTCCTTCAAAATATCAAAGTGAAAAATTTGTATGAAAAAGGAGATGTGAAAAGGAAAAGATTAAAAAAAAGAGCTCAATTGAAGTCAAATTTAGCCCAAACTGTTAATTTTATATCTCAACGTATTTCTTAGATCTTTAAATACCCTATATATCCCTTTGTTTCATAACGCTTGCCCTAAACCTTACATTTCAACCCGAAAAAGTCCTAAAGATCTTTTGGAATATGGTTTAGAGGTGAAAGTGGTAGAGGGAATCTATTTATGAATTTCGCTTTTCTAGTGGGATTTATCCTTTCATGAGACTATTGTTCTTTCATTTATAGCATTTTTCATATATATATACATATGAGAGGCATTTGAATTGAATGCATTTACTCTTTATAACCCGCATGTAATGAGAGCAATTACACCATATTCTTGAGTATTTTATTTGTTGAGTGTATGGCATGTGAGGAGTTGAGTCAAAGCATAGTTTGGATGGGATTTGAAAATTTTGCCTACTTAGATATCAATGATGTTATGTTGTTGTCAATTCACACACACACAATGAGATTGGAGAGAAAGAAGTATTCTTATTAATTTTGCTAGTTTGAGAACTTTGATGGTGCATATGTGTCACATTGATTAGCATGTGGGTATTTTGATGTCTTTGTTGAGTTAATTGCATTGGTGAAGAAGGGGAATAATTTTTAGAAAGAACAGTTGCATTTGAATTTTGTTGGTATATTCACTGCAAACCATCACGAGATTTCACTCGTCCTCTTGGGGGGGACCTTGAGGTTAATAAGAGAATTTCTTTGAAGGCTTTCACTTTGCTCGAGGACTAGCAAAGTATAAGTTAAGGGAATTTGATGTGCCAAGAAATTGGTACATTATAGTCCATTAATATACACTTTGAAGAGCATATATTACTACATTTGTTGTGTTTTTGGAGCTTTTCAGGTGTTAGGAATTAAATCGAGAAGTTTTCGATTGAAGAAAAAAATGGCTGCATGCAACGCCTGTGTTCAAGAAATTTCTGGCATTAATCCGTAAGTAATTTGAAGAAAACTCTAGAGACAAAAGTTATAGATCTTTGAGTTATATATGCATGGGAGAAAACCTTAGGTCAACCGGAGTTTGGAGTGCGAAATTATGGCTAATGTACGATCAGTGCGCTGGAGGATCAAAATTTGGCGAGAATGAATAAGAAAATTTAAGGTGTAAGAAATTACCAAATTGGGTCCTAGCTTGGTTGGCAAGCTTATTAAGTTCTCTCATGGTGGACCTGTGTTCAATCCTCATTGGCAACACATTGGATTTGCTTTTTAATAATTCTTGAAGCCATATGCATGCTAGTCTATGCACAAGCAACCACAACAATTAGAGCAACCAACAATTATTATCACCATGGGCTCAAGCAAAAATCCAGCAGGCCCAAGTCAATGGACCAAGCTCAAAATAATTAAGTCAAATTAGCCAATCAGAGCAGGCCATCCCACTAAAAGCCTAGCATGCTCAATTAAAGCCTTAATACTAGCCAATTGCAATTATAAAAGAAGCAGCCGCTGCAGCACTCAAAGGAGACAATCGACAATTTATTTTTCTCTCTTCTCCTCTCGCATCGTTTTCGATAATTAGACAGCAACTGCAATTCGTATTTTTTCTTCTTTTTTCTTGCACAACTATCGAGACATATACATAGCCGAAAATTAATCTTTCTTCCCTCCTTTTCTGCACGTTTACCGAGAATAGGAATTAATTTGTTTTGGTTTATTTTTATGGAGCATTGGCGAATAGTTTGGAGCAGTTCGTTTATACAATTAATTCAGAATTGTTCATCTTCCATTTGTTTGTGTGTACCAAGTAAGTATTTAATTTATTTATTTATGGATTTTTTAATTATATTATGTATTTTAATTGCGACCATGTTAGGCTAAGGGTACTTTATAGGGTTGAGGATGAGTATATTTGATTGATTCCTCTACACGTATTCGTGCCAATTGACTCTACCAATTTAATGTTTTAATGTTAGAAATAATTGTAGGTTGGAAAATACCCTAGAGTGGGGGTGAATAGGGTTTTTAAAACTAAATCGGATTTTTAAAATCGTTTTAAAAAATATTTAGAGTCTATATCAAGCAATCAAGCAAAACACTTAAGTAATTCTAAGTACAAAGAAAATATAGCGATAAATAATAGAGCTGGAGATAGAAAGATTAAACCAATAGAAGTCGAAGACTTTTTGTCCACACGGTTCGGCTTGTTAGCCCCTATTTCTGTGCTCGGATAGTTTCCCAAGAATTTCCACTAATACTGATCTTCTTCCGGGTGAAGATCAAACCTCTACAAGTATTGATATCTCACAACATTCAACACAAGAACACCCTCTTGTTTATCTAAGAGATAAACCTCTCTTAATGTTTGAAGAATAAATTTTTGGTGACAAACACTAAAGTACAATAATACTCAAGTGTATGAAGATTACAAATTAAGCTCACACTAAAGGTTATCAAGTTTGATCAAGAATAACAGCTCAAGAATAACAGCTCAAGAAATAATGATTTGATCAGGTGAAGATTTGGATATTTTCAAATAAAACTCTATAATATTATTTTTGCCAATAGATGATGTTCAAAGCTTGTACGAGAGCTACAAAAGTGTTTTAGAAGTCCTATATATAGTTTTGGAAGTAATATGGCCGTTTGGGGTGGTTGAAGGTGGTTAGAGGCCAAAACTAGTCTTGCCAGAAATCTCCAACGGCTATATTTTTCAAGTGTAGTCGACTCCCCTAGTATTTATGTAGTCGACTACATGAAGTAGTCAACTCCCATGAGTTTCATGTAGTTGACTACATTGCTCTGCCAGGAGAGGGTTTTTGCAAAAATTCAACTTATGCAATTTGACTCCAAAATTGATTCCAAAGCTTGGGGAATGTTCCAAATAAGCTTCTAAGACTTCCAGTTTTGTTTTTGTACCAAAATTCATTCATATGAATTTATTATGAATTTTTCAAGATGACTAGTTTTCGGTAAAAAGGCTTTTTCAAAGTGAAAACTAGTTATAAACAATCTTAACATAGTTAAATCATTTTAGGAGCTATATAATTGATCAAAGATAACTTTTACACAAAATCTAAGCACTCACTCAATTTGCTAATAATTCAAGTCTTCGAAATGCTTGATTTGTTTGTACGTTTCTTCACTTGTTCTATTGATCTTAATCTTCTCTTGATTGTGGATATTTGTATTGGACATTAGAGGATATTTGAGGGAATTGCTTGTGAGTTGGAGCACATGGTGAGTATTGAGATTGAATAAGAATTGTCGCTTTCGGTTCGATGTAAATTTTGGTTAGTAGAGATAGTGTTAAATGCTATAGCTAACATCATTTGAACAAACATGTTAAATAACACTTTATTAACTTTTTGTTATTATCAAAATAAGATTAATGGCCTTTTAGGTCAACAATCTCTCTCTTTTTGATGATGACAATAAAGTTAATGTGTGTTTACAAATGAAGAACATCATATGCATATGAAGAGTATGCTCCCCCTCAATAAGTGCATAGATAACAACCATACAAACAACCATTTAAATGAAAGATACTTGCATAGATAAATTAAGGATTGGATAAGTTCAACCATCTTAAAACCGAAAAGTACTTAGGCAAAATAAAATTAAGTGAGTACTTGAACAAGCATAATTAAAAGAAATGAGTGTGTACCATTATCACTCATGACGCACACACACATTCTTCATCAAAAAAAAGAGAATCACTCTTGTAGAGGTGGAGAAGGTGGTGGTTGATCCCATGGCATCCAATCCGGAAATAAGTAGTCCGGATGATAGTGTTGAAAAGCCGTTTCAATGCGATTGAAGCATTGGTGTATCTCTTGACGGGTGTTGATCAAATTGATGTGGAGATTATTGATAGCATCCATGATTTGGTCATGTCGGTTCAATGCTCTTGGTTAGTGAAGAGGAGGCTGTTGTTGTGGAATTTGCTCATCTCCTAGCTTTTCTTCCTCATCCTCATCGGATAGCTCAATGTCATTGGGATCGTAAGGAATCCACCGCTCATTTTCCAAATGATAATGTATGAGATGAAGCAATCTTTCTGAATACACATTATGCTCGGATAGCTCATACACGTCCGTTTCATCATCCAATGGAACATCAAAGTTCTTGAAGAGTCGGGTTAACACCATACCAAAACCAAGGCCTCTATTTGCATGACTCATGGTATCATAAAATTTATCAAATATGAGGCTTGTGTAGTCAAGCTTATGAAAGCTAGCGATTGCCCATGTGAGGAAGATATCAAAGTTGGTCACATTATAGTGACTTCTGGTTCTAGGCAATATGCAATAAGTTATGATATGATGAATGAGGCGTGCATGAAGGTTTAGCATAGCCACAGAGATTCTATCATCCTAATTGGCTCCGACATTCCTAAAACGACATTTCAAAAGTCAGGTAATAGCATTTTACCGGGTGTACCCAAAGACCCCTTCAAAATTAGTTGTAATGATTGTAGTACCGTGCCGATTGAATTCAAAAATGCGAGCAAGATCATCTCTTGAAAAAGTAATTAAGTTCCCTTTAATGAAGTTTCTAAGAATCGATTTATCCAAGTCGCCTTGGGGAGAAATCGGGTGATGTAAATTTGCATAAAATAGCCTAACCAATCTGGGATAAATATTCTCTTTGATGCAAAGAAAGTTTAGAATCCCTTGCCTACGAAAAACATGCGTAATTCTTAACCCATTCTCAGAAAATAGCACGCGATCAAAGAGTTTACCTTCAATGATGGCTCGATTTGAGAAATCGTTATGAAAATGGGCTTCTAGTTCTTGAGTGAGGAAGAGAGGAGGCATATCGCCTTGACCCAGTTGCGGAGGATTTTTCGGTTCTCGAACACGTCTCCTTGTATTTCTTCGTGAGCTAGAGGCCATAGTTGAAATTGAAATGGTAGGTGGGGGTTTTGAAAATCTTGATGAAAATTTGAATTTTTGAATTTTGGTAGTGGGGATATGGGATTTTGTTAATGGAATGAGGTTTAAACAAGATTTTATGATAATTTTGCAAAGGAATTTGAAGTAGAATGGAGATATTTGAAAATGGGTTAACGGTTTGGTGTAGAGAGAGAAAGTGATGATTTGGGTTGATTTTGAATGGATTTAGAAAGATTTCACGTGTATAAATGATGGATAGATGATTATAAGTAGTTGTGTAGCAAGATTTTGAGACAAGATTGAGTTGTCAAAGGTTACGTAAGTTTGGCCATGGAGAAATTCATGGGTTTGGTTGTGAAGAAGATGAAGAAAGTGAGAAATTAGATATAACAACCTTGGTCCACTGAGTCAACTTAGTGAGCAGCCAGTGAGTCGACTGGGCAATGTAGTCGACTAGATGGTCAGTGAATGAGTCGACTCACTGCTCAAATTTCTGCCAAATTTGACCAATATTTGCACCAAAATTCTTGTTTGCTAATTCATCATCAACTAACATTCTAGAGCTGTAAAAACACTTTTTAATCTTCACAATAACATGTAAAATTAAGACAAGCAACATTCATTAAAGAATAGTGAAAAATTAAGCATAATCAACATAAATGATGTGTGCTAAAAAATAAGCACTTATGATCTTATTTATGAACATTTTGGATTAAACTAGATATCACAAGCTCTAGTCATACCGAGTTGACGACGAATAGTATAAAAACTATCGTCCAGGAGTGGTTTAGTGAAAATATCTGCAAATTGCGATTCGCTGCCAATGAATTCAATATCAACATCACATTTTTGCACATGATCATGAATAAAATGATATCTTATCTCAATGTGCTCAGTACTTGAATGTTGTATGGGGTTCTTGGTCAAGCTAATAGCACTTGTGTTGTCACATTTAATGGGAATATGGCTAAGACTAATTCCTAAGTCTTCTAGTTGTTGTTTAATGTACAAGGTTTGTGCACAACAATTTCTGGCCTCCACATATTTGGCTTCGGCAGTTGAAAGGGTCACCGAATTTTGTTTCTTACTTGACCAAGATACTAGTGCGTGTCGTAGAAAATGACAAGTGCCACAAGTGCTTTTCCTATCGATTTTACAACCGACAAAATCCGCATCGGAATAACTTATTAAGTCAAAAGTGTTCTCTCTTGGGTACCACAAACCCAAGGAACTAGTACTGGAAAGATAACGAAATATCCGTTTAACGGCAAGTAAATGTGATTGTTTAGGATCCGCTTGAAATCATGCACAAAGACATGCACTAAACATAATATCCGGCCTAAAGGCTGTCAAATATAATAAACTATCGATCATACCTCGATATTTTTTGATGTCCACACTTTTACCAATTTAGTCCTTGTCGAGCTTCAATGTTGAACTCATAGGCGTGCTCGTCGATTTTACGCCTTCCACGTCGAACTTATTCAAGTGTTCCTTCACGTATTTCTCTTGATTGACAAATATTCTTTCTTTGCATTGCTTCACTTATAATCCAAGAAAATAATTCATCTCTCCCATCATGCTCATTTCAAATTCCTTTTGCATACATGTGGAAAAGTCCTTACAAAGATTCTCGTTAGTAGAACCGAAAATGATATCATCAACATAGATTTGCACAAGTAGCATATCATTATCATGATTTTTGATAAATAAAGTAGTATCAATTTTACCTTTAACAAAACCATTGTTAATCAAAAATGAACTTAATCTATCATACCATGCTCTAGGTGCTTGTTTTAAACCATATAAAGCTTTAGATAATTTAAACACATAATTCGGATAAACATGATTTTCAAAGCCGGGAGGTTATTTTACATAAACTTCCTCTTCAATAAAACCATTTAAGAAAGCACTTTTCACATCCATTTGATACAACTTAAAATTCTTAAAACATGAATAAGAAAGTAGCATACGAATGGCTTCTAGACGTGCAACAGGTGCATATGTTTCCTCATAATTAATGCCCTCCTCTTGATTGTATCCTTGGGCAACAAGTCTACCTTTATTTCTAACAATTACACCACTTTCATCCTTTTTATTGCGAAATACCCATTTAGTGCCTATAATGGTGTAATAATTAGGTTTGGGAACAAATGTCCACACTTTGTTTCTCTTAAATTGATTGAGCTCTTCTTGCATAACCATCATCCAAGATTCATCTTGTTCGGCTTCATTGATGTTTTTAGGCTCATATTGAAAAAAAAATGTCACATTATTACATACATTTCTTAAGGATGATCTAGTCATAACCCTACTAGATCGCTCTCCAAAAATTTGATCAATAGGGTGGTTGGACATAAATTTCCAATTTCTAGGCAAATCATTCTAGTTTTGCTCAGTTGTGTTTTCTAACTCCTTAGAAGAAGCTTAAGCACTAAATGTTTCTTCCTTAGATGTATCGTTAATTTGAATATCCGAAACCTTTTGGACAATTTCAACATCGCCATCGGAACGTACTATGGGTGAAAAAGGATTGAACTCATCCAATACAATATGCATAGATTCTTGGACTACCAAACTCTTCTTGTTATAAACTCTATATGCTTTGCTATTAGTGGCATACCCAAGAAAGATTCCTTCATTGGATTTAGCATCAAATTTACCCAAGTGATCACGATCATTCAAAATAAAACACTTACAACCAAAAACTTTAAAATATGCAATATTTGGTTTCTTGTCATTCCATAATTCATAAGGTGTCTTAACTAACTTTTTACAAATAATGGTACGATTAATCACATAGCATGCGATGTTAAAGGCTTCCGCCCAAAAATACTCCGACAAAGAATGTTCATTTAACATAGTCCTACACATCTCTTTAAGAGATCTATTTTTCCTCTCAACAACACCATTTTGCTGAAGAGTTCTAGGTGCCGAAAAGTTATGATCAATACCATGCTCATCACAAAAGTTTTCAATGTCAATATTATCGAATTCTCTACCTCTATTACTCCTAACATGCACAATAAAAATACCTTTTTCATTTTGAACTTTTCTACAAAATTTAGCAAAAATGTGTGGAGTTTCACTTTTGTGAGAAAGAAATAACACCCAAGTAAGTCTAGTATAATCATCAACAATAACAAAAGCATACAATTTGCCACCTAAACTAGCAACCGAATTAGGACCAAATAAATCAAGATGTAACATATCAAGAGGTCTAGTTGTAGTAATATCCTTCTTAGACTTAAATGATGATTTTTGTTGTTTACCAAGTTGGCATGCATCACAAATTTTGTCCTTAACAAATTTAGTCTTAGGCAATCCTTTAACTAATTCTTTCTTAGACAAAGTATGAATTAAGTCCATATTAGCATATCCTAATCTTCTATTCCATAATCAAGAAACATCGTTAATAGCGGATAAGCATTTAACATCTTGTTGAAACAAATCATCAAGCTCAAGAGTGCACACATTGTTAGTTCTATATGCAACAAGTAAGATGGAATCATCACTAACATTCTTAACAATGCAACGATCGGATTTAAAAATGACTTTATAACCCTTATCTCACAATTGACTAATGGTAAGTAAATTATGCTTTAAACCTTCAACTAAGAGAACATTATCAATACATATAGAATACTTACCAACCTTACCTATACCGATGATTTTGCCCTTAGCGTTGTCTCCAAAAGTTACATTCCCTCCTCGCTTGGGAATGAGATTCAAGAAGTTGTTTTTGTCTCCCGTCATGTGCTTTGAGCATCCACTATCCAAGAACCATTTGGTTTTTCTACCTTTAGCTTTCAAGCACACCTACACCATAACCTTAAGTAACTTCTCCTTTGGTACCCAAAATGTGTTGGGTCCCTTTGGGTTAGCAAACATAGTGGTTCCTTTTGGAACCCAAGTAAGCTTATTCTTAGGGAAACTCTCATTCTGATAGTAACAATGATCCACATAGTGAGTATTTCTACCACAATATGAGCAAAGATGAGTGGGATTCTGAGGTGTGTATGTTTTAAAAAAGTTTTTGTAATCCTTTTGATTGTCAATTTGGTTATAGCCCAAATCGGCTTTGTCGAATACACACCTTTGCATTCTTAATAGTTTATCCAAGTTGTCCCTTCCATTTGTGAACTTGGTTAGACTATTAGTTACGTCACCCACTTGGTTTTTCAACTTGACATTTTACACTACAAGTATGTTTGGAGTTTCTTTCTCCTTTCCTTTTTTCAAGGTTTTAATTTCATTTTTCAAAGCCACATTTTATTTTTCAAATGTTTCACACTTGCTAGAGACCATAAAGTTGTCCTTTTTGAGGCTTGCATACTTTTTAGATAAATTTTCAAACTTGCTATGTAATTCCTCAAACATTTCATATAATTCATCATAGTCATTCTCATCATGTGCATCATTATTAATAGAGACATCATCATCGTTAAATGAATCATAATTAGAGTCTACCTCATCGTCTTTTTTCGTAAGGCAAAGGTTTGCCGTTTCCTCGTTGCTAGAGTCAGCATTGGACTCCCCTCCTTCGAAATCACTCCAAGTGCCTTTAAGGGCATGCTTTACTTGTTTGAAGGCTTTGTCCCTCTTATCCCTCTTCTCCTTCCTTCTAACCAGGCAATTTGTTTTGAAGTGTCCCGGTTCATGGCAATGGAAACATTTCTTCACTTCTTCATTTTCAACTCTTGATTGAGTTGATCGATCATTGTTCCTCCTTAATGAAGAACCAAAGTTGTTTCCTTTTCCTTGAAAGCTTTTCTTCTTGGCTAGAAATTTCATGAATTTTTTAGAGAGAAGAGCCATGTCTTCATCACTTCCCATTGACTCCTCATCATCCTCTCATTGACTTGCTTTGAGAGCTAGAGTTTTTTTGGCTTTTGAATCAACCTCTTCTTCTCTTTCTAATTCTTTCTCATGGGTTTTAAAAGAACCCAAGAGTTCGTCCATGCTAAGGGTTTTGAGGTTCTTGGCTTCTTGAATGGTTGTTACTTTCGGTCTCCATTTCTTGGGAAGAGTTCTAAGGATCTTTCAAATCTTGTCCTCATTAGACTAGACCTTTCCAAGAAGATCTAAAGCATTAGTGATAATTGAGAACCTACTATACATAGTAGCAAGAGATTCATTTGACTCCAATTTTGAATAGTTCATAATCATGAACAAGCATGTCAATATTGCCATCCTTAACTCGCAAGGTTCCCTCATGAACAACCTCTAGTTTATCCCAAATTTCTTTGGCGGTTTTACAACTAAAAATTTTGTTGTATTCGTCCATGGTCAATGCATAATGTACAGAATTTAAAGCTTTAGCATTAAATTGGATTTCCTTAATGTCATGCTCATCATATTCGAAAATAGACTTAGGAAGGACATTACCCCTTTCATCGGTTTTGGTAATCTCATAGGGTCCAATGAATGTAACCCTCCATTGTTCAAAGTCACTAGCTTGTCGAAAAGTGCACATGCTATTTTTCCAATAACTATAATTTTTGCCATTAAAAAGAGGTGGCCTAGTGGTGGAAGAACCTTCATTAAGGCCAGTTCCTTGATAGATAGGCATGATCGTAAATTCTAAGATTGTAGAATCAAAACAAGAGTACAACATTTGATACTAATTGTAGGTCAAAAAATACCCTAGAGGGGGGTGAATAGGGTTTTTAAAACTAAATCAGATTTTTAAAATCGCTTTAGAAAATATTTAAAGTCTATATCAAGCAATCAAGCAAAACACTTAAGTAATTCTAAGCACAAAGAAAATATAGCAATAAATAATAGAGCTATAGATAGAAAGATTAAACTGATAGAAGTCGAAGACTTTTTGTCCACATGGTTTGGCTTGTTAGCCCCTACTTCCGCGCTCGGATAGTTTTTCGAGAATTTCCACTAATACCAATCTTCTTCCGGGTGAAGAACAAACATCTACAAGTGTTAATATTTCACAACATTCAACATAAGAACAACCTCTTGCTCATCTGAGAGAGAAACCTCTCTTAATGTTTGAAGAATAAGTTTTTGGTGACAAACACTAAAGTACAATAACACTAAAGTGTATGAAGATTACAAATTAAGCTCATACTAAAGGTTATCAAGTTTGATCAAGAATAATAGCTCAAGAAATAATGATTTGATCATGTGAAGATTTGGATATTTTCAAATAAAACTCTATAATATTTTTTTGCCAATAGATGATGTTCAAAGCTTGTAAGAGAGCAACAAAAGTGTTTTAGAAGTCCTATATATAGTTTTAGAAGCAATATGGCCATTTGGGGTGGTTGAAGGTGGTTAGAGGCCAAAACTAGTCTTGCAAGAAATCTCCAACGGCTATATTTTTCAAGTGTAGTCGACTCCCCTAGTATTTATGTAGTTGACTACATGATGTATTGTAACATCCTGTATTTTAATTAATGTTAATCATGTGGTATTAACTCTTTTATATATATGAGAATGATCGTTTGAGGATTCAGGTGGTCCGAATCAATTTCGGTTGGTAAATAGGAAGTTTTGGGTTCTTTGTGATTCGTTAATTTGAGCTATCTTTGGGCTATCGAAATTCCTCCGTCACTTATCCGATTGATGTTTCGCTCGCGAAAGTGTCTAGTATTTCCATCATTCTACAACTTTCGTGTTTTGACCGAAAGCTAATTCGCACTCCTCGTGGGTCAAAACAGGGCGCGAAGTAGGCCCATTGCTAAATTTTGGTGGTTTGATAGCGTTTTGGCAGAGCGTTTTGAATTACCTTTTTGTGCATATAAAAATCGCCTCAATCGGAGTTTCGAGCGAAAAGTTATGGCCAAAATACGAACAGTGCTCCAGATCCATAAGGCATATGTCGGCAGAGGACTCCATGATCGATCATGGGGGAAACCATGATCGATCATGGTCCAACAATAAGTCGGTTTTCACCACTTTTACATCATTTTAAGCAACCTTCTTCCATATTTTCAAGACACAACCTCAGGGGAAGTCGGAGAGAGGTGAGAGCTCGTTTTTAAGGGTTCTTTGAGAGCTTCTTCACACATATTTCATCTCAATCCAAGATTAAAGCTTCAAATCTTTCAAACCTTCATCTCATCCACTTATTCACTATTCATCATCATCTTCGTTGGGATTTCGTCGGAGAGGGCCGGAGCCTTCATCTTTTCTTATTCTCTATCGCTAATAATTCAAGGTAGGGGTTCTATGGCTTTCAAAACTAGACAATATGATTTTATTTGTCAAGAATCATTGTTCATGATTATCAATTGCTTGAGAAGCTTGAATATTAAAGTGTTTATGCTATTTTTATGACTTAAAATTGTGATTGCAAGATTTGATGCAAGATATGCCATATACACTTGCTAATAAGGGTTATTTAAACTATATGCGGTATCCCTTGGTGATGTACATGTTGTTTGAGGAAAAACTAGATTGTTAATAAATTTTACACACCAATGGATATGAGATGAGAGTTATGGAAGTGGATATGGCATAAATTGTTATTATCTTTGAAATAGCATGTTTTACATATCATACATGTTATTATTGTGTCAACCAAGCGCTTGAAGAATTCTCAGTATATGTGGATCATCCTTATGGCTCGACCTTTGGGTGTACTCCTTATGATGATTACTATGATGATGAAAAGTCGATATGATCTGATTCTGGATGTGATATGGATCCGGATATGATTCTATTATGATTCTTCGATTGTAAAGGAATGATGTATTGATATGTGCCTACCGGAATGGAAATAAGTAGGGCCTGGTGCCCTTGGGTTGAAAATCCCTAAACCTCCGGAGGGCAGCAACGCGTCGGCTGTCTAGAGCCAGCGGTGAGTAGCCCGGAAATCTAGACAACGGTAAGGCACTGATGATTCTATGGTTATCTTACTATTGGTGGACATGTGGTCCAAATTGATTATGATCAGTTGATATGCTCTGGGGCCGATGGGCCAATTTATGATCATTGTTATATTTTCTCTCGGGCGGTCAGGCCTTTGCTATACTCCGGTTCGATATGGATATATTCTGGCTACGTGGCTCTAGGGTTGACACAAGGGAGGTAACCTGCATTGGCACATGCATGCATTATGATATGAACACATTTTTTAAACTGAATCATGTTTTGAATGTGATTACTTACCCCTACTGAGCATATAACTCACCCCTTTTCTTTAAACTATTTCAGGTACTCACGAGTCCCATTGGGACAAAGAGACGACGGGTTCGGGGACGAAGTAGAAAGCTCTGATATTATGCTTTACTTTTGTAACAGATGTGTTAGTCCGGGAAGCCACGGCTCGCCCGAGGACTGCCTATATATATATTTTTTTTGGTTTCACATAACGCATATTATGTATATCTATATGCATGTTTATCAGTTGTAGTATCATTTTTGCACCCAATGCTTGTCATTACTTGATTTATATGCTGCTGTTGATCTATATCCCTCTTATACACCTATCTTAGTCCTCCTAAGATGGGTTAGTGACACTCCAGGTCTTATTTACAGGTGTTATCCTGTATAATTAAGGCGGGGGTGTTACATGATGTAGTCGACTCCAACGAGTTTCATGTAGTCATCGACTACATTGCTCTGCCAGGAGGGGGGTTTTGCAAAAATTCAACTTATGCAATTTGACTCCAAAATTGATTCCAAAGCTTGGGAAGTGTTCCAAATAAGTTTCTAAGACTTCCAATTTTGTTTTTGTATCAAAATTCATTCATATGAATTTATTTTGAATTTTTCAAGATGACTAGTTTTTGGTAAAAAGGCTTTTTCAAAGTGAAAACTAGTTATAAGCAATCTTAACATAGTTAAATCATTTTAGGAGCTATATAATTGATCAAAGATAACTTTTACACAAAATCTAAGCACTCACTCAATTTGCTAATAATTCGAGTCTTCGAAATGCTTGATTTGTTTGTACATTTCTTCACTTGTTCTATTCATCTTGATCCTCTCTTCATTGGGGATATTTGTATTGCACATTAGAGGATATTTGAGCAAATTGGTTGTGAGTTGGAGCGCATGGTGAGTATTGAGCTTGAATAAGAATTGTCGCTTTCGGTTCAATGTAAATCTTGGTCGGTAGAGATAGTGTTAAATGCTAGAGCTAACATCATTTGAACAAACATGTTAAATAACACTTTATTAACTTTTTGTTATTAACAAAATAAGATTAATGGCCTTTTAGGTCAACAATAATTTTTCCTATTGAATGCCTATTTTAAGCGATAAAAATAAGATTGGATTCTCATTATGATTTGTTGGATTCACCTTATAATTTGTTGAGAGTGGATATAGAGTGTGTTTTGACCGATATAGTGAGTGTTTTGATTTTATACATAAGTTTGGCTATGGGAGAATTAATAATTGAATTTTAAAAATTAATTGGGCTTAAATGAATTTATTTTCCGCGTCTAATAGAGTCGAGAGACCAAATTAGTGCGAAACAGAGAGTAGAGTTTGTTGGGCATGAATATTAGGAACATGATATCAAATATATGATTCTGCCACCCTAGTATTTTATTAATTGATTATTTCATTAGTATTTCATTAGTTGATTATTTCATTAGTATTTTACTAATTTGTTATTTTATTCGTATTTTTAATTGATAAATCATCCGACTAAATTTCTAAGCTAGATTGGGAATTAATTAGAGTTAGTGAGAGAAATACGTACGTTCCATTTGTCAAGTCCCTAGGGTTCGACCTCGCTCTTGCTTAAGCTATACTAATATCCAATTCGTGCACTTGCGAGTTTGTAAAACATTCACAATAGTCTGCAAGGTCCTCCCACGCGGTTCCAGCTGCAGGTCCTTCCCAGGCGGTTCCAGCAGTAGATCTCACCCAGGAGGAGGCTTCTGGTTATACCGAGAGCGTGTTGAAGCACGCTCGAGTAGATTAGTTTATTTTCCTGCATAGGTTTAGGATTCTTTTGGACAGAATGTTAGTTATTTCATTTTGTTTGTTCAAAACTGATTTTTTTAGGATATATATATTTATAAAAGAAATATTTTCTTTTTATGTGTTTGAGATGAATAAATAATATATATCTATGTATATCGAAAGTGTCTTTTTCGGAAGAATGTCATACCTTTGTTTGTATCATAAATGGCCCTAAGGTTTTCTGCAAAACGAACAAAGTAAGCATAATGCATTTACAAAAGTAATTCTTTTGGCAAGATGTCTTTATTGGTTGAAAATGGTGAGTTTTTCTTAATTTGTCGAGCGATATTTAGGGGATTATCGCGCAACAATTCCTTTTGATTTTGGTTTGTCGCGCGACTAACAGGCACAGTAAACTCATTTTCACTATAAATACCCCCATGTTCCTTCCTTTATTCCCGCATAATTTTTCTCATTTCTTCCTCTTCTTAGACATAAATATCTTCCTTTTGTTCCCAATCTGACTTTCTGTATATCAAAGCCCAGGATGCCTTAGTATCTTTGGAAAATTGTCTAAACTTTGGTGTCTTTAGTCCTTTGGCGGTGTGGGATTTCTGTCCCATTGATTTATCTTTTCTTCTAGGTGCTTTGGCCTTCTGGAATTCGGACGAACATCTTTTCTGCTTTGGTCTAGACGAGCTTTGTTCGACCTTTGTTCGACCTTTGAGGAGTTCTCTTGGCTTTTACATTTTGATACACGGTTTCCCATGACTGCTCTGATTGAGGATGTTAGTCCTCAAAATATGCTCATTGCTTTGTTAGTGATTCATCAGGCGGCGTGTGACCATTTTATTAGCAGGGGTTTGCTAGATCTTCGACGGATGGTCAACTTCTTCCATCGTTACAAGGATGATCCTTCCTTCAGCTTTGGTCGTACTGCCTCGGCTCTAATCTGCCTAGTTCTAGACATGCTATTGGCGAGGAGCTCCAATCTGGTTAATCCCACGATTATGAATTTGATTCCTCAAGCCCAACATAGGGAACTATAGTGCCCATTATTCTTGCTGAGATTCTGAATGGCCTGGATGATCTAAAAAGAGGGTCCTCAATATTTCTTAGGTGGAGTCCACGTTTGTTATATATTTGGTTGCTAGAACGATTTCGGTCAGTAAGGTTCAACGGGGTACAGTTAGATAATCAAACACATTTCTTCGGTCATCCCTTTTTTGGCACTTTGACCATGTATTCTTCTAACTGGACTAGGTGGTTTTTTGAGAATTTTTGGGCAATTAGATGACATGTTTCATGGTGGAAACTTAGGGAGATAGCAGTTGGCGTGGGTGGGTAGAATTACGTTCATCTCAAAGGTCTCTAGTTCACCTTTTTCTATCTTCCCGGACGCCTTTTGCGGTAATTCAACATTCCTCAGAAATATCCTTCTTGGTCTAAACTACTTTTCTTCTGAGTTTAAGTTTGTTACTCCGCATGTTTCCTTGTCTATGGAACGGATGTGGCGTGGCCGCTTGACTCGTCAATTCAAACAACCATACCCAATTCGGCATCTCCCAGCCCCTGCTTGCAAATATTATCTGTTCTCGCCGGCAGTCTCTGGAAGAAGAACTTGTCAATGACCCTTATCAGATAGAGTGGTTTCGTTTTATGAATTCTGAGCCCAATTAGGATAATATTGTCTTAGCGTACCAGATCCTAGATGAGGCTTGGATTGACTTGGCCACTGAGGACCCTGTCTGGCCAACCCCTAGGGTTTAGGCTTTTCTGTATCTTTGTATTTTAACAGCTTTTATCTATAACCCTTGGTGTTCTGAACCACCATTGAATAATATATGAGAAACTGCTTGATCTTGAACGAAAAGTTTTCATTATAATGATTAAACCGGACCTAAAGTCACTTATCAGGTTGCCTACGTTCCCTATTTGATTTTCAAAAAACAAGTTGAGTTTAGGGGTTCAAGTTTATGTAATTCTTAGTTATACATGGTGTGTTCTATTGATAATACTTTTTCAATCGATTCATGTTGACAGGTGAATGAAGTAATTGTTCGTCCAGTCCGTAAGTATCACAGCTACCCTGGTGTTGATTTCTTTCATAATGTACAGCCCCATCCATTTTTGTCCAAACTTTCCCCTTGGATCTCTGGCTGGCTCCCTGATCTCTTTCAGTACAACGTCATTCATATTAATGCTGCGAGTTTTCATTATTTGATTAAAGGCTTGAGTGATTCTATTTTGATACTCTTGATGATGTTATGTGGCCTTCAGTCTTTTCTCGTCTAATAAGGCTAGCTCATTGTATCGGGTTTGGACCTACTCGATTTCATTGATCTGATTCTCCAATACTACTATGAGAGAAGGGATCTCCAGCTCTACTAGGAGGATGACTTTCATCCCATAAGTGAGAGAGAACGTAGTAGCTCTCGTGGAAACTCTTAAAGTAGTGCAGTAGCCCCACAGTGCATAAGAAAGTTTTTCTGGCCAGTCTCAATAAGTGTCAGTCATTTTGCACAAGATATTCTTCAAATTCTTGTTGGCGGCTTCAACTGCCCTATTGGTCTGCGATCGATACGGAGAAGACATGTGCCTGGTAATGCAGTATTCTTCTATAAGCGTGTTAGCCTCCCCCTCAAAGTGAGTGCCATTGTTAGAGATTATTTCGTGTGGTACCCCATATCAGCAAATGATGAACTCATGACCATTATTTGCTTTTGGTGATATCTTCTCGATGATGTTGATTCCCCAGGTTGCGAAAGGCCAGGGGGCGATTATGTTGTACAACTCTCTTGGCGGAAGTTTCTGGGACTTGGCGTAATTCTGACATTTATGACAACAGTGTACATGGTCATTACAGTCACTCTGTAAGGTTGACAAGAAGTATCATTGTCTGATGATTTTACTAACTAGCATATGACCACTCATGTGGGGTCTACAATCTCCGCCGTGTATTTGATCCATCATCTTGGCGGCTTCTCTGCCGTTTAGTTTCTCCTGTACAGCCTTCCGGTGCAGAGTATGAATCTTGACGCTAGTCTTCTGAGTGTGACGCGTGTCTTCTTATCTGTATGTTCAGGATATCAATAGTTTTTTTGCAAGTTTCATATATCATAAAACAAGGTGGACAAGTCTACAGCCTTTTCATTTTCGAATTCAATGGCCATGCAGTGAGCAGGGCTAGATCTTTTCTCTACTATGAGGGTAATCTCACCCATCCCTTCCGGGATATCGATCATTGATGCTAATGTGGCCAATGCGTCAATGAAACTATTTTGTGATCGTGGAATATAGTAGAACTCTGAGTGCTCAAATTTCTCTACGATGTCTTCCAATTTGGTGAGGTACGGAGCTAACTTTTCTTCTCTAATCTTCCATTATTTCAAAATCTGGTGTACCACCAATGTAGAATCCCCGTAAACTTGAATCTTTCTTATCCCCTTCTGCAATGTGATTTCTAACCCGACTATGCAAGCCTCGTACTCGGCCATGTTGTTGGTGCATGAGAAATCCAAACGATATGAAATGGGCGAGTGAGTTTGGTTTGGCGAGACTAGCAAAATACCGATGCCGTTCGCATTCCGATTGGCAACCCCATTGAAATACATCTTCCAGTCTTTATCAGTCTCGAGGTTCATAATAGCTTCATCCAAAAATTTGGCCTCTTCTACTATATCGTTCAACATTGGGTTGCTAGCCAGATAATTAGCAATGATCTTGCCCTTTATTAATTTTTGGGTCATATAGGTGATGTCGAACTCGGAGAGTAAGAACATCCATTTTGCCATACGATTTAATAGAGCCAATTTTTGGAAGAGATATTTCAGTGGGTCGGTACAGGATGTTAAGATGACCAGGAAGATTAACATGTAGTGACGAAGTTTCTGCGTTACCCAGACAAGAGCGGTGCATGATTTTTTTAATGGCTTGTAGTTTAATTCAAAATGTGATAACTTCTTGCTCACATAGTATATGGCCTATTCTTTCTGAGTGGCGGCTAGGTGTTGGGCCAGCATGGCCCCTGGGACAGTATATGTTACTGTCAGGTATAACAAAAACGGTAATCCTAGTTGAGATGGTGCCAGTACTGGGGGTTTGAGAGGTAGCTTTTGATTCTATCAAAAGCCTCCATACATTGTTCATCCCATTCTCCTAGTGATGATTTTCTTAGGAGTTTGAAGATGGGTTCACACGTCTGCGTGAGCTGGGAGATGAATATGCTAATATATTGTAAGTTGCCCAAAAATCCATGGACTTCCTTCTAAGTGCAAGGCTCGGGCATATCCTGGATGGCTTTAACCTTAGCGGGATCTACCTCGATACCTTTCTGGCTAATAACATATCCTAGCAATTTTCCCTTTGTCACCCCGAAAACACATTTTTAGGGGTTAAGTCTCATCTGATACTGGCGGAGTTTGTCAAAAAAAGCCCGTAGAGCAGGGATGTGGGCTTCCCTTTCTTTTGACTTGATTATCATGTCATCTACATACACCTCGACTTCCTTATGGATCATATATTGAAAGATAGCTGTAGCTGCCCTTTGATAAGTTGCCCAGGTGTTCTTTAAGCCAAACGGCATGACCATGTAACAGTAGGTCCCCTATGGGGTGATGAAAGTTACATTCTCTTAGTGGTCTAGATGCATCTTGATCTGGTTGTACCCTAAAAAACTTTCCAGGAATGACTTTAGTGCATGGTTGGCTGTATTGTCAACTATCAGATCTATGTTGGGTAGAGGAAAATCATCCTTTGGACAAGCTCGATTGCTGTCCCGGTAGTCTATACACACATGCGTACTTTTTCATTTGCCTTTAGGACTAGTACAATGTTAGCCATCCAAGTGGGGTAATCAATCACTCGCAAAAACCCTACACTTAATAGTTTCATAACTTCTTCCTTGACTTTCAAAGACCACTCGGGCGTACGTTTTCTCAACTTCTGCTTGATGGGTCAAAATTCGAGCTTGGTGTGAATCTCATGCATGACGATCTTATAATTCAATCCTGGCATGTCGGCGTAAGACTAGGCAAAGACATCCACGTACTCTTTCAAAGTTTGTATGAATTCTTCCCCTTCTGTTTCAGTCAAGATTGCTCTGATACGGACTTCTTTTTTGTCTTCTTTAGTACCCAGGTTAATTATCAGAGTATCTCCTTCATCACTCTGTATACGGGTGTTATCCCCTTTCGAATTTTCATTAATACTTTCTATATCGGCTATAAAAATCATATAATTAATAACATCAAAATACTGCAACATGGGATCTTCTTCATTGATAACATTGCAAATAGGTACAATTTTTAAAAGTTTATCCAGGAGTGATTCCTCCCTGGTTTTCTTCCCACTCACCCACTATCATTACTTTTTACATTTTCACTCTCCCCCCATGTCCTATCTTCTAGGTCTGTGTAGATTAAGTATATTGGGTTGTCCATGGTTATTTCACCTTCGATTGCCATGATGTCAAACAGGTTCTCTGTTGATTCTTCACTGCTCATGCTCTTTTTTTCTTTATCTTTGTTCCCTTTCCCCGAGGTCTCTGGCCCGATTATTAGCTTAGTGGAGAAGGAGTGTGTAATTTTCTTCTTGAGATATATGTCATCTTCATAGAAAATTTCCCAACCGGGCATATTTTCCCCATCTTTGTTTATCCAAGGCTCTTGAAAATCGCAAAAGGAAAAATCCTCTCCTCCTTTGATGAAAAAACTGTTAAGTGAATTAAAACTTGAGAATTGGCGTTCTCGGCTTTTACCCTTATGGTTGTCTTCCTCGGTGCGTTGATACCCTAACCATTCTTTCTCGCGCCTTGCTACCTGCTCTAAGGCTTGGAGAAGGCCTTGTTGTCCTATACCTAGACTGGTTTCGGGTAGATATTTCATCATTCTCAGCATGTTCGTGATCTTCGTGCTAAGGCCAGGGACATTATCTGGGGGCAAATATTCTATTTTATGGGTAGTACGCGCTTGCACCTGAGGCTCATAAGAAAAGTCGCCCTACTGCATGCTTTGGCTATCGATCCCCAATACTGGCAGCTCAAGGTCAGACAAGGTACTTTCAGGATCTCCTTGTATGGTGATTATCTCCCCCTGGAAGAGGATTTTGATTTTCTGATGCAGTGAGGAGGGAAGCCTCCCAATGTCATGTAGCTAAGCCCTGCCTACTAAAACTGGATGGTATGTCAATGATTTGGAAGTCAGCGGGGAAATTTCCAGGGCCAATTAAAAGGTCGAGCCTCAAGGATCCTAACATGGCCCTCCTTGTATTATCATAGGCTCAGACTGTTACTGCGGATGGAGAGAACTCTGCTTTTGTGATGCCTGAGCACTTGGCGGTCTTAAGGGGGCATACATTTATAGTGGACCTGTTATCAATGAGCACTTGGGGAATGATTTTTCCCCAAGTTCGAACCGTGATATGTAGCGCCAGACTATGCTTTCTTCCCAGGGGTGACAGGTCCTCATTAGAAAATGATAAACCCCTTTGTACAGAAAGTGATCCGATCATGCTTGGTATTTGTTCGAGAGTGGAGTTAAGAGATATAACTGCTTCATCCATCATTTTAATGAAAGCAGTTCGATAGGGTTTAGAGGTGACCAAGAGTCTCGAAATAGTAATATGAGCTTGAGTCTTCTTCAATTGTTCCAAGACTCGATCATCCCCAATCTCCTTAGGGGGGGCTTATTTTTCTATTTCTACGGGCGGAGGCTGATAAACCCTTCCTGATCGGGTGATTTGCTGGACCCATGAAACAACTGGATTCGGGTCTACTTGGGCCACAGATTGATCTGTTTTTGCTGTCCGACTGAAAGTGGTGGGGGAAGTCTTTGTTATACAAATTGCCTCATCTTCTAATGATGAAATATTAGGATTCTTTGGTCCCTGAGGCTTTCATGGTTGTTTTTCTTTTCCTTAGGGCCATCCCAACCCCGACTTGGCAGGACTAGTTGTGAGGACGAGCGGTTACGGGATCCTTTGGTTATTCTTTCTGAGGCCCTGCCCGGGTAGAAAGTTCATCTTGGCCATCTGTTGATCATTTATAGGATTAAGGCCTGGTGCCACTTGTGCTTTTTTCAATGGATAGGTCAATGGGTTCTTCTTCAGATCTTTTGTTTTCTCTTCCAGACAGACGATTGCAGCTTGCTCAACGATACTTGATTATGTTCCTGTTCTAAGATAAGACGGATCATCTCGGATTAGGCTGATAGGGTCAAACGTCAGAGCATTTATTCTAGCTGTCGGGGCATGATTGGGGAGTGGATTTTGAGTGACATTGGGTTCACCAAGTGCAAAAATGGTTACTTCCTCGATTAGGTCGTGGATGTAGTGTTTGAGAACCAAACAACGATCGGTGTCATCGCCTGTAGCTTGATGGTACAAGCAGTTCTCGTTCATTCTCCAAGTACTTGGAATAAGGTTTGGTGGAGGGCGGAGATTAAGTAAGGTGATAAGCCTGGCATTTCGGAGTAGCTCTAGGCTTTTAGTTAGAGTGGTGGGAAGGGTGCAAAAATTCATCTTCTTCTTGACCTCGGTATTCGAAGATTTTGTTTGCACATGCCAGTTCATTGATGGTGTTTATTGGGTTTGAAAGGGGTTCTATTGGTATTGGTAGGTGCTCAATTGATTTACGGCCGGAGTAGCCGTCTTTTTCCTGTAGTAGGCTACTTTCTTGGTTTATGTTCCTGTCTTTTTTGCCAGTTCATCTTCCATTTGGGACCTCATGCTTAAAAGAGCTCGGAAGTGTGGGAAGACATGTTTTCCCATGTAGTTCATAACAGCTTGAATGAAATTCTTCTGGATGATCTCTAATTGTTCTTCCTCATCAGGTCGTTTCGATATTTGGGAAGCCATTTCCCTCCAATGAGTGACAAAGTCACTAAAGCTTTCCTTCTCCCCTTGCTTTATCATCTCTAGGTGTTTCCGGGTAATTTCTAAATTTTCATTCGACCCATACTTGCTCATAAATTCTTTAACGATATCTACCAGGGTCTTCGTTTGATGTCTTTCTGGGTAAAAAAACCATCTTAGGGCTACCCCCGTGAGAGTCATATGAAAAGCCTGGGCCAACGCAAGTTCCCCGCAACCTGACACTTGCATAGAACAGATGTAGGACTGAAGATTGGTTTTTGGGGGAGTAGTACCGGTAAACTTTGTGATTGGGGGAAGTTTGAAACCTTGGGGAAATATAGCTTCAGGGTAGAGGGAGAAGGCATTCATGTCAGTGTTATCATCTGCACATTTTATTTGCGAGATCCCTCTCTATAGGTTTTCATCTGTTCTTTCAACTTTCTCAATTATTCACTCTCTCTTGGTAATTCTTTGGGTTGTTCTCAGGCCACTATCGATTCTGCATAGGCTGCCTGGAGGCGGTTCAGATTAGTAAACTCATTGAGCGGGGTTGCCGAGGCTGTAGGTGGAAGAGGCCTTATAGGTACTTATGGCCGTTGTTGGTAAGGGGGTTCGAAGCTTGGTTGGCCCCGGGGTTGGAGCCAAATGATAGGTTGTTCTTACTGTGGGTAGACTAGACCTGAATCTGAGGCCCATTGAACCTAATTGGGATCTTGTTGGATAGAAGCTAGTGGAGTTGGACCTAAAGGTTAGGTAACATGTTCGGGGGCAAGTAACGGTACTTCTTGAACATGGTGCAGATTCGTTGGCTGCTGATGTGAAGTCTGTCATTGGTTACGGCTCAGTGGTAGATGCTCAAAACCTAGCGGCGCAATTCGCTCGGTTGACAATTCTTCCCATCGAACTTAAGCATTCTCTTGTTCGGTGGTGATACCCTCTAATCTTTTACTGATTGACAGAAGCAAACGATGTATTTCTTTTAGGGAAGGCGGAGCTCTTGCAGCTTCAGTTAGGCTTTGTTCGCCGTTTCGAATCTCTAAGTTGTTTGACATGATTGGCATACTCGGTCTTACTAATCTACCTGTGTGATCTCGACCAGCCCAACCTTCCAGACTAAGGTCTTTGGAATGTAGAAGAAACCATGTGGCAGAAATGAAGGAAGACTTCGGAATGACTCATTTTTGCCAAAAGAATTAATCGAAAAATGACCACGAGACAGGCCTTGGATTTTTTGTAAAAATGGTGAATGAAATAAGCCATGGGGTGGTACATCCCCCAGGGCTAACTTGACCCTCGGACTCGATCTTATATGCAACGCAGGTGAATGTATGGTTAAGGCTTCAGGCTCCCTCTTAGTTGACAGGGCTTCACAATATACCCTAAGGGCGGGTACGTGCAAGAGCCTTTTGATATACTTCCCGGTTACATGAGTGTTCTCGTCACTCGATATACCTCGGGGGCGTACTTGGCCAAGGTGAATGAAAGTAAATGCTTTTGGTTTATGTTGGCCCAAGCAAGTTAACTCCCTACTCACTTATAGTACTTCCGAGGGTTTGGGGTGAAATCACACTCGTAGAACATGCATGGATAGTGATGTGCGTGAAAATTTTGAAAGGTTAATTCACTAATATCTTATCTTTCAGCTTATGTTTTTGAAATTCTCATTTTTTATATTAAAAAATATTTCTTTACAAGTAATTAACGGCAAATAGATAGGAGTAGAGGAACAGTAAAGACATACATATAATCAAAGAACTAAATAAAGTCCACATATAAAAGTCTAGTCCTTTAACTCCCCAGTAGAGTCGCCACTGTGAGAATCTGCAAATGTGACCCCCGGGTCTCAATCCCGTGTTTGGGAGTCTGAAACGTTAGAATAGATTTCGTCATTTCATTCGCTTTAATATAGGGATAAATCATATTTTCTATATCTAAATGCAAATGGGTTTAATCAGAGGCACCAATACATTTTACGAAAAAATATACAAAAAGTCCGTGTAGGGGTAAAGGGCAAAGCAAGCCTCATTCCCACACGTTTTGTCTACGAAACCAGAATTCTATAGAGCTCGGGAACTATGTTACGATCTGCGAAGGTGTTAGGCACCCATTCTGCCTTTTCGATCTCTAGTGGCTTTATATGTTTATTCTATGTTTGAAAAACTTGGATGCCTTTACCAAGAAATCTACTACTCTCTCAAAGTACTTTTCATAGAAAAGAACCTGATTTTGGAGAAAACGGAGAAAGGGATACTAACCTTGTATTCCAAAATCTGATGTTTTTATTTTGATAGGAAAAAGAGATACAAATGACAAAGTTCGTAATTTTTGGAAATTAAAAGGATGTTCTAATATTGTTTACTCTTCTTTATTTCGATTACTTTGGAAAAAATCGGATTCTCAATTGGAATTTACTTGATATGGATTTGGACTTTTAAGGAGAGTATCGGATATATCACAATCTACGTGGGAGATTGTACATATCTAATTTTAATCCTTTAAGTAATTTTTTTCATTCCGGGTTTTGAAAACTTAATTTATACAAATGATAATATACTTACTTTTTCTGATTTTAAAAAAAATGATTTTTATCAGGGTTTTGTTTCGAGAAAACGGTAGACTAATTATAACTTGACAATAAGTTATTCAATTAGAAATCGGACAGAACAAAGGAAAATAAGTACACAGATATATAAACTTTAAGTATTAGAAGAAACTTTCTTTATCTTCCCGGCAAGATAAATAAGATAATAGAGAGATAAAATATAATATGACCGAAGATAATCCGGTGGATATAAGCTTTTGTTCTCCAGAGATAGTAGAAAGTTTGACTTCAAAATATGAGTCGTTGAGTATTAAGAACTCGGAGATTCCTCCAGAACTTGATAATAATAGACTGAACTTTGAAGATCTAAAACAAATCAGGTTAGAGAGGGATAATAGCTCATTTTTCCTATTCCAAATTTGCCACCCCTCAAACCCTTGGGGTGTTGGCCTATTTATACTGCTCGGGGGAGTTTGTTGCGCGACATTTCCTTGAAAATTGGAACTGTCGCAGGACATCTTGCCAAATGTCACGCGACAATCGGCTGAAGGGTTGTCCCTAACAAACTGATGTGTCAGGGAGTGGATGGTCTGGGTCAGAGGGATTTGTCGTGCAACATCTGAAGGTTTGTCATGCGATAATCTGGTTTGTCGCATGACAAAGGACTCTGAAAATGGGTTTGTCACACAACAAATCCCTCTGGAAATAAGTTTGTTGGACTACAAATTTCCCGACGTGGTTTCTAGTATTGTGAGTAAGTTCTAGACTAAAAAAGGTACTTTCTTGATGGTTTTAGGGTTTTTGCTGGGGTCACGGATTGGAGTGTCTACAAATACGAGTTCATATAAAATTTATCTTTCTTAAAATCGATTATAACTAATGAATAATCACCAAATTGATATATCACTATTTTGTGTTAGATATTTCTAGAATTTACGCATTTCAATACAAATTCTCATATATAGAAGGGATCCATAAGCTATCTCTATGTAGTTTGTTCAATTGGCCAACCATCTCCCACATTCCTGAGGACGTTTTCACTAATATACTCTCTCGATTACCTGGGAAATCTCTTCTTCGATTCAAGTGCGTATCAAAACCACGATGTGCCTTAATTGGCAGCCAAGGTTTCATTAAGTTGCATCTTACTCGAGCTACAGAAACCAACATAAATTGCAGTATTATTAATAGACAAGGTGGTTACCTATATTCTGTAAAAGTCGATTCACTCAACAATGCCATAAGACTTGATCATCCATTGAGCCATAAACAGATTCTGAAGGAAACTACAATAATTGGTTCTTGCAATGGCCTGCTCTATTTGACCACGAGTAAATACATTCTCTTGTGGAATCCATCCACGAGAAATTAATAGAAATCACCCCTTATTAGGATTTCGTTTGGGTTTGAATGTGTTTTCTTATGATTCAGTTATGATGATGTCGGAGATGACTATAAAATTGTGATAATGATACAATATTATGCTGAGGATAAAGATAAATTTAGTTTCGAGGCTAATGTATACTCTTTGAAATCGGATTCGTGGAGATGGATTGGGAAATTCCCTTACTACCGTGGTTACAAAACAGATTCTGGTGTCTTTATTAGTGGTATTTTTCGCTGTACTGTTGGTCAAAATTGTGGGTATGGTAGTACTAGTACTGGTACAAAGTTAATCGTTGCATTTGATCATAGAACTGAGGAATATTGGTTAGCACTAGAGCCTCAATATTCGGATAAGAACTTTCACATGGATGTGTGTGGATTAGGGGGCTGTTTGTGTGTGATTTGTAACTCTTAGAAGCGTTATGTTGACATGTGGGTGAAGAAGGACTATGGAGTAAAGAAATCATGGACCAAGTTATTTTCGATTGCACAACCCAATGTTATAGGGTATTTTCATAGCATAGTTCATCTTGCGAATTTTTCCTTTAGGAGGAGGTTACTATTTGGATTCACCAAAACAAGAAAGTTACAAGACGGAAGAAGTTTTTGTGGGTTATGTTGTTTATATCATTTTACATTATATGGATAATTTGTTCAACCGAAAATTAACTGATATTCTCTATTGTAATTATACACAAACAGCCTAGTTTGGTTTCTGAAGTGTGATAATCTTATTTATATAAGTAATCAAACATTTATCTGTTATATCAATTCTTATTTATATAAGTAATCCAACATTTATTTGTTATGTCAATATATATTTAATCCGTTGTAAGGTAGTAGTGATTCACAAACAGAAAAATACAGATACACGTTTATCACTTTTAAAACCAGTTGAAATTTGTTTAATCTAATAGCATGCGGTCCTGAATAAACAGATATTGTAATCCACATAACATTACATCATGCATAAACGAAAACATATATTATATACAACAATCCAATTAAAACGATGTAAAACACATATAGTAAATCACGCAAATTTTGATTCACAATCACATCAACACTTAAAATTGTAAAATTTACCAATAATAGACCATTAAACAATCCATTTCTTTGAAAAAAAAAACGATACCATCTCAACAAACAAACCATTGACAACCAACATCATTTAATCACATGGATAGGGATTTTTCGAGGAGGTACTATGTGCATAGCATTCGTCATCCTCGGAAAGGTTGTTTCATCCAAACACATCCCCATCATCGTCTGGTCCAGAACTAGACGTATCAGAAGTGGTTACCTCTTCATTCTCCTCTCTTTCAATATCTTGTATATCCTCCACCCATGGCTCCTCTTCCAATTGGACTTCATTGTCCACTTGATCATCATCATTGTAGCCGGAGTCGTCTCCTCCATTATCCCTATCATCTTCTTCTATATCTTGCAAATCTTCATCCTCATCCCTCCCCATATGATTCACGGCCTCTTCCAACATTGTCATGGACGTTGTTGTCTTCTTCGTTTCCGTAGTACTCGCCTTTATCCCATAATATATGCTGTTTGTTTGGTTCTAAAATTGCTGGGGATGAGTTAGAACGTTTTATAACTTTTTTGGACCAGCTATGGATTAAAAACTTTATATGTTGAACAGTTATGGACGAAATAACTGTTTGATTAAGATATATAATAACTAAAGATTGGAAACCCATTATAACAGTCATCATTCAATTAATGTTTGCTTCGGAATACGAAAGATCGTGCTTGTTGCATTTTTTGGTGAAATTACAATTCGTATTCCCCATATTTGTTGCGGCGCATACAAACAGGTATAGTACAATTTACAATAAGAAAAATCATTACGTATAAATACTGCTTGACTATTTGAGTTATGGTTAATTAATTATTAATTATTTTGTATCCGATTAATATGTCATCTTTATATTATCTATTTTTAATACTAATAAATGGTATTTGGATGATACCTATACATTCAGAAAATATTTAGGTACACTATTGTATATATCTGTAATATATTTTTGTATAATATATATCTATGCATAATTTATAATTTAACTATTTCACATTATTTAATGTGGGCGATCTATCCTTTGTAGTAATTACACGTAAAATACCTGTTACATGTATCTGTTTGGTCTTTTATATAATTACATGTTTATAATAAATTTTTATTTTTTATGTATTTGTTTTAAATTAGTTTCAAACATATATAAATAAAACATTTTATTTCTTGAACTATATATGTTTTGATGGATTTTATTAGTATATGATTAAATATGATAATTGTTTGATAACTGTATTTGATTTGCAACATGCTATAAGTGTAATTATGTATATATACATATATATATACAAACTATTATTTGATATAATTTTTCGAATAATATTAATTGTAATTTTAAAAGTGGTAAGTAATATATGAAATCGTGCACATTTAGAAAGATCAATCAATTGTAGTTTCCTCGTTTAATGTATAGGGGTATTTTCGTCTTTAAAAAATATGAATAATTATTGTTGGTTCATTAATTAAGGTAACAAGGACTAGATACTAATATCTAGATCTTATTTATCCTTATAACTAATTAGATTCGAATGGAGGGGGTAATACTAATTGCCCCATAAAACTTTTATACTAAATTAACATGCACATCTATTCAACTCAATTCAATAAAACTTTTATAGTAATTATTAGGATGAGAATATGTTTCTGCAATTGAGAAAGCCGGGGAATAATTTTTTGAACAAGTGGATTAATTTAGTTAGAAAAAGCACTCACTCAAATTGACTTGGAAGAGATTCTAACTTCAAGTCTTATCGGAAAGATTTGAGAGGAATTTCTGTTAATCATTAAAGAAAATATTGGTCCCAAGAAATTGTGATTTGTTGTTTTTGTCATATCACTTACAGTGCATGTTAAGGGATGTTTTTCAAGTTTGTTCAAAATTAATTTACGCGGATAAACAAAAAAAAATTAAAAATTAAAGTTATTACTCGATGGTAATGCAATAAATATAAACTGAATGAAAAGTACTAGTATTATCTGAAGCAGAAAAAAATGAAGCAAAAACAAAATGTATAATTAATTAATTAGATGTTTGTTTGCATCAAATAAAAACCAAGTTTATTTACAAAAAAGAAACGTAACCTCACAATATCGAGAGTAATCGATTATATTTATATCTAAAATGGAACAATGTACTGCGTGTGGGGATAAACAATGGCAGCATGTGTTTGAACAAACGGGTAAGGATGCAACGAACTACTAATGCTGGTCGCAGCAAAATCCTTGGCAGTTGAGTATTCTTCTCTACCTTTCCTCTAATCCCGTACAAATATCCCTTATGCAACTTTGAATTAACCCTATACATTTTTGTCATCGTCAAGTATACACAAGCCGTTAATACGCTGTCCGAACCAGCCTGGTGAGCTCCACCAATCTGGGTTACTTTAAGAATACGTGCGAGTCTCTCCAAACCTAACTCTCTACTGTTCAAACCAACACAAAATCGGGCTATGAATTTCACATCGGTAATGGACCCGAAAACATCACCAAGGAGTGAATGGAATCCATTGAGCATGTCAGGCAATGGAAGCCCGGTCATGATCTTTGCTGTGTAGGCTAGATCGTAAAGCTCGTGGAACGTTACTCACTTGATGTTCCAATACCGGTGTTTCGCCAGTATGTTTTGCAGCTTCAACGCGAACACGTGTGAGTTAACTCCCTCTCGCCTCTGCCTCTCGAAGTTGACCCCGCTCTTCCTTTTTGTCAATGAGATAGACGCAGATGGATCATCAATGTCGGCATTGATATCAAAATCGCAAAAGTGAACCTACCAGGCGCTGTCAATGGCTCCATTTTCTTTAAATAGAGTAAACCCGAGCTGGATCAGGTTGTGGGTGTTGAATTGTACTTCAAGTCATCATATCTCTTGGAATCTACAGTGTTACGAGGCGTATTTCGGAGAAAGCCCGAGAATTCAGTATCAATAGTGATACAATCAAAAATAATGTCAATTGCACTTAACTCGTACTCCAAATTACTCCACCAAATTTGTCAAATTGGAATCGACATTGCCCTAAAAACTGAAGACATAATTACATATGTTAGTACTCAGTAGTGTACTACGTAGTCACTGTTATATGCATATGTGGATGGGAATTATATATGGATGATTAAAAAAAACTGATTAAAACATAAAAGGCTTGATTCACAATAAAATTTAAGAAAATGGCAATTTAAATATTTATTTTAAGGGCAATACTACTGCCAAAACGGTTTTTATTAATGTCAAAGCAAGTAATATATTGCTTAGTTGTACAGTATATTTTAAGTATTTTATATTGCTTTGCCATTAGCGAAAAATTGTTGTGACAGTAGTGCTACCCTATTTTAAAATAAAACACTATACCTAAATTTGTTTCCTTTAATACTTTAGACCACCTTATGCATTCAGAGAATAATCGATCATCGTAGAAACCTCAAATATATTGGAGAAAAATAACTAATCTAATTATTTCAAAAAGAGAAAAAGAAACATATATACATATTCGCGGGATTGGAATGAAATAGTTATTTCGTGTTCTTGAGTGCTTGTTATTCAAAAGGAAAGGGGGGGTGTTTTTCACATTATAGCACTCTATTACTAGAAAAGTTGGGACTAATTAAGTGAAAAAAATCATCAAGTTTCGTTTAGTTAGGGTTTTTATCTTTTAACAAGTAAATTCATATTCTCACATGTTTAAATATGAATACATTAAAACTCAATTTTACCATGTAAAATTGTCAATTTCAAATAAATAAGTGTAGAAGAAATAAATAATACCTTATTTTTTAGAGTTCTTGTGATGGTGGTCACGGTTGTTGGTGATACCTTGTGCACGGTGGTGAACAGCCGGTAATAAATTGAGAGTGGTTAACGAAAAACTGGAGTGAGTGATGTAAGTGAGCAAAGATGAAGAATAAAGGAAAATTTGGAGGTACAAGTGAGTAAGTGTATTTAGTTATATAGAGTAATGACTTGGAATTTAAGTCATTTATAACAAAACCCAATACTATTAGGATTTTATTTACTTAACTAACTAATTCTTATTCAAGTGAAATTAGAATAGTGTCCCTTGTATTAATAGTTAGATCGAGCATTGTTATATTTACCGAGTATTCTTACTACCTATTTTTATCTTGTACTTTCACAAAATACAACAAAAGTACAACCTATGCAATACACTCGGTAAAAATAATTGATAAAAATCATAGATAAAAAACATTTTCCTAATAGTTATATATTATTATTCCTTTTGGTTCTAATTAAGTACGATTCCTTTTCCAACTTGGATTTTCTCCTTTGTCATTTAGTCAACCTTTTCAAATTAAGTTAGAAGTAAGTTATTTTCTGTATAATTATGTCATTCATCATTTAAATGGACATCGTGCATGGCATATATTACATACTAGAATAACGTTACAAGGCATCTTATATATTTTAATTCCAAAAAAATATAACAAAAATTTTTAGCAAGTGGGTTGTTGGCTACATGCATAGTGAGCATATTTTTTTGTGAGAAAAACAAAATTGTAGGGGAAAAATTAAAAAAATGTTAATATAATATGCTTTAAGTGACAGTTAAAATCCATCTTGACCGTATATTATGGGACATATAGTACTCACACGTACTTTTCCAAAAAAAAAAAGAAAAGAAAGTCAATGTTCTAAATTAAAGTTTACATACTTCCTTTATTTCTAATTAAGAATTTGTATTTGACTTTTAGGTAAATTTTTAAAGAATACAAAATTTTATCATAATCAATAGTTTAAAAAAGAAATTAATTTCTTTTGCGGTGAATTTGGTGGACTTAACTCCTCTCCATTACCTTTTTTGGCAAATTCCGCTCCGTAAGGTTTAGTTTGAGAGATAAATGGATAAATTATTTAATGAAACTTGGTAGATATGATCCCTATAATGAGTAGATCATCTCCATAAAATTTCATTAAGAAATTCAAATCAGAAGTTGGCATAGTAAAAATTTTATACATATGTTCATTTTCGACCGTAAGAATTTTAAATTATCATCTCATCTAGTTCCAAATTGAATCTTCCGATGAAATTTTGTGAAGATAAAATTCGCGACATCTTTCTTCATGCCGCTCCACTAGAAGTTTTGGCACAAGTCCCGGTACATCTTTGTACCACCGGGATGAATCGAGAATTTAGAATGGTGAGCTTCACTTAGAATTTCATTCCTAAGTTTTGGGTCATTCGGTACCACCAACCTATCCCTGACCCAAATTCCCCCATCAACTCTGAGTTTATACCCACCATATTTGGCTTCCGTAGCCAAATGATCAAGTATTACCCAGAATTCTTCATCCACCCGTTAAGCATCTATCACTCGTTGCTGGATTGCCAATTGGACAATCATATTATACAAATAAGTTCAGTTCTTATCACGATTCACCATTAGGTTGTATCGTTGCAATTCCTCCCTTAACCTCCATTCCCGACACCGTAATGCGGCTAACGAACCCTGAGATTTTTGGCTTAAAGCATCGGCTACCACATTAGCCTTACCCTGATGATATTGAAGAGTAAAATCACAATCTTCCACATACTCTACCCACCGACGTTGCCTAAGGTTCAGATCTTTCTGGGTGAAAATATACTTCAGGCTCTTATGATCAGAATAAACTTCAAATCTCTCACCATACAGGTAATGGCGCCAGATTTTAAGAGCAAAGACAACAGCTGCTAACTCTAAATCATGAGTGGGATAATTTTTCTTATGTTGCTTGAGTTGACAAGAAGCATAAGCCACAACATGCTCCTCCTGCATTATGACACTAGCCAAACCAAGCCTAAAAGCATCACAATAGATTGTGTAACCCTTTCCTCGCTCAGGTAAAATAAGAACTGGAACTGAGGTAAGCTTATCTTTCAGCTCTAAGAAAGCTTTCTCACATGATTCATCCCACATGTACTAGACACCCTTGTGAGTTAGACGAGTTAACGGTAACACTATACAGGAGAAATCTTTGACAAACTGATAATAATACCCAGCCAAACCCAAGAAACTCCTGACTTCGGTAACATTTCGAGGTCTCTCCCACTTTAGGACTGCTTTTACCCTTGCTGGGTCTACGGAGATACCTTCTCTCGAGACGATGTGTTCCAAGAATTTGACTTCTGACATCCAGAAGTCACATTTTCTAAGTTTTGCATATAGTTTATGACCTCGAAGAACTTGAAGAGCCAAGCAAAGATGATTCTCATCCTCTTTATCCGACTTAGAATATATAAGAATTTCGTTTATGAAGACTACAACAAACTGATCGAGATACGGACGATATAAATGATTCATTAGGTCCATAAAAATAGCTGGTGCATTCGTTGACCCAAATGGCGTTACTAAGAACTCATAATGACCATACCAAATACGAAACGCCGTCTTCGGAATGTCTTCCTCTCAGACTAACATTTGATGATAGCCCGATCGAAGATCAATTTTGGAAAACCTAACGGCACCTTGCAACTGATTAAACAAATCATCAATTTGAGGCAACGGATACTTGTTCTTAATAGTAACTTGATTCAATTATCGATAATCTATACATAATCGTAAAGACCCATCTTGCTTCTCAGCAAATAGAACAGGTGCGCCCCATAGAGATACACTGGGTCTGATGAACCCTTTTCGCAATAATTCATCAATTTGAATCTTTAGCTCCTTCAACTCAGCAGGAGCCATACGATATGGAGCTAGAGATATTGGCGCAGTTCCTGGAACAATATCAATCGAGATTCCACCTCCCAATGTGGGGGTAGACCTGGAAGATCATCGGGGAGCACATAAGGAAATTCCCTAACCACGGGAAGATCAGAAGGACGAGAACTACCATCTTTTCAAGCTACAATGCTAGCCAACCACTTAAAGTAACTCCATTGTTCTCTGGGTTTCAGATATGTAAGTGGAACAAGTGACTCGGGTTCGCATTGGAAAGTCAAAACCTCACTATCTGATAGTGGAATCGACACTCGGCGTCTAAAATAATCAATTACCACGGGAAAAGTAGCTAGTCAATCCATTCCCAGTATAAGATCATAATCCCCTATATCTAGAATGATAAGATCAAACTCTATTGAGGACTCCCCAAAACTCAACGAACAATTTCTACAAACAGAACCTAACCGAATTCGATTTCTCGTGGGTGTACCAACCCACAAGGGTATATTCAATGATTCAACACACAATCCTAATCTATCAACCAACGCACGTGAAATAAAGGAATGGGAAGCACCGGTGTCAAACAAAACTTTAACCCAGGTACTAAAGAGCAAAATAGTACCTTCTATCACTTTAACCTCGGGTTTCTCTGATTGTGTCAACGTGTAGACCCGACCTTGTATTCTACCACCACCTCGAGAGTATGGACCTCCACCACCACGGGACCCACCCTAACTCTGTCCACAGCCTTGACCATTATGGCCACTAATAAAGGACTAACCCTTACCGCCTGTGCGGCTCGAACCCTGAAATTATGGCCGACTATTGAAAGACTGGGATGGTTGTCGCTGCTCTCGACTAACATTTGGACACTCCTTCTTGAAGTGCCCCATTTAACCACACCCGTAGCAGACTCTATCCCCGAACCATTGGCTCTCTTTACTCGAGCCAAAGGACATAACTCGACAAAAACACCCGCTGGAAGACTCAGAACCACTCTTGTACCTCTTTCTCTAACCACCCGACTTTTTTCTTTCAGTACCGCTCTTCTTATCAAGAACCCTACTGGCATCAATCATTTCTTGTTCCACCTTCATCGCCGTTCTCATGGCTTTTGCAATGCTGCCATGATTTAAGTGATACACTTTCTCTCGAATCGAAGGTTTTAACCCTTTGAAGAACAAGCGTACCTTTTCCTCGGGGTCAATGTCTAGAATTTTATCAAAATGGCTCAGACTTTCAAACTTCACATCATACTCTGACACCGACATGTTCCCTTCGATCAGGGATCTTCAGACTCCTATGAACCAACGAGAAATAGCGTTCTAGGAACAGTTGAGTAAATTTCTCCCAAGAGGTAAGAGCGTCCACTCTCCTAGACACATTTCTCCACTAGATACCAGCTTAATCAACCAGCTGGTAGGTCCCCAAATTAAGCTTCAGCTCATCGGGTAAGGTCATGACTTCAAAGGCTCTCTCTATTTGATCGAGCCAGGACTCTGCCACATCGGGACCAGACAACCCGTTGAATGTAGGTGGGAATAGCTTCTTAAACTTCTTTAGGGCCACCATAGCCCTATTCTCTTGGACTCTACCCTTGGGTTGCTCAATATACCCTAACACGTTGGCGAACTCTCAGGCCATAACACGTATTGCATCAACTGACTCTCTGGAGGTCGAACTCTCTTGGTTGGCATTGTGTTCTGCTGGCGTCATCATTCTATATGAAAACAAGGAGAAGAATATCATAACAATTCCATATACTTGACATGAAGACAGTTTATCATAATATACCATAATTATCGTCCCACAACCTAAGTGATTGTGTGAACTTATACTCGGATACCAAATTGTAACTCCGCAGCCTTAATCTACAGGATAACACCCGTAATTAAGACCTGGAGCGTTATTGACCCATCTTTGTAGGACTAAGATAGGTATATAAGAGGAATATAAGTCAACAATAAACTGTACATTAAGCATTGGTGAGCACTGGTACGAAAATAATGTCAAAACATTCTAACATCCACCATGCAGTTAAGATTTCATAGGTGTTGTAATGATGTAAGACAAGTCAATTCACTAATTCGTTCCTGAGCCCATCGCGTCCTTGCCCTCTTTGGACTCCTAATTACCTATAGGGTTTTAGAAAAAAGACGGGATGAGCTATTTGCTTAGTAGGGGGAAGTATAGGGCATGGTGTTTTAGAAAACAAGTTTGTCATTTCATTTTCAAAACATATTGCTTAGGTAATACAAATAAGAATCACTGCCAACGAGAAATAGCGTTCTAGGAACAGTTGAGTAAATTTCTCCCAAGAGGTAGGAGCATCCACTCTCCTAGACACATTTCTCCACTAGATACCAGCTTAATCAACCAGCTGGTAGGTCCCCAAATTAAGCTTCAGCTCATCGGGTAAGGTCATGACTTCAAAGGCTCTCTCTATTTGATCGAGCCAGGACTCTGCCACATCGGGACCAGACATCCCGTTGAATGTAGGTGGGGATAGCTTCTGAAACTTCTTTAGGGCCACCATAGCCCTATTCTCTTGGACTCTACCCTTGGGTTGCTCAATATACCCTAACACGTTGGCGAACTCTCAGGCCATAGCACGTATTGCATCAACTGACTCTCTGGAGGTCAAACTCTCTTGGTTGGCATTGTGTTCTGCTGGCGTCATCATTCTATATGAAAACAAGGAGAAGAATATCATAACAATTCCATATACTTGACATGAAGACAATTTATCATAATATACCATAATTATCGTCCCACAACCTAAGTGATTGTGTGAACTTATACTCGGATACCAAATTGTAACTCCGCAGCCTTAATCTACAGGATAACACTCGTAATTAAGACCTGGAGCGTTATTGACCCATCTTTGTAGGACTAAGATAGGTATATAAGAGGAATATAAGTCAACAATAAACTGTACATTAAGCATTGATGAGCACTGGTACGAAAATAATGTCAAAACATTCTAACATCCACCATGCAGTTAAGATTTCATAGGTGTTGTAATGATGTAAGACAAGTCAATTCACTAATTCGTTCCCGAGCCCATCGCGTCCTTGCCCTCTTTGGACTCCTAATTACCTATAGGGTTTTAGAAAAAAAGACGGGATGAGCTATTTGCTCAGTAGGGGGAAGTATAGGGCATGGTGTTTTAGAAAACAAGTTTGTCATTTCATTTTCAAAACATATTGCTTAGGTAATACAAATAAGAATCACTGCCAACGAGAAATAGCGTTCTAGGAACAGTTGAGTAAATTTCTCCCAAGAGGTAGGAGCGTCCACTCTCCTAGACACATTTCTCCACTAGATACCAGCTTAATCAACCAGCTGGTAGGTCCCCAAATTAAGCTTCAGCTCATCGGGTAAGGTCATGACTTCAAAGGCTCTCTCTATTTGATCGAGCCAGGACTCTGCCACATCGGGACCAGACATCCCGTTGAATGTAGGTGGGAATAGCTTCTTAAACTTCTTTAGGGCCACCATAGCCCTATTCTCTTGGACTCTACCCTTGGGTTGCTCAATATACCCTAACACGTTGGCGAACTCTCAGGCCATAACACGTATTGCATCAACTGACTCTCTGGAGGTCGAACTCTCTTGGTTGGCATTGTGTTCTGCTGGCGTCATCATTCTATATGAAAACAAGGAGAAGAATATCATAACAATTCCATATACTTGACATGAAGACAGTTTATCATAATATACCATAATTATCGTCCCACAACCTAAGTGATTGTGTGAACTTA
This sequence comes from Lonicera japonica, assembly GCA_021464415.1. Classification (NCBI taxonomy): domain Eukaryota; kingdom Viridiplantae; phylum Streptophyta; class Magnoliopsida; order Dipsacales; family Caprifoliaceae; genus Lonicera; species Lonicera japonica. Next base: position 68,030,794 of record CM038464.1, read on the forward strand.
TACTCGGATACCAAATTGTAACTCCGCAGCCTTAATCTACAGGATAACACCCGTAATTAAGACCTGGAGCGTTATTGACCCATCTTTGTAGGACTAAGATAGGTATATAAGAGGAATATAAGTCAACAATAAACTGTACATTAAGCATTGGTGAGCACTGGTACGAAAATAATGTCAAAACATTCTAACATCCACCATGCAGTTAAGATTTCATAGGTGTTGTAATGATGTAAGACAAGTCAATTCACTAATTCGTTCCCGAGCCCATCGCGTCCTTGCCCTCTTTGGACTCCTAATTACCTATAGGGTTTTAGAAAAAAGACGGGATGAGCTATTTGCTCAGTAGGGGGAAGTATAAGGCATTGTGTTTTAGAAAACAAGTTTGTCATTTCATTTTCAAAACATATTGCTTAGGTAATACAAATAAGAATCACTGCCAACAGTTAAAAGATGCATGATCGTGCTAATGCAGGTTACCTCTCGTGTCAACCATTTATCATATAATAGAAAGCACGAACTGTAGAGATGATCCATAGTTGCTAGACTTGTAAGGCCATCATCGTAATAGAGCCATGGGATTAACCGTCCCAATTTCATAAGAACATAGACATCAACATGAGTCATAGTGCCTTACCAATTGCCTAGGTTCCCAGGCTCTTCACCGGTGGTTTATAGGCAACCAAATATTGCTCCCCTAGGAGTGTAGGAATTTTCAATCCAAGGGCACTGAGCCCCACTTATTTTCCATCTCGGGAAACACTGTACAACTATACCAATAATCTGTTTCTGAGAGACACATGCTCTCTGAACCAATGTTAAATGATGAAGGCCTTTCATAAGATAGCTAATTTATCCATAAGCTGCGAGTCCATACAAAATCATACCGTATGATTCCCAAGCCGTCGGTTGACACAACAATAATATTATCGTGCATAATATGATATTAAATATACATATGAGGCAATCTATGCCATGTATATTCCAAAAGTTCCACCACATATCCTTTGGTTTGCAAAATTCATTAATAGCCACTTTTGTCAACAATCATAATACATACTGCCAAAAAATACATCGTTTGGTTCAAATAACACTTTATCTCGAGTATATACGGCATATTTTCTCTTAAATCATGCAATCATAGCCTTACGAATCATAAAACAACATAAAATTTCTTATGTTTTAGTTTCCAACTAAACATGAATCAAACACAACAATTTTTTAGTAATAAAGTCATATTATCATGTTATAAAAGCAAGTAAACCCCTACCTCGTGTCTATTGGCCGTATAGAAGGAAGAAAGAAGAGAATCCAAGCTCTCCCAAAAGAATCCCAAGGAGGAAGATGATGAATAGTGAAGAAGAAGATGATTCAGATGATTTTTAGCTTAAAACTTTGATGCAGAAGGATTAATGCTTATAAATATCTTCCTTTCTCTCTCTAGAACCCTCTAGAAACCTCTCCTAAAGTGTGGAAGTGGTTGGGTCTAAAAATGGATGAAAAGGGGGTTAAAAAGCACTTAAAACGAGCTTAAGCCTATGAAAAAAGTTAATTGGCAGACCGGTATGCCAAATACCCAATACCAGTCCGCGGGTCACAATTTTAGCACAAATTTCTTACTGAACCAGTATGCCAAAAATACCGTACTGGTCCGCACTTTAACAATTTTGGGCCTAGAGCACTATTTGTATTTTGGCCATAACTTTTCGTTTGAAATTTCGATTGAGGTAATCTTTATATGCACGAAAAGGTAATTCAAAGATATACAACTTCCTAAGAGGAAGTTTTCCTAAATTTTGGATAGATAATTACCAAAAATTCTCCGAAGACAGTGCTCTGCCAAAGCATTACCAAACAACCAGAATTTAGCGATGGACCTACTTTGCGCCCTGTTTTGACCGATGAGGCGTGCGAATTAGCTTTCGGTCAAAACAAAAAAGTTGTAGAATGGCATAAATCCTAGACACACACATGACGGAATCTTAATCGGATAAGTAAGGAAGAAATTATGATAGCTCAAAGTTAGCTAGAATTAACGAATTGCAAATAACCAAAACTTTCTATTTACCAACCGAAATCGATTCGGACCACCCGAATCACCAAACGATCATTCATATGTGTATAAATGAGTTAATACAACATAATTAACATTAATATAAATACAGGATGTTACATAAGACCTTGCTCGGTAAGGCAGCCTTAATTCAACATGAACTTTACCAATTAAAGGCAAAATTCTTTCTGTAAGTCCTTAGTCAGTAAGGCAGATTAATAAACAAGACCTTTACCAGCTAAAGACAAAATTCTTTCTGTAAGACCTTGGTCGGGAATGCAGATAAATAAATAAGACCTTTACCAGGTAAAGGCAAAATTCTCTTGGTATGACCTTGCTCGACAAGGTAGATTAATCTTAAGGCAAGACTTTACGTATGATTTTGCTTGGCAAGGCGGAAAAGACCTTTTTCTGACAAGGATACTCACTTGGTTAAGACCTTGCTTGGCGGGGCAATCAACTAGATTCATAAGATCTTTCTTTTTTGATAAGCAAAATTTTATGTAAGACCTTATCTGGTAAGGCAGTTAATTCTTTAAAACCATCATTTGGTTAAAACAAAGTTTCATATCAAATTCAATGAAAGACCTTGATCGACAAGGTGATTGATTTATTATAACCTTTTTACTTGTTAAAGACAGAACTACAATTGGTTTATCAATTTCACCAAAGACCTCTTCCATTTTGGGGGCGATATATGGTCATCGACCTAGTGGAGCATGATGATCATACAGTTTGCGAAAGTATATTATTCATTTAATAGTTCATTGAGCAAACAATACAAAGAAAGAGATTGCAAAAAATAAAAATTGTTCTTTATTAATTTAGAAACATGTACATATGGAGGGGCTTCATGGCCCTATTACAATGAAGCTATTGATTGACTATGTTGAAGCTTGCTATTGCAAAGAGCAGATACAGTAGAACCAAAAAAAGGAAAGAGAAAAGGAAAAAGAAAAGACAGATGTAAAGGAGGATGAGAAGACAAGTAAAAAAAGAAGAAGAAGAAGGAAAGTTAATAACAAGGATGGGAAGATGGAGAAGAAGGAAAAGAAATAGAAGAAAAGAGATGGGAGGATGGAGGGGAAGCAGAGAATGACTTGGAAAATGAGAGCAGAAGGACACGATAGGACTTTTTATGCCTTGCCACCTCTCATACTCCACCCCTTAACCTGTCTCTCTCTTCAGAGACAGACGTGAAGTTTGTCTTCAGGCGATTGTACCGCCCAGCAAGGCGATGGTAGTAACCTTGGAGTATTGATCAAGTTTACCTTTTATAGTAATTTTTTACACCAAATCCTATCCAAATGGTATAAATAGAACAGGATAAACCTTTAGCAGGGGATCAACAACTTTACCATAGCTATAGCAATACACAATAGACTTTCCTTATACTCTTTTCCTTTCTCTCTAAAATATGTATCTTTCTGGCCATTAGAGCCTAGTGAAGAAAACAATCACACACTCCGGGAGGACGTATTGCCGGATTGGGAATGAAAGCTACCGGGGGAGCCTACCCACACAAACAAAATCCATTGTATCTACTGCTAATTTACTGTTCATTATCGTCACCTTTGTTGAGTTTGATTACTGACTCTACCGATTTGGGCTGATTCGATCTCCTTTGGGTTCGGTCAAATTTATACCACCCACATATTCAATTGTTATTAAATTATGTTTCATATAAACAATAATATTTAAGAAATAAATTATTTAATAATTAGTTAAAAACAATAATACTAAACAAATAAATTATTTAATAATTAATTAAAAAACAAAGAATAAGATAATTATACCTTGATTATCTGCAAAATAAGTTTTATAGGTTGAAATTGGTAAATATTTGATGAAATTAAGTGTATATGTATGAAAAGTGTGAAGAATGATAAAATGAAAAATTTGTGGGCAAAAGTTTAAATAGTGCAACAAAAGAACCATTATACTACCGTTACAAAAGTTACTGTTGAAGAGAAATGAGCCGTTGTGATTTAACGGCATAAAATACCCACGCACGATATTCAAAATGTTGCGGGGTGTGATGATGTGGTAAAGTGGCGCGACATTCACTATGTCACGTGAGGTGACGTGGCAAATTACTTACCTTACGCATTGCAGTGATTTGCGGAAAGTTTATGGTAATATGGGCATATTAGCCTACAATATTGGCAACTGATTGGAGATTGTCTTAGATTTTGAAAAGACGCCAGAGATGACTTTTTCTTTAATTCTTTCTTTATTATTATTATTATTATTATTATTATTATTATTATTATTATTATTATTATTTAATTAAATCATTTTTTTTCTTTTTTTACGGTGTTAAATTCGTTTCAACTCCAATTCAACCCAAATTTTTAAGATAATTATAAGAACATATTACTAACATAATCCTAGTGTTTACTTATTATTCCAATTCAACATATATTTAAACTTTTACACATGTTATTATATAACATGGCTCGAACATATTAGTAACATATTATTTACTGATGAAACGCACCCTTAATGTTGGGATTTTTATAGAATTTTATCGCTCTAACTATACTATAATGAACTACATAATTCGCTGACTAAAAAGATGAATAAGCAAGTAAGCTTTATTTCGCGTCACCCTCATAAAAGTCTCCTAATCAAGCTGAGAGAACAGTTTCAGCTTTCTCTGCACGAACCGCCACAAACAATACCATATGCATCATCATCAACAACAACCACATAAAATGTGGACATATCACCAACCATCTATAAAAGGTAAACAAACCACTTTATTAAATTCAAACACCACGTCTATAGGTTTCGAACCTGTGACACATCTAATATAAGATAAAAAAGATGTCTTAAGTTCAGTAATACTGAATAATTCTCTTTCAGCAATTTTTAATTTTTTTTAATTGATTTGAGTTTAAAATTTTGAGTTTTAGTTTAAAATTTTAAATTTATTCAAATTTAAATTTTGAATTTTTACGAAGACCGAAGAAAGTCAAACCGAAGGCCGTTCAACTCACGTTGGGATAGCAGAATTTCAGCCGGAATTTAATACCATGATTCGACAAGTCAATATTTTTTTACTTTATGTAAAGATTCTCGAGATCAAGTCAATATTTTTTTACTTTATGTAAAGATTCTCGAGATTTAACCTACTGCATAATTATTTTTATGAAAATTATTTGGTGTCATAATTCAGATCTAAATTTAAATTTTGAATTTTCACGAAGATCGAAGGAAGCCAAACCGAAGGCCGTTCAACTCACGTTGGGTGAGCGGAATTCCAGCCGGGCATTTAATACCATTATTAGACGGTGATAGCATATGTTTCAATATTTTCTCGAGTTGTGGACTCCAAGTGCCGACAAGTCAGTATTTTTTTATGTAAAGATTCTCGAGATTTAACCTACTGCATAATTATTTTTATTAAAATTATTTGGTGTCATAATTCAGATCTAAAATTTAAATATTGAATTTTCACGAAGATCGAAGAAAGTCAAACCGAAGGCCGTTCAACTTTCGTTAGGTGAGCAGAATTCCAGCCGGCATTTGTATGGTGATACCATATGTTACAATATTTTATCGAGTTGTGGAACCCAAGTGCCAACAAGTCAGTCTTTTTTATTGTATGTAAAGATTCTCGAGATTTAACTTACTGGTCTGGAAAGTCAAATTTATCCTTTGAATTGCTAGATGAAGAATGGGCTGTGGGGTTGAACTTCCACAAGTTAAAGCACTGCATAGTCTTATTTGTGTTTTTGCAATTGCTTTAAACTTCCAGAGAGGAGATCTAGCGAAGTGAAAAATGGCTGATAGTGTTGTTTCTTTCCTTTTAGAAAACTTGAGCCAGTTGCTTAAAAATGAAGCAAAGTTGGTGTATGGAGTTGGGGATCAAATTAGATCACTTCAGCTACAGCTTACTACAATCAATCAATTCTTGAATAATTCAAAAGGCAAAAGGGAAAAGATCGGTGACTTGGTGTGTTAGGAAATTAGGGCAGTAATCATGCATCGCATACACTAATTTACGCACTAATCATTGAATCCTATGATCTATGCAGTTCAATAAAATCGACATATGACATACCTTAATCGAGATTTGATGTCAATGAAACGAACAGGATGGATCTGATCCTTCTGTTGTTGTCGTCCTTAGCGTAGAAAACACGACGCCTCTACGGTATGCACACACGAACGAGATGAGATCTTGCTTGGTGTACTAGCGCCCTCTAGGGTTCTCTCTGCTATTTCGAATTTTCTTGCCTCTCTCAATTTCGTTGACGGCCAAGAAGAACAAAGGTTCCCTTTTATAAGGGAACCCTAGTGAGAACCCTAAGCAACAAACGAACTGGGCCCAAGTCCAACTTGGCCCGTTTTAATTCGTTTTGATCCAACTCGTTTTGGTGTGCGACCCTGTAGGTTTTACACTCTTTGGCCGTACAATTAAAACCCGTTTTATTATACGAACAGTAAGCGGTTTCTAGTAAAACATTACTATTATCCAAAGGGTATAAAGGTCAAAAACGACACAACCTTAAATTGATATTTCACACATTAACTCCTTTTGTCAATCGATATCTAGATTGAACACAAGACTAGGCAAGTGTCATTCTTGTATAGTTCAATCTTTATTTCTTGATCTCTAAGTATAATTAATCCAAAACAAATGACATCTCATTTGTGCATGGCCATGCAAATATTAATTACACTTATCAAGGGGCCCAACGATATCTCTCTCAATATATGAGAGTGACAAATCCCATCTTGATCAACCACATACCTCTACATAGTTCATAGTATGCTCGGTCATCATCTTTATAATTACTCGGTCAAGAGCAACGTTTGATAATGCCTGACATGCTAATCCCTATGTTGGTAACCATGGCGATCTCAGGTCTGAGGATAATACGATATCACAAATGGGGAACATCACTGATGACATTATGTAACACTCCTCGCAGTGTCCCCAAAGCGGGTCAGTCCAATACTTTGTTCCCTAACAAGTATCAGTATGTTCAGCTTGATATCTCCATATCCATGACTTGTGGAACATAGTCATCAGCTGACCCATACTCTAATCATTATATCAATGTGATCCTAGGTTATTGATACATGATTAGGGACATCTAAACAATATTATTATTACATTACTAGCATCCCACAATCTAGTCACGTACTTGATGAACTAGTATTAATAAATATTATTTACAAGAGATTATAAAGTAAAATAAATAAACTTTATTAATAAAAATAAGCATAAGATATCCAAGTACAAATCATAATCTATGAATAGTCCTAGGACATATCTCTTTCATGGTGAACCAGATCCGAGACGTAGCTCACGAGGCCGCGGACATTATCGAAATTTTTGTTGTTAAAATGGCGATGCACGAGAGGAGGGACACCGTAGACAAGTTCCTCCATGTCTTCCAACACATGGCGATGCTTTGGAGCGTGGCGACCCATATAGAACACATAAAGATCCCGATCGACACCATAAAGATCCAGATCGCCACCATTTACCAAAACAAAGAGTTCTATGGGATCCAAGATGACAAGGAAACCGTAGATGATTCAGTCACAAGAAGCAGGTTGCAGAGCCGCAGGAACAGAGTGGAGGAGAAAGAAGTGGTGGGGTTCATCAAAGACGCAAATATTGTGATCAAGCGGCTAACAAATCAGGACTCGGGCAGTACAGTGGTCTCGATCGTAGGGATGGGTGGCTTAGGTAAGACCACTCTAGCGAAAAAGGTGTACAATGCCAGTACTATTGCAAAACAGTTTAATTGTCGCGCTTGGGTTACGGTATCCCAAGAATTCAATATAAGGGACTTGTTGATGAACATTTTGAAAACCATGACCACAGTCCCGAACGAGATGGACAAGACGGACGAAGACAAGTTGAAAAAAGAACTAAGGAATTTCATTGAGAACGAGATGGACAAGATGGACGAAGACAAGTTGAAAGAACAACTAAGGAAGTTCATCGAGGCGAAGAGGTGCTTGATAGTCTTAGATGACGTGTGGTCCACAGAAGTATGGGATGGAATTAAAGACGCTTTTCCGAATACATACAATGGTAAGGTTCTAATCACTAGCCGCAAAAAAGAAGTTGCTTTACATGCTAGCCGAATCCCTCCTTACTTACTGCCTCATCTTAACGAGGAAGACAGCTGGGAGCTTTTGGCAAGAAAGGCATTCTTTGGTGAAGGGTGCCCTAAAGAATTCGAAAAAGACGGAAGACGGATTGCCAAGAAATGTAAGGGGTTACCACTTTCTCTTGTGGTGGCGGGAGCTCTCTTGGCAAAACGCGAGAAGTCGACTCGAGTATGGTCTAAAATAGCGGAGAATGTGAAATGGTATCTTAATGAAGACGGGGAAAAATGCTTCGACATATTAGCCTTGAGCTATGAGGAATTGCCTCCCAAACTCAAGTCGTGCTTTCTCTATTTTGGAGTTTTCCCTTAAGACTTTCAAATCCCCGTGCGACAATTAATCAGGCTTTGGGTGGCAGAGGGATTTATAAAGGAAGACAGGACCAGAAAAGCCGAGGATATTGCAGAGGATTACTTGGAAGATCTCGTCGATCGAAGCCTGATCATTGCGCGGGATGAGAGGAGTGATGGAGGCATTAAATCATGTTGTATTCATGATATCCTCCGAGAATTCTGCATTGAAAAGGGTTTGCAAGAGAACTTTTTCGTTCATTCTGGTACGTCTACTTCTTTAGTCAACACCACCAAACCTCGTAGACTTTCTATCAACAGCAAAACTTCCGAGCACATGTCTTCTAAAAATTATGATTCATCACGAGTCCGTTCTCTCCTATGTTTTGGTCATAAAGACATGCTCAACAGTAAAAACCTTCATTCCCTTGTAAAAGACTTCCCATTGCTTAGAGTGTTGGATTTGGGTGCGACCTCTTTCCCTAGAGATCTCTCTTCTTTTGGGAAATTAATTCTTTTAAGATATATGAAGTTGAATGTTCCAGATCTCAGAGAAATTCCACATCCCATATCCTGTCTTCCCAACCTACAAACATTGGATTTATCAAAATCAAAAATTGAATTTTTTCAGCGTAACTTTTGGGACATGCAACAGCTGAGGCACCTGTTCATATCTGGGACACTTTCTTGTTATGTCACGGGGGCCAAGCCTATGTGTCACGGGGTGCCTTCCAACACAACCCGTGACCGACTACTACACTTCATCAGCACCGTGCATGCGCCCGAGCGCAGCACGGCCCGACAAGCAATGATCGACTCCGCTTCATCAGCACCGTGCACGCGCCCGAGCGCAGCACGGCATCTAGTTTTATTTTTCTGTTTAGATTTCTCTTATGTAAATACTGTTGTTTCCATGTAATTAGATCTAGGAATTTCCTTTGTAATTGTAATTCATTTCCTTTGTAATCGTTTTCTTGTAACTTGTAAGACCCAACGTGCACTGCTACCACTCTGGTATTTTCATTAAGTGGTTATATGTGGGGATAAGACTATCTACCTCACACCCGAGTTGCCTACCAGTGCACGTTGTTTAGCACTTGCTTTCAAGCTCTTACTTTCTTTCAAATTGTAATAGCTTTCCATGTAATCTCATTTTCTTGCAATGAAGTAATCTCAATTTGTGCTCACGCTCTCTTTCAAATTACTGTTGTTGCATGTTGTTCGTTGATTGTTAATAAAATTCGATCACATTCAACCGTGCTATCGGTTAGCACGGTCGTTCACGCGGCCTCCTTTGTGCCATCAAAGGACGCCCCGTGACAGTTGGTATCAGAGGGATTGTTTTCGATTGCTGCCTTGTGAAACACAATTGGTGTATCCTGTTACGTCACAATGGGAACCAATGGACAGAGAATCGATGCCCTCGAAAGAAATGTTGGCTTGCTAATGGATAAAATAGGCGGAACGCCCTCTCTCGTTGATCGTGTGCAAAGTTTGGAGTTGCTTATCCAAACTATCCCAGCAGGGGATGCATCGGGTAGCTCGCCCGCACTTGTCGATCGCATACAATATTTGGAGGAAGGCCTCCAAAATCTTCAGGGAATGATGATGGATGAGATGAGAACTGAAATCGATCAGCTCGCCCAAAAATTGACGATTTTGTCGATGGCGGTCGCTAACTCACCAGTTGGGGGTGGGGAGCGTACGAAGATAAAAGTGCCCGAACCCAAAGCATTCACCGGTGTTCGTGATGCTAGGGAATTAGAAAACTTTGTTTTTGACATGGAACAATATTTCCGTGCAACAAAGGTCGACGAGGAGGAAACAAAGATATCCTCTGCGTCCATGTACTTGTCCGGAGATGCCAAATTATGGTGGCGGAACAAGTACAACGAGATTCAAGCTGGGGAGTGCGAGATTAGCACTTGGGAGGATCTGAAAAAGGAGTTGCGTGATCGATTCCTTCCCGAAAACACCTCCCACAACGCACGACAAGAACTCCTTCAAACGAAGCACTCAGGGAGCATCAAGGAGTACGTCAATGCGTTCACCACCATCATGTTAGATATCCATGATATGAATGATGCTGATAGACTATTCTTCTTCATGATCGGGTTGCAACCGTGTGCCAAAACGGAGCTAAATCGGAGGCAAGTGAAGACGTTACCTCAAGCCATATCAGTTGCTGATTCCCTCCAAGATTACACCACCGGTCCTAAAACAAATGTAGCAAGAAATGGACAAGCGAAGAATGCGGGGGAGAGAAAACCAAATTCTCCGGCCAGACCTGATTGGAGAGGCAACACACCCACCAGGCCATTTACCCAGCAAAATAATTACAAAAATGGGAACAAGTTCACAGGGAACTCCCAAACCGGCAACAATGGAAAAAAGCCCCTCAGCCCCGGAACGTGCTACTTGTGTCACGGTGCTCATTTCATGGCCAACTGCCCTGACAAGCAACTTCTAAGTGCTCTTGTTGCCAGAGGTGGCGGCATGTTTCCGAAAGCCCCAGCTGCCTCGGGGCAATCTTATCGCACTCAGCAAAATGAACACGCCGAGTTTGAAGAAGAAACCGAGGAATATGAGGGAGCATCATTGGGTGCCTATCAGGGGCAGTTCATTCATTCTTGCAATGCAGTTACGGTTGAAAATGATCCTCGACAAGAAGGAAAGGTGGAACCATCCTTAAAAGGGAAAGAAGGTGTGGGGAAGAGTCCTCAAAGAAATGGTCTCATGTATGTTGATATCAAGATCAACGGAAAGCCGATTCAGGCCATGGTGGACACAGGCGCAACGCACAACTACCTGGCGAGCACCGAAGTTGAACGGTTAGGCCTTATCTTAGAAAAAGGAGTAGGTCGCGTGAAGGCCATCAACTCAGCCGCTCAACCTGTCGCCGGAATGGCGAAATCCGTGTTAGTAAAAGTGGGTCCTTACGAAGGGAGAACTAATTTCTCGGTTGTGGTGATGGATGACTTTAAGGTTATTTTGGGGCTGGAGTTTTTGAGAGAAACCAAGGCTAGCGTCATGCCCAGCACAAATAGCCTCATGATGCTCGGCAAGAATCCATGCATTATCCCGGTGATGACCCCGTCAAGCAGTGGGAAGTTCTTATCGGCAATCCAATTGAAGAAGGGCCTCAAACACGACAATCCCACTTTTGTGGCTGCACTGAAATGGGACGAAATTCAAGAAACATCGGGACCCTTGCCAAGATCCATTCGACAAGTGTTAACCGAATTTGAAGATGTGATGCCCGACAACCTCCCAAAGAAGTTACCTCCTCGTAGAGAAATAGATCATCAAATTGAACTTCTACCAGGCACCAAGCCTCCAGTTCGTGCAGCATATCGAATGTCCCAGCCTGAACTAGCTGAACTTTGAAAACAGCTGAAGGAGCTACTGGACGCGGGTTTAGTGCAACCAGCCAAATCGCCATACGGAGCTCCCGTCCTCTTTCAGAAGAAGCAGGACGGTTCTTTAAGAATGTGCGTCGATTATCGAGCTCTCAACAAGGTGACTATAAGGAACAACTATCCCATCCCTCTAGTGGCCGATTGCTTCGATCAACTCAGCCGGGCAAAAATATTCACAAAAATTGATCTCAGATCCGGATATTGGCAGGTTCGTATTGCAGCAGGGGACGAGGGAAAAACCACATGCGTCACAAGATATGGAGCATACGAATTTCTTGTTATGCCATTTGGGCTCACTAATGCTCCAGCCACCTTCAGTACTTTGATGAATCAAGTTCTCAGGGATTACTTGGATGATTTTGTCGTGGTCTATCTCGACGACATTATGGTTTTTAGCGAAAGCATGGAAGAACATGAACAGCACCTGAGAACGGTATTGGAAAGACTTCGAAAGCATGAGTTGTATCTCAAACTATCGAAATGTTCGTTTGCGCAGAAACGTATCAAGTTTTTGGGCCACATCATTGAGCAAGGGAAAGTGCAGATGGATCCGGTTAAGGTTAAGGTCATACAAGAGTGGCGAGCGCCCACAAATGTGTCAGAGCTCCGTTCTTTTCTGGGACTGGCCAATTACTATAGGAAGTTCGTGAAGAACTACTCTAGTATCGCAATGCCCCTAACGGAACTCTTGAAGAAGTTGAAAGTTTGGGATTGGTCGACCAGTTGCCAAACTGCCTTCGATGCTCTGAAGAAGGCCATGTCCGAAGATCCCGTTCTTGCACTGCCGGATGTGACTAAGCCGTTCGAAGTTCATACCGATGCATCAGATGCAGCCCTGGGAGGAGTCTTAATGCAGGAAGATCACCCGGTAGCATACGAGAGTCGAAAGCTCAATGACACGGAGAAGAGATACTCTGCCCATGAGAAAGAGTTGCTCGCCGTGGTCCATTGTCTAAGGTTATGGAGGCACTACCTTCTCGGTTCTCGATTTCTAGTGAAAACGGATAACACTGCGGTTAGTCATTTCCTTAGTCAACCGAAATTGAGTTCCAAACAAGCGAGGTGGCAGGAGTTGCTAGCCGAATTCAACTTCTGGCTGGAATATAAAGCAGGTTCGACCAATCAAGTGGCGGATGCGTTGAGCCGTATAGTTGAGTTCAACCAACAGGCCAATGCGTTCCTCAATGCCATTCTTCGAATTGATAGTCAAGTATCAACTGAAATTCGAGGAAAAATCAAAGATGCGCATCCGCAAGATCCAGCTTCTGCTCAACTATTGAAGATGATCGAGAAGGGGAAGACACGGCAATTTTGGTTAGACGACGGATTCGTGTTGACAAAGGGAAATCGAGTCTTTGTTCCTCGAGTAGGGGAGTTGAGGCGTACCTTAATCCGAGAGTGTCATGACACTTTATGGGCAGGACATCCCGGTCAAGAAAGGACGCTGGCCCTCCTCCAGCAAGGTTACTACTGGCCCCGAATGGAAGATGAGGTTGAGAGCTATGTTAGAACTTGCCTTGTCTGTCAACAGGACAAGATCGAACGAAGACAACCGGCAGGGTTATTGGAACCTCTACCCATCCCGGATTGACCATGGGAGAGCATTTCGCTCGATTTTATATCAGGCCTGCCCAAAGTGGGGGACTTGACAACCATCCTTGTGATCATTGATCGATTCTCGAAATATGCCACCTTCATTGCGGTTCCAAAGAACACGTCTGGCGAGGAGACTGCACACTTATTCTTCAAGTATGTGGTTAAATATTGGGGGATCCCTCGAAGCATTGTCAGTGATAGGGACTCGCGATTCACGGGAAATTTTTGGAAAGAACTCTTCAAGGTTCTCGGCTCCAAGTTGTGTATGAGTTCCAGTTACCACCCTCAGTCTGATGGACAAACTGAAAGATACAATGCAATGCTCGAAGAATATCTACGCCACTTTGCTAGTGCAACTCAGCGAAATTGGGTTAAATTATTGGATGTGGCTCAATTATGCTTCAATGCCCAGAAGAACTCCGGGACAGGCAAGAGCGCTTTTGAAATAGTGACGGGACAACAGCCAATCCTTCCTCACACCGCTAACTCGATGTCAACGTCGAAATCCCCTAGAGCCCGCAATTTCTCTGAAGAATGGAAGCAGAATATTGAATTGGCTCGTTCACACCTAGAAAAGGCCTCTCATCGAATGAAGAAGTATGCCGATCAGAAAAGGCGACCGTTAGAGTTCCAAGTAGGAGATCTCGTGATGGTGAAGCTCCTTCCACAAGATAGGAAGTTCCTAAGGGGCCGGGACTCACGCCTTCTACAAAAATATGAGGGGCCGCTTAAGATTGTGAAGAAAATTGGGAAAGTGGCTTATCGGATTGAACCCCCGAGTTGGTTGAAGGTTCACCCAGTATTTCATGTCAGCATGCTGAAACCGTACTTTGCTGATACTTTCGATCCAACCCGAGGGGAGTCTAGTCGTCCAGGGCTAAAGCAGCGAGCATAAGGGAAAAAGTCAGTGGAAGCCATCCTAGCCGATCGAGTTGTGATAGCTTCTCGTAAACAACACCAAGAGTTTCTCGTCAAATGGGCAGGAAGAGATCCCGAAGAGAACACTTGGGAACGAGCATCAGACCTATCCGCCTTTCAGGACCAGATCACAACATACCTCGACCAGTTGACGAGGGCGACAACAGCTCTGGTGGGGGAGGATGTCACGGGGTGCCTTCCAACACAACCTGTGACCGACTACTACACTTCATCAGCACCGTGCATGCGCCCGAGCGCAGCACGGCCCGACAAGCAATGATCGACTCCGCTTCATCAGCACCGTGCACGCGCCCGAGCGCAGCACGGCATCTAGTTTTATTTTTCTGTTTAGATTTCTCTTATGTAAATAATGTTGTTTCCATGTAATTAGATCTAGGAATTTCCTTTGTAATTGTAATTCATTTCCTTTGTAATCGTTTTCTTGTAACTTGTAAGACCCAACGTGCACTGCTACCACTCTGGTATTTTCATTAAGTGGTTATATGTGGGGATAAGACTATCTACCTCACACCCAAGTTGCTTACCAGTGCACGTTCTTTAGCACTTGCTTTCAAGCTCTTACTTTCTTTCAAATTGTAATAGCTTTCCATGTAATCTCATTTTTTTGCAATGAAGTAATCTCAATTTGTGCTCACGCTCTTTTTCAAATTACTGTTGTTGCATGTTGTTCGTTGATTGTTAATAAAATTCGATCACATTCAACCGTGCTATCGGTTAGCACGGTCGTTCACGCGGCCTCCTTTGTGCCATCAAAGGACGCCCCGTGACACTATGCCAAACCTCCAAACCTTTTCTACTGTAAGTTCAAGAATTTTAAGTCATGTGGATGTTAGTGAAGTGTTCCCCAATTTGACAAATTTAGGAGTAATATGTTGTTCTGATATTGACGTTTTCGGTGAGTTACAAGATGTTACGAGCATTAAAATAATTAAGATTATTGGGGAATTAGCAGCACAACCAATAAAGGGGGATGGATTCTTATCAAATCTCACGAAGATCACTTTAGCGGGAACAAAATTGGAGCAATCATAATTTGCAAAGCTAGGAGAGCTTCCAAACCTTGAGGCTCTCAAATTATTTGAGGGGTTGATAGATGGATCACATCTCGAATGCAGCGAAGGCTGTTTCCCTCGGCTCCAAGTCTTCCACTTCCGAAGAACTAAGGTTTTCAACTGGACCATAAAAAGTGGAGCATTCAAGAACCTTTCACATCTGAAATCGGACTCTTTGGGCTTATACTCTGACCAACACCGGGCGTTTTTTTCTTCACGCCGCATACGTGTAACCGACATCCGTCCTCCATATTATGCACTTTTTGATGCATATAAGAGGGCATTTAGATTTTTAGACATACGGGTACTCAACTAAAGTTAAATGGCTAATGTAGTTTGTTTTAAAATTTAATGGACAAAGTCGTATTAGATCGAAAGCTCAATAGTCATTTGGACTCTTTACTTTGCTTTTTACTTGAATTTAGACAGGTTCATGTATAATGTGTTGCAATAAGGAAAGTCACTTTTTCTTTACTTGTTGAGCCTGCTAGTATTGAAAGTAGGGGAAAATTTTCATGTTCATTTTTTCTCCCCCTTCGGGAAGTATTATATAACTCATGAAATATATAAGTTTGCTTTTTTCATTGCTAGTTTGGAAATATGGGATTCCTTATTCTTAGAATGATTGATTTCGTTATCTATTAATGATATACTGTGATTTTATTTTCACAAAAAATAAAATAAAAATACATCTACCAATATCTATAAAATACAGAGTCCATTTCAAGTACGGACCAATCCTTATGGATTGGTCCTTTTATGACGATTTTCCGTCATAAAAACACTTAGGGTGTGTTTTTTATAACGTGAAAACGTCATAAAAGGGACCAATCCGTACGAATTGATCCATACCTAATCATTCCCGATAATACACATACATATATATATATATATATATGGATGAATTTTCAATAGTTACATTCTCTTTTTACTTATTAATAGGTACTGACAATAATTAATGCATATTAGTGAGGTGTCAAAATTCTTTAACCTGTTATAGCAGGTTACGGTGACATATTCTATTTTTATTTTTTTTAATTAAACTTTAGGTGGCGTTTGGTTGTAATTTTAAAATCAAGTTTTTAAAAATTTTACCAAAAAGTCAACTTTACTTTATACTCCCCAAATTACTTTACTTTCTCTCTCATAAAAATTTTAAAACACCATAACTTTAAATTCAAAAATTAGAATTAAATAAAAAAAAATATATATATTTAAAACCTAATTATCGAGATCTATAAAACAAGATCTATTGTGACTATTTATTTTAAAAAAATTACGAGTTTTTTCGAATTGTTTGAAAAAAATTTCAACAAAAATTAAATTAATTTTTCGAAACATGTTTTAAAATC
Source organism: Lonicera japonica (assembly GCA_021464415.1). Lineage (NCBI taxonomy): Eukaryota > Viridiplantae > Streptophyta > Magnoliopsida > Dipsacales > Caprifoliaceae > Lonicera > Lonicera japonica. Next base: position 68,047,630 of record CM038464.1, read on the forward strand.
TCAACGAAACAAGATTCCTTAAAGATTTTATTTGTCAAATAGACTTAGGATAACCCAATTCCAAATTAGGATAAGTGTTTATGGGTGTTTTCATCATTTCAATTTTATAGTTAATTAATAACATAAGTTTATGAAAAATAACACTTTCAAAATATATTTGATTTTGAATTTTCATCTCAATATAATAGGTTTACAAATTACATACAACTTAACTATTTTAATAATATTTTTAATTTAATTATTTTATTATCATTCGTGACAAATCATATCACAATAAAAATTTAAAAATTAATTTGAAGTATCTCATATAGCATGTGCTACTAGTTTTATTAGTCACTGTTCAACTAAATAATAATTTTAACATAATAACATAAAATAATATTAAAAAAATGTATTTTCTTAATTTAAGGTGTTTCAAACAAACTCAAATTTTAATAATTTGATTAGATATGAAAGTATGCGTACGACTTCCTAAATAACACTTAACATATATCTTATTTAGTATTAAATAATTAATTATTTGGTTCAGTAATCAATGTGTTGTATTTGACAAACAAATTTTGTACCATTTTCAAAATTAAGAAGCATATCTATTAATTAAAATTAATTTATAATTGTACTAATTTAGATTACATTTTAATTTAGATTCCTAATCGAAATCAACTTCCATTTTAATTTATTTTCTATTTTCTTTTAGGGTGCGTTTGGATTATATAATTGAATTTAGCTTTAAAATTCATAAGTCTAAGATTCAAAAATTACATATTTGAAATACAAGAATTTAAAATTTTGTATTTTCTTAACAAATACAAAAAAATTAATTTCTAAATCCAAATATTATTTTGCTAAAATTTATATTTAGTTGATTAATAAGCTATTGTTATTTTTTGACATCGTGGCAGAACTCAGGTTTACACAAAATTAACACGTTTGATTCGACTTGCCCTTCTTACAATATTTTATTATTTATAATATAGCGTAATTATCACGGGACGGGAGTAGGTTTATGCATACACTATTCACAAAGGATTTAGATTTAAAAAAAAATAAACCTGCACCGGGTTGGGATGTGTTTATAAGCTTGTTGGGTTTGGGTTTGGATAACACATGACCCTTTGTCATCCCTAGTATTATTATTATAATTAATATTACAAGTATATTTATAATAATAAAAAATAATAATTTGCTTAAAAATTAATTAATATTTTTTTCAAATTTGTAAGTTTGGGATCTATAAGGAACGGCACTATCTCTAAAATTTGAAAGTTATAACTTTAAGATAACTATTAAATCTCATTATTTGAATATATTTATAAATCTCAAATCATAATTTCACACCAAAAAAATATATTTAGATTGGAGATTCCAAATCCAAATCTCATGTTGAAATCTTATCTCAAATCCACATTCCAAACACACCGTTAAAGAATTTTAAAAGGTTTTACTAAAAAATATTTTCAGTTAATTATGTTATTAATACTTCCACCCGTTTTTTTTCACATATGCAGCAGCATAATAATAATAATAATAATAATAATAATAATAATAATAATAATAATAATAATAATAATAATAATAATAATAAAGATTTAATAATCAAGTATACATATTTTTCTATATTGACAAACAAGTAGACTTATTTCATATTTATCAAAATTTTAATATATAATCATATAAAGTATTCACGATCATGTAATTAATTAGCTAGTACAACATTTGGTACTCTAATTTATAATACGAATAGTATTTTCTTTCACTGAAATGGTTTGTGAGAGGATAATTATACAAATAACATACCATAAACCGTTTAGATTTATTTTGTACTTCAAAAAAAATTATTTTTTATGAAATTATGTGAAATAAATGAGCCTACAAACAATTCTAAAAAAATTCATTAAATCTTTTATTTTTGAAAGGATAACCATTCTCAAGTATTTTTATTTTTCTTTTTTGTTATACATAAACCTTTTTTTCTTTTTAAAATTGTAACATCTTATCATTTGATAATTTATTTGAAATTTAGAGTTTTCGGAATTAATAATATATATATATATATATTTAATACTTATGTTCTTGGTTGACCTTTGTGATAAGATTCGATTACATGTTCAAATTTAAAATCTTTGTTTGAGATGTTTAGTTTGAATTTGAGCTTTTGTTATTTATATTTTTTTATTATTTTATTTTTTAACAGTTGTTATCTTTAATAAGGGGTAGTTTTGAAAATGACTATCTTTTATTTTTAATAAATTAAAATTTATTTTGTTCATCAATTTAAAAGTTGTCCTTTAAACTAATCCTAAAAATAGAATATCATTTGTTAGAATGAGAGTAATTGATTTGTTCTTTAAAAAAGCCCCATATTTTTATTTATTTTATTAAAGTAGATGTACCTATTAATTTAATTTATTTTTTAATATTAAATCATTAATAAAATAATATTTATAAAATTAAATCAACAATATTTTTTGGTCAGTTTATCCACACTTACGGATTAATTTAGCAGGCAATACTAATTAACTTAACAATATAGATTAATTGCAAGATATCATGTATTGGAATTACAAAATCATGTAATGAATATCTAATTTATGATTCCTTAAAATTAAATAGAAAAAAAAATTACAGGTCATCAGGTAACAACAAGTTACCCGCTTAATCTTGCATTCAATACTTTGCATTTCTCTAATGTGCATTATTATGTTAGCCAACTACACATTTGATCTCAACTATTGATTTTTCATTCAATGGTTAATATTACAATAACCATATATCCATGGGTAAAAAGAGGAATAACCATTGAAACCACACCCATATATATATATGTATATAGGGAGGGATTCAAGTTACACTTGATGTAAATTAATGAAGTTTTATACCTATCAATAACTTTTTATCAATTTTATAATTTATCAATCTAACCTATGAATTAGTTAATTATGATATCTCAAATATGCATGCAAAAAATTAAATTAATCAGAAATGCAGAAGTTCATCATCATAGTCATGTTATATATTGAATTATAAACATTACAAAAATTGAGTAAAAGTAAATATAGTGACTATATAATTATAAATATCATATTGATTTGAAACTTTGCATGCTAGAAAAATACAACAAAAATAGCTTATCTTACACCAATGGAAATGATAAATTTATGGACGGTTGTAAAACTTCATAATCTTATACCGATGTATTTTTGCCTTATTTTAATATCAACAAATGTAGGTAGCTAAAATCTAACTGAGCCCATTTTGAAAGGAATCAGTCCAGATTTAAATATTTGGTAACCATAAAACATGGATAAAGATGGTGAACAACAAGAACAACAAACATGAAGGATACCAAATTTGTTTTGGGGTAAGTTCTCCCAGTGGCTCTAATTTTCAATCCGGTAATACATTCTCCCTTATGTGTGTATTTGTTTAACTAGCTCAAAGGATTGAAGTAAATGGATATAATTGTTAGAGATTTGCTTGAGAGAGAGACAGGAAGAAGAAGTGTGGCAGTGAGTGCAGGAATAACTAGAATTAACTTTGTATTGATGTGGATTTCCTTTCCTATTTATATGCATAAAATAGGGTTACATTAGGGTTTTGGATAAATGAAAATTTCTATAAAAGGTTAACTTGGACACTACTCCAAGATTTCAGCTATCCTTGATCCTGTTCACATTTGTAGAAATAATGATTTTCTATCACTTATCTTCTAACTCAACTATGTTGTCCGTTGGCTGGCGAGAATTTGTCAGTTGCTAATTGGTTAATTAACCTTTCGAAATTGACAGATGGTCAGATTTGAATGCAAATATGTTTTGGTTGGCTTGATGATTGTTCATTGACAATGAAGTTGGGCCTTGACTGTGGACCGACCAACAAAGTACAAACTGAATCCCTAAGCTAGACCTTGGCCAAAAAGCCCAAATCCAATTTTTACCCCACACAACAAATATAACCTTATATAATCATAAAAGTAGGTCAATTAATTAGAGAGACCTGCGTGATTGGGCTTTTTTTTTTTATTTATTTATTTATTTATGCTGGATTATGAGAATCCTTTATCCCTTGGAATAGCTATAAGAATTTCTTAGGTGATTTTGATATGTTAGAACTCTTAATCTTTGTAATAAGTCCAATTATAATAGAACTCTTACAATATACACGAATTATATAAGAACTCTTACAACTAGTTTTGTAGCACTGTGACGCTTTATAATTAATATACAAATATATATAATATCGTAAAACATATATTTTTTAATAATTTATTTTCTAGACTGGTCTGCATTTTCTTCTAATACTCAATAATAACAATTCAAAAATGCTAAAAGTCTTCCCAAAAATGGTTTTTATATGCATTTCAATTTGACATGACAAGTGAGTTAGATGAAAATATTTTTTTTATCACTGTAGCAACTTTCAATTATATCGACCAACATGTAGCCCACAACACCTCAATCAATCAAATTATTTAAATTTTATAGAAAATGTCACCTAAGATAAAGAGCAAGATAGAAGTAACACTAGAGTGAACACATTATTTGAGACTTTTTTATCATATGTAATTTTATTGCTAATAGAATAGAGATTTTCGAAAAAGGCATCACACGTGATGTATGAACAATTTAAAAATATAAGAAAAGCCAAGCCATTGATAAAGGTAGAATAATCTTCAAAATTAAAGTTAAAAGATGTCTACAGAGATATATAGTGCATTTCTTGCATTTGTGGTATGGATCAGATTTTTTAGTGACAGTTTTTCGACTCAAAAACATTAGAGAGATGTTTTTAGTAATGAAAAACTGTCGCAAAAAGTTCAGTCCGTACGAACTGATAAGCACTTAATTTATTTATATATATATATGATGAAGGAAAAGGAACAGCAAAAAAGTGCGAGTGTTGTTAAAGAGAAAAAAAATTAAAAGTGGCTGTGGTGATTCCTGATCACAAAACTTTCTCCCTTCTCTTACTCTATTCATTCTAAAACCCACATTCATTTTTATGTGGTTGGAATTTTAAGAGAAATGAAAAAACTATCTCTGCATGGAGGAGCAAATATAAATTGAGCTCTTGCTATTCCCTTTTTCATTACCTCACTAAAAGGACCAAGAGTTGATTAGAGCGCACATGCTTTCTTTCACGGATTGCTATGAAGCCAAGAGCATAAAATAATATATTAAATAAGAAAACTCTAATAAACAAAATTCCGTCTAAAATCATTAAATAATTATGATACTTTAAAGCAGAATCTTTATATGCATAAGGAGGGCATATATAAGATTGAAAAGTAAAATTACATTGATTTTAGAGAATTACTCACTCTATCATGTTGTGGCATTTTTACAAACAGTTCATGTGCGACCTATAAAAATCATTATATACATACGAATGCCATATAGGAATGAAAAAAAATAAAAGAATCAGTTTGAGAGAATTATTATGTAGCTACCTTGTTGTGGCAATTATAGAAACAATTAATTTGCCAACTATCAAACTAAGCAAAGTAGATAATATATTACTGCAATCTAAAAATTGCATATAAGAATATATTAATTACCAAGATATATCTTTGTAAAAGACGCTAACAATAACAGCATGGTTAAAATATGGCAAATTTGGGGTCCGTTTGATAACAACATGGAAAAGAAAATAAAAACAGTTGATTCTTGTGAGAAGTTGAAAAATAAGTTGAGACATGTGGTGAAATGTCTTCTTACTTTGTGACTTTTTTTATAAAGAAATTTTCTTTGGTGGTTGAGGAAGAAAAAAATTTCACAAAAAATTATGAAGGATGGAAGACATCTTACTCATAAAATGAGCATAAAATGGAGAGAATCTTATCACATGCCTTAACTTATTTTTAAACTTCTTACCAAATCAAGTGTTTTCATTTTTCATGTTGTTATCAAACAGAGTGTTAATTTTACAATGACATAATGAACTTATAATTTTAAATATAGATAATAACTACAAAAAAATATATATATATATATAGAAAGAGAGAGAGAGAGAGAGTCCTTCTCTTAAGGACCGTCCTTAAATTAACTAATTAAGAACTACCTATTTTGAGAGGGTAAACGGATGAATTTTTTCATTAAACTTGGTGGAGATTATCTCTATAACGAGTAGATCATCTCCACCAAATTTTATAAAAACATCTCAATTGGAAAGTAAATTATAGATATATATGTGTATTTATGAAAGTTGAAATTTTAGATTTTTAATTAACCTATTTCCCATTTGAATTTTTTAATAAAATTTGGTGGAGATGATCTACTTATTATACAGATCATCCTCACCAAGTGTCATGAAAAAATTTATCCGTTTATCTCTTGAAATAGATTGTCCTTAGGTTAGTTAATTTAAGGACGGACCTTAAGAGAAGGAGACTGATATATATATATAGAGAGAGAGAGAGAGAAGAAACCACTGCACCAAAATACGTCTTTGTGCTTAAGGGTGTGTTTAGCGCGCCGAATAAGGAGGTAGGTTATGATAGGATAAAGGCCGGATAGGATAACAGTCGGAAATAGTGGGATAGGAATTATGTGAGGTAGGATAGGATAGGAAAGGAATCAATTAGATAAGGATTAAGCGGGATCGGATAGTGGTAAAGGCTACAGATGAACCATTTCCTTACACAATTGTCTACGAAACTAGAATTCTATGGGGCTTGGGAACTATGTTACGGTATGGGAAGGTGTTAAGCACCCATCGGCCCTTTTGATCTCTAGTGGTTTTATATATTTATTCTATGTTGGAGAACTTGGATGCTTTTACTGATAGTGTACTACTTTTTATAAAAATATAAAAACATGATATTTTGGGGAAAACGGGGAAGGGGGTGCAAACTTTGTATTCCGTAATCCGATTTTTTGAATTTTGTTAAAATATTTAATGACAAAGTTTAACTATAACATTTTGAAATCATGAGATCAATTCAGTATTGTTTCTTCGAGTAACAATATCAAATATCTTGTTTGGTTAATTTTAGAAAAATATTGGATTTTATCGAAACTGACTGGATATGGAATTTGAACTCTTGGAGGAGAGTATACCGGATATATTATAGTCTATGTATAAGACATAATTTATCCAGGTTTTATTCCTAGGTAAGTGTATCCGTTTTTTTTTTTTGAAAGTTTTAGTCGGACAATAATAAACTTACTTCTTCTAGTTTTGCAAATAATTTTTATCAAGATTTTTGTCAAGTTGTTTTATTTGAAAACAATAAACTATCGATAACGTGACAATAATTTAATTCAATTATAAAGTGGACAAAAATAAAAAATAAAATAAGTACACATATCTATAATTGAATTATTATAAGAGATCTTAGTTACCTTCCTGACGATATATATATATATATAAGAATGAAAAAGAAAAAAAATAATACGACAGAAGAGATTCTGGCAGATATCAGCTTTTCTTTTTTGGATATTTTTGAGAATTCGATTCCAAAATATGATACTTCGAGTGTTAAGACGTGGACTTAAGAATTTTCTCAGAAATTAAACGAATATGTAAATCGAATTTTAAGATCACTTGAAAATCAGAAAGTTGCAGAGAATAAGAGAGTTTTTCTAGCCCAAGAATTCTGTCCTCAACCCTTGGGGGTGCAAGCTTATTTATAGTGCTAGGAAAGTTTATCACACGACAATCCTCAACAGTTGGGAGATTGTTGCGAGACATATAGGCATATGTCGTGCGACTAATGGCTAAACTGTTGCCTTTGAAAGACTAATGTGTCAGAGGGTTGATGTTCTGTGTTTGACGAACTTGTCATGCCATAAACTTAGTTTGTCGCATGACAAACAACTTTGTCGTGAGACAATCCCCAAAACAAAATAGTTTGTCGTGCGGCAAACCTTCCTAAAAATAGTTTCTTGTGTGTGAGTGAAATTTGGACTCAAAAAGTAACTTCTGAGGGCTTTTAAGGTTCTTACGAGGGTCAAGAATTGGGGTATCTACATACCCTCTCAACTCAAGCTCCTTGCATGCAAGGAATTGAGGCGATTGGAAGAGACAATGATTCATAACTCCCGCAAGAACTCTACAAGAGTATATGCATTCAAAAATTGTTTTATAAATGATTGATGTTCTTTCAAAAAGAGGGCTTGCGAATGGTTTTGCCTCCGAAAAGGGCTTCACTGCCTCCGAAGAGGGCTTCGCTTGTAGAAAGGACTTATACTGCCTTCAAAGAGGGCTTCACTGCCTCCGGAGAGGGCTTTGCCTATAGAAAGGACTTACACTATCTCTGAAGAGGGCTTCATTGCCTCTAGAGAGGGCTTCGCCTATAAAAAGGACATACATGCCTCCGAAGAGGGCTTCGCCTGCAGAAAGGATTTACACCGCCTCCGAAGAACGCTTCACTGCCTCCGAAGAGGGCTTCACCTGTAAAAAGGACTTAAACTGCCTCCGAAGAGGGCTTCGCCTGTGGAAGGACTTACACTACCTCTGAAGAGGGTTTAACTGCCTCTGGAGAGGGCTTCGCCTATAGAAAAGGCTTACATTGCCTCCGAAGAGGGCTTCACTGCCTCCAGAGAGGGCTTCGCTGTATAAATGGCTTACGCTGCCTCCGAAGAGGGCTTCACTGTGTGCTGGTGAATTTGTCTCTTTGTAGGAACAACCGATGGGATGTTTATAAAGAAAGTTCTTTAAGGGTAAAAAGAGTTCACCGGGAGTTTATATACTCAAAACTTTGCCTATCCCCGTGTATTTTGAAAGCTAGTTTTGATGAGCTATTTCATTTCAAATGAGGAGTCTTTTACTATGAGTTTTCTTTACCTTTGTACTTTTATGTAGCGATGCTTCAATCTTTTGCTTGGTTCTAAGTCATTTCTTCTAACTTAAGCTAAGAAGGAGATCTATTTGTAAAAATCTCTGATCACATAATTTTTATTAGATATTCTGAGAAATTTGTGGGTCCATATATTTTTTTGTTTCTCGATGTCCTTATTTCCCCCTCATTTGGGAAGCCTTTTCTGCCTTTTCTGTTTTTGGCCAAGAGCTTGTTTTTTCCGTTTGGCGTAATCAAGAGCCTTACTCACCCAAGACGAAGCCCTGAGCCGGTTTAGCCTAGCTGTCACTCTTGGTGTGGCTTGCCCTGCCACTCTATTCATTTATGTTTTTCTTACTCACTATGGGCGCTCATGCGGGTTTTTCACTCTTCTACTCTTTTAATTTTTTATATTCCCGTATTATTTTGGTGTTATCTCATCGTCATTGCTAGTCTTCCAATCTTCCAGAGATCAGAGACTCCTTTTTGCTCTTCGTGATTGAAGAAAATACGTAGAATCTTGCACTGAATTATATTACGTGAGTGTGTGTTTTTATACACAAGTTGAGAAAAGTTATTTTGAAGTTCCCAAACTAGAAAAAATATGTGAAAAAGCCCCAAAAAATTTAAGGGAGGGGAGATTGTAGCGCGACAATTTGGTGGAGGGAATTTGTCGCGTGACAAAAGGACAAACGTACCAAGTATATATGTCATCTGCTAAGCTCATTCCACCTCATTCTCTCCTTTCTCATTCTCTCTATTTCCTCTCTTCCTTTCTCTCTTAGAGCGGGAACTCTACCGCTTTAGGATTTTTCAACTTTTTTCTCTGTTGTTTGGTTATCACGGACCCTACTCAGTCTAATAGACTATAGGGTGACTAGGAGGAGTTCACCTATACTCATGCGTAGAGTGTTTTACGCTGCAGCCCTCACCATGACGACTGGGCGGGTATTGACCAGTACAGTGATGACAAAGTGGACCGCGGCCGTGCTGTGTTCTACCGAGACATTACTAGAGCTGCCCATATATCAGACATCCCTTGGCTTTTCATGAGATCCGTCGCCGATCATGGGCACGCTTTCTAGGAATTTTTTTGGTTTTCCTTTCCAAAATATGTGTGTATGTATATTGCGTATGCTTGTGCTTGGTGTGAATATAAAATATTGTCTGTAGACTTAGGATACTTTCCATGCTTCTTTGTTCATCCCATTAGCCGTTCCTTACATTTTTTAGAAGAACAAATGTTAATTCACATAAGTTTACTACAAAACAAAAATCCAATTCGTTTGGAATTTTACATACTTTTAAACCTTCATAATGTAAAAAATACAATCTTATGTAAATGGAAAACACATAAAATACCCTATAGATCCTAAACCTCAAATAATTATACCAAAGTACCCTCAGGTTTTGAAAACTACATAATTTTACCCCAGATACCCTATAACTCTCAAATTACACCAAAGTACCCTCAAGTTTTGAAAATTACATAATTTTACACTAGGTACCCTATAATTCTCATAATTACACCAAAGTACCATAAGGTTTTTGAAGATTACATATCCTATAACTCTCATAATTACATTAAAGTACCCTTTCATTTTGAAAATTACATAATTTTACCTTATATACACTATAACTCTCATAATTACATTAAAGTACCCTCAAATTTAAAAAAATGACATAATTTTACCCTAAATACCCTATAACTCTCATAATAATGTACATATATCTGTTTGTAACTATAGTGGCATGGCCGTGGTTGGGGTTCTCTCAACACCATATCCGCTAAATGGCGATAGGCCCTAGTGCTGGTATAGGAGCTGTTGTTTGCGACACCATTAGGTTTCCTTTCTTGATGCTTTGCCGAAGTGGCTGCTAAGGCGACAGTCCTGGTGACAGGTCTTGCTTCCCATTGGTGGGATACTACACACACCATCCACTAAAGTTGGGGGAAGATGACGATGACACCGCTGGACATCTTTGCTTTGACCGAGATACTCTCGGGCGGTGTCTCTATCCAGATCAATGTATTGCTACGCCTTACCCCCGAGAGTATTCTTGGTGCCTTAGTGTGAACTCTAAAGAGGCGTGGCCCAGGCGACACTATCTGCTAAGCCATCTTGGTACAGTTTGGCGATGGAGAGGGCTAGAGTGATTACTATGGAGGATGTATAACTAGGCATGAGGCGCGTCAGTACCCTTGAGTCTTACTGTTGCTAATATTCCATGACCTGTTTGAGGATAGGGGTAGAGATACAGTCCATCTTTGGTGGTTGCCCTATATCCGAGATTTCAAAGCCATGTTTGACTATGATTGGGGCGGCTTTATCCTGGTCACTTTCTACAATGCAAAGGATCAAGTTTTGCGCTATATGGCCCTCAATCTTAAGGGCTTCCCTTTGCTGTGGAAGGTATAAATCTTTGACTTTCTGTTATATGTTCCAAGTTTATTCTCTGTTTATTTGTAATTGTGCTAATACTTTTTTTCTTTCTCTTAGAGTTGGTCCGTGGCTTACACCCGCCAGGGTCTCGCCCAAGTGGATCTCCTCGTGGAGAACAATGATTAGTTTTTGCTTCTCTACCGGTTCATAGCGGGTACTATCAATCTCCTTATGTATACCGGACTATAAAGACTGGCATTGCAGTTGTCTCAAATTTGCTAGAGGAGCATGTAAGTTCGTTTTTCTTTTTTTTTTCTATTCACCTATAATATTTGACATTGTTAATTATACTTGTACTGATGAAAATTGTTTCCCTTTTCAAATCGTGTTGGCTCCCTGGGGTGTCCCAGCCTTCACTTTGGCTATGCCCAGGCCCTAATAGCATTGAGGACTAGGCGGTTGATTCGAGACGAGTACGGCCTTACCTTTTATCTTGGTGAAAGAGTGATCCATCAGCATACACCGGCCATATAGCCTCAGATTTTGGTTTTCCCTCCAGCCCTGACGAGACGGGCTGGCGAGATTGCCTTGGTGGAGATTCTAGCGTTGGTAAACAAGCTTAATTTTCTGACATTCACCCAGGAGGGTGACTATACTGCTTTTACGGCCCCATACTTGATGAGGGAGCCGAAAGGGACTCAGGGTCGAGTCTTCTATAATCGATATAGGGTGTTAGGCGAGAATTCCAACTATATATGGGGCTAGCTACACTTGTCGATGACTATTCCGGGTCACGTGCCACTGGTCCCCAACCAAAGGGACAACGTATTAGACTCAGATGATGAGAACCCTAATGGGGATAGTTAGGTGGCCCTAACTGCAGGTGGTGGTGGTGATGGCCCCGAGGGTGGTAATGGACGAGGGGCAATTCTAGTTCTTGAGGGACCATCTCAGACGACACCTGGGGAGTGGCAGCCAAAGGCTTCGGGTGCTAAGGCCGAGGGTTTTCAGTTTCCTATCGGTCCTTCTGTATTTCTAAGGACCATCTTTGAGAAAGTTGAGGCTGAGGACAGGGGCAAGGGTTTCACTTAGAGATCCTGGGAGCCTGAGGATCTGAAATCTAGTTCTAGTTACGATCAGTTTGGGCAGACCCTTCCAACTGCTACCGCTACACCCTCGAGTGGGGGCTTGTTTTTTAGAAAGACAGCTATGGTGGATCCTTATGGGGTATAGACATTTGAGATATTAACCCCTCTTTCCCCTACTGCTATGGGCCATCTGGCCTGATCTCCTACTATGGATACTTCATCTTCTAGGCCTCCCTTAGTGCAGACTCGTGAGGAGGGTGGGTCTACTTCTACTGTGGCTATGGTGGGACCTACAACTCCTTCGGTTATTTTGATCCCTCTCCCTCAAGACATTCTCTATGTTAGCGTAGGTCTTCGCCGGTATACTATCCCAAAGTTACCTTTCCCGGATAGTACTTTTGACTTCTTGGGTGGGTAGACTGACGATGAGGTACTTTTCCCTCCTCTGTTTCTCTTAGATTTCCTTTATCTATTATTTTATCCCTATCAACTGTACTAACATGGTTTCCTCTTTTTTATGTCCTCAGGTGGTGACTGTCCGTGTGGTTGAGTTACGGGCCATGTATGCACGATCCTTGCACAATTAAAACCTGATGTAGTACGTGGATCAGGGACCTCCCTCTTATCTCAACGACTATCGGGCATTGCAGGCATCCATTTGCATAGACGACCCTATGATTTCCTTTCGATCGTAGTACAAGTCTTGGAGGAGTGGTAGCCATTTTTTTAGGCATTCACGATCCTCAGTGATTCCATCATCGGATTCTCTTCGAACTGCGGGTGCTTCTACTCCAGTTGCGGAGACTTCCCGGGCCACACTAGCAGTAAACCCAATTAAGCCCATTCATCTTTCAGAGGAGGTTTTTGCTGACAATGAGAGCGTGTCGAATAGGAGATTAGATTTTTTTAGTACTTCTTACACATTAGTTTTAGCACTAAGACATATATTTGTTAGTTTTGGATTTTTATAGATGCTACAAGTTTTTGTAGGATTTTTTTTATAAATCTTTATAAATGAATGCTTATTCTTCCTTATAAGTTGTGGATGCATGATTTATAAATAATAAAGTGCAGAAAAAAAGTTAAAATACCCTATGCTTATATCAGGAGAATGTTCTAATGGTTCCTATAAAAGAACAAAGTAAACAAAACGCAAACACAAGCAGTTCTTTTGGCAAATGATCTTATAGGCCTCAAAAAGTAAAAGAGAGAGGTATTTTAAAGGTTTGTGGCGCGACGATCCTCCTTGGATATGGGTTTATTGTGTGACAATCCTCCTTGAGGTTGATTTGTCGTACGACAAACATGCACATGACTCCTTTTTTGCTATAAATACTCCATGTTCCTTCTGTCATCCCCACACTTACCTTTTCTCTCATCTCCTTCATAGATGTAATGTCCTCGTATCGTACAAACTCTGATATTTTATATATCAAAGCCCGAGATGCCTTAGTATCCTCAGAGAATGGTTGAAACTTTGGTGTCTTTAGTCCTTTGGCAACGTGGGATTTTCAACCTGTAGATTTCTCTTTTTTACTAGTTGCCTCGGCTTTCTAGAGTCCGGCGGACCATCTCTTCCGCTTTGGATTAAATGAGATCTGCCCGAGTTTTGAGGAGTTCTCATGGATCTTGTGTTCTAATACGAGGTTCCCTATGGCTGTCCTAATAGAAGATATTAGTCCTCAGGATATGCTAATTATTGCACTGCTATCGATTCCCAAAATGGCCTGCGATCGTTTTAATACCGGAGGGCTGCTAGATTTACATCGGATAGTGAATTTCTTCCACTGTTATGAGGACAAGCCCTCATTCAGTACCAGTTGTACTGCTAGAACTCTAATTTTTCTGGCTTTTGAGATGTTACTAGTGACGGGTTCTACTTTGGTTGATCCGACTATCTCGAGTATAATATATCAGGCCAAAAATAAGGAGTCTATAGTACCCATCATTCTTGCTGAGACTCTGAATGGCCTAGATGCTCTTCGGGATGGATCCTCAGCCTTTCTCAGGGGAAGTCCGCACCTTTTATACATGTAGTTCTTGGAGAGTTTTCATTCAGTGGGATTTAATAGGGAGCGATTAGACAATTTGATTCACTTTTTTCGCCGGCCTCTTTCAGTGCTTTGACCATGTCTTCCTCTGCTTGGGCTGTGTAATTTTCTAAGAACTTCCATACGATCCAATGGCATATTCCATGGTGCAAGCTTAGGGAAATGGTGGTTGGTGTAGGTGGGCAGAACTATGTTCGGCTTAGAGGACTCTGGTTCATTTCGTTCTATCTCCGCGAGCATTTTCTTCGACAGTTCAACATTCCTCAAAACATTCCACTAGATTTAAACTACTTCTCTTATAAGCTTAAATTTATTACTCCACATGTTTCTCTATCTATAGAGTGGATATGGCATGGCCGATTGACCTGATAATTCAATCACGCTCGATTCAGTATTTCCTGGCCCCTCCGAAGAGATATCATCTGTTCTCACTAGCAATCACTGGAAGAACAACTAGTCAACGATCCTTATCAGATGAAATGGTTTCGATTCATGGATTCTAAGCCTACTGAAGAAAGCATTGTCATGGTTTATCAAATCATGGATGAGGCTCGAATTAACTTAGCCGTAGAGGACGCTATCTGGTCAGCTCCTAAAGCTTAAGTGATTTGTCTGTATTTTTCTAGTTTATCTGTAACCTTTGGTGTTCTGAACCACTGCTAAAATAATATAAGAGACTGCTTTTGTGGAAAAAGAATTTTATTATAATGCTTAAACTGGGCTTGAAGTCATTTCTTAGGTTGCCTACGTTCCCTATTTGAGTTTTAAAATAAAAAGTGAGTTGGGGAAGGTTTACGTATTTCTTAGATATACATGGTGTGATATATTATAATACCTTTTCAGGAATTTTCGGTTGACTGGTGAATGTAGTAATTGCCCATCCAAATCTGTAAGTGTCACTGCTCCCTCTATGTCGATTTATTTGACGATGTACGACCCAGTCCCAAACTTCCCTCTCGGGTCTGTGGATGGCTCTCGAATCTCTTTTAGCATAATGACGTTCTCACTGATGCCCCGATTCTTTACTTTCTTGTTGAAGGCCTAACGATCCTCTTCTGATACCCCTGATGGTGGTACACGGCTTTTAGTCATTTCTCGTATAGTAGAGCTAACTCATTGTAACAGGCCTATACCCATTTTATTTCATTGCCTTGGTTCTCCAATACTACTCTAAGAGAAGGGATCTCTAACTCGACTGGGAGGACGAACTTATATCCCATAAGTAAGAGAAAATGGAACAGCTTCAATAATGACTCTTTTCGGTAGTGCGATAACCCCATAGCGCATACGAAAGCTTCTATGTCCAGTTTCGGCAAATGTCATTCATCTTGCTGAAGATATTATACAGATTTATGTTGGCGGCCTCAATTGCCCCATTGGTTCATGGACTCTATGGAGAGGAATTGTGCTAGGTGAAACCATATTATTCTATAACTGCATTAGCTTTCCCTTCAAAGTAAGTGCCATTATCTGAGACTATCTCTTGTAGAACTCCAAATCGGCAAATGATGTTCCTTTGGATGAATTGGGCTACCTTTCTAGTATCAAGAGTTTTGAAAGATTCAGCTTCAACCAACTTGGTAAAATAGTCTACGGCTACTAGTATGAACTCATGGCCATTACTTGCTGTGAGAATCCGCAAATATGGCCCCCGGGTCTCAATCCCTAGTTTGGGGGCCTAAAGTATTGGAACGCATTCCGTTGCTTTATTTGCTTTGATATAAGGATAAATCCTATTTGTTCTATTTCAAAATGCAAGTGGGTTCATTCACAGTAGAAAATGTACAAAAAGTTTGTATAGGGGTAAAGGCCATAGGCAAGCTTTATCCCTACACAATGTTGTCTACGAAACCAGCATCCTATGGGGTTCGGGAACTATATTATGATTTGGGAAGGTGTTAAGCACCTATTCTGCCTTTTCAGTCTTTAATAGCTTTATATGTTGAAAAACTTGGATGCCTTTACTAAAAGAGTCAATTACTTTCCTAAAGTAATTTATAAATAAACCTGATTTTGTGGAAAACGAAAAAATGGATGAAAACCTTTGTATTCTGTGATCCGATATTTTTTGGTTTTCTGAGAAATGAAGTATAAATGACAAAATTTATAGTTTGGGAATTTTAAGAGGAAGTTCTAGTATTATTTCCTCAGATAATGATACTAGTTTTACCTTTGTTTCGGTTATTTTGAGAAAAGATCAGATCTTTATCGGAATTGATTTGATATAGATTTGAACTCTTAATGAGAGTGTATTAGGTATATCACAGTCTATGTGGAACACAAGGTATACCCGATTTTAATTCCTAAGCAAGTTTTGTCGTTTTGGGTTTGAAAAACTTGATTTTATCCTAACGACAATGTACTTACTTTTTCTAGTTTTTCAAAATGGTTTTATCAAGATTTTGTTTTGAAAACAGTAAACTATTTGTAACTCAATAATAATTTTATTCAATTAGAAAGTAGACAGAACAACATATATAAATAAATGAAAAACAAGTACACTAGTATACAATTTTAAATACTAAAAGAAACTTTCTTTACCTTCCTGGCGATATAAATAAGAAAGAAAGAGAGAATATAATGCGACAAAAGATAATCCGACGGATATTAGCTTTTCTTCTCCAGATATTGTCGAGAATTAGACTCCAGAATACAATACGCCAAGTATTGAGAAAGGATTCAGAGATTCCTCGAGAATTTGACCATAATTACTTAAACTTGATAATCTTAGAAAAAATACGATTTTAGAGAGAGATAATAGCACTTTCTTAGGGGACAAAATTGATATCTCAAAACCCTTGGGGTGTTGGCCTATTTATACTGCTCGGGGGAAATTGTCACGCAATATTCCCCACAAAAGTGGAAATGTCGTGAGACCAATGGGTATATGTTGCGCGATATTCCCCTGAACTGACGTCCCTAACAGATTGATGTGTCAGGGAGTCGATAGTCTAGGTCCAGATTGTAGCACGACAAACCCCTCCGAAAATAGGTTTGTTTGGATATAAAACTTCTCGAAGCAGTTTATAGTGTGTGGGTGAGTCTTAGACTCAAGAAAAGTGCCTTTTTGAAGGCTTTTAGGATTCTTGCGGGGGGTCACAAGTTGGGGTGTCTACACTTGCTTTGGGCGATATCTTCTCGATAATGTTGATTCCCCAGGTTGCGAAAGGCCTGCGAGTACTCATGTTGTACAACTCCTTTGGAAGAAGTTTATAAGATTTAGCGTATATTTAATACTTATAGCAACGGTGCACATGATCATTGTAGTCATTTTGTAGAGTAGACCAAAAGTACCCTTGTTTGATTATCTTGTGAGGTAGTGTATGACCACTCATATAGGGCCCACAGTCTGCCATATGTATCTGACCCTCATTTGGACAAATTCTTCTTCCTTGAGACACTAAAGATGAGTTCCATCATAATTTCTCTTGTATAGCCTCTCAGCGTAGAGTATAAATCTTGATGCTAATCTCCTAAGCATAACATGTGTTTTATTATTTACTTGATCTGGGTACTAGTAATTTTTTAGCAAGTTCTAGATATCATAAAATTAGGTGGATGGGTACACAATCTCTTTACTTTTGAACTCGATGGCCATGTAGTGAGTTGGGCTAGTTCTTTTCTCTACTATAAGGATAATATATTCCATCCTCTTTGGGATATCTATCATCGAGGCTAACGTGGCTAGTACATCAGCAAAACTATTCTGGGAGCGGGGGATATAGTAAAACTCCGAGCATTTGAACTTCTCCACAATATCTTTTAATTTGGTGAGGTCGGGACTAACTTCTCATATTTGATCTTCCATTCCTTTAGGACCTCGTGTATTACCAGGGCTGAGTCCCCCAAAACTTGTATCCTTCTTATACCTTCTAGAGTGGGATTTTCGAACCAACTATCCAGGCCTTGTACTCGGCCATATTGTTGGTACAGGAGAAATCCAGATGGTATACAATTAGTGAGTGAGTTTGATCTTAAGAGATTAACAAAATGCCTATTCCATTTTCGTTCCAATTGGCAGCCCCATCGAAATACATCTTTTAGACTTCATCAGCTTTGAGATTTATAATGGCTTCATCTGAAAACTTGACCTCTTCCGCCATGTCACCCAACATTGGATTACTAACCAGGTAATCAGTAATGATCTTTCCCTTTATTAACTTTTATATCATACAATTCGAAAGAGCCGGCTTTGCCATACAATTCGAAAGAGCCGGCTTCTAAAAAAGGTACTTTAATGGGTTAATTCTGGACTTTAAGATAACTGAAAAAACCAACATGTAGTGACGGAGCTTTTGCGTTACCCAGGCGAGAGAAGTACAAGATTTTTCCAACAGCATGTAGTTCAACTCGAATGGTGATAGCTTCTTGCTGACGTAGTAGACGACCTATTCCTTTCGCGTGGTGGCCAAGTGTTGGGTTAGCATGGCTCCTACAGCTTCTCTATACAATAATAATGGTAACCCAGGTTGGGGTGGGGCTAAAATCGGAGGATTAGAGAGGTGGTTTTTGATCTTATCGAATGCCTCTTGACACTGCTTGTCTCATTCCCCCGATGATGACTTTCTTAGGAGTTTGAAGACGGGTTCATAAGTCTAGGTGAGTTAAGAGATGAATCTACTCATGTACTATAAGTTCCCAAAAAATTTGCGGGCTTCTCTCTTTGTTTAGGGTTCTGGTATTTCTTTGATGGCTTTAACTATGGTGGGGTCTACGTCGATACCTTTCTTACTGGCGACATAGCCTAGTAGCTTCCCTTTTATTACCCCAATACACACATTTCTAGGGATGAAGTCTCATTTGGTACTGACAAAGTCGATCGAAGAAGGCCCGTAAAGCCGGAATGTGGCTTTTTCTTTATCTTGATTTGATGATTATGTCGTTTACATGCACTTCAACCTCTTTGTGGATAATATCTTGAAAAATCGATGTAGCGGCCCCCTAATAGGTTGCCCCAGCGCTTTTCAGCCCAAATGGCATGACTATTTAATAGTATGTTCCCCACGGGGTGAGAAATGATGTTTTCTCCTGATGTTCTGGGTGCATCTTGATTTGGTTGTAGCACCGAAACCATCCACTAATGACTTCGATGCATGGTTAGCAATATTATCTACTATCAAATCTATGTTAGGTAGTAGAAATCGACTTTGGACAAGCCCGATTGAGATCTCGGTAGTCCACACACATACGAATTTTGCCATTTGCCTTTGGGACAAGCACAATGTTGGCTCAACATGTGGGGTGATCAATTACTCATAAGAACCCTATACTTAATTGTTTCATCATTTCCTCCTTTACATTCAGAGACCATTCTGGGTAAGCTTTCTTTGCTTCTATTTGACGGGTTTGAACTCTGGTTTAATATGGATCTCATGCATAACTATATCATTGTTTAATCCCGGCATCTCGTCGTAGGACCAAGCAAAGACATCAACTTACTCTTTCAGGGTTTGTATGAATTCTTCTTTTTGCACCTCGGTCAAATTGGCCCTGACGTGAACTTTTTTCCCGTCTTCCTTGGTTCTAAGGTTAATTACCAAGGTATCTCCTTCGGTACTTTGCTTGCGCTTATCATCCCCCTCAGGTTGTTTATTCATACTTTTTATATCAGTTGAGGCAATTATTGAATTAATGATATCAGAATACTGAAACATGGGGTCTTCTTTATTGATAATGGTGCACAAGGGTACGATTTCAAAAAACAAATTTGGGAGCGACTCCTCCCTAGTTTTTTCCTTACTCTCCTACTGTTGCTACCCTTTATAATTTCACTCTTTACCTCCCCCATTCTATCTTTGGGATCAGCGTGGATTAAGTACACTGGATCATCCCCCAGTATATCATCATCTAGGGCCATGATGTTGAAAAGGTCTCCGATCAATTTTTCCTTTTCATCTTAATCTTTTTCTTCTTTATTTTCATTCTTCGCCCTCAGTATCTTCTACTAGATCGATAGCTTGGTGGAGAAAGTGTGTATGATTTCCTTTTTAAGGTAGAGGTCTTTTTCATTGAAGATTTTCCAACCTGGCATTCTTTCTTCGTCATTGTTTCTCCAAGACTCTTGAAAGCCGCAAAAGGGAAAGTCTTCTCCCTCCTTGACGAAAAAATCCATTGAATGAACTGAAACTCAAATATTGATGATGCCCTTGACTTTATCCCCCACTATTGTCTTTATTGGTGCATTGGTACCCCAAGCCTTCTTTTTTGTATCTCATCACTGGCTCTGCTACCCCATTCCTAGGCTTGTTCCTGGTAGGTACTTCATCATCCTCAACATATGTGGGACTTTTGCGCTAAGACCAGAGACATTATCCGAAGGCAGATATTCTATTCTCTGAATAGTGAATGCCTATTCCTGAGGCTTATAAGAGAAGACTCCTAGCTATATACTCTGACTGCCAATTCTCAGGACTGGTAATGAGAGCTGTGACAAGGTCCTCTCCGAATTTCCTTGTATAGTGACCACTTCTCCTTCAAAAGGGATCTTAATTTTTTGATGCAGGGACGAGGGGAGTGTTCTGATGTCATGTAACCAAGCCTTTCCCAGCAGAAGATTGAAGTTAGAAGGTAAGTCGAGGATTAGAAAATTGGTTGAAAAGTTTCTAGGACCAACCAAGAGATCGATCCTTAAGGAGCCTAGAGCAGCCCTCCTCGTGTTATTGTAGGCCGTGATAGTTATTGCTGACAAAGAGAGTTCTGATTTCGTGATGCCTATACATTTGGCCGTTTTCAAATGGTATATATTTATGGTCGATCCATTATCAATGAGTACTTGTGGAATGATCTTTCCTCGAGTTTTATATGGAATGCTAGACTGTGTTTCCTTCCTAGAAGGGACATATCCTCTTCTAAAAATAACAGGCTCCTCTATATAGTGAGTGACCCGATTAGGCTTGGCAATTGTTCGGGGGTAGAGTCAGGAGATATGACTGCTTCATCTAGCATCTTGATAAAGGCAGCCCTCCCCCATTCTATCTTTAGGATCAACGTGGATTAAGTACACTGGATCATCTCCCAATATATCATTATCTAGGGCCATGATGTTGAAAAGGTCTCTGATCAATTCTTCTTCTTTATTTTCATCATCTTCTTCTTCTTCATTTTCATTCTCCTCCCTCGATATCTTCTACTGGATCAATAGCTCGATGGAGAAAGTGTGTATGATCTCCTTCTTGAGGCAGAGGTCTTCTTTATTGAAGATTTCCCAACATAGCATCCTTTCTCCATCCTTGTTTCTCCAAGGCTCTTGAAAGCCGCAAAAGGGCAAGTCTTCTCCCTCCTTGACAAAAAAATCTATTAAGTGAACTGAAACTCAGATATTGATGCCCTTGACTTTGTCCCCCGCTGTAGTCTTGATTGGTGCATTGGTACCCCAAGCCATCTTTTCTGTATCTCATCACTGGCTCTGCTACCCCATTCCTAGGCTTGTTCCTGGTAAATACTTCATCATCCTCAACATGTTTGTGACTTTTGTGGTAAGACCAGAGACATTATCTAGAGGCAAATATTCTATTTTCTGAGTAGAAAGTGCCTGTTCCTGAGGCTCATAAATGAAGCCTCCTAGCTATATACTCTGATTGCCAATTCCCAAGACTAGTAATTCGAGCTATGACAAGGTCCTCTCCGGATCTCCTTGTATAGTGACCACTTCTCCTTTAAAAGAGATCTTGATTTTCTGATGTAGGGATGAAGGGAGTGCTCTGATGTCGTGTAACCAAGCCCTTCCTAGCAGAAGATTGAAGTTAGAAGGTATATTGATGATTTGAAAATTGGCTAGAAGGTTTCCATGACCAACCAGGAGATTGAGCCTTAAGGAGCCTAGAGTGGCCCTCCTCATGTTATCGTAGGTCCTGACAGTTACCGTTGACAAAGAGAGTTTTGTTTCGTGTTATCAATGAGTACTTGTGGAATGATCTTTCCTCGAGTTCGAACCGTTATATGGAATGCCAGACTGTGTTTCCTTCCTAGAGGGGACATATCCTTTTTTGAAAATAACAGGCTCCTTTGTATAGTGAGTGACCCGATCATGCTTGGCAATTGTTTGGGGGTAAAGTCAGGAGATATGACTGCTTCATCTAGCATCTTGATAAAAGCAGCCCTATGGAGTCTAGAACCAATAAGGTGGCCTCAAATAGTGATATGAGCTTGAGTTTTCTTCAATTATTCAAAGACTCGGTCATCTCCTATCTTGTTAGAGGGAACTTGTTTTGCGGTTTCAATCGGTGGCGGCTGGTAAAACCTCCCTGAATAGGTAATCTGCTGGATCCATAAATATTTTGGTCTGAGTCTGCTGAGGTTGAGGGTTGGTTTACTTCTATCGACCAATTAAAAGAAGTGGGGCAGATCTCTGTCATACATATTATCTCCCTTTCTGCCTGTTTCTCTAACAATGACTTTTGATTATGGGATTTCCACTATTATTTTTACTTCCCTTGGGTCCATCCTATCCCAGACTTGCTAGGATTAGTTGTGAGTGCGAGTGGTTGGGGGGATTCCCTTATTTGGCTTTCCCAGGCCCTACCTAGGTATAAAGTTTATCTTGGCCATCCATTGGTCAATTATCAGGTTGAGACCCGATGTAACTCGGGAAACTTTCTTTAATGGCATGGCTAATGATTTCTTCTTTATACCTCGTCCACCTATTTTTGCTCGAACAACTGCAATCTGCTTATCAGTGCCTATTTTAATCTCGATTATTGGCGATGGGTAGGTTGGATCATCCTAAATGAGGCCTACAGAGTCAAAACCTTCTTCATTTGTGGTTAAAGCATTAATCCTGGTTGCCAAAGCATGGTTGGAAAGCGGGTTCTTGGTGACATTGGGTCCGCCGTGTAGAACCTTGTGTTTATATTTATGTTAATCATGTTGTATTAAGTAAATGTTGTGTGGAAATTGTTAAAGAATGATTTTGGTGGCCAGTCAATGGAAAATTTGATCATTCGGTAACATTGTGTCCGAGAGCTGTATTCGACGAATTTCGGGAAATTTTCCATCCATAATTTGGGAAAATTTTATATTAGAAAGTTGTAGATCTTTGAATTACCTTTTCATGGATATAAAGATCACCCCAATTAGAGTCCCGAGTGAAAAGTTATAGCCAAAATAAGAACAGTCCAGAACAAATCAAAGTTACCTGCGGATTAGTATTGTGATTTTGGCATACTGGTCTGGCAGTTAAATTTTGGGGAAGTTGTGACCCGCGAACCGGTATTGGGTATTTGGCATACTGGTATGCCAGTTACGCCTGTGCATCGACTTAAGCTCGTTTTAAAGTAACTTTTACTCATTTTTCACCCCAGCTTCGAGCAAAATACCCAAACACATCTAAGGATAGTTCTAGAGGGTTCTAGAGAGAGAAAGAGAGAGATATCTACACATTAATCCTTCCGTACCAAAGATTAAAGCTGCAAATCATCCAAACCTCCTTCTCTTTCACTATTCATCATCTTCTACCTTTGATATCCGCCATGCGATCTCGAGTGTAAGCTAGAGCTGCGCAGATTGGGATTTAAGGTTCAACGATTTGGGGCATTTTTCTATACTAGGAACGTGGTGACGCGAGAGATTTGGGATTTCAGAGGACCAAGCTTCGATTATCACATCTCCTTCTTCTTTTTCATTATTAAAATTGAGGTAAGGTTTATGATTTTAAAACTTAAAATCGAGGTTAGTTTTCATGGATATTGTTGTGTTTTGACCTTACATGCCTTATGAATCTTTATTATGATCCATACAATGAAGTTCTATGATTTATATGGGTACAAATGTATGACTTGAAGCAATAGATGCCATTTATACTGGATATTCTTGTATTATTAACTCATATGAAATATTCCATGGGTGTATAATTATGATAAGATGATATAAATGAATTATTATTTAATTATATATTTCATGGAATATGGGGTTGGATTTGTTAAAGTGTATGTGGCATAGGTGGCTTCAAATACCCATTCAGTGGCATGAATCTATGTTGCATCTTTACTGTGTCAACCGAAGGCTCTTAAATTATATGGCAAGCCTTGGATGAACTTATGGCTTGGAGTTCAATTGAATAATTCATTAAAAATGTATATTATCTATTATTGATTTGGAGAGCTTGTGTCACTCAAAAACAGATTCTCGATATAGATATATAGGGCTTATCGGGATGGAAAATAGGTAGGGCTCTGCGTCTTTGGGTTAAATATCCCTAAACTCTCGGGGAAAACAATGTTTGACCCCTATAAGCCACCGGTGAGGAGCCTGGGAACCTAGGCAATTGGTAAAGCACTATGGGTTCTATTGATATACGTTCATATGAAATGGGGACGGTTGGTCCCCTGGTATTACTGTGATGGCATCACTTTTCTGACAGCTATGGATTATATTCACAATTCGGATTTTCCATTATGCGGCAAACGGTTGACACAGGAGGGAACCTACATCAGCACGTTCATGCAATGTTTATGTTATGGTGATAATTAATAAATTGTATTATTAAACAAATATGATATGACAATGTGTTTAATAAACCTGTTTTAAGATATAATACTGTAACGCCCCGTATTTTCATTTGTGAGTTAATCCTTCCATTAAGCCCGGTTAAGGATTTATCGCCATTAGATTGTGAACATTGGGTTTTGAGCCTCTCGTATTTGACCCGACACCTCTAGCATATCATATTACATATATTAAGTTTGCAAGATCAATCGTTTCGTTATTCGGGTAGCCCGAATCGAAAACGGGAAGTAAATCGCGTGTTTTGAACTTTTTGGAAAAGTTAATTTTGGTCAACTTTGAGAGGCCATAACTTCTTTATCCGAAGTCCAAACGACTCCCCGTTTGAGGCCACGTCTTTATTTCAATCCTTTCTACAACTTTCATGTTTTGGCCGAGACCTAATTCTTACTCCCCGATGGCCAAAATTGGGTGCGAAGTTGAGCCTGTGACTAAACAGTAGAAATCTGTGTTGTGAATAGTGGAAGTCAACTACATGGCCTTTGATGTAGTCGACTACATGCACCTGGGCGAGATTTTTATATTTCTTTCATCCCCTTTCTTCCTCATTTGTACACAATCATTGGAGAGCTTTTAGAGAGAGGTTGGAGGTGCTATTTGGGGGTTTTGTGAGTAATTATCACCGCAATCAAGTCATCCTCCTAAATCACCATTCCTACACACTATTCATCATCTTCCTCCTTTTGATTCCTCCATTGCTACAAGTTAGGGCTTTTGGCAAAACTTGGACATCTTGCACCAAAGCTCGGATTCATCGCATCTAGCTCGAGAAAAGCTTCATACAAGGTGGGAACAATATTACTAAACCTATCTTTTAACTTATTACTCATTGCATCAAAGATTTGCATACCCAAATGGGAATTCTCTTATAAAACCCTAGGTTTTAGTGATTCCATGTGTATGGGTTAGATATATCCCAAATTAACGATGCATAATGATAGGTTAATACTCCAACAACATTATTTATTAATTACTTACATGCTTTGGCATATATATGTTAAGTTTCCTAATAAACCCACATAGAGGCTAAGCGTGTATACTAGGTAATTGGGGATATTGGAAGTTTTGAAGGTTTTCACTTAATAATTGGTGGATTAAAGGTTATACAACCTAGATAAACATATTCATGCTTGTTAAAAAGGGGAAATGGACCTTATCCTTGAGATTTCTCTACAAAGCCTACATATACAAAACCTAGCTTTAGTCAATCCTTGGTATACTAGTACAAAAATGTCCAATGGGTAATGACTTGCATTAAATCATTAAATTGGCACCCTAAATGTGTTGTAGGCGAGAATTGTGAGAGCGAAATTTGACGTAGGGGCAAGTGACGAAGTCCAGCGCGTTGCATATACTTCGGTTATGTGATAATTATACGACTATACCTAGTTTTGGTGGAATAGGGTAGATATCCGGATTGTACCCATAAGGTATCATCCTAATCATTGGAACGCGTGATAACGACGCATATGATAGGCCGATGGGCTTTAACACCTGAATGACCATATAGACGATGATTATGATTATGATTATGATAAGTGAATGGTGGGCTATTGTATATTATATCGATACGAAATGCATTATATGTGATGACGATGAGATTAATGAACAATATGAGTAATGTGTGATTGTATATCTATTCTTTATATGTGATGGCACGTTGTGATAATTATTTATATATTTGTGATGAATGGATTGTGATTGTTATCATTGTTATTATATTTAGCCTTGGGAGACAGGATTGGACCATGTAGGGTGTCCCTACCTTGGAGGTAGAAAAATCCGAGTTTCATATCAGCCTTGGGGGCTAACCACTAAGTGGACCTGGTAGGGGGTCCCTGCCTTGGGGGCAAAAAAACTCGAGTTTGCCTGCTGTCTCTGTGCACAGTAAACCTAAAGAAAAATCCTAGTTGGTTGATTATGATTATGGAGATTTATTATGATATATTCATACTGGTGTATTCAACCTCCCGATGGTGGAGAGAGGGGATGTACTCCTAGGGTTTATAGCTTCCCTGGCTGCGGATTAGTTTGTGTAGCTCCGTCCTTCAACGGACATACCTACACGAGTATCCCACTTGTTAAATATTTGGAGCGTAGTCCCTGGGAAAATGGCCTGCATGGGGTTAACTCCAAATGAAGTACAAGTTAGGATCAAGTCCCTAGGTAGTTCGTTCGTTAGGAGGATACATGATTTGTTTAGAGCTTAGGGGCCTTCAGGAACCTGAGTTCTGGGCCCAGTGTATTGCGTGGGTAAGCTAAGGCTGGATACTAGAGCTATGAAAGTGTATGTGTATGTATATGTTCTTTAGCATATTTTATGTCATTCGTGGGAAGTATTGATTTATCATATGGAGCATACGCTTTAGAAATTATAGAATGTCAGAAGCCTTATAGCAAGCCAATTATGGATGAAATAATGTATTTAAAAGAAAAACTGTAACTATGAATACTTGGCTTAGAAGATTAACCTACATCACACATTACTGGATAATTGAGGAACAGTCTTGATACTTGGGATAAAATGCCTAGTGGGGTCTAGCACACATACAGGATGAATTACATTCCACTTCATCATATCATTGTACCCTACTAAATATCTATTTTTATTAAATAAGATACATATGTTTTCAAATGAAAACCTTATCTTCTATATTAACCCTTATAGTTTCCACTGAGCCCGGATTTGGCTCATTCCTTCCTTTTCAACAGTTTTGCAGGATCGTACTCAAGGGCGGCACGTGTGGCACGTTTATAGAAGCTCTGATGACCCCAAACTATTTTGTAGTCCTTTAACTTAAGGACTATGCCGTAGAGGCTTGATATTATATTTTAAGTCGTTTGTATTCTATATAACTTGGTGTTTATTGAAAAAGGGATTTCGAATTGATTGTATCTAAAGTAATATCATATGTGGAGTGTTTTTAATAAATGTTTGTTTTTGAAATGACATGGATATATAATACTCTTTTGTTTTACAGGACGGATATCATATTTTTATAGACTCCACATGCCAAAAAATTTCTAAATAGATTTTTACTTATTTTCTTATAACATACACCCGTCGTCGCGTACGACACCGTGATTAATCGGATCCTGGAGGTGAAAATCTCTTAACGGGATTCGGGGCGTCATAAATACCCCATAATTTTCTCCCCTACTGAGCAAATAGCTCACCCCGTTTTCTAAATAACCTAGGTACTCAGGAGTCCAACGATCATAAAGATGCGACGGGTTCAAGGACGAAGTAGAGGCTCTGATGAAGCAAACATTTTTGTGATGTATATGTCTTAACGGGAAGCCACGGCTAACCCGGAATGTTGTATATATTTTTACACTTAGTTAGTTTTGTATAACTGTTATATGCATATATGAAGGTTAATTTATCGTTGTATACTCCATGCTTGATTAACACGCGCCATACATGTTGCTTTGATTTCTTGTTTACTTAACTACCCATTTTAGTCATTCTAAGATGGGTTATAACACTCTAGGTTTTAATTACGGGTATTATCATGCTAATTAAGACGGAGGTGTTATAATTTGGTATTAGAGCATATGTTTTGCAATTACTTAGGTTGTGGGACGAATTTCGTAGAGTATTGTAATAGATTGTCTTCTTGTTAGTATATGTGTATTGAATTGTCATGACGTTCTCCTTCTTGTTTTCGTATAGAATGATGACTCCACTAAAGTAGAACGCCACCCATAAGAGTTCTACCTCCGGAGAGTTAGTAGATGTTATACGTGCAATGGCCCGATAGTTGGCCAACGTGTTAAGAAATATCGAACAACCCCAGGGTAGAGTCCAAGAGAATAGGGCTGTGGTGGCCCTTGATAAATTTTAAAAGTTAGCCCCACCAACGTTCAACAGGGTGTTGGGTCTCGATGCGGTAAAGTTATGGCTCGATCAAATAGAGATAGCCTTCAATGTTATGAGCTTACCCGATGACCTGAAATTCAATTTGGGGACTTACCATTTGGTTGACCAAATTGGTATTTGGCGGAGAAATGTGTTAAAGAGAACAGATGCTTCTACCTCTTGGGAACAATTCACTAAGTTGTTCTTAGAACATTATTTTTCTCCGGTTCACTACAGTATGAAGAGAGATAAGTTTTGTTCCCTAATCCAAGGGAACACGTCCGTGACAGAGTACGAGATAAAGTTTAAAAGTTTAAGTTATTTCAATAAGAGTCTAGACAACGACCGGAGGAGAAAATACATTTGTTCCTAAAGGATTGAAACCTTATATTCGGGAAAAAGTGTACCGCTTGAATCACGATAGTATTGCTAAAGTCGTGACAATGGCGATGAAAGTAAAACATGAAAGAGCCGATGCTAGTCGATTTCTTGAGAAAAAAAGAGGTACTGAGGGGAAAAAGCCGGGTAGTTAAGAGAAAATATACAAGAGTGATTTCGGGTCCTCTAGTGGGAGTTACAGTAGAGGTCAATTTTCAGGTTTGGGTAGTGAAAACCAGGGGTTTAGGGAAATAGTCTGTTATGGGTGCAGTCAGGTAAGGGCACTTCAAGAAAGAGTGTCCAAATGTGAATCGAGAGTAATAGTCGTCCCAGCCTTCCTATAGTCAACCATAGTCTTAAGGATTGAGCTGCACGGGTAGTGTAGGGCAATCTTCCTCAACTAGTCAAGGTGGTCAGGGTCATGGGCAGAGTTAAAGTGGGTCCCGTGGTGGTCGAAGTGCGTACTCTCGGGGTGGTGGCATAACACAGGGTTGGGTTTACATGTTGACACAATCGGAATAACCTGTGGCTAAAGTAATGGATGGTATTGTTCTATTCTATAACACTTCAGTTAAAGCTTTGTTTGATATTGGTGCTTTTCATTCGTTTATCTCGCTTGCTTTGGTTGAAAGATTGGGATTTAGTGCTGAACCATTAAGTGCACCTTTGTGGGTCGGTACACCCATTGGGAGTAGAGTTTGCTTGGAATCCATTTGTAAGAATTTCTCCTTGAGTATAGGAGAATTTTTGATAAAATTCGATCTCATTGTTATAGAAATGGGAGATTATGATCTTATTTTGGGTATGGATTGCTTAGCTACTTTCTATGCGGTAATTGATTGCTTTCAACGACGGCTGACGATTCCGTTATCGTATAGTGAAGTTTTGATTTTTCTATGTGAACTCGAGTCACTTGTTTGGTGTATATATCTGAACCCCAGAGAACAATGGAGTTACTTTAGGTGGTTGGCTAGTATCGTAGCACGAGAGGGGGACAGTTCTTGTCCTTCTGATATTCCCGTGGTTAGGGAATTTTTTAACGTGTTTTCTTATGATCTTTTGGGTCTACCCCCACATCGGGAAGTGGAATTTTTTATCGATATCATTCCGAGCATTGCACCGATATCCTTAGTTCCTTACCATATGGCTCTTGCCGAGTTGAAGGAGCTGAAGATTCAAATTGATGAACTACTCTGGAAGGGGTTTATTAGACCAGCATGTCTTCGTGGGGCGCACCCATTTTATTTGCTAAGAAGCAAGATGGGTCTTTGCGTTTATGCATAAATTATCGTTAGCTAAACCGGGTCACTATTAAGAACATGTATTCGTTGCCTCAAATCGATGATTTATTCGATCAATTGTAGGGTGTTGTTAGGTTTTCCAAGATTTCAAACTATCATCAGATGTTAGTCCGTGAAGAAGATATTTCAAAAATGGCGTTTTGTACTCGATATGGCTATTATGAGTTTTTGGTGATGCCATACGGGTTGACGAATAGGCCAGCTGTATTCATGGATTTGATGAATCATTTTTATCATCGTTACCTAGATCATTTTGTGGTGGTCTTTATAGACGACATTCTTATTTACTCTAAATCCAATGAAGACCATGAGAATCATCTTCGTTTATCTCTTTAAGTTCTTTGGGATCATAAGTTATATGAAAAACTTAGTAAGTGCGATTTTTAGATGTCAGAAGTCAAATTCTTGGGATATGTCATCTCGAGAAACGGCATTACTGTAGAACAGGGGAAACTAGAAGCGGTCCTAAAGTGGGAGAGACCTCGAAATGTAACCGAGGTTAAGAGTTTCTTGGGTTTCGCAGGATATTACCATTGGTTTGTTAAAGACTTCTCTCGTATAGCCTTACTGTTAACTCGCCTAACTCATAAGGGTGTTCAGTTCGTTTGGGATGAGTCATGTGAGAAAGCCTTTCTGGAACTAAAGGATAAGCTTACATCCGCTCTAGTTCTTGTTCTACCAAAGCGGGTAAAGGGTTATACATTATACTGCGATGCCTTTATGCTTGGTTTGGGTTGTGTCCTGATGCAAGAGGATCACGTTGTGGCGTATGCTTCTCGTCAACTTAAGCAACACGAGAAAAACTATTAGCTTCTCTTCAACTTAAGCAACACGAGAAAAACTATCCCACTCACGATTTAGAATTAGCCGCCGTTGTCTTTGCCCTTAAGATTTGGCTCCATTATTTGTATGGCAAGAGATTTGAAATCTATTCCGATTATAAGAGTTTGAAATATATCTTCACCCAAAAAGATATGAATCTTAGACAACGTCAGTGGATAGAATATCTATAAGACTATGATTTCACTTTATAAGATCACCCGGGTAAGGCTAATGTGGTAGCTAATGCCTTGAGCCGAAAATCTCAAAGGTCCTTAGCTACATTACGGTGTCGAGAGTAGAGACTGAGAGAAGAGCTGCAATGATATAACCTTGTGGTGAATCGTGATGGGAACCAAGCCTATTTGTATAATATGATTACCCAATCAGTAATTCAGCAACGGGTAATCGAAGCCCAATGAGTAGATGAGAAACTTCGAGAAATATGTGATCATTTGGCTACGGAAGCCGAATATGCTGGGTATAAACTTGGGACTGATGGTGGAATTTGGATTCGAGATAAGTTGGTGGTACCAAAAGACTCAAAACTTAGAAATGAAATTCTAAGTGAAGCACACCATTCCGAATTCTCTATCCATCCCAGTGGTACAAAGATGTACCGGGACTTGTGTCAAAACTTCTGGTAGAGTGGAATGAAGAAAGATGTCGCGAATTACGTGAGTAGATGTATGACATGTCAATTAGTGAAGGCTGAACATCAAAGGCCTGCAGGGCAACTTCAGCCATTAACCATACTCGAGTGAAAGTGGGAACATGTGATTATGGATTTTGTTTCGGGATTACCAAGAGCGTTAGGTGGTCAGGATACAATTTGGGTAATTGTCGATAGATTAGCTAAGTCTGTTCATTTTCTTCCTATTCGGAACAACCAGAATGTGGAGAGTTTGGGGAAGCTCTATGTTCAGGAGATAGTTAAGCTTTATGGGATTTCGCTCACCATTGTGTCGAACCGAGATCCTGGTTTTACATCTCTGTTTTGGGGAAATCTTCAAAGGGCTTTGGGGACTCAATTGAAATTCAGTACGGCGTTTCATCCGCAAACCGATGGATAATCCGAACGAGTTATCCAAACACTCGAAAATATGTTAAGGGCATGTGTCCTCGATTTCCAAGGAAATTGGATAGAACATATGCCGTTAGTTGAGTTTGCCTATAATAACAACTTTCAGGTTAGTATAGGCATGGTGCCTAACAAAGCCCTTTATGGTCGCCCATGTAGATCCCCAGTTTGCTGGTATGAAGTCGGGAAAAGAGCTCTGCTGGGTCCATAACTGGTGGAAGAAACCACTGAAAAGATCAAAATTATCCGACAACATCTCTTTACCGCCCAAAGTTGGCAGAAAAGTTATGCCGACAGACGTTGTCGTCTGTTAGAATTCAAAGTCGGTGATCACGTGTTT
This sequence comes from Lonicera japonica, assembly GCA_021464415.1. Lineage (NCBI taxonomy): Eukaryota > Viridiplantae > Streptophyta > Magnoliopsida > Dipsacales > Caprifoliaceae > Lonicera > Lonicera japonica. Next base: position 68,080,213 of record CM038464.1, read on the forward strand.
TTTAAAACCAAACCCTGTTTCGGTATTATGTGATTTGGTAGTAAGAGGAAGTTGTATCCTCGATACATCGGCCATTCAAGATTCTATAACAAGTCGAGAATGTCTCGTATCGGCTAGATTTGCCACCACAGTTATCTAATGTTCACAATGTCTTCCATGTATCAATGTTGTGTCGGTACGTTCATGATCATTCCCACATTATTTAGTGGGAAAGCCTCGAATGTTAGATGATGGGACTTATGAAACCCGCCCGATACAGATCTTAGATCGTCGAGATCAAGTGCTTTAAAACAAAGTCATTCCCTTGGTCAAAATCTTGTGGTTACATCACGGAGCCGAGGAGGCAACGTGGGAATTAGAGACTAAGATTTGTAGTAAATACCCAGAACTGTTTAATTAGTATATAATATTTAAATTCCGAGGGACAAATTTTATTTAGTGGGAGAAATTATAACACCATGAGTCAATGTTAATATTAATCATGTTGTATAAAGTAAATATTGTTTGGAAATTGTTAAAGAATGGTTTTGGTAGCCGTTTAATAGAAAATTTGATCATTCGGTAACATTGTGGCCGAGAGCTGTATTCGATGAATTTCTAAAAATTTTCCTTGCATAATTTGGGAAAATTTCCTCTTAGAAAGTCGTTAAAGTAATACTGCCTTTTCATTAGGGGTTTTTACTATTCCAGGAATGTGGTGTCGCAAGAGATTTGGGATTTCACTGGACGAAGCATCGACTATCACCTCTTCTTCTTCCTTTTCATTAGTAAACTTGAGGTAGGTAGTTTTATGATTTCAAAACTTAAAATCGAGGTTAGTTTCATGGATATTATTGTGTTTCAACCTTACATGCCTTGTGAATCCTTATTATGATCCATGCAAAGAAGTTATATGATTTATATAGGTATAAATGTATGATTTGAAGCAATAGATGCCATTTATACTGGGTATTCTTATATTGTTAACTCCTATGAAATATTTCATGGGTGTATAATTATGATAAAATGATATAAATGAATTAACATTGAATTATATACTTCATGGAATATGGGTTTAGATTTGTTAAAGTGTATCTGGCATAAATGGCTTTAAATACCCATTCAATGGCATGAATCCATGTTGCATCTTTATTGTGTCAACCGAAGACTCTGAAATTCTGTGGCAAGCCTTGGATGAACTTATGGGTTGGAGTTCAATTGAATAATTCATGGAAAGTGTATATTATCTATTGTTGATTTGGAGAGCTTGTGTCTCTCGAAAATAGATTCTCGATATAGATATATAGTGCTTGCCAGGATGGAAAATAAGTAGGGCTCTGCGCCCTTAGGTTGAAAATCCCTAAACTCCTGGGAAAAACAATGTTTGCCCGCCTATAAGCCACATGTGAGGAGCTCAGGAACCTAGGCAATTTTCAAAGCACTATAGGTTCTGTTAATATACCTTTATATGAAACAAGGACAATTGGTCCCCTGGTATTACTGTGATGGCATCGCACTTCTGACAGCTATGGATTATATTCATAATTCGGATTCTCCATTATACAGTAAATGGTTGACACGAGAGGTAACTTGCATCAACACATTCATGCAATGTTTATGTGATGATGATGATTAAGAAATTGTACTGTTAAACAAATATGATCTGACAATGTTTTAATAAACCTGTTTTAAGATACTGTACCCCGTATTTTTCTTCCCTACTGAGCAAATAGCTCACCTCGTTTTCTAAGTAACCCTGGTACTCAGGAGTCTAATGAGGATAAAGATGAGACGGGTTCAGGAATGAAGTGGAGGCTCTGATGCAGCAAACATTTTTGTGATGTATATGTCTTTACAGGAAGCCATATCTAGCCCGAAATGTTGTATATATTTTTGCACTTAGTTAGTTTTGTATAACTGTTATTCACATGTGTGAAGGATAATTTATTGTTGTATACTCCATGCTTGATTAACACGTGGCATGCATGTTGCTTGTATTTCTTGTTTACTTAACTACCCATTTTAGTCATTCTAAGAAGGGTTAGTAACACTCCAGGTCTTAATTACGGGTGTTATCCTACTAATTAAGATGGGGGTGTTACATGTTGGGTGCGGGAATGGTTCCATCCTCGATTAACTCCCAGATGTCGAAAGGCCAAACAACGATTCGTGTCATGGCCGACAGCTTGATGATATAAACAACTCTCATTCATCCTTTAAGTAGGAGGAATGGGAGTTTTTGGGGGACTAGGATTAAGTGGGGTAATCTGTCTGGCATTCAGTAGTAATTCCAAGTTTTTGGTTAAGGTAGTAGGGAGAGTGCTAAAGTTCCTTTTCTTCCTACCTTTAGTGTTCAAGGATTCCGCTTGTGTGGGCTTGTTCATATAGGTGTTTGCTGTTATTGAAATGGGTTTTGTTGACATTGATAGGCAGTCAATTGGTTCACAACTAGAGTGGTTGTCTTCTCCCCGACAAAAGAGGCTTTCTTGGTTTGTGCCTCTGCTTTCTTGGCAAACTCATCTTCTACTTGGGAGCCCATGCTTAACAGGGCCCTGAAGTGTGGGAAAACGTACTTCCCCATGCAGTTCATAACATCGGGAGTAAAATTATTCTGTATTATTTTTAGTTGCTTTTCTTTATCTAGTCACTTTGACATTTGAGAGGCCATTTATCTCCAATGGGTGATGAAGTCGCTAAAACATTCATTTTCGCCTTACTTGGCCATCTCCAAGTGTTTACGGGTAATTTCTAAGTCTTTATTCGACCCGTACTTTATGATGAACTCCTTAACAATGTCTTCCCATTTTTTGTCTGGTGCTTTTCTACGTCGAAGAATTTCAGGGCTGCTCCCGTGAGAGTCATACGAAAAGCTTGAACCAACTCGGGTTCTCCACATCCTGACACTTGTATAGACCGAATATAGGACTGCAGATGTTTTTTTTGGGGGGTTGTACTGGTGAATTTTGTAATGGGAAGGAGCTTGAACCCTTGGGGGTAGTCTTACTTAGGGTATAGGGAGAATGCGTTCATATTTTTGACTTCATCTACTCCTTTCTTCTGTGAAATCCCCCATTGCAGGATCTTCATCTGTTCTTTCAGTTTCTTCAATTCTTTGCTTTCTTTAGATGGCTTTTCTAGTGGCTCTCTAGCTATTATAGACTCTGTGTAAGCTGCCCAAGGTCGTTTAACATCTTGGAACTCGTTCAGAGGGCTTGGGGGCTATGGGTGGGGCAGGTCTCAAAGGGAACAGCGGCCACTGTTGGTAAGGAGGTTCAAGGCCTTGTTGGCCCTGAGGTTGCGGCCAAATGATCGTCTGTTCTTGTTGCTGATAGTGGGGCCAGAGTCCGGTGCCCATTAGACTTGGTTATTAGGATCTCGTTAAACAGGACCTCGTTGAATAGGACTCAGTGGTTGCGTAATGTTTCCTGGAGCGAGTGGCGGTAATTCTTGACTGGGATGGAGATTTGGTACTTGGAGTCGTGATGATTTCCCTTGATCACGATTCGATGGTAAACGTTCATAACCCAGCGTTGCAATTCGTTTGGCTGACAACTCTTCTATTTGAATTCAAGTTTTTTACTGCTCGGTAGTGATGCTCACCAAACATTGACTGACTGACATTAGTAAACGATGCATATTTTTTGGAGTCAGCTGAGTCCTTGGTGCCTCGGCTAGGCTCTGATCAACTATTATAATTTTTGGCTCGTTCGACATGATCGGCGTGCTTGGTCTCACTAATCTTCCTGTTTGATCTCGCCAGACCCAACCTTCCAGACTGTAGTCTTAGGGATGTAGATAAAATCACGTGGCAAAGATGAAGGAAGACTTTGGAGTGACTTAATTTTTGCCAAAAGAACTACTAAGAAAAATAACAACAAGACAAGCCTCGGGTTTTGTAAAGATCATGAGTAAAATAAGCTGTAAGGTGGTACATCCCCTATGGCTGACTGACATGTGTTTTTCTTCGACTCGATCTTATATGCAGTGTAGGTGAACGTACGGTGAAGGCTCCAGGCTCCAACCTATTTGGCAATATCTCGCGATATATACCCCAGAGGCTGGTACGTGCGAGAGTCTTTTGATGTAATTTCTTGGTACGTGAGTGCTCTCGTCACTCAATATACCTTGGGGGCATACTTGGCCAAGGAGACTGGAAGTAAATGCTTTCGATTTATGTTGGCCCAAGCGAGCCAAACTCATTTATAATACTTCTGAAGGTTTGGGATGAAAATCACATTTGTAGAACCATGCATGAATAGTGATGTATGTGAAAGATTTTTGAAATGTTCTATTCACAACTATCTTTATTTTTTAACGTGTATTTTGAAAACCTCATTTTTTTGTATTTAAAAAGATATTTCTTCATAATTAATTAACAATAATAATGATAAAAAAAAGTAGGGAAAGCAGTAAAAGCATGCATTCAAAATATAATAAACAAAAGTCCACATATAAGAGCCTAGTTTTCTTTTTGGTCCCCAGCAGAGTTGCCACTATGAGAATCCGCAAATGCGGCCCCTGGGTCTCAACCTTAATTTAAGGGCCTAAAACGTCTGAACAGATTCCATTGTTCCATTTACTTCAATAAAACGATGAATTATGTAATACCCTATACTTTAATTTGTTTTAAATCAGGTTTGGTGTAGCATAATTTAATTATATTAGTTGTATTAGATTCTTCGTTTCTTATTCGATTAAGGTGCCATTCGCATGAGTGTTTAGGTTTCATACTATTCTACAACTTTCATGTTTTGACCAAAGTCTAACTCATGCTCCTCGTTGGTCAAAACATTAAGCGAATTAGGTCGGTTAGTAATAAATTCTGGTCATTCCGTAGCGCTTCCGCAGAGCGCTGTCTTCGGTGAATTTTTGGGAATTATCTATCCAGAATTTGGGAAAAATTTCTCGTAGGAAGTTGTAGATCTTTGAATTACCTTTTCATGAATATAAAGATCGCCTCATTTAGAGTCCTGAGCAAAACGTTATGGCCAAAATACGAATAGTGCTCCAGAGCCCTAAAGTTATAGCGAACCGGTATGGTGTTTTTGGCGTACCAGTCCGGCAGTAAATTTTTGGAAAATTTGTGCCCCACAGACCGTTTTTGGCATACCGGTTCAGTCCGACCGTAAGTTATAGCGGACCGGTATATAGTACGTTTTAAATCCATTTTTACTCATTTTTCACCGCAACTTCGTGCCAAATATCCACACACACCTCTAGAGAGTTCTAAAGGGTTCTAGAGAGAGAAAAAGAGAGATTTCTACGTATTTTTCATCCACGATTGAAGAATCAAAGCTCAAATTAATCAAACATCCTTCATCCTCAATATTCATCATCTTCTACCTTTGGTTATCTTCCATGGGAGCTCAAACGTGTGCTTTGGCTACGTGGGTTAGGATTATTCATCATCGATTTGAGGATTTTGCTACGCTAGGAACGCGGTGATGCGAGGACTTTAGAATTCACCGAACGGGGCTTCGGTTTTTATCTTTCTTCCTTCCTTTGGTCTACGAACATAAGGTAGGGGTTTAAATATCTCCAAACCTCAATAATATTATTTTATTTACAGAGAAATGAATGATTATACATATATGTTTAATATAAAGCACATATCTCTTGTTATTGATTATACATGGATGACTTTATACATGTATGTTAATATGTTGATCATATCATTTGATATTCATAAATTGTGCATGATTGAGCTACGAATTTCATAAAGTGAAGCAAGGTATGCCATATAAACTCGATATTCACGGAGTATTTGATATCTACGGGATTTCCTTTAGGTGTATAGTGGATCGTTTGATGAAAATGAATTAAAGAATGATTTTGTATACATCAAGGGATATGAATGAGTGTTTATTGGAGTTTACATGGCATATGTTGTTTTTAGTTTACATTTAGAGCACGAATTATATGCTATGCATCATTATTATGTCAACCCGGCATGCTTGGCGCATTTCTTGACAAGCTTGGAGTATTATCATGGCATATGGCATGGTAATTGTCTCTTGAAAGAATTATATCTCATAACCGGGTTGTGGACGGTTTTTTATGCTCGTGTGGCATTCTTGAATATGTGATTATCTATCTTCGGGAGTTCTTCATTCGTATGTAAATATATTCTCGGTTGTGTTATGTGGTGGGATATGATGTCGCCACCTTTATCTGTATTTATGTTTGGCCTTCTGTGAACACCTCATTTTTTACCCTCGCAAGAATCCCGAACACTAAGACGATGAACACACATACATGCACAAGCATTCATAGATGCATACATATGCTTTACATGTGCTACAGGTCGAAGAACGAGTCTAAAAGAGCATTCAGATTGAGAATTATGAGAATTACCGGAAACTACCGAGACCGAAAACCGTCAAATTACTTGAGAAGATGAAAATGATAGTTATTGATTCCTGATCATCCTCCAATTTTGAAAGTTATTAGGGAATAATATCAGGAGCATCATACTCAAAAATTAGCTCGTTCCGACGGTCGGATCTCCGAAAATTCAGAAAACCGAGAGTTCATTTCGAGTATTTAATCGGAGACATTCCCGAAGTCCGAATGAGCCCAAAATTGGTCAGGAGATAGAATATGTTATGTAGAGAGACATTTCAAAAAAATAGGTTGATCCGATATCACGTTTTTTCAGAATCGCAAAAACCATCGCAGGTAGAAAACATCTGTCGCCAAGACAGATGCTTAACAACTGTCGCCAAGACAAATGTTTCAAGGGTTTTCGTTTGAGGGACTTCCCGAAATCATAAAACTATGAACTTTTGTGGAGACCTAGGGAATAATACCAAGAGCAACATACTAAAAAATTGGCTCGATCCGACGGTCGGATCTTCGGGAATTCGAGATACCGGGAATTTAGTTCGGAAACTCAAACGAAGGCCTTCCCGATGTCCAAAAATTCTGAACATTGGTCAGTAGGTGGGTTTTATCATGGGGAACAACATATCAAAAAATCAGGTCAATCCGATGCACCCTTTGCCAAAAATCGCGAAAACCGCGGTGGCGACAAATGCTTAACATCTGTCTTGGCGACAGATGCTTTTTTTCTCTCTCCTCCAGCTATAAATAGACTCTTATTTGTCTACATTTGGGGCATGATTCAAGGCCGAAACTTCGGGAAAAGTGCTCCAAAATTCTCTATTTCCATTTTTGAAGATTTGAGGTAATTTTCGTAGCAGTTTGAATTAATTTTTTTATCAGTGTTATTTTCAATTAATCACTTGTAGACACTGCTATTCATCTTCAAATCAGTCCAAATTTCATATTTGAGCTTTATTTCCAATACCAAAATTTTAGAATGAGTTAAAAAAAAATTGATATAAATTTTTATCAGTTAATTATTGACTTATCAGTCTGAATCTGTTAAGCAATTAATTAATTTTTGTATCCAATTCATCTCCAAATCAACCCAAATTTTACATTTGAGCTTCATTTTCAAAACCAAAGGTGTGGAATGAGTTAAAATCATTTTTTGAACATAAATTTTTATCAATTAATTACCAATTTATCAGTCTCAATCCACTAAGGAATTGATTAGCAGTTGTATTCGGTTTAATCTATAAATTGTGATACCTAGCTAAATATCCAACATGAGAGTTTTGAATTCGTCAAACGCCAATTTAATAAATTAAATTGTGATAAATTGTTTGACGAAGAAATCTCAAGGATTACCGGATATTCAATTCCAAATAGAATTAGCTTCCGAACAGTCCTGAATTTTGCTAAAAACACTTGTTTTATTATCTATCTTTCTCAAAAATCATTTTTAAATCACACACATCCACACATTGATTTCTAAAATCGTCAGGGCGAACTACGAAGCACACGTCTTCAATCCCCTCCCCAAAATCCCGATTTTCTCAAAGCTATGTACTGATATGCGATAATATTAGTAAACATGTGAATATTTGATTATAACTACACGCATATCTATTTAAAAGACCGAAAGGGCGAATTGGGTGCCTAACACCTTCCCAATTCGTAACTTAATCTCCAAACCTTCAAAATATCTGGTTTCGCAATAATTGTGTTTAAGAGGCCGTTTAATTCATAAATGTTCCTCTTTTACACAAACTTTTGTTTGTTTAGTAAAACAAACTGGCGACTCTATTTTTTCCTTTAAATAAAAATAATTTTTTTCTAAAAATATGATGATAAACATATTTTTCCAAAATTAATCAAAAAATAGAGAGAATCACCGTCATGGGATTTGGCGTCGAAAAACGCGGGTTCTCACAGTGGCGACTCTGCTGGGATATTTTTAAGAGGATTAGACTCTAAACAAAAGTAGAATATGCGTGTATTAATCATTTCGGTTTATTTGCATGTTTTTCCTTCGGCCTTAGTTTTAGGATAACATAGATGCGATTTAGGTGGGTACCTTATTTCCTTTTTTGTTTATAATTGTTTGAGGAAAATATTTTCATAAATAAAATTCGAAAATACTCGAACAAATCTTAAAGCTCTCTTCATAATTTACCTCCATAATTGTTATTTTACGCATGCACTATTATCATGCATTATCGCGAGTGTGAAATTATCCCATTTAACCCAGAAATACTGTTTAGTGAGTAGGGAGTTGGCTCGTCTGGGTCAACATAAACCGAAAGCTCTTTATTTCCACTCTCCTTGGCCAAGTACCAACCGAGGTATATCGAGTGACGAGAACACTCACATACCCGGGACGCATATCAAAAGGTCCTTGCACGTACTCGCCCTTGGGGTATATAGCAAGACCTAGCCAAATAGGAGGGAGCCTAAACCTTACCCCTTCAAACCACGCTGCATACAGGATGAGTCAACCTAGTACACGTGATTTCTGCTTTTTTTTTTTTTTTTTTTGACCGTCAGTCGTGAGAATTAGTGTACAAAAGGCCTTGTCATGCATACCATTCCTTGGTTCGACAAGTACGGCTGGTGGCTGTCCAACCCCACCCGTAGAAATTCTTCACTAATAACCATTAGTAAGGATTTCTCTGTCACTATTTCCATGAAAAAAACAACTCTAAGAGGAGAGAACTTCCCGGTTTTCAAAATGTTTTCCAAAATATTTTCCACAAAAATGAGTCATTTTTCAAAATGAATTCTTCAAAAATTACTTTTAAAAATCGGAAGGTTATAAGGGCATCCCAGGAATGTATATTCTTACCCTAAAACTTTCCACGGGGCTCTCAAGTTGTTGCTGTTGTTCTGTTTTTGCCTAAACACCAAAAAGTGGTTTTCGATTTTAATTTCCTGTCGAGTCATAGTTTTCCGAGAATTATGCAACCTATGGCAAAATATTGATTTCCCGGTCAAATCCCTGACTTTTTTCTCTCCATTCTTCCCCCTTAGATTATCTACTGCTATCACTGGTTGGCTGGTAAAGATCAAACCAGATGATTCACGAGATCAGACTCACCACCGATCATGCCTCCTCGTCCCAACACTGAGTTACTAATTGATCAAACTGGGGTCAACAATACAGAGGGTAATCATAACGAAGCCTCTCATGCAGCGGATCCGCCGCCTGGTCTTGTTCTCCCACAAACTGAGGGTGGAGCCTTAACCCTTGAATATCTCTACCATCTAATCCAAGATCTGACCCAGTCTATGGCTGTCATGAAGAATCACCAAGCTGCCACTCAAGCCCGTCTTGATGCCTTAATCAGTGCCAGAACACCTGCTGAACCAAACCAACCCAATCCAAATCCATACGCAGCCAAAGAAAATCAAGCCCACGGCCCGAGAAATCCACCAAATATTCTCCAACACATTACCCCAATTCATGCCAACATCAAACCCCTACCTCCTGTGGCCCTTGCCAACATCAATGTACCACTGGTGCAAGATCCCGAACACAATCAACCACTTCAATGCAATAACTCTCAAGCCATCCCCGATGGAGATCCAAACAAAGGCCAATACCCTGAGACTGCAATCAATCGGACCAAAGAGAATGAGGCCATTATCACGCTTAAAGATCAAATGGAAGCCCTAAACCAGAGGGTTACCGAAAAGGCCGACGACATCGCCAATCCCCAAGACCTGTCTCTCAACGCAGATGCTCGTTTACCAATTGGTTTTAAACTACCCCACATCGAGAAGTTCTCTGGGAACACTCCACCCCACTTACACCTCAAAGCCTATGTCCGAACCATGTAACTGTACGGATTGAAAGAGGATCACTTGTCCCAAGGTTTCCACCAGACTCTCACCGGACCAGCCCACAGTTAGTTTTTGAGTTTAGAAAAGCACCGGGTGGCTGACTAGAAAAGTATAGTGAATGAGTTCATAGAACATTATAAGACCAACGAGGAGTTCAAAGTTACTCGTAAGAATCTTGAAATTACAAAACAGAGAAAAGACGAGAATGTTAGTGACTTTATCACTCGTTGGAGGGAGTTAGCATCTCAACTGATCGACAGAATGCCTGAGGAAGAGCAATTGGGGATAATTGTCAAGAATTTCAAGCCTGAGATCCGAAACGGCATGGGTCACCAATATTTCGACCGATATAAGGCTTTGATGCATGTAGCTAATGAGACTGAGGAAGAACTTGCCCAAGCTGCCGAGGCTGAGAAAGCCTCTTCTCAATACAAAAATATCACCCCGACCGTCAATCAAGTCTGGACTTACCAAAGCTCGAGTCCTCATCGGCAAACCAGCTTACATTATCCAAAAGAGCAAGGGCCGAAAAAGCAGAGCAGTAGAAAGAAGGACCGCCCATTTTCATGCATATCGACTTCACTAAGTCAAACATTAGCCACGCTACAAGCTGAGGGTATTCTACAGCCGCTAGCTCCTCGTGCACCACCCAACCCAGCTCCCCCTGGCTGGAATGCCAATGAACGCTGCCCTTACCACCAACGATTCGGGCATAACACTAATAATTTCTCCGCCTTGAAGCATGCTATCCAAGACTTGATTGACTCCGGGAAGATTACGCCCCGTTAATGCACTAAATAAGCCCTATGCAGAGGAAAACATCATTGATCCAGTTTACTTGAACCATCTTAGAGATAAGGGGAATTGAAAGAGAAAAGGAGCGAATTTGTAAGGGTTAAAGGTAGAATGAGGAATTTCTTATCAATGTACCCATTCATTTCATTAATAAAATCAAATCATTTCTTTTGAATATCTTTAAATCATGATTGCATCTGCTTAAACTCAATAATATTCTAAAGCGAAGAGTGTGGAGCCACATTAAACACACTGAGGAGGCCGAGGATACATACACTGAGGGTGCCGAGAAAATATGTATTAAGGGTACCAAGGATACATACACTGAGGGTGCCGAGGGTACATACATTGTGGGGGTCGAGGGTACATACACTGAGGGTGCCGAGAAAACGTACGCTAAGGATGTCGACAAGAAGATTCCAACAGCTCCTCGAGGATTAGCCCCACCATCATCATTCACACACATTAAGGATGCCGAGGATATATGTACTGAGGGTGTCGATAAGAAAACCCGAACAACTCTCCAAAGATTAGCCTTTCCATATCATTCGCACTGAGGGTACTCTACACACACCGTAAAGACCCCGTGGTCATCCCATAAGTAAAACCAGAAATTTCACCTTTGAAGGTGGAATCAAGTCAATTATTTGGTTAACAACTGAAGGCGCCCGGATAATCCACCCCCACTCGTGAAAATGTAAAACATCGATAATTCTCCTGAGATTGAGGATATGAGCAAAAGCAGCAACGTAGACGGACTCAGACAAGCCCAAGAATCAGGAAACAGAAAGTAACTTATCAAGACAAAAAGCATAACGCAGGATCAGCAGAATCCCAAGACGGAAGCACGCCATTTTTCTTGTCGCCTCTCACTCATTAATTGACCACAAATCAATATTTGCCTTTCCAGTGTTGCTATGTTCTCAAAAAATTGTCGGTCTTGCATGCATACATTTGCATTTAGATAATTTCAAGTAAGCATAACATACTTCATAAATCAGGCAACTCAAGATTCACAACCTTTCCAAAACCAAGTTTTCAAAATGATGGTGCAATGATTTAAAAAGTATGCGAATACTTGAAATTTAAGAAAGCATGGCATAAGCATTTACATAGTGCATACACATGAACACTTGCATAAGTGCACCACGCACCAATCCAAGAACAGATAAGCACTAGACTTCGCAGCCTACCAGATAGGCTTCACCATCGCATCCCAGTGTATGATTAGTCACATTGTCATCATAACGCTGAACGACGCACTCCAGATCAACACAATCACATCACATGCTCTCTTAAAGAGGCAAGTCACTTCACAAGCCCTCCGAGAGAGGCGAATCACTTCACAAATCCTCCTAAAGAGGTACAACATGATTACATGTTCTCCCGGAGAGGCGAGTCACTTCATAAATCCTCCCAAAGAGGTACAACACGATTGCATGTTCTCCCAGAAAGGAAAATCACATCATAAGCCCTCCCAAATAGGCACAACACGATTGCATGTCCTCCCAGAGAGGCGAATCATTTCACAAGCCCTCCCAAAGAGGCACAACATGATTTCATTTCCTTCTAGAGAGGTGAATCACTTCACAAGCCCTCTCAAAGAGGCACAACACGATTTCATGTCCTCCTAGAGAGGTGAATCACTTCACAAGCCCTCTGCGGAGGCACCATGGATTGGAAACCCTTTGCAGAGGCACCATGAGATGAGAAGCCCTCTGCGGAGGCACGATCAGTTGAGAAGCCCTCTGCGGAGGCACGATCAGTCGAGAAGCCCTCTGCAGAGGCACCATGAGATGAGAAGCCCTCTGCGGAGGCACGATGAGTTGAGAAGCCCTCTGTGGAGGCACCATGAGATAAAAAGCCCTCTGCGGAGGCACGACAAGACGAACCAAAGCCCTTTCTACAGGAAAATTCCAAGCCCTTTCTATAGGCAAATTTCAAGCCCTTTCAACAGGCAAACCAAAGCCCTTTCAATAGGCAAATCCCAAGCCCTTTATACAGGCAAATCCCAAGCCCTTTCTACAGGCACGAATCCAAAGCCCTTTCAACAGGCAAACCCAAGCCCTTTTAACAGGCAAATCCAAAGCCCTTTCAACAGGAACAGGCAAATTCCAAGCCCTTTCTACAGGCACGAATCCAAAACCCTTTCAACAGGCAAACCAAAGCCCTTTCAACAGGCAAATCGAAGCCCTTTTTACAGGCAAAACTGAAGCCCTTTCTACAGACAAAACCAAAGCCCTTTTTACAGGCAAATCCCAAGCCCTTTCTACAGGCAAATACCAAGCCCTTTCCACAGACACGTACTAAAGCCCTTTTTACAGGCAAACCCAGGCCCTTTTCGTAACCAAACCAACCTCCTTTGAAGACACATAAAAGAAAGTTAAAGAGAGAAAGATTGAAATGAGAAATCTTACAACTGATACGCAAGGATCAAACCCCGCAAAAAGGCCTTTGGTTTAGTTTCTTATCTTTTAAGAAGTCTTCAAGATACGCTCCTAAAGATTCTCGAACCAGAAGTCACAAACACAGCACGATGATGTCAAATATGAACTTCCAAAGCAAACATTCTCAAATCACAAGGATGATGATGCTCAGAAAACCTGACAAAGTGAGAAGGAACAAAGTGGGTACAAGAAAAAATTGAAAGAGTAGAAAAGAGGATAAATCCCACAGTGCAAAAAGAAAAAAGTATTTAAAAAAAAAAAACTTTTCAAACTAGCATCGAAAAACAGAAAATGGTGCAGGCATAAAAATTCCCCTCTCACGAAGTCAAGAAATCATAAGCAGAATCGTACCCTGGTAACACAAGAAAAATGCTATGGATGCAAAGCAAGAGGCAAAGTCCAAAAATCATGCACGAGGTTCGAGAATTGAGAGAACATAATTCAATATTTTCTCAAGGAAAGAAGAAGCCAACCAAAAGTTCTTGTTTCTCCAAAAAAGATAAATCATATCAGAATTTTCTCTTTCTATTTCTCTATGTCTTCTCAGTGACTCTCATCCCCCAGTTGACCATCAACCCCTAGCCTTTCTCCTAGCTTGTAGGAATTCTCATTTCTCCAGCAGACCATCAATCATCATGTCACCAACCCTCCATAAAATAAAGCAATATCTACCAGCAAATCGTCAGTCATCATATCCCCAGCACGATCATCTGCCATCACCCTCAGTTCAACAAACTTGTTAACGGAACCATCCCTGCCTGTGGGAGTACATCAGTTTAACAAGACAGCAAATCGTTGACGGAACCATCTCCACCTGTGGGAGTACAACGGTTTAGCACATCACAAAGCACAGGGCGTGACCCGAACAATCCCAAAATCACTCATTCATCCACAATGGAGATTAGTAGCATGGCATGACATCATTTGCATGGCATCATTTTCAAAATAGCATGTGGGATTCATGCGAGTGCCACAAAATGATGCGTTCTCGTTATCGTCCCAGTTTCTTTGCATTACAAAGAACCTAGGCCGAGAGGGTACGTGAACACCTCATTTTTCGACCCTCGCAAGAATCCCAAACACTAAGAAGATGAACACGCATACATGAAAAAGCATTCATAGATGCATACATATGCTTTACATGTGCTACCGGTCGAAGAACGAGTCGAAAAGAGCTTTCAGATTGAGAATTATGAGAATTACCGAAAACTACCGAGATCAAAAACCGTCAAATTACTTGAGAAGATGAAAATGATAGTTATTGATGATTCCTGATCATTATCAAATTTTAAAGGTTATTAGGGAATAATATCAAGAGCATCATACTCAAAAACCAGCTCGTTCCGACGGCCAGATCTCCGAAAATTTAGAAAACCGGGAGTTCACTTCGAGTATTTAATCGGAGACCTTCCCGAAGTCCGAATGAGCCCAAAATTGGTCATGAGATAGGATATGTTATGGAGAGAGACATGTCAAAAAATTAGGTTGATCCAATATCTCGTTTTTCTAAAATTGAAAAAACCGTCGCAGGTAGAAAACATTTGTCGCCAAGACAGATGCTTAACATCTGTCGCCAAGACAGATGCTTAACAACTGTCGCCAAGACAAATGTTTCAAGGGTTTTCGTTTGAGGGACTTCCCAACATCATAAAACTATGAAATTTTGTGGAGACCTAGGGAATAATACCAGGAGCAACATACTAAAAAATTGGCTCGATCCGACGGTCGGATCTTCGGGAATTCGAGATACCGGGAATTTAGTTCGGAAACTCAAACGAAGGCCTTCCCGATGTCCAAAAATTCTGAACATTGGTCAGTAGGTGGGTTTTATCATGGGGAACAACATATCAAAAAATCAGGTCAATCCGATGCACCCTTTGCCCAAAATCGCGAAAACCGCGGTGGCGACAAATGCTTAACATCTGTCTTGGCGACAGATGCTTTTTTTCTCTCTCCTCCAGCTATAAATAGACTCTTATTTCTCTACATTTGGGGCATGATTCAAGGCTGAAACTTCGGGAAAAGTGCTCCAAAATTCTCTATTTCCATTTTTGAAGATTTGAGGTAATTTTCGTCGCAATCTGAATTAATTTTTTTATCAGTGTTATTTTCAATTAATCGCTTGTAGACACTGCTATTCATCTCCAAATCAGTCCAAATTTTATATTTGAGCTTTATTTCCAATACCAAAATTTTAGAATGAGTTAAAATAATTTTTGGATATAAATTTTTACCAGTTAATTATTGACTTATCAGTCTCAATCTGCTAAGCAATTAATTAATTTTTGTATCCAATTCATCTACAAATCAACCCAAATTTTATACTTGAGCTTCATTTTCAAAACCAAAGGTGTGGAATGAGTTAAAATCATTTTTTGAACATAAATTTTTATCAGTTAATTACCAATTTATCAGTCTCAATCCACTAAGGAATTAATTAGTAATTGTATCCAGTTTAATCTATAAATTGTGATACCTAGCTAAATATCCAACATGAGAGTTTTGAATTCGTCAAATGCCAATTTAATAAATTAAATTGTGATAAATTATTTGACGAAGAAATCTCAAGGATTACCGGATATTCAATTCCAAATAGAATTAGCTTCCGAAAAGTCCTGAAGTTTTCTAAAAACACTTGTTTTACTATCTATCATTCTCAAAAATCATTTTTAAATCATACACATCCACACATTGATTTCTAAAATCGTCAGGGCGAACTACGAAGCACACGTCTTCAATCCCCTCCCCAAAATCCCGATTTTCTCAAAGCTATGGACTGATATGCGATAATATTAGTAAACATGTGAATATTTGATTATAACTACACGCATATTCTATTTAAGAGACCGAAAGGGCAAATTGGGTGCCTAATAGCTTTCCAATTCGTAACTTAATCCCCGAACCTTCAAAATATCTAGTTTCGCAATAATTGTGTTTAAGAGGCCGTTTAATTCATAAATGTTCCTTTTTTACACAAACTTTCGTTTGTTTAGTAAAACAAATTGGAGACTCTATTTTTTCCTTTAAATAAACATATTTTTTTTTCTAAAAAGATGATGATAAACATATTTTCCAAAAATTAATCAAAAAATAGAAAGAATCGCCGCCATGGGATCCGGCGTCGAAAAATGCGAGTTCTCACAGCTTCCGTCGGTGAAAGGAATGATTGTGGTTAGTGTTTGCTGGTATGGAAAATAGGTAGGGCCTGGTGCCCTTAGTTTAAAAATCCCTAAACCTCCGGAGGGGCAGCAAAGCCTCGGCTGTCTAGAGCCTGCGGTGAGTAACCTAAAAATCTAGACAACGGCAAGGCACAAGAAAGTAAGTCGTTGGCTGTCTAGAGCCCGCGGTGTAAAGTTCAGAAATCTAGACAATGGTATGACATGAATAGTTTGGTTAATGTGACAATGGTCCGTTAATTCGATATTGTTGGACTGTGGTCCAGTTGTTGATTATCTGTTGATATTCACTCAAGATGAAGAGGCCATGTCATGATCTTGATACTCATATCTCTTGGGCACAGTCAAGCCCATGTTATGATTATTTACGGATCAATCTTTTGACAGCCAGGTTAATATTATTGTTATGATGATATGCGGATTATTCTTTCGGGCGGTCAAGCTTAGTATTCTTGTGATGATTGTAACTTGGCTCGTCTCCTATATCTCTTGGCAAGGCTCGTTTATGATCTCGGGCAGATGGGCTCATATTATGATTGGGTTTGGTTCTATAAATAATTCGATAACTCGGTACAACGGTTGACACAAAGGAGGTAACCTGCATATGCATATGCATGCATTGTTTTATAAGACGACGATTTTAAATTGAACTATTAGACAAATGTGATTTGTTATTAAACTGCAAATTATGTTTTAAAATTATTATTTGTATTATTCCCCCTACTGAGATGTGAGTTCACCTCATTTTCTAAAACAATACAGTTACTCGGGGAGTCTAATAAAGACAAGAAAACCACGGGGTTGGGAACGAGAGAGAATGCTCTAATACGATAATCATTTTTGTGCTATACATACTTTCACGGGAAGCCACGGCTAGCCCGAAATCGTATATATTGACTTGAACATACTTGGTTCAGTTTTGTATAATGGTTAGTATGAATATTACTACTGTTTTGGCACTTTATGTTTGATTGACACTTGACGCAAGTACTAGATTTATATAAAAAGCCGTCATTTTGTATATTTCAGTTTGATTTGACATGTGTTATGTATATTGTTTGGATTCTTTATATCTATATACCCATTTTAGTTAATCTAAGATGTGTTAGTAGCACTCCGGGTCTTAATTACGGGTGCTATCCCCATAATTAAAGCGGGGGTGTTACAATTTGGTATCAGAGTATAGGTTTTGTGATTACTTGGGTTGTGGGACGAAATTTGTAGAATATTATGATAAATTGTACTTCTTATTACTGTATATTTCTAATATTTATGACATTTTTTTCGTTCTCGTGTAGAATGACGACTTCTCCAGAGTTTAACGCTACCCACGAGAATTCTACTTTCGGAGAGTCAGTAGACACGATTCGTACAATGGGCTAAGAGCTGGCCAACGTGCTAGGACATGTCAAACAACTTCAGGGTCTAGTCCAGGAGAATAGGGCTATAGTAGCCCTAGAGAAGTTTAAGAAGTTAGTCCCACCTATATTCAACGGGAAGTCTGGTCCCGATGTAGTGAAGTCTTGGCTCGATCAAATAGAGAGAGCTTTCAATGTCATGAACTTACCGAATGGTCTAAAACTCAAACTTGGTACGTATCAGTTAATCGACCAGGCGGGTGTTTAGTGGATGAATGTGTAAAAGGGGGATGACGTCCCTACCACGTGGGGACAGTTTACCAAGTTGTTTTTAGAGCGTTATTCATCGCCAGTTCACTGTAGTATAAAGAGGGATGAGTTTCGTTCCCTCATTCAAGGGAACATTTCGGTAACAGAGTATGAAGCAAAGTTTGAGAGTCTAAGTCGTTTTGAAAAGAGTTTAGGCAACGATTCGGATGAAAAGGTACGTTTATTCCTAAAAGGGTTAAAACCTTCCATCAGAGAGAAGGTATATTATTTGAGTCATAGTCGTATTACTGATGCCGTGAGGACGGCAATGAAGGTAAAACAAGAGAGGGCTGACGTCAATAGGTTTTTAGCAAGAAAAAATGAAACAGAAGGAAAAGAATTGTCTAATCATGGGAAAAAACATAAAAGCGTTTCTGACTCTTATGACAGAGGTAGTGATAGGAGTTATTATTCCAAATTTAGTAGTGAGAATCGGGGACCAATGGTAAGGATTTGTTTTGAATGCGATCAATTAAGGCATATACGAAAGGATTGCCCACGTTTAAGTTGAAAATCACCGTCATTTCAGCCTTCTTACAGTCAACCACAAACCCGAGGCTCAAGCCGCACGGGCAGTGAAAGCCAAACTTTGTCTAGTAGTCAGGGTCGTGGCCAGTATCAGAGTGGGTCTCGTGGAGGTGGAAGTTCTTACTCTCAGGGTGGTGGTGGAACTTCGGGTCTAGTATATACCTTGAATCGAGTGGAATGACCTGAACCCAAAGTAATAGAAGGTACAATTATGTACTTTAGCTTTTGGGACCAAATTTTATTTGTGGTTGATGTTTCAAATTCATTTACTTGATTGGTTTTAATATATTGATGGGCTATGGGATTTTGTTTTAAAATTGTTTAAATTACATTACCAAAAATTTCGAGGGCGAATTTTTTGTTAGTGGGGGGAGATTGTAATACCCCGTACTTTAATTTATTTTAAATCGGGTTTGTGTAGCATAATTTAATTATATTAGTTGTATTAACTTCTTTTCATTCATGTGAGTGATCGTTTGATGATTCGGGTGGTCCGAATCAATTTCGGTTGATAAATAGGAAGTTTTGGTTATTCGCGATTCGTTGATTCTAGCTAACTTTGAGCTATCGTAATTTCTTCGTTTCTTATTCGATTAAGGTGCGGTTCGCTTGAGTGTTTAGGTTTCATACCATTCTATAATTTTCGTGTTTTGACCTAAGTCCAACTCACCTCCTCGTTGGTCAAAACATTAAGCGAAGTAGGCCAGTTAGTAAATTCTGGTCATTCAGTAGCGCTTTGGCAGAGCACCGTCTTTGGTGAATTTTTGAGAATTATCTATCAAGAATTTAGAAAAACTTCCTCTTAGAAAGTTGTAGATCTTTGAATTACCTTTCCGTAGATATAAATATCACCTCATTCAGAGTCCTGAGCATAAAGTTATGACCAAAATATGAACAGTGCTCTAGAGCCCCAAAGTTATAGCGCAGACCAGTATGGCGTTTTTGGCATACCGGTCCAGTAGTAAATTTTTGGGAAATTTATGCCCCGCGGACCAGTATTTGTTATTTGCCATACTAGTCTGCTAGTTAAACTTTTTCACCGACTTAAACACGTTTTAAAGCCGTTTTTACTCATTTTTCACCCCAACTTTGTGCCAAATATCAACACACCTCTAGAGAGTTCTTAAGTGTTCTAGAGAGAGAAAGAGAGAGATTTCTACCATTTTTCATCCCCAATCGAAGAATCAAAGCTCAAATCAATCCAACATCCTTCATTTTCAGTATTCATCATCTTCTACCTTTGGTTATCTTCCATAGGAGCTCAAACGTGAGCTTTGGCTACGTGGGTTGGGATTATTCATCATCGATTCGAGGATTTTGCTACGCTAGGAACGCGGTGATGCAAGGACTTTAGAATTCACCGAACGGGGCTTCGGTTTCCATCTTTCTTCCTTCTTTTGGTCTACAAACATAAGGTAGGGGTTTAAATCTCTCCAAACCTCAATAATATGATTTTATTTACTGAGAAATGAATGATTATACATATATGTTTAATATAAAGCACATATCTCTTGTTATTGATTATACATGGATGACTTTATACATGTATGTTAATACGTTGATCATATCATTTGATATTCATAAATTGTGCATGATTGAGCTATGAATTTCATAAAATGAAGCAAGGTATGCCATATAAACTCGATATTCACGGAGTATTTGCTATCTACGGGATTTCCTTTAGGTGTATAGTGGATCGTTTGATGAAAATGAATTAAAGAATGATTTTGTATACATCAAGGGATATGAATAAGTGTTTATTGGAGTTTACATGGCATATGTTATTTTCAGTTTACATTTAGAGCACGAATTACCAGCTATGCATCATTATTGTGTCAACCCGACATCCTTGGCTCTATTCTTGACAAGCTTGGAGTATTATCATGGCATATGGCATGGTAATTGTCTCTTGAAAGAATTATATCTCATATCCGTGTTGTGGCCGGTTTTCTATGCTCGCGTGGCATTCTTGAACATGTGATTATCTATCTTTGGGAGTTCTTCATTCGTATGTGAATATATTCTCGGTTGTGTTATGTGGTGGGATATGATGTCGCCACGATTATCTGTATTCATATTTGGCCTTCCGTCGGTGAAATGAATGATTGTTGTTAGTGCTTGCCGGTATGGAAAACAGGTAAGGCCTGGTGCCCTTGGCTTGAAAATCCCTAAACCTCTGGAGGGGAAGTAAAGCGTTGGCTATTTAGAGCCCGCGGTGTAAAGTCCGAAAATCTAGACAATGGTATGACACGAATAGTTTGGTTGATGTGACAATGGTCTGTTAATTCGATATTGTTGGACTATTGTCTAGTTGTTGATTATCTATTGATATTCACCTCAGACGGAAAGGCCATGTCATGATCTTGATACTCATGTCTCTTGGGGGCTGTCAAGCCCATGTTATGATTATTCACGGATCAATCTTTTGACGGCCAGGGTAATATTTTTGTTATGATGATATGCGGATTATTCTTTCGGGCGGTCAGGCTTAGTATTCTTATGATGATTGTAACTTGGCTCGTCTCCTATATCTCTTGGCAAGGCTCGTTTATAATCTCGGGTGGATGGACTCATATTATGATTGGGTTCGGTTCTATAAATAATTCGACAACTCGGTACAACGGTTGACACAAGGGAGATAACCTGCATATGCATAAGCATGCATTGTTTTCTAAGACGACGGTTTTAAATTGAACTATTAGATGAATGTGATTTGTTATTAAACTGCAAATTATGCTTTAAAAGTATTATTCGTATTATTCCCCTTATTGAGATATGAGTTCACCTCATTTTCTAAAACATTACAGGTACATGGGAGTCTAGTAATGACAAGAAAACCATGTGATTAGGAACGAGATAGAAGGCTCTGATATAATAATCATTTTTGTACTGTACATACTTTCATGGGAAGCCATGGCTAGCCCGAAATCGTATATATTGACTTGAACATACTTGGTTCAGTTTTGTATAATTGTTATAAGCTTGTGTATGAATATTACTACTGTTTTGGCACTTTATGTTTGATTGACATGTGACGCAAGTACTAGATGTACATAAAAAGCCATCATTTTGTATATTTTAGTTTGATTTGACATGTGTTATGTATATTGTATGAATTCTTTATATCTATATACCCATTTTAGTTAATATAAGCTAGATGGGTTAGTAGCATTCCAGGTCTTAATTACAGGTGTTATCTCGATAATTAAGGTGGGGGTGTTACAAATTACGTCGGGTGTCCCTATATTCTATTCTATATGCAAAACGTTCATTCAGAGTTGCCATTACGTTTTATAAGAAAACGGAAAAAAAAATTGTGAAAAGGATAAAAGTTACAGATGAGCCTTTTCCTTATACAATTGTCTACAAAACCAGAATTCTATATGGCTCAGGAACTATGTTACGATTTGGGAAGGTGTTAAGCACCCATTCTTCCCCTTTTGGTCTCTAGTGGTTTTACATATTTATTCTATGTTGAAGAACTTAGATGCTTTTACTGATAGTCTACTCGTTTTTATAAAAATATAAAAACCCAATATATTCGAAAAAACGGGGAAGGGGGTGAAAACCTTGTATTCCGTAATCCAATATTTGGAATTTTGTTAAAATATTTAATGATAAATTTAACTTTAACGGTTTGAAATCATGATATCAATTCGGTATTGTTTCTTCAAGTAATAATATGAAATATCTTGTTTGGTTAATTTTAGAAAAAGATCGGATTTTATAGAAACTAATTTGATATGGAATTTGAACTCTTGGAGGAGAGTATACCATATATGTTATAGTCTATGTAAAAGACATAATTTATCTAGGTTTAATTCCTAGGCATGTTTTGTCTATCCGGCTTTTTTGAAAGTTTTAGTTATACGATAATAGACTTATTTCTTCTGATTTTGCAAATAATTTTTATCAGGGTTTTTATCAAGTTATTTTATTTCAAAATAATAAACTATCGGTAACTTGACAATAAGTTCATTCAATTAGAAAGTGGACATAAATAAAAAATAAAACAAGTGTACATATATATAATTGAATTACTAGAGGAGATCTTAGTTACCTTTCCGACAATATATAGATGATATATAAGAATGAAAGAGAGAAAATATAATATGATAGAAGAGATTTCGGTGGATATTAGTTTTTCTTCTCTAGATATTTTTGAGAATTCAACTCCAGAATATGACACTTCGAGTGTTGAGACGTGGACTCGAGAATTTTCTAAAAAATTAGACAAATATGTTAATCGGGTTTGAAGATCACTTGAAGAGAATAAGAGAGTTTTTACAGCCTAAGAGTGCTGTCCTCAACCCTTGGGGGTGCAAGCATATTTATAATACTAGGAGGGTTTATCGCGTGACAATCCTCAACAATGACAAAATTGTTGCGCGACATATAGGATATGTCGTGCGACAAACGACTGAACTGTTGTCTCTGACAAACTGATGTGTCAGAAGGTTGATGGTCTATGTTTGGGGAACTTGTCGTGTGATAAAGCTGGGTTTGTCGCGTGACAAACTGCTTTATCTTGCCACAAACCCTAAAACAAAACAGTTTGTCGTGCGGCAAACCTTCCCAAAAATAGTTTCTTGTGTTTGAGTGAGTTCTGAACTAAAAAAGTAACTTCCAGAGACATTAGGGTTCTTGCAAGGGTCAAGAATTAGGGTGTTTACAACATTACACAAAAGAAATGAGGCTGTTAACTAAGAAAGAAATAATTTGAATATATGGATATATTTAATTTGTAAACTTTCCTGTTACAAAACAGTTTATAATGAAAAAGGTAGAGCGTGTGCATCCAAAAATAAATTAATTGACCTTAGGTTTGTTATTTGGTGGTTGGATTCTCAACAATTAATTTTAATCAAATTAGAATAAAAAAATAAAACCCTAAAAGTTTATGGATTTTAATTTTAGAAAATTTGTTTAATATTTTCTAGCCTGTAACAATTAATAAAGTAATTAAACATATAAGGAAACATCAGAATTTACGAGGTATCCCTACAATACAGGACTAATCCTCAAAAATCCACTACATGCACAAAAGTTTACAAACTCGATTAATCTCAAATTGTACAGACTTATACAACTCAAATTGCACAAGCCACCTACAAAAGTCTCCACATTCTGCGCATAGAGTCACTCATCGACTCACACGATTTGGGTCACAATGAATCACACGCCTTAGTCTTGCACCGATCTTTTCAATACCAATTGCAAATCACATGCACTTTGAGATATGTTTTATTTTTCAAAGAAAGAACGCTTGATTTGGCATGAATGAAGAACCCTAAGGTGGATTTTATGTTTTGATATTTTGATTTTTCTCTAAGGTTTAAAAGAACTCTCTCAAAATATGTGTAGAATTCCCTTACCCTAGATGTCTTTTTATATAAACAAATATAGAGTCTAATTCCTTTTAAGAAAAAGTTAAAAATACTTAAATTAAGAATTTTTGCAATAAAAATATGCTGTCCAAAATATAGGCTTGACAGATCCAACACTAGAAAAGTGTACCGATCCAAAATAAAAAATTCAATTATGAGCTTGGGATTTGCACTGGACCAGTCCAAGTTAACACACCGGTCCGCCCATTTTTTTGGGTGGGGGTATTGCCACCCACCAAACCTCTCTGTAATACTCCTACATTGACTCGGTGCAATAGAGCCGAGTATGTGCGCATTGATTCAGTGCAATAGAGCCGAGTATGCCCACATTACTCGGTCCAATAGGCCGAGTGAGTGTATTTTTTTTAATTTCAACATTTGGTTGAGACCCTATTGCACCGAATAAATGAGTATATACTTGATCCTATTATACCAAGTCATTGTAGAGAGTGTTAGAGAGAACTTTAGTGGGTGGCAAGAGCCTAACTAAATTTTTTGGAACAACTTTAGGAACATATTAGTAACATAATTCAAGAATTACTCCATTTCAGTTCGTCGAAATATTACGAATATGGGAAAACTATTACAAAAATAGTACAAAAAAAATAGTTCGACCCAAAAAGATTTTGTAAAAACACCCTCTAGAAAATTAAATTCAAATGCAAATACTCATCGTATCTTTCTTAATTTAATATTCAATGCATTATTTAGGTAGTTTGGTTTGTTTGCAATTCTTTAGATATAATCTCGAACAATACCAATATATATTTTTGTTTTTTCATTGTTCCTAGAACAGACTGTTGGTGATAAGTCGTCTCTGTGTGCCTAGGTATTCCCCGTCTTCAAACTCCAATTTCGATCTCGGGATTTGCGCTGAACTAGTCCAACTTAGTAAAACTTGTACCTGTCCACCCAGTTTTTTCAATTCACGTTGAAAGCTAGCCACTCATTAAAAATTAAGCAAACATAACTTTGACACGTAACTTTAAGGCCTCGTTTGATTCAGGTATTAGGGTTAGTGGGATTAACAATACCAGTATTAATAGTACTGGACTATTAATCCTGGTATTAATTTAATACCAATACCCTGTTTGATTGATGTAGTATTAATACTGGGATATCTCATGCTGATGTTAATAGCATGTTTGATTCTTTAACTCGTATGCTGGATTATATTTTGGACTAACAAAATAAAATAAAATAAAATAAAAAAACAAAAATTTTGAAAAAAAATTTAAAAAAATTAAAATAATTATAATATAGTAGTAGTAGTAGTAGTAGTAGTAGTAGAGTGTCATTTTTGAAATTATTATAGTATTAATGGCATTTTTGAAAATATATGGTTCATTTTTTCTTAATCCTAGATAAACAATACCACCTCCCCATGGTATTAAATTATACCACAAAGAGTGATATTAAGTTAGTACCAGTATTAGTAATCCCAGTACATTTGTGCGAATCAAACAAGGTATTATAAAAAAAGTGGTATTAACAATTCCATCCCACTTTTTAATATCCGAATCAAATGAGGCCTAAATGAATGGATCATTAAATGGACACCACACATAAAAAGCTACGCACTTTCTTCTTCTTCTTCTTCTTCTTCTTCTTCTTCTTTTCAAAAAAAATTATATTTCGTTGGGCTTGGTTTTAAAAAAAAAAACACAAGCATTAGACTTTTTGACTTTTTCGAAAAAATAAAATTAATTAAATCATTTTAATTTCTTTTTCTTTTTCTTTTTCTTTTTCTTTTTCTTTTTCTTTTTCGCTGTGTCAAATCTATTTGAATTCCGATTCGACCCAAATTTTCAAGACAACTTAAGAAACATGTTAGGAAGTTAATTCAAGATTTTTTTCATCAATTATGTTCGTCGAAATATTACGAAAACTGGAAAAGCACTAACAAAAATATATAGTAAAAACAATAGTTACCCAAAAAGATTTTGTGAAAACACCATCTAGGAAATTAAATTCAAATGTCAATGCTCACCATATCTTTCTTAATGTAATATTCAATGCATCGCTATGGTAGCTTGACTTGCTCGTAATTCTTTAGATGTAATCTCGAACAATTTAGACAATTTACAAGTAAAAGTATTTTTGTCGAAGGAATAAAATCAGCACAATTTTAGACTCTACATATAAATATCCAGAAGGTACACATAAAAGAAGGTAAAAATTAAAGTTGCAATCTTAGAAATAAAATCTAATGTTGTTGTCTCTCTCTAAAAAAAAAAATAACTCTAACGGCTCATAATCTCTCTTCTTCTTTTCTTCTTCTCCTTCTCCTCCTATGGAAGGAGGAGGGGAAGAACCCATTTTTCTTATCGTTTTATATTACATATTATATATAAGGGATTTTTTGAGTCTGTCCCCTATTATTAATTCAAGACTCAACTTACTCCCCTGTTTTACTAATCCTTTGAGTTACCCCCTTGCGATTTGACGGAATGCTAACTCCGTCCCATTTTTTGTCCCGTTGACCATTTTGCCCTTACTGTTCATCATCTTCCTCACTCAATGATTATTCAAGAACCCTAATTTCATTTCTTCTCTTCCTAAACACAAAACCCAACAACTTTGTCTTTCTAATTTCATATCTTTCCTTCTCCATCTCAACCTTCAAGAAACCCATTTCGTAATTATCTCAAACCCAACAATTTTCTCTCTCTAACTTCATCTCATTCATTCTTCATCTCAACCTTCAAGAAACTATTTCGTAATTATATCCAACATTAGTTTTAACTTTCTCTCTCTAAAATTAGTTGATTTTGGGATCTAATTTCAATTCAAATCTTTAAATCTTAAATTTCAAATCACAAATTTCATTGCATATCTTTCAATCGCGCCAAGGAGATGATGAAGAAATATTACATAAGTGAGAAAGAGTGAGGAAATAGGGGAGAAAGAAAAGAAAGGAAAATGGGTTTATCATCATCATTTTTGAAAACGATTTTAGAAAGAAGGTGAATAGTGAACCCATTTTTGAAAAAGAAGATTCATCTTGAAAAAGAAGATGAATAGTAAACGGATTTGGATTTGTAAATTAGGTATGAAAATGGGTTTACTAATAAAAATAATTTTGGATTTCGAAATTGGATATAAAAATGGGTTTATTGTTGAAAATGGTTTTGGATTCACTTTTGAAGAAGTTGATGAATAGTAAACCCATTTTTGTATTTCACATTTGAAGAAGAAGATAAATAGCAAACAATTTTTGGATTTGTAAATTGGGTTTACTAATATAAACAATTTTGGATTTTGAAATTAGGTTTATTGTTGAAAATTATTTTGGATTCATCTTTGAAGAAGAAGATGAATAGTAAACCCATGTTTTTATTTCACCTTTGAAGAAGAAGATGAATAGTAAATAGAGGGGCAATTTGGTCCAAGAAATTAAGAAATGGACGGAGTTAGCGTTCTGTGAAACGGCAAGGGGTAACTCAAAAGATTAGTAAAATAGGGGGGTAAGTTGAGTTTTGAATTAATAATAGGGGGAAACTCAAAAAATCCCTATATATAATAATACATTTAGATTTGAATGTCTTTGGCCATGTTTTTTAGATATATGATGTTTTTGTCTTTCCTTTTATGAGAGCTTTTGTCCTCCTTCCAATTGGGTATGGAGGTGTGTCTCGAGCAGTACATATTGAAGTGGAGATGGACATATCTGCTCCTTTAGGCGGAGATTTGACTCAGAATTACAAAGATTTGTTTTTACTTGTTCAGTGGCATTTCGGCTTGGATGAAGACTCTTTTTGGAAGGCCTTTTTTTTGTCGCATTTTTCTGCTTCAGGGTGTGCTTTATCGGTATTTTTCTTTGATATTTCCCTGCTTTTTCAAGGTTTTTCCTTATATTGTAAGACCCTCGATTGATGTGGCCTATATCTTTATAACATTTATAAGCTATTTGAAGCATTTATTTATTCTCGTTGTAATGTTCGAACTCTATTATTAATGATTTATATTCTTATTTTAAAAAAAAAATTAATCTAATGTTGCTTCTCTATATTTTTTAGAGTAAGGATGTGTTTGTTTTTAACTTTTAATGTTAAATGAAAGGTTAATAAGGTATATCAGTTCCAATGGATTGTTTTACTAAATAGTAAACAGTATTTTAATATTTTTGAAAAAAACAATTATTATTATGTTTGGTTTTAAAGACATAAAACAAAGTAGAATTTGTAGCATATCCTCTGTGGATGTAGTATGCAAATATTAGATAAAGTAATTATTGACATTAAAATAATAGCAAAATCGAGTTTTAGTAAAGCGGTCAAGTCTCACCATGAAAAGGTGACAGTGAGTTTTCTTTGACGGGAAGATATTTTGACTTTCATTTAAAAAAAAAAAAAATTTGTGTTATTTAAGTGTAAAGTTATGAGTTCAACGTTATTTTGATTATAATTTACAAAGTGAAAAGAGAAATTTGTAATTTTATAGATATAGTCGATATAGTCAAAGTCTTGATCACGCTTTATGTACGTAGTATAGATAAATTATAGAATACTTTATATACATTTACTTAATTAATTTGTATGTTAATTACACGTTTACATTTTTGTTAGGTGATAATGCCAAATATACAAAATTAAAGACAATAGTACAGGGTATTGTATTAATTTATTTTTCACAAAGTTTGATAAACATACAAAAACACTGTCTTCTTGTCTTTTAATTCTTTCCTAAGGTAAATTATTTTTAAAATGTGATCTTCCTCAATTACCGTAATCTTTGATCTATCTATACTATTATATAAAGTCATAATCGATTAATTTTAACCGTCTTCAAATTGCGTCAGAATTTTGGATTGTCTATTTTATCCTAAAGTTCAGGCACACTCCAAAAGAAATATATAATAATATCTGGTCCAATGGGAAGTAAATGTGCATTTGTAGAAGGTCAAAAGTTCAAATCCTATTGTAAATAATACTTTTTAAAATTTTTCAGTATCAGAAGGAAGGCTATTTTGATAATTTTTTATACATACCAAAACTCCATGTTCATGTTTAATATATAGTATATAAGTATATACAAGTGTGTGTGCACACACACACACATATATATATATATATCATGTCTATGTTATCGTTGGGTCGTGACGCATCATAGTCGTGTCTCGTGTCTATGTCTCATTGACACATTGTACTCATGTCTCATATTTGTGTCCATTCTTTATAGTCCATTCTCGTATTAGGATGTGTCTACTAGGTTGAAATGATTTACTCGTGTCTGCGGGGTGTGTCGTGTTGTGTTTATGGTCATACACATTTTGTTGTGTTGGACAAAAACACGAATTGCTACCATTAGTGGTAAATCGAAAATCAATGGTTTAGATAAACTACTTTAATCTAGGGTAATGGAAGTGATTTCCATCACTTTAGGGGAGCCATTCATCGAAAGACTCTTTAAAGATTATAATGGCACTTGTGGTTCATTTTGATTTAGAGTTGCATCAGATAAATGTAAAAACTGCGTTTTTCAATAGCAACATTGATGAGACAATATATATGCTTCAACCAGAAAATTTTGAATCAGGTAACTTAAAGAATATATGGTCTACAAATTAAACAAATCCATCAATGACCTCAAGCAAGCTTCTTATCAATGCTATCACAAATTTCATTAAGTAATTATCTTGTATGGTTTTGAGGTAAATCTAGTCAATGATTGTGCATACCATAAGAACAGTGGGAGCAAGATTATCTTTTTAGTGTTATATGTCGATGACATAGTACTTGCTAGTAGAGATGTAGGCTTATTGCACGACACCAAGATATTTCTGACTAAGAATTTTGAGATGAAAAATCTTGGGAGCGCCTCTTTTGTATTCGGAGTACAAATGCATCGAAATCATTCTCCGGATATCTTAGGGTTATCACAAAATAGATATATCGAAAAAGTGTTTGCCAGGTTTAGTATAAAGGATTGTCATCCAAGAGATATTCCCATTGCTAAAGGAAATAAGTTTAGTCTCAGTGAGTGCCATATGAATGAGATTGAAAAGAAATAGATGCAAAATATTCCTTATGCATCAGCTGTAAGGAGTCTTATTTATGCTAAAGTATGTATGTGTACGGATTTACCGTTCATAGTGGGAATGTTGGGAAAATATTTATGCAACCTTGGGGTGGATCATTAAAAAGCAGTAAAAAGGGTTATGGGGGTACATACAGAGAACAAAGATTACATGCTTACGCATCGAAAATTAGATTAGTTAGAAATCATTAGGTATTCTAATTCTAATTTTGTAGGATGCTAAGATGGTAAGAGATCTAAGTTAGGCTATGTTTTCCTGTTGACTGGAGGTGCTATATTCCGGAAAAGTGTTAAGCAGATACTCATAACTCCTTCCACCATGGCAACTATGTTCATTACTTGTTATGAGGCATCAAATCATGGAATATGGATGCGAAATTTTGTCACGGGACTATGAATCGTGGATAGTATTGAAAGAGTACTGAAGATATATTATAACAATAATTTGGCTGTGCTTTATTCCAATAACAATAGGAGTTCTTCGAAGTCAAATTATATATACATTAAGTTCCTATTTATTAAAGAGGGAGTTCAAAGTTGTAACGCCCCCGCCTTAATCTATAGGATAACACCCGTAATTAAGACCTGGAGCGTTACTAACCTATCTTAGTAGGACTGCGATAGTTATAAAGAAAGAAATAAGTCAACAACAAACTGTACGTCAAGTATTGGTGAACATGAGATACGAAAATAATGTCAAAACAGTTAAACGAGCATCAAGCAGTTAAGGTTTCACAAGCATAGTACTGATGTAATACAAATCAAGTCCGTAACATTTATACATGTATAGATATCAAAAAGGGGGCTATACATATATGTATTATAAACAGGATTAAAAGTGGACGTATTACAGGCAAGCCGTGACTTGTCGTACCAAAATATACACAATCAAAAATATCAAAATAGAAGCATCAGAGCCACTAATTCATTCTTGAGCCCATCGTATCCTTGCCCTCTTTAGACTCCTGAGTTCCTGTAGGGTTTTTAGGAAAAAGATGGAGTGAGCTATTTGCTCAGTAGGGGAGGAAATATAGGGCATAGTGTTTCAAAAGCAAGTTTGTCATTTCATTTTCAAAACATATTACTTAAGTAACACAAACAAGAATCATTTCCAACAATTAAAAGATGCATGCTCGTGCTAATGCAGGTTACCTCCCGTGTCAACCGTTTACCATAAGATAGAGAGCACGAACTATAGAGATGTTCCATAATCACCAGAATTCTAAAGCCATCACCATATGAGAACTATCGGATCAACCTTCCCAATTTTATAAAAACACAGATATAAACAGAGATCATAGAGCCTTGCCAATTGCCTAGGTTCCCGGGCTCCTCACTGGTGGCTTATAGGCGGCCAAACGTTGCTTCTCCCAGGGGTTTAGGAATTTTCAACCCAAGGGCACCGAGCTCTACTTATTTTCCCATCCCGGCAAGCACTATACATTCACACCAAGAGTCATTTCCCGAGAGACACAAGCTCTCTGAATCAATACGATATGATATAGGCCTTTCATGAGATAACTTGCTAAGTCAGAAATCATGAGTCCACGAGTCCATCCAAGAACTTGCCATAAGAATTTTTGGGCCTTTGGTTGACATAATGATGACAGGTATATATATACCGTACATAACATGATGCTAATTATCCATATGAAGCAAATTATGCCATATATACTTTACCAAGTTCAACCACACATCCCTTGGCATAAAAAGTTCACAAATAAATCACTTTTATCAACCATGTCGTAGATATATCGCCAAGGGTATCTTATTTAGTTCAAACAACTCTTTATATCAAGTATACATGGCATATTGTGTCTCCAATCATATATTCAATACCAAACATATCATGCAACATCATAAATATATATATATATATATATTGAACTTTTTAACTTTATATAAGTCAAACGCATGAATTGTCAAGTAATAAACTCATTTTCTCGGGTTTAAAAAGTAAGAAAACCCCTACCTCAGTTTATGCGTGAGAAAGAAGAAAGAAATTTGATGCTTCAAGCCTTCCCCAAAGAATCCTCAAGGTAGAAGATGATGAATAGTAAGCTAGGAAGTGTTTCGGATGATTTTTGATGTTTAATCCTTCGATCGGGAGTGAAAATAGGTAAGGATCGCTCAAGAACACCTACCTTTCTCTCTCTAGAACTCTCTAGAGTTTAGTGGAAGAGGTTGGTCGAAAATGGGTGAAAAAGAGCTTAAAACGAGCATTAATCCATTTTAAGTCGGTTGCTACAGTAACGCGCGCAGATTTTTTGGTTCTGGAGCACTGTTTTTGTTTTGGCCATAACGTTTGACTCGGAACTCCGATTAAGGTGTTCTTTATATGCACGGAAAGGTAATTCAAATATTTACAACTTCCTGAGAGGAAGTTTTCCCAAATTATGGACGAAGTTTTTCCATAAATTCAACGAAGGCAGCGCTCTGCCGAAACGCTATCAAACTACCAGAATTTAGCGATGGGCCTACTTCGCGCCCTGTTTTGACCCACGAGGAGTGCGAATTAGCTTTCGGCAAAAACACAAAAGTTGTAGAATGATACACATACTAGATACTTGCACGAGCGAAATGTTAATCGGCTAAATAACGGAGGAATTACGATAGCCCAAAGTTAGCTCGAATTAACGAATCACAAAGAACCCAAAACTTCATATTTACCAACCGAAATTGATTCGGACCACCTGAATCATCAAACGATCATTCTCATATATATGAAAGAGTTAGTATAACATAATTAACATTAATTAAAATACAGGATGTTACAATCTCTCCCACTAAATAAAATTTCATCCTCGAAATTTAGAAATTACATATTAATTAAACAACTCTGGATATTTTCCACGTATTTCCGTTTCTAACTCCCACGTCGCCTCCTCGGCTCCGTGATGCAACCACAGGACCTTCACTAACGAGAAAATTTTATTACGAAGCACCTAATCTCGATGGTCTAAAATTTGTATCGGGCGGGTTTCCTATGTTCCGTCATCTACGACCTCGAGATTTTCCCATTGAACTATGTGGGAAGGATCATGTACGTATCGGTGTAGCATTGATACATGGAAGACATTGTGTACATTAGACAACTGCGGCGGCAAGGCTAGACGATATGAAACATTCCCAATACGTTCGAGAATCTCAAAAGGCCCAATGTATCAAGGAGATAGCTTTCCTTTACTAACAAACCGCGTAATACCAAAACGAGGTTTGGTTTTCAAGAACACATGGTTGCCAACTTTGAACTCCAATGGACGACGGCGCTTATCGACATAACTTTTCTGCCGACTCTGAGCGGTATGGAGATGTTGTCGAATGGTTTTAATCTTTTCGGTAGTTTGCTCTACCAACTCCGAACCCAACAAGGTTCTCTCCCCGACTTCATACCAGCAAATCGGGAATCTGCATGGACGACCATAAAGGGCTTCGTAAGGCGCCATGCCTATACTAGTCTGGAAGCTATTGTTATAGGCAAACTCGACTAATGGCAGGTGCTCTATCTAGTTTCCTCGAAAATCGAGGACACACGCTCTCAACATATCTTCAAGTATTTGGATAACCCATCTCAGATTGGCCATCGGTGGAATGCCGTACTAAATTTTAAATGTGTTCCCAAAGCCCTTTGGAGACTTTCCCAAAATCGAGATGTAAAACGAGGATCTCGGTCTGATACAATAGTCAACGAAATCCTATGGAGTTTAACTATCTCCCGAACATAAAGTTTTCCCAAACTCTCCACATTTTGGTTGTTCCAGATAGGGAGGAAGTGTGCGGACTTCGTCAATCTATCGACAACCACCCAAATTGTATCTTGACCCCCTAATGCCTTCGGTAACCCCGAAACGAAATCCATGGTGACATGTTCCCACTTTCACTCGGGAATGGGTAATGGCTGGAGTTGTCCTGCAGGCCTTTGGTGCTCGGCCTTCACTAGTTGACACGTCATACAGTTATTCACAAAATTCGTGACATCTTTCTTCATGCTGCTCCACCAGAAATTTCGACATAAGTCCCGGTACATCTTTGTACCACCAGGATGAATAGAAAATTTAAAATGGTGAGCTTCACTTAGAATTTCATTCCTAAGTTCTGGGTTGTTCGGCATTACTAGTCTGTCCTGGACTCGAATTCCACCATCGGTCCCAAGTTTATACCCACCGTATTCGGCTTTCGTAGCCAAATGATCATGTATTACATGAAAAGCTTCATCTTCCCATTGAGCATCTATCACCCGTTGTTGGATTGCAGGTTGGGCAATCATGTTATACAAATAAGCTCGGTTCTCATCACGATTCACCATCAGGTTATATCGTTGTAACTCCTCTCTCAACCTCCATTCCCGACACCGTAATGCGGCTAACGACCCTTGAGATTTTTGGCTTAAGGCATTGGCTACGACATTAGCCTTACCTGGATGATATTGAAGAGTAAAGTCATAATCTTCCAAATACTCTACCCACCGACATTGCCTAAGGTTCAAATCTTTTTGGGTAAAAATATACTTCAGGCTCTTATGATCAGAATAGACTTCAAATCTTTCGCCATATAAGTAATGACGCCAGATTTTTAGAGCAAAGACAACATCTGCTAACTCTAAATCATGAGTGGGATAGTTTTTCTCATGTTGCTTGAGTTGTCGAGAAGCATAAGCCACAACATGCTCCTCTTGCATTAAGACACTACCCAAACCAAGCCTAAAAGCATCACAATAAATTGTGTAACCCTTTCCTCGCTCGGGTAAAATAAGAACTGGAGCAGAAGTAAGCCTATCTTTCAGCTCCAAGAAGGCTTCCTCACATGATTCATTCCACACGAACTAAACGCCCTTATGAGTTAGGCGAGTTAACGGTAAAGCTATACGGGAGAAATCTTTGACAAACCGACGATAGTACCCAGCTAAACCCAAGAAACTCTTGACTTCGGTAACATTTCGAGGCCTCTCCCACTTTAGGACTGCTTCTGCTTTTGCCGGGTCTACAGAGATACCCTCTCTTAAGACGACGTTTCCCAAGAATTTAACTTCCGACATCCAGAAGTCACGCTTGCTAAGCTTAGCATAAAACTTATGGTCTCGAAGAACTTGAAAAGCCAAGCGAAGATGATCCTCATGCTCCTCATCGGACTTAGAATAGATAAGAATATCGTCAATGAAAACTACCACGAACTGATCAAGATACGGACGGTATAAATGATTCATTAGATCCATAAACGCCGCCGGCGCATTCATCAACCCGAATGGCATTACCAGGAACTCATAATGCCCATAACGAGTACGAAAGGCCATCTTCGGAATGTCTTCCTCTCGGACTAACATTTGGTGATAGCCTGATCGAAGATCAATCTTAGAAAATCTGATAGCACCTTGCAATTGATCAAACAAATCATCGATTCGAGGCAACGTATACTTGTTCTTAATAGTGACTCGATTCATCTGTCGATAATCTATACATAACCGCAAAGACCCATCTTGCTTCTTAGCGAATAGAACAGGTGCGCCCCACGAAGATACACTGGGTCTGATGAACCCTTTCTGTAATAATTCATCAGTTTGAGTTTTCAGCTCCTTCAACTCAATAGGAGCCATACGAAATGGAGCTAGAGATATAGGCGCAGTTCCTGGAACAATATCAATAGAGAAGTCCACCTCCCGATGTGGGGGTAGACCCGGAAGATCATCGGGGAACACGTCAAGAAATTTCCTAACCACGGGAATATCAGAAGGACGAGGACTGCCATCCTCTCGTGCTACAATGCTGGCCAACCACCCAAAGTAACTATGTTGTTCTTTGGGCTTAAAATATGCACATAGGACAAGTGACTTGGGTTCACATTGAAAAGTCAAAATCTCACTATCTGATAGTGAAATTGTTACCCGACGTCTAAAACAATCAATTACCACCTGGAAAGTAGCTAACCAATCCATTCCCAGTATAAGATCATAATCCCGCATATCAAGTACGATAAGATCAAACTCTATCGAGGACTCCCCAAAACTCAAGGAACAATTTCTACAAATGGAACCCAACCGAATTCGATTTCTCGTGGGTGTACCAACCCATAAAGGTATATTCAATGATTCAACACACAGTCCCAATATATCAACCAATGCACGTGAAATAAAAGAATGAAAGGCACCAATGTCAAACAAAACTTTAACCCAGGTACTAAAGAACAAAATAGTACTTTCCATCACTTTAACCTCTGGCGGCTCTGATTGTGTCAACGTGTAGACCCGACCCTGTGTTCTGCCACCACCCCAAGAGTATGAGTTCCCACCTCCATGAGACCCGCTCTGAATCTGCCCACGGCCTTGACTACCCAGAGTGCTAAAAAAGGACTGGCCCTCGCCGCCCGTGCGACTTGAGCCTTGAAACTGCGGCCGAATGTTGAAGGACTGGGAGGATTGTTGTTCTCGTCTCACATTCGGACACTCTTTCTTGAAGTGCCCTAGCTGACCACACCCATAACAGACTCTTTCTCGGAACCCCTGGTTTTCATTCCCCAAACCCGTAGACCGACCTCTACCGTAACTTCCACTAGAGGATCCCAACTCACTCTTGTGCTTCTTTCCTTGACCGCCTGACCTTTTCCCTTCAGTACCCATCTTTTTATCGAGAAATCTACTGGCATCTATCTTTTCTTGCTCCACCTTCATCGCTGTCCTCACGGCTTCAGCGACACTGCCATGATTCAGGTGATATACTTTCTCCCGAATTGAAGGTTTCAACCCTTTAAGGAATAAATGTATCTTTTCCTTGGGATCGTTATCCAAACTCTTGTCAAAACGACTTAAACTTTCAAATTTCACTTCATACTCCGAAACCGACATGTTCCCTTGGATAAGGGAACGGAACTCATCTCTCTTCAGACTCCGATGAACTGACGAGAAATAACGCTTTAGGAACATTTGAGTAAATTGCTCCCAAGAAGTAGGAGCATCCGCTCTCCTAGACACAGTTCTCCACCAGATATCAGCTTGATCAACCAGCTGGTAAGTCCCCAAATTAAGCTTCAGGTCATCGGGTAAGATCATAACTTCAAAGGCTCTTTCTAGTTGATCGAGCCAGGACTCTGCCGCCTCGGGACCAGACGTCCCGTTGAATGAAGGTGGGGCTAGCTTCTTGAACTTCTCTAGGGCCACCATAGCCCTATTCTCCTGGACTCTACTCTGGGGTTGTTCTATATGTCCCAGCACATTGGCCAACTCTCTGGCCATGGCACAGATTGCATCTACTGGCTCCCCGGAGGTGGAACTCCCGTGGGTGGCATTGTGATTTGGTGAAGTCGTCATTCTATAAGAAAACAAGAAAAGGAACGTCATGACAATCCAATATATATTAATAAGACAATAATTTATCATAATATATCATAAATTTAGTCCCACAACCCAAGTAATCGCGTAAACCTATGCTCTGATACCAAATTGTAATGCCCCCACCTTAATCTACAGGATAACACCCGTAATTAAGACCTGGAGTGTTACTAACCTATCTTAGTAGGACTGAGATAGGTATATAGAAAGAAATAAGTCAACAACAAACTGTACATCAAGTATTGGTGAACATGAGATACGAAAATAATGTCAAAACATTTAAATGAGCATCAAGCAGTTAAGGTTTCACAAGCGTAGTACTAATGTAATACAAATCAAGTTCGTAACATTTATACATGTATAGATATCAAAAAGGGGGCTATACATATATATATTATAAACAGGATTAAAAGTGGACGTATTACAGGCAAGCCGTGACTTGCTGTACCAAAATATACACAATCAAAAATATTAAAATAGAAGCATCAGAGCCACTAATTCGTTCCCGAGCCCATCGTATCTTTGCCCTCTTTGGACTCCTGAGTTCCTGTAGGGTTTTTAGGAAAAAGACGGAGTGAGCTATTTGCTCAGTAGGGGAGGAAGTATAGGGCATAGTGTTTCAAAAGCAAGTTTGTCATTTCATTTTCAAAACATATTACTTAAGTAACACAAACAAGAATCATTTCCAACAATTAAAAGATGCATGCTCGTGCTAATGCAGGTTACCTCCCGTGTGACGCCCCGAAATCCCGTTTAGAGGATTTCACCTCCGGGACCCGGTTAGCCACGGAGTCGTACGCGACGACGGTTGATCAAGTGTAAAACTTAGAATTTTATACCACAAACATGTTCAAGTAATAAAATCATTTCAAAAGAAATTCTGGCATGTGGAGTTTATTTATAAAGCAATACCAAAACCTGTTAGAAATTACATACAATCCGTATTCAATAGATACTCCACATTTTCGAAAATGTCATTTATACAAAGCCTCCAATAAGGTCCCAATCTCAAATACAACATTACAATACATGAGCAAATATTAACTAAACAACTAGTACACAAGTGGTTTCCCAACGACTTAGAGGATCAGAGTCCATCAGAGCTATCTAGACTTGTACTCGTACCATTCCCACGAACACCTGCAACACTGGTTTGGAAAATGGGAGTGAGCCAAACGGGCTCAGTGGGAACTATAAGGGTTCGCATAGAAAAACAGGTTAGAAATCATGCATGCAATGCAATGCAATTTAATGAAAATAGTTTATGTGCTACTTCTCTGTAATAAGTCGCCTCAGGGTAAAATACATTCCTTTTTGTATATACAAACATAAGTAAATGTACATATATAATACATTTACGAAGCAGCCTATGTAAGGAAAACCTTTCGTGAAATATCTATATATAATGTCCCCAACCCAAAGTACAAGAAAGGCAATATATATATACATCATCATACAGTATATGCCACAACACCGCGACTAAATCTATCACATCAATCACATGTATCAACTCACGTCTAGGATTTTCATAAATCTACTGTACAGAGATAGCCGGCAACTCGGTTTCTTCTGCCCAAGACAGGGACCACCTACCAGGTCCACCTAGACGCTACCTCACGCAGCCACACAGGCATACGCTACCTCACGCAGCCACACAGGCATACGCTACCTCACGCCGCCATAAAGGCGCACGCTACAATAATACTCACGTAGCCACCAAGGCTATACGCTACCGGTAATCACCATCTATCTAGTACGAACGGTGTGGCCATCCGATGTAAAATCACAATAATCATCTCATCGAATCAATGAAATCACAAGAATATAGAATCCAACATATATAGATATGAATATACATGCTTTCCATATGTATTCGTAAAACTCGCACATATATATATCCATTGATGATATGAGTAAATATACATACTGTAAAACCTGTAGTGGTATTGTTGTAGAGATTGAACAATATACGCCAAGTCCGTCAGTTAATAGAGGAAACCAGAAAATCATTAGTTTGGGAGGTTTCATATGTTTTCATCAATTTGGCCCCAAGCCAAGTCTTATACAATAAAATAATGTGTACGAGTTCCCAATTAGCCTCCCACTATGATTTAAAGACTTTATTTACTCAAAGCATATATGTGTGTTTGACCAGCATACTTACGGACTGGCTAGGTAAGTAGAAAATCTCATAAATATAGTTCATAACTTAAAACATAGCAACAATACCACCAATATGTGTAACTTTGTCCACAATATAGTTTAAATCCCATATATGACATCATATATAAGAGTATCAAAGCTTAGCGTATATACTCGTATGCGTACTTGAGGGTTATATATCAAACTTTCTTATAAATCATTTGTAGTTAGGGCTTTTTGTATAAAATCATTATTGATGTCATATATGATGCAAATCCATCAAAATCATCCAAAGAAATTAACCCAAGCCCCATGCATATGCAACTTTGAGTAGAAAACCTAGGTTTAGTTTGATTTGAGATGAATAAGTTATAATCTTAAGAAAACTTATTAAAATACTATTGTTCCCACCTTAAGAGGGTCAATCCCTTGAAGTATTGCGGAAGAATCGAGCTGGAGAAGCACGGATACGAAAAACCCCCAATTTCTCCTCAAAACCCTAGCTATGGTGGAATTGGATGGAGAAGGAGATGAACATGATGATGAACATGATGATGATGGTGAGAATCTTGTGTGGAAGATGCACCCTCAAATGATCCCTTAAAATCCCCCAAATTCGCCCCTCTTTCTCTCTCTAAAGGCTCTCCAATGGGGGGGATGAAATGAGGAAGAAAGGAGATGAAGAAATATAAAAAATATCGCCAGAACCATGTAGCCGACTCCCCACTTACCCATGGAGTCGACTCCATGGCTTAATTTCTGCCCCCTTCAGTTTTTTGGTCAACAGCTCGACTTCGTACCCACTTTTGGGCATCAAGGAGTTGGAATTGGGTCTCGGCCAAAACACGAAAGTTGTATAGGGAATTAAAATGAAGACGTGGCCGAAAACGGGGACTCATTTGGAGTTCGGATGAAGAAGTTATGATCTTCCAAAGTCGGGTAAAAATTATTAATCGCGTAGGATCGAAACTTGTGATTTTTGAACCGATTTTCGTCCGAGCCACCCGAAACAACTTATGGTCATCATAACACACTTAAATATATTAATGTGACTTGTTGGAGGTTTTCAAACCATTCCAACCTTTTCAGAACCCAAATTGGGCCATTCGGAGCCCGATTCTGCCTTATACGCGATATGGGTTGTGATTTACAAGAGATAAAGAAACCGGTTGTTACATCCCGTGTCAACCGTTTACCGTAAGATAGAGAGCACGAACTATAGAGATGATCCATAATCACCAGAATTCTAAAGCCATCACCATATAAGAACTATGGGATCAACCGTCCCAATTGTATAAAAACACAGATATAAAAAGAGATCATAGTTCCTTGCCAATTGCCTAGGTTCCCGGGCCCCTCACCCGTGGCTTATAGGCGGCCAAACGTTGCTTCCCCAAGGGGTTTAGGGATTTTCAACCCAAGGGCACTGAGCCCTACTTATTTTCCCATCCCGGCAAGCACTATACATTCACACCAAAAGTCATTTCCCGAGAGACACAAGCTCTCCGAATCAATACTATATAATATAGGCCTTTCATGAGATAACTTGCCAAGTCAGAAATCATGAGTCCACGAGTCCATCCAAGAACTTGCCATAAGAGTTTTTGGGCCTTTGGTTGACACAATGATGACAGGTATATATATATACCGTACATAACATGATGCTAATTATCCATATGAAGCAAATTATTCCATATATACTTTACCAAGTTCAACTACATATCCCTTTGCATAAAAAGTTCACAAATAAATCACTTTTATCAACCATGTCATAGATATATCGCAAAGGGTATCTCATTTAGTTCAAACAACTCTTTATATCAAGCCTACATGGCATATTGTGCCTCCAATCATATATTCAATACCACACATATCATGCACCATCATAAATATATATATATATATATATATCAACTTTCTAACTTTATATAAGTCAAACGCATGAATTGTCAAGTAATAAACTCATTTTATCGGGTTTAGAAAGTAAGAAAACCCCTACCTCAGTTTATGAGTGAGAAAGAAGAAAGAAATTTGATGCTTCAAGCCTTCCCCAAAGAATCCTCAAGGTAGAAGATGATGAATAGTAAGCTAGGAGGTGTTTCGGATGATTTTTGATGTTTAATCCTTCAATCGGGAGTGAAAATAGGTAAGGATAGCTTAAGAACACCTATCTTTCTCTCTTTAGAACACTCTAGAGTTTAGTGGAAGATGTTGGTCGAAAATGGGTGAAAAAGAGCTTAAAACGAGCTTTAATCCATTTTAAGTCGGTTGCTACAGTAACGCGCGCAGATTTTTTGGTTCTGGAGCACTGTTTTTGTTTTGGCCATAACGTTTGACTCGGAACTCCGATTGAGGTGTTCTTTATATGCACGGAAAGGTAATTCAAATATCTACAACTTCCTAAGAGGAAGTTTTCCCAAATTATGGACTAATGTTTTCCATAAATTCAACGAAGGCAGTGCTCTGCCGAAACGCTATCAAACTACCAGAATTTAGCGATGGGCCTACTTCGCGCCCTGTTTTGACCCACGAGGAGTGCGAATTAGCTTTCGGCAAAAACACGAAAGTTGTAGAATGATACACATACTAGATACTTGCACGAGCGAAATGTTAATCGGCTAAATAACGGAGGAATTACGATAGCCCAAAGTTAGCTCGAATTAACGAATCACAAAGAACCCAAAACTTCCTATTTACCAACCGAAATTGATTTGGACCACCTGAATCATCAAACGATCATTCTCATATATATAAAAGAGTTAGTATAACATAATTAACATTAATTAAAATACAGGATGTTATAAAAGTCATCTAGTATCTATAGAGCGTATATGGACAAACTTTATGATTGAAGAGGTTTAGAGATGTTACAAACCACTCCATCTGTAACTTTGTTTTCTATAAAAGTCTCTCACTAAGTTATAAGGCCGTCATCAACAATCTTGATCAGGTACACGCTCCCAACTCCGTTCGTTAAGCTTTTCAGGTACCTAAATGGAAGGCAACCATTCTTAAAGAACTCAGTGCCTTAGAGACAAACAAGATTTGGAAGTTCACAGAACTGCCACCAAGAAAATAAGTTGTTGGGTGTAAGTTGATCTCAACTGTTAAACACAAAGCATATGGAAGTGTCAAAAGATTAAAGGCTCGCTTTGTAGCTAAGGGATTCACTCATACATACGAGATTGACTATTAGGAGACGTTTGCACCAGTAGCAAAGCTCAACACCGTTTGTGTCCTCCTTTCCCTAGGATCTAACTTGGATTGGCCCCTTTACAAATTAGATGTCAAGAATGCATTCCTTAATAGTGATTTTGAAGAATAAGTCTATATAGAAGCTCCTTCTGGAATTGAATCTCCTGAAGAAATCCTTATATGGATTGAAGCAATCTCCACATATTTGGTTCAATAGGTTTTCTAAACTTCTGAAGAGATATGGGTACAATCAATGCCAAGCAAATCACACGCTTTTTGTTAAGTAATTCTCTGCCGGCAGAATAGTTGTCCTAATTGTGTATGTAGACGATATTTTTCTAAAAGGTAGTTCTACATTAGAGATGAATAAAGAGCATTTTGAGAATCTCTTGTGATGAGCATGTAACACTTTCTCCCTTCTCATTCTTTTCCAACCAAAGGCTCCTTATATAAAAGTGAAAATTTAAATTTAAAATAATCGAATTAAAACGAAATAATGCTCCATAAATCTCAATTAGTAACAAAATAAATCGTTGGTTACATATATTAATATCTCATAAAATTTCCTTGTAAAAACAAGTTGTATTCTGTATAAAATCCTTGAATAGGTTAGATACTTTCCAAGATGCTCATAGACTATAAAACAAATGATATATATACTATTTGGTACTTCGTTTATGCAAGTTAAAATTGATATATATATATATATATAAATATTTACGAAAGTGCATTGTTCTTTCTTCTTCCTCATTTTGACCCTAAAAATTTAAGTATCGGATCCCACTCATAGAGCTGAAAAAATTATGACTATTCATTTATAATTTCACTACTCATATTTTGGCATGATTTTATATTTAAAATAAGTTCTCACGGTAAGCAAACATTATTTAATAAATCTATGTAATTTATTTCACAAATCATTAGAGCATTTCTAGCCGTCTTGTATACTTTTGGTTTGTGTAAAATTTACACGTTTTGTAAAAAAATGCTCTCCAGCCGTCTTTTAAGAAACTTTGACACATATGATTTATGTAAAAGGATTGTGTAAAATAAAAACCCAATTTACACATCCACGTCATATTTTTCTCTCTTTTTAATTTTGTACAAAAACTTTAAAATAACTAAAAATCTAAAAATTAGCTTTTAATATATATATATATATATTTAAAATCTACTCATCAAAAGGTACAAAATAAGATCAATTGTGACTGTAAAATTGTGTATAAAAAAACTTTACAAAACTATTGAACAGTGCATATATGCATTCCATTTGTCTGATTTTCATTGGTCCACTTAAATTTTACACGAGTACTATTGGAGTACGAAATGGATATGTGTATAATACATGTGTAAAACTCCTTTACACATACGCAAAAAATATACAAAACCATTGGAGATGGTCTTAGTTGAGATATTAATATTCTACTCTAAAGTGATGGAGAGAAATATACTTAGATTGTGTTTTGATTCATAACAAACTCATCATATATATGGAAAACGTTTCTTCTGATGGCGATAAAGAAAATCTTTCACAAAAAATAAAGAAGCATTAATAAATCTACTCTTAAAAATGAGTATGAGAAGGCGAGTATCTCATAGATGGCTCAATTTATTTATCAGTTTCTCACACAAATCGATTATATTTTCCTATCATTTTCCATGTTATCAAATGGAACCTTAGGGTTCATTTGAAAACAACATAGAAAATGATAATAAAAGCAATTAATTTTGGTGATAATGTGAAAAATAAGTTAAGAGATGTTGTAAGATGTTCTTTTAGGGGCGATCAAGGAAAATAAGATTCTTTTACAAATGAGTTCTAGCTCACACGGTATGAGTGTCTACTCTTTACAAGAGTGGGTAGGGTTCAAATCTTGTCAACGACAATTTGACAAGGTAGTTAATTTATTGCGAAAGCTCTTTCTCCGCGCTCTTTTGAATCTAAGTTCTATTTGTCCTCGGGCACTCTTACAAAACGATCTGATGTCTATATGGTTGACACATGAAATTGGCCTTGGCTAG
This sequence comes from Lonicera japonica, assembly GCA_021464415.1. Lineage (NCBI taxonomy): Eukaryota > Viridiplantae > Streptophyta > Magnoliopsida > Dipsacales > Caprifoliaceae > Lonicera > Lonicera japonica. Next base: position 68,125,078 of record CM038464.1, read on the forward strand.
AATAGCTAATAGGCCGGTAGATTTCATACCCGTCTTTCCTCTTTCTTACATATAAAAGGTCCAAGCCCAAGTTATCACAGGCCCATAATTAACCGAGAGTTCTAATTTCCATTTTACGAATTTGATATTTTATGACTACTAATTTGAGGAATGCGAAAAACAAAAAAAAGAATATTAATTTCCACGTATTAATGTTCCATCTTATAACCGCGGATTTTTTTAGTACATAAAATTTTATCAATTTTTGAATTACTGCACTTCTTAAAAAAATAGAAAGTCAAATGGAAAATTATAGTTTATGAATAAAGGAATAATAGGAAAAAATTTTTTGAAGTTTTTAGTATTTGTCTAAAGTGCAGCACTCATTCTAATTTAATATTAAAATTGAATTGCAATTAATAAACACCAAATTATAGTTTATAGACTAATATTTAAAAACACTCTTATAGTGTGTGCTATAAAAAGTATAAACGCCGAGAGAAAAAATTAGACCGGAATATTTTGTTAAATGCCAAGTTTGTTTAATTTTAATTGTAATTGTAATTTGAGTAATATTATTAGCAGTCCAAAACTATCCTTAATGATAATTTACATGCATTTTTTTTTTGACACATTTGGTACATTGATGGTGCTTTTTGAAATGCTTTTAACATTATATTTTAATTACTTTACACCTTACTTGTATAATTTTTCAATACTATATATAAAAAAATAAAAAAATTATAAAAAAAAGTGTGGGGGCTTAAGCCTCCACTAAGCCTACATTGACTTTGTCCTTGAATATTAATTTGCACTTATTAATTTTCCATCTTCTTATCACATATTTTTAGTACACAAAATTTTATAATATCTAAATTACTGCACTTCCTAAGGAACAAAAATAATCAAATTGAAAATTATAAGTTATGAATAAAGGAAAAAAAGAAATTATAATTTTTCTACCCCATGAAAATTTTAGATATATAAGTAGGAAAAAAAAAAAAAAACCTGAATGTAAACAACATCATTTCATAATCCTCACTCACTCACTCCTTTTTGTTCTAAGAAAAAACCCTAATCAATCAGCGAACAATGTCCGACGTACCGGAGCAAGTACTCGCCAGCATAGTCTCTGCGTGATGAACGGCAAAGAAGAAGTCTCTTCTCCTTTGATCCAGGTGCTTAACAATGGCATTTTGCCCTAATTCTAATTCTAATCGGCAATTCCATCATTTCATCAATAATTTGCGCGCGCGCGCGCACACACACACACATATATATTTGACACTGATTGCCTTTGTAATTCCCTTACTAAACCTTAATACAATAATAGGTTCTTTCAATGGATGTGTTTGTTTCATTAAAAACATGCTTTATATAAACTAAAACTAGAACTAGAATTGATGGATATGATTCTGTTAGAACAAAACAAACATTCTCAGAGTGTCCTTCTGATTTGAAAATGTTAAGGTAGGGTTTGTCGGAGTACAACTCGAATTTGACAACCCTAGGTATTAAATTGTAACTCAACCATGAATAAATAGAACCCCATCGATGAAGCTTCATCTAGAGTGAGAGAATTAATCGTTCGAGAAAGAGGTTGATGGAGGAGGAACAGAGGTATTGGACCAAGATTCGGGATCTTTTTAGGCGTTAACATTGAGAATTAGTTTTCGGTTTTGGCTATTGGCACCACAAATGAATCTTCTATCACTCCACTATGATCCTTAGTGACACTTTTAGTGTATTTTTACACTTGTGTTGGATTTTGGAGTGCTAGAGGACTTATTTGGCTATTGGCTATTGACACTTCAAATGAATTTTCAATCACATGCCTCAACTTATTTTCTCACTTCTTACAAAAGTCAAGTGTTTTCCTATCATTTTTTATGTTATTATCAAACGGAGCGTAAAAGAAATTATTATTGACGAACACTTTCAGGGGACTAGTAGGTGGCAATTCATTTTTTACCTTTTAAGCAATTGAATTCAATTAAAGATTTTGTAGCAAACACACTTTCTTCAAAATATTGCATGTGTCTATGTGTAACACCTCATTACTTCATCTCACACTAATTACGATTCTCCGTCGTTATTAAAGTGGATTTAAATCTTGAACAATGGAATTTTGTTTCTGACGAATAGGTGTGGTTTGAGGACTTCCTGTATGATAAATTGGTGTCATGTAACTCATTAGTGTGGCCACAAAGTGGTTCGAGTAATCCGGGAGAAAATTGGTTCCTAAACCACTTGTTTTCGTTTTTCCAACAAATCGACGATCCTTTCTTTCAAAAATTTGTAACTTCTTCATCCACGTGATGCTCCTTGGTCAGATGACCAAGATATTGGCGACGCTCAGTTACCTGAATTCACTCCTCCACGGAGAGGGGCAGGTCTGGCTCGGGCTGGGATTCCAACGTGCGGTCTCATGAACTGAACTTCGTTGCCTTCCCGCGCGCGGATTAGCTTAACTAGACTAATCGACTTCAAACCTATCTTGAGAAATCTCAAGTTTATAGCACACTAGGCTAGATAAGACTGTATTCTAAGTCCAAATGAGCCCCGTTTATGCGGTTGGAAAGGTATTTCAATGATCTAAAACTTTCATGTTTTGGACAAAGCCCAATTCCTTCTCCGTAGTGATGAAAAATGAGCGCAAAGTTGCAAAACTGCCCAAAACCTGCACAAGGCAACTTTACACGCAAACCGGTATGGGCTTTCGCCATACTGGTCTGCCCTTTTGGATTTAAAGGGAGTGTGATCTGCAAACTGGTCCCCAAAAATGGTTAGACCGATTCGGCGTTCAGAGACTGTACACCGAGTTAATTGTTTTAAAATCAGGCTTTCACATATTTCACCTCATTTAGGAGCAATGAACTACAAAAAAGAAGTTAATTAGGCTCCATGGAGTACCGTTATCGATCCTGTCTGACCGTGATCCTCGATTCACTTCTCGGTTTTAGGAGGCCCTCCAGCAAGCCAAGGGTACAAGGTTAGACTTCAGTTTAGCATTTCTTCCACAAACTGATTGACAGTCAGAAAGGACAATCCAAATTCTTAAGGATATGCTAAGAGCTTGTGTTTTGGATTTTTGGGGTAATTGGGATGATTATCTACCACTTACTGAATTTACTTACAACAATAGCTTTCAAAATAGCATTGGAATGGCTCCTTATGAGGCCTTGTATGGTAGGCCTTGCACTTGCAGATCACCGGTGTGTTGGACTGAAGCTGAGGAAGCTTCATTGCTCGGGCATCAATTATTAGAACAAACCACAAAGAAAGCCAAGCTGATGAAACAGCGCCTGACAACTGCCCAGAGTCGACAGAAGACCTACACCGACAAGTGGCGTCGACTACTTAAGTTTAAAGTGGGTGATTACGTTTTCCTTATGGTCAAACCTTGTCATATCGTTGTACGATTTGGAAACAAGGGTAAGATGGTTCCTAGGTACATTAGGCCATTTGAGGTAACCAAATGAGTTGGTTCAGTTTCCTATCATCTAGCTCAACCTCCTTCACTCCAACGTATCCTTAATGTGTTTCATGTGCCAATGCTACACAAGTATATGCCGGATCCTTCTCATGTCATTCCAACCGATGAACTTGAAATTAATGAGGATGTCTCTTATGAAACATGTCCGATAGCAGTGGTAGATCGTAAGGAGCAAGTTCTCTGTAACCGATTGATTCCATTGCTAAAGGTGATTTGGTGCCACCATGGTGTAGAAGAAGCTACCTGGGAACTAGAATCTGAAATTTTGGCAAAATATCCACACTTGTTTCAATAAAGTACTTTATAACCATATCTCTTCTAATTTTGAGGACAAAATTCCTTGAGGGGAGGTTGTAACACCCCGTTACTTCATCTCACACTAATTACGATTCTCCATTGTTACTTCATCTCACACTAATTATGAGTCAATATGGTTTGAGGACTTTCTTTATGATATATTGGTGTCATGTAACCTAGTAGTGTGGCCACAAAATGGTTCTGGTAGTCCGGGATAAAATCGGTTCTTAAACCACTTGTTTTCGTTTTACCGGCAAATTGACAAACATTTCTTTCAAAAAGTTATAACTTCTTCGTTCGAAGTTTGAATGAGTCCTTATTTATGTAGTTTAAAAGGTATTTCAATGATCTAAAACTTTTGTGTTTTGGCCAAAGCCCAATTCCCACTCCTTGGTGGTGAAAAATGAACGCGAAGTTGCAAAACTACTCAAAACCTGCACACGGCAACTACACGCAGACCGATCTGGGATTTTGCCATACCGGTCTACCCTTTTGGATTTGAGGGAAGTATGGTCTGCAGACCGGTCCCCAAAAATGGACAGACCGATTTGGCCTTCAGAGACTGTACAATGACTTAATTGTTTCAAAATTGAGCTTTCACATATTTCACCTCGCTTTTCATCCCCAAAATGAAGTTTCACCATCATCATCTTCATCTTCTTCATTCTCTCTCCTCAATTGTTGAAGCTTTAAACACAATATTGGGGATTTCACCATTCAGCGGCTTTCGGCTCAACTCAACTCTTTATACTTGAGGATATAGCTCTAATAAGGTGGGAATCTAGTACTAAAACCTATTTTTACGATTATTATTATGTTGATATGAATTTCCCACATGTCTATGTCAAAACCCTTGATTTCTTAAATGGGTCTATGTGTATAAGTTAAAATCTGGACTAGATCTTGAAATTAATGATTCAAATAGTTTGAATATTGCTTCAATCTCTTGATATAATGAGAAATTATGATTAATCACTTGAATTACGCCAAAACCCACTTGGACCTTAAAGCTAGGGCTAGTAATCCTTAATATAAAATTTTCTATTCATCTTTAAAGGTCCAAGTGGTGGGTTTTCTGTATAAAACACATATTAAAGGTTTATTACACTTGTAGTGCCCATTTATACAAGAACTTTCTTATCAATTATACTATTGTGGAATGTGGTTATTGAAATGTATATGTGTATATCTGGCACAATTGCTTTTTAAATAAGCTGATTGATGTTATGTTGAAATTACATGTTAGCACTAGTCTATGAACGGTCCCAGGTTTGGTTTCAGTAGACGGGATCAGAAGTTAGGACACAGTCTCCTGGGTGTAAGACCTGAAACTATGCACGGAAACTAATGAGATGTGGGTGAAAGACCAAGAAATGCTGACCTGGTGTACGCTTGGGTAGTTGCTAGGATTATCGAAATCGCGACACGAGACTCGTGAGACAAACGAATAACGAATTGTGCCATAGAATCTTGTCGGGTAAAAGGTTCGTTTTATGAAATCACCCAAACATTTTCCATATATCATTTTCTCATTTAATCTATTATATATGATTCCCACTGGGTTTGTTTGACTCACCCCATTATTTTCTATGCAGGCACTTCAGCAGGTTCCGCAGGGAAAGGGAAAGGGAATGACCCTTCTTTTTAGTTAGCCTCTGTACTATTACCCAAATAAAGGCCATTCACAACAGAATGGCTAATGCGTTTAAAGTTTTGTTGACGGCATATGTATTTTACTTTCATTATAAACTTTGTAGGTTGGGACCTCGATGGAGGCTTGTTTATGGGTTGTATTGCCTTTCAGTGTAAGATTTGGTTTATAGGAACATGCGTGTGACACCTCGAATCCCGTTAAGAGGATTTCTCCTCAGAGACCCGATTAGTCACGGATGCCATACGTTGACGGCAGATTAAGCAAATACAATCCATGTAATAAACATAGAAATCCACAATCCGAATAATAAGAATACCTTCCATTTCACAAAATCTATCCACAATAAATTAGAAAGGATATAATTCAACAGCTAGCCTCCAACGAGGTTCAAAATACAGTGTATATAAAGTCTCCACAACGTATATAATGTGTATTAGTAAAAGTTCAGCACATGTGCCACAACAATAAAACAAACACTGGTCTTTCTCTCATGAAGGACCTTTTACTCGGTATGGTATAACGGCGTTCTACAAAGCTACGTCCTCCTTTTTCCCCTTTGCCCGGAAGAACCTGCAGAAAGAATTATTTGGAAAGAAGTGGAGTGATTCAAAGGACTCAGTGGGAATTGTATATTAAGTTTATTGTAAAAAAAATATTTGTAGAAATCCCTTTTCGTAAAATCGTAAGAAATCCTTTTTGTGTAATAATATGAAATAAATCATTCACACACACATATATATATATATATAATAGTTTAGAAAGACACATTTTCTCATTTTAAAACATTGGTAACATTATGAGAAAATACTCTTTAAACTTTGTATAAAAATCAACCCCGTTTCAACTGAAAACTTATGGCATAAGAGTCACTGGCTTTGTCTCACAGGCCTTAAGCCACAACATCAATAATTCCCGCACTATCCAAGTGTATAACCAGGTCTACATTTCGTGGCCTTTTAACCATACGGCAGCAGGGCCTCCCGTTATTTTTCGTGCACTGTTTCGGGTCTTTCACCCAGGGGCGCTCTGTCCCAACTTAAGACCCCATCCAGTAAGACTAAACCTGGGACCGTTCATGGACTAGTGTTCACGTATATTCTCGATAACTCATAGCCCGGCTCATTTAGAAAACAATTGTGCCATATCCCTAGTTTTCATAATTCAAGTATAACATCAACATATATCCACGAGGGAAATTTCATATCAAACATTCTGTTTAGTTTATTATTTAACAAACATGGGTTTTGTAGATAGAAACCACGATTTGAACCCTTTAGAGTAGTCATCTAGCTTTATAGTGAGAATTATTAACAATAATGTGCGTTCCAAATGGGGTTTTGTGCAATTCAAGTAATAAGTTGAAATCTCTTATTTAGTCATGTAATTTAAACTATGTCTAGACCATTTAAGGCATCAATTAAAACATTTATGCCAAATTCCCACTTACAATCAAAACCCCCTTTTTAACATATTGGGTTCTTATATAAATAAGTAGCAAAATCATAATTGATTGATGATAAGTTATAAAAAAGGTTTTAGTACTAGATTCCCACATCTTAGGAGCTAGATCCTCGAGTTTGGAAGCTTGAATCAAGCCAAGAGCCATTGAGTCATAAAATCCCCAAATTTGTGCTTAGAGCCCTAGCCATAGAGGTAGGAAGGATGAAGAAGATGAAGGCTTGAAGATTGAAGTCTTGTTTCAGGGATGAAGTGTGGGTAGAAATCCCTCCGGAAACCCTCTCTAAGAAGCTCCCAACTCTCTCTAATTCCCTCTGAAATTGTGGCTCCGAAATAGGGGAGGATGAGGCTTAAAATGGCGTAAAAATGGTCAAAATTGACTTTCTAGTGTACCATGATCGATCATGGTCTCCCCTATGATCGATCATGAAGTCCACTGCCGGCACATTCATTTTGGATCTAGTGTACTATTCATATTTTGGTCATCACTTATTGCTTGGAACTCCGATTGAGGTGACCTTTATGTCCTCGGAAAGCTAATTCAAAGATGTACAACTTCCTAAGAGGAAGTATTCCCAAATTCTAGATAGATAATTTTCATGAATTTTTTAAAGACAGCGCTCTGCCGAAGCGCTACCAAATGAACAGATTTTAGCGATTAGCTTACTTCGCACACCGTTTTGACCAATGAAAAACACGAATTAGCTTCCGGTCAAAACATGAAAGTTGTAGGTTGGATCAAAGACTGAACATAGGCATAAACAAGAGCTTAATCGGGGAAGGAAGGAAAAAGTTAAGATACTTCAAAGTTGGCAAAAATCAATGAATTGCGTAAAACCAAATTCACAACCTGGTAGCAATTCAAACTATTCTAATTACGAAACGACCACTTACACAATTGTAAGTATGCCATTACAACTAAAACGAATTGCTAGAATAATAAGATTATCCATAAATCAAGAATTCACCACCCAAGATTAAATTGACGAATGAATTAAGGTAATTATGGTAATGCGAATGAACGGGGTGTTACAATCTTCCCTCCTTAAGGAATTTCGTCCTCGAAATTCATGGGTAACAAAATGAGCCGTACGATGAGACATGCAACAACCTACCTTAGTAGGTCCTCCCCTCCTTAAGGGATGATGATGTTCGAAGGGTATCGTTTCGACCAAGGACATCTAAACAACTCCCATTTTTCAAAAGTATAAACGACTCTAGGCAATGCAAACTTTATATTATAAGTATTCTAGAAGATCAAACACGAGAGAGTTTCACATACTACAGCATTTACTAGTTACCAAAGGCCAAGTAAAATTTAACTAACGTGATAGACACTATGCTTCACCTCTTACTCGGTCAAAACATATAAAAACTTATCAAAAATCTAAAACAACAATAAACTCTGATAGGATTACTCAATCTCATTAGTGAAAGCATAACTGATAGATGACCATAACTCTGAACCGTGATCTATCACATTGAATTATGAGGCTTCTCGTGCATACGGATCCTCTAGTAATCATAGTTAAAGAATGGAGTTTCCTTCTCTCATTAACCCCGTGGGTTTGGTCCGAGACGAGAAGATAATTTGAGTGAAATTTCCAAGGGTTCTAGTTGCAAGTTCAAAAGAACACCATTCCACGTGATTACATATGACAAAGAAAAGATAGAGCTCAATTCAATCCTTGATTGGCTTTGAATCATTTATCAAAATAAAATGGGAGGATTCACCACAAGCGAACGCACCTACCTCAAAGGGGTCCATACAAAAAGAATTGGACCACAAGACTTGAAATGAATTTGGATCTTATTATTTGTATAAGGTACTTAAGGTAATTCAAAAATAAAGTTGTCCAATTCTTTATGCAGAAGGGAGGCTTTTAGGAAAAACCCTGACTAACAGTAAATTCCTTCGAGGATCACCCATTCTCACCCACGAGCGCGCAACCATTTCGTAACCAAAGTTTGAACCATCTTTCTTTGACACATTTTGACAGGCGTCTATTATCGTGTACGAGTGTACATCATCGGCCGTGCTATGAGAAGAAAGAGGTTTGCATTATGTAATTCTACACCAATAAGAGGAGTTATACACCTTTCTTCTCAAGAGGAGGGTGCTATCAAATCTCGCGCATTTATGGTCAGCTCATCTGCCATCGTTCTCTATACGTTTTGGTTATGTATTCAAACAACTCAACCAAATGAGGAAGGAATGGAACTCAGATTCTTACCCCTGATCGGTTATAATTTACTTATCAGAAATCAGGAATTGGGGAACTTGTTATGGACCCACTTTCAGAAAATAACAATTAAAATTGTGAATTTCTATAAGAGAATGTACTAAACAAAAAGAAATCATGGGAAAAATTAGGTTCACCTTATGCGGTCAAACACCAACTCCCTCCCTAAAAGGATTGGCGATCAAATAGCATTAACAATGGCTTTGGATTCGAAGTACCGCTTTAGTCTCCACACTTGACTCAAAGGAAAGCAAGAGGATTTCAGTTCAAAGAGGAACCTGCTCTTCACCTTGATTGTTGAGGAGAGTAGAATAATTCCATTAAAATCATAATACCAATCTCCAAAGCTAAAACATAGAAGTACTCGACTTTTGAAAACTTCGGGCATACACATTGATCTTCCCTCTCATGTTATGATTCTTAACTAACTAAAGAGCAGTACGAAAATGCCTCTTTTGCTCTGCCTCAAACGAATGTAATTAAAGATGTCATCAACAAGGACCATTACAAATCGATCTAGAAGGGCCGAAAATTCATAAATACGATCGATGCATTAACTATCTTAAATGGCATAACTAGGAGTTCAAAATGACTATAACGGGTACGGAAAGCCATTCTTGGGGATGTCCATTTCATAGATACAAAATTGATGATACCCGAATGTAAATCGATCTTGGAAAAGAATTAAGCACCTCGAAGTTAATCGAACCGATCTTCTATACACAGAAGGGTACTTGCTTATAATGATGAGTCAGTTCAGTTGATGGTGGTTAATATAAAGATGGAAAGATCCACCAGCCCCTTTTTATAGAAAATCATTTAAATGAATCTAAACTCGCTAAGTTCTGTTGAAGCCAAATGATAGGGTACAATATGAATAGGTACGGCTCTTGGCACCCAATTAATATTAAATTTAATCTCTTGATACGGGGCAATTCGAGTAAGCCATCATGAAATACATCTGAGAATGTTTTGATAGTAGGTGTATCATAAAGAGTTAGTGGTGAGGTTTCGATACTTACATTAATGCTTATTAACCATCTTATGTAATCTCTTCATTTCTTCTAAGTGGCATAGATTGGGGGTATAGATAGTACTTTACCCTAAAATAACTTTCTCACCCCAAGGATGAGGGACAACGACTCCCTGAGGATGACAATCTACCATAGCTTGGTACTTAGCTAGCCAATCCATATCCAGGTTTAAGTCATAGGGACTTATCTCCAAAATGATGAAATTATTTTCCTCGTGACAATTGAAAAGAAGGGAGATACTAACGATGCAATAACTACTCAAATAACTCCATTACCTATTGGCATTTCAACACTAGTGGGAGATTCTATCTTCTTCGGCTTCAAACCCAAGTTTACAGCACAAACAACCGATATGAAATAATAAGATACTCTTGTATCCAACAAAACCCTAACACAACATGAAGAGGGCAAGACGGCCTTCCATTACCATGTACTCTTAGTCCGCTATAGGAATTTAGTTGAAGACTCGGCTAGCTTAGTTGTGATGCCCCAAATCCCGTTTAGAGGTTTTCACCTCCGAGATCGGTTTGTCATGAGTGCCATACGTTAACGGGGGGTGAAATTAAAATTTTTCAAATTAATCATAAGTTAAAATATATATATATATATATATATATATATTGTTCCAGGAATGACTCATTTTATAAAATGGTATGAGTAAGATAAATAAATAAAATAAACACCAGAATGTGTATCTTAGATTTTTTGAAAAAATCGGCATGGTCTCCTCTGTTTTACCAATATCCAAAATCTGTATAAGTGCTCCATCATAACATTTCTAGAATAAAACTCAACCAAAATCTTCATAACAAATAATAAAGTCTACTACATCAATGTAGTTCTAAAAAAATAGTAAATAATTAGCTACAATTTGCTATAATTAATATTACATCACCTCTTCAATTACATAAACCAATTATTAAAGAATATTTACTTAATACAAATAGAATGAATTTAAAGTTACACATAAAAGTCAAGTCATCCCTTCAAGGGAGACTAACACGGTTTCGGGGTCATCAGAGGTAACTAAATTTTAATGCGTGCTAACCCAGAGAGTGTACCTGCAAAACTGTTTTAGAAAATGGGAGTGAGCCAAACACGGGCTCAGTGAAAACTATAGATGTTTTTATATAAAAATACAACTAGTTAAGCACACACCACGTGCAATATCGAAAATAATATAAAACCACGACATGCATACAATTTAATCCTTATATGTATACCATATACATATATATATAGTAGTATATCAAAATACTATGAAACCATATATAGAAGTTAGTGATAGATACTATGCACAACACATGATATTCCCCCCATAGGAAATTAGTATACGTAAACCATATAAGTAAAATATAATCCAAATCCAACCAAGGATAATACACAAGTATATGCACCCATATTTCTACCATACGATATGTCCTCCCATAGGACTCATATCTTACATTCCATGGCTAGAACCATGAGGCAGGAGAGCCCTAAAGTATAATCGTCCTCCAAGGACGTATAGTCAACCATCTAAGATTCAAATTTACTGTGCACAGTTGATAGCCCCCGTGGCTCGGGGATTTCCGCTCCGATAGTGGGAACCCCCTACAACAGTCCGCCTAGTGGTAAGCCCCCAAGGCTAAGTAACTCATGAAGCCACACAGGCTATGTCCCCCAAGGACAAATATATCATACAGCCACCAAGGCTAAGATAATAAGGGTAACTAACCAAATGGTACAATATGGTGCCAAATCATAGAAATATATAAATTTCAAACCAATTGAGATGTTAAGTATATACGCATCAAAAGCTACCCATTAGCTGTATAAAATTATATGTACACGATATATATATATCAAAAGAAAGGAATGCATAAATATACTTATGTATTCCAACTAGGTTGAAAAATCCATCAACGACAATAATATAACTATTTAAAGAAATATATCCATATATCTCATAGGATGCTCACACCCTATATTATCAATAATCCCACCTTAATTAACACAACTAGCTCATGATTTAAATCTCATAATTTATCTATTTGCATTAGTTCTATTATTACAAGAGACTTATATAAGACAATTATCTTATATATATATATAATGTTTTCGGTGTACATATGCTAAGTGTATATCAAATAACCATAACACATTCAAGATTACAACACCCATATCACAACGATGTCCATAAGGCACATACATTTATCCCACCAAGTATTTTTGTATAAAACTCCATGGACGGTCTCATTAGTTGTAATCCTTTTGGTGGGATTTTTACTCAATAGTTATTACAAACTTCCCAATGCCTAGTGTAGCTCTTGGACATCATTCCCATATGAGTAATAGTGAAATCGTACAAGAAACTCACAATTTTGCTTGTATAATTTGTTTAGTAGAATCTAACAAGCCTTTTGCCGAAAAGTGGGTTTAGCCAAACCCTTAACGTTTGTCAACAAGTAGCATATGTACTCTATAACATCATATCACACAATATATGTAGAGGTATTCTTGTATCAAACCAATCATATAAGTCATTTCTAGTTATACGCAGTTTCTATTTAACCCCACTTGTGTATAGATGGGTTTTTAGGTAAACTTTGGGGAAATCTTGTTTATTCATCAATTTAACTCATTAACCAACCAAAATTAACCTTTTATATCCAGAAATTCCAGAATTTATACCACTTGCACTTATCATATGCATTATCTTAAAAACTAGTAGCAATAGTTAACGAATTGGGGGTTTTTAGTCCAAATCATAAATTGTGTGTGTACAAACTGAATTGATTGTTGTAGTAGATTATAATCAACATAAATAACAATATTATATCATCAATTAAAGGTTAAGAACACCCAAACCCAATGCATGCAATACAAACCCTAGGTTCTTAGCAAAACCCCCAAATTTCAAGTAAGAATCTAATGAACACATAATGGTAAGAAAAACAACTTTTATACTATTGTTCCCACCTAGAATTGAAGTTTTACCATGATTTTGAGATGGTTGATGATGACCTAGGTGGCTAGAATTCATAGTCCTCCAAGAATCCTTAAGCTCCTCCAAGTGAACAAGTTGAAGAGGATAATGGAGATGAGGAACAATGGTGGTTTCTTGCTAAATCATGTACCCATGGTGAAAACTCTCTCAAATCTCCCCTAAATCCCCACATTTTCTCAGTCTAGGGTTGTAAATTGGTTATGTCCATAGAATGGTCGAGATTTGGGGGTTTTAGGGTGTAAATGAGACAAAAATCGGGTCAAATGGCTAAAAAATGGGTTAAACCCGAGTAGCCAAATGTTTCTGGCGCACTGTTCGTATTTGGGCATAACTTTATGCTCGTAACTCCGATTTGGATGATCTTTATATCAACGAAAAGAAGACTCGATGAACTATAGATTTTCTCTTAGAGTATCTCCAAATTCTGAGCAGAGAAATACTAGTAATTCATTGAAGATAGAAGTTTGCCAAATCACTGTAGATTCGAATATGAGCAGATTGGTTAATTGGCTTACTTCGCGCTCAATTATGACCTGAAATGAGCTAGAATTGGGTTTTGGTCAAAACATAGAAGTTATAAAATGGATCAAAATATAACTAGTAGCACAAACGGAGAGTCATTTGGACATCATATAAGGAAGTTATAAACCTTTAAAGTTGGCCAAAAACTTATTTCACTAAAAACAAAATTATCACCGTTAGCCGACCAAATTCAACCACAGCCATTTGAAATGCGTTTCAACCATGCACGCATATTTAATATGATTAATATGACTTACAGGAAGTGTTCGGCTCATCAAAATATGTCCGGAACCAAATTTGAGTATCCAAAGCTATGTTTAAGGGTAAAATAGAACTAAGGGGCGATTAACACCTAGAATTCGATAAGGACCACTCGAGTAGCAAAATGATCATCCATCCATATTTAATTAAGATTTTGAAACATGCTCGAAGTGTGGAAACCATATAATTCTACTCGAGACCAAAAATTACTATCCAAAGCGAAGTTATTCGATTAATCAAGCTTATAAAGGAAAATTAATGAGCAAACTAAACCCGAGGTGTTACATTGGCACCTCTAACTCTGAGGCTAACTTAGGCGATGGTTTGGTTATTGTTTCTAGGATTAGGAATTCCTTTGATATTAGTTCATATTGGGAGTCTGGTCCTAGCACGGCGATTAAGGAGAATATCATACAAGCCTACATAGTTGATCTCTCTTATTGTTTTAATCTTTTCCAACGTTCACTAATCTAGTTCACCAATTCTCCTCGATTGCGGTTTGGACAATCTTTGCAATAATAGTCCCAATTCTCATGAATAAAACACCCAAAACGTGGCCCACTGTTACCACCACTACTGGCATTATTTCTTTAAGAAAATTCTAGACTTGGACTGGATCTCTTATTCCTCTCTCTCTCGTACTTCCACTGTCATTTCAATTCCTCTTGCCTGCTGGCCCCATAGGATGGATGGCCTGCTCAATTGTCCACCAAGCTCAGGTCCACTTTGACGCAGGCTTGATAAGAGGAAAAGTCAAAGAAAGCCATAATACGGTAATTTTGAACTCAAAGATGATAAAGAAACCTCTCTTGTTCTTACTGATCGAAATTTCTATCCACATACACACTCAACTCCTCAAACCTGAGGCAATAATCCTTGACTATCCTTATACTTTTAATCAAGTTATAAAACTCATCTATTGTTGCTCCACTGTAAGCATCGAACACGTATCCATCGTAGAAGATTCTATTAAACTCAGTCTTCCTAGAAATTTACCTTAGGCCAACTAATGAACCTCTACTAGTGTAATATACGACCCTTGAGTTCTAGACAAGCAAAACCAACCCACCTATACTCAGTAGTATTCATAATCTTAAATTGGGAACCGATATGATAATGCCACGCTCCAGTAACCTCAGGCTCAGGTGACTCTTCAGACTAGGTGGTTGTGAACGTTTAAACTTCTAGAGATAATAAACTTTATCACCCTACATAAGGATCATGCTAGAAGCTTGCCACCTCATTGATATCAATTAAAGAGTTTTTTGGAACCCTAGTGCGACCGGGACCAACACCGCTTATGGTACCATATCCATTATTCAAACTCCGATAAGTTTAATACGACAAGCATGATAAGATAACATGAGTTAGAAGATAAGATGAAAATTCGAAAAGTGGAAAGGATGGACATTTTGGGGGAAACTCAATTAATCATTGTGTTTTAGTTCCAGTTAACGACAACCGACCAATAATTTAGAGTATAGTCATCCGTTGTGCTGGGATTGACTATAATATAACCTAATAGTCCTTTTACTGCTACACTAGATACCAAAATTAATTCCTCAAGCTTTTCCTAATTATCGATATGATAAGATGAATAGAACGGTACAAAATCAAATTTCCTAATCCAGCCCACCTCTGACGAAGGAAGAAGAAACCTATGCCTCTGATACCAACTTGTGACGCCCCGAATCCCGTTAGGAGGATTTCTCCTCAAAGACCCGATTCGTCATGAGTGCCGTACACTGACGGCAGATTAAACAAATACAATCCCTGTAATAAACATAGAAATCCATAATCCGAACAATAAGAATACCTTCCGTTCACAAAATATGTCCACAATAAATGAAAAGGATACAATTCAACAGCTAGCCTCCAACGAGGTCCAAAATACAGTGTATATAAAGTCTCCACAAGGTATATAATGTATATTAGTAAAACTTCAGTACATGTGCCATAATAATATAACAAACATTGGTCCTTCTCTCATGAAGGACCCTTGACTCAGTATAGTATAGCGCCGTTCTACGAAGCTACGTCTGTAACGACCCAGCCCCACCTCAGTACGATATTATCCGCTCTGGGCAGCGTCCAGCCAGGCCTCAGCCCTGGACCATCACCTTCTCTCACGGCTTTGTTTCTGGGAGCTCAGGACTAGCTCCCCAGGGGGTCACCCATCTTGGGATTGCTCTGGCTGCCTACTTGCTTAACTTTGGAGTTCTGATGGGATCCGAAGCCAGTGAGCCCCCAAAAGGCCTCGTACTTAATTAGGGACCAACTCCTGCTTATATGGGTCTCAAGGAATCCCCCACTTTCTGATGTGGGATGTTACAACGTCCTCCCTTTTCCCCTTTGCCCGAACGAACCTGCAGAAAGAACTATTTGGAAACAAGTGGAGTGAGTCGAAGGACTCAGTGGGAATCGTATATTAAGTTTATTGTAAAAAAAATATTTGTAGAAATCCTTTTTCGTAAAATCATAAGAAATCCTTTTTGTGTTATAATATGAAATAAATCATTCACAAATATATATATATATATATATATATAAATATATATATATATATATATATAATAGTTTAGAAATACACCTTTTCTCATTTTAAAACATTAGTAACATTATGAGAAAATACTCTTTAAACTTTGTATAAAAACTTACCCCGTCTCAACTGAAAACCTATGTCATAAGAATCATTCGCTTTGTCTCATAGGCCTTGAGCCACCACATCAATAATTCCCGTACTATCTAAGCGTACAGCCAGGTCTGCATTTCGTGGTCTTTCAACAATGCAGTAGTAGAGCCTCTCGTTATTTTCAGTACATGATTTCGCTATGTTCCAACTTACGGCCCCATCCAATAATACCAAACCTGGGACCGTTTATGGACTAGTGTTCACGTATAATCTCGATAACTCATAGCCCGGCTCATTTAGAAAACAATTGTGCCATATCCCTAGTTTTTATAATTCAAGTATAATATCAACATATATCCACGATAGAAATTTCATATCAAACATTCTGTTTAGTTTCATAATTAACAAACATGGGTTTTTTAAATAGAAACCATTACTTGAAACCTTTAGAGTAGTAATCTAGCTTTATAGTGCAAATTATTAACAATAATTTGGGTTCCAAGTGGGTTTTTGTGCAATTCAAATAATAAGTTGAAATCTTTCGTTTAGTCATGTAATTTAAACTATGTCTAGACCATTTAAGGCATCAATTAAAACATTTATGCCAAATTCCCACATATAATCAAAAACCCCTTCTTAACATAATGGGTTCTTAAATAAATAAGTAGCACAATCATAATCGATTTATGAAAAGTTATAAAAAAGGTTTTAGTACTAGATTCCCACCTCTTAGGAGCTAGATCCTCGAGTTTGGAAGCTTGAATTAAGCCAAGAGCCATTGAGTCATAAAATCCCCAAATTTGTGCTTTGAGCCTTAACCATGGAGGAAGGAAGGATGAAGAAGATGAAGGCTTGAAGATTGAAGTCTTGTTTCAGGGATGAAGTGTGGGTAGAAATACCTCCGAAAACCCTCTTTAAGGAGCTCTCAACTCTCTCGAACTCCCTCTGAAATTGTAGCTCGAAAATGGGGGAGCAGGAGGCTTAAAATGGCATAAAAATGGTCAAAACCGAATTTCTGGTGTACCATGATCGATCATGGGGGAGAAGTCCACTGCCGGCACATGCATTTTGGATCTGGAGCACTGTTCGTATTTTAGTAATAACTTATTGCTCGGAACTCCGATTAAGGTGATCTTTATGTCCTTGGAAAGATAATTCAAAGATCTATAACTTCGTAAAGGAAGTAATCCCAAATTCTAGATGGATAATTTTCAGAAATTCGACAAACACAACGCTCTAAATCTAACTCTACCATAAGTGTGACGCCCCGAATCCCGTTTTGAGATTTTCACCTTCGGAACCCGGTTAATCACGAATGCCATGCGCAACGGCGGGTTTAAAATATAAAATTATAACTTTTGAAAACTTTTCTCAAATAAAACATGACCCTATTTAAAAGCTTATTTTACAAAATCACGGCATGTGGAGTTAGTTCAGGTAATAAACCAACCTATAACAATTAAAAGCACTTTTCTATACAAATGGAATCACATCAAACCATACTGAAATCAACTCCACACATATAAAACCATTTATACAAATTTACAATACAAATCGTTTATCAAATCGTAGTTCATTTACAATCAAATAGAAACCAAAATAACTATATAATGTAGTCCTTTCCCGAAGAAGGACTAGACATAGAATGTGAATATCAGAGGCTTCTATACACGTACACCATGCGCCACCCAAGATGCTATGCCTGCAAAACTGTTAGAAAACGGGATGAGCCAAATCCGGGCTCAGTGGAAACTATATAGGTTTTGTATAAAAAATACTTTACTTTAGTGTTATAGTTTGAAAACGTGCAATGCAACCCCGAGTGCATGGAACCCCACTAGGACTTCTATCCTAGCTACCCGGAAGCCATTTGTCCAACCATCCGATCTCTCCTTTAACCGTCCATCAGATAATACACCAAGGAATTCCATAACCCGAGGAGATCAATTGACTACAGTTTCCTCATATCAAACTATAGCTTCCTAAGGCTCGACATGCTACAGACTATCCACTCTCAAGTGTAGCTCTAACTCTTCTATGCTATCCGGTCCTTACTCCGTAAGTCATGACTATAAGCCAAGTATTCATTGTTATCACTTTAATTATAATTCATTATGGATCTTATACTTGGCCAGTTAATAGGATTCGTCCCACGATCTTTTACCCTAAACCATTATATTACATCGTACTCTCATTAGGCTATCTCGTTAGCTACGATTTCCCCCCAATCATGAGAATATTATATGCATTATGATCTGGTCGCTACTCCGTAATCCGTACGCATCCGTATACCCCTACATCATTTCTAAGTTCAATAATAATTATCTCTTTCCACTTTATATATTAATACATTATGAAAGGGCTCGATAGTTTTCTACATGTACCTTGTTTTGTCTAGATGTGTCCGCATAAGTCTTTAGATCAATTACATCATAGCCGAGGCAACATATACAAATTAATACGAGACATGATACGATACAACAATAATCACAGCACAATCACAACCTCACAACAACTCTCGTATAACGTCTCCAGTATAATGCCTCAGTTTCACCCCGCGGTCAGTCCAGGCCCAAAACAACGGATCTCAAAAGGTCCAAGGTTCTTATTTCATGTCTTCACCGAGTGGGGAGTGGCTCACGGACTTGGTTCTCTAAGTAAGTCGTTCGGAGATAACCCTCAAGACATTTTTCGGGGAATAACACTTCGAATAGTTAACGAGGAGAACGCCTCATACAAGCCATCTCTCCTTTGTGGGCACACACAACCACCGGTGGAGTCACCGACTTCATTTTCCCCGTGCACGGTTTAGGGCCTTTTTACCCATGGGCGGCAATAGGCGGCCCTCCTTCGAGTCACGGGGAGCTACCCGGTGCTCGGTAAATCATCATATCCAGCCCATACGTGTGATCGCAACAACAGGAATATATCGATTCCGCATTCAACAATATACGTATAATCATCAATCATCCATCACACGTATGGCCAACAACATATATATACAATCACATAATCGTCATCATCAATATAACCATCGTTCATTCATCATTCGTCACATCATCATTATCATCGTTAACACAAGCGTCGTCATCACGCTTATAATCCGTATTCTCATCGTTTGGTCATTTTCACATAATATGGCAATATTCACAATTAGGAATGCAATATCGTACTATTGCCCCTTATTCAGCCGGTTGATTCATTATCAATATATATTACATCTCATTATATGCCATATGTATTAAACTACGTCCATAAGCATTCAATGTTAATTTTCTAGCTAGTCCTTAAGCCAAGTATCGATCAGTGTGCCCCTCGCTCAACTGTCATATTAATACAAATCACCTAGTTGTTCATGTTCTTAACTAAGGCAATCCATGCCCTAATAAGTGTGTTCTATGCATTCTTAAAGAGTATCGAGGTCATATCCTCATTGTTAATGCCTAGCACGCTCCACACAGGTCATTAAACCCGTATGTTATGGTATGTCGCTCTGCCGTAATGGGTTCTTAGTTCAACAATCATGGATAGAGTTCAACACTCTCAACTATATACATATACATGTATATCTAATCCATATAATCCATAACCAACCATGATTCAAACATAAATCCCGAAATCCTCTCTAGCCTAGTTCATTCCCTTAGTCTCAATGAGGATACGATGTGTAGATAAGAGAACAAGGCTCATAACATGGTAATAAGTAATGATACATGATATCTAAGTGATAATCTATCCATATACATCACCAATCTAAGGTTCACCTCGCCTAAACCCCATGATATGCAAACAATATGGACTTGTGATGAAAATCCCCAATTTGAGTTCAAAACTCTAATTCAACGAGTAGTAATTTGAAATCAAGGGTTTAGTACTAGTGTTCCCACCTTAGAGAAGCAAGACCGAGGAGTTGAGGAAGCGTAGACGTCGTCTCGCCGAAACCCTAGCTCCAATGCGAGCTCCAATCGAGGAAAAAGGTGAGAAAGATGATGAATAGCGGAGGAGGAAGCGATTTGGGGCTCAAATCTTGTAGGAGAATGAAGAAGCGACAAAAATATCCCTCTCTCTCTCTAGAACTCTCTAGAGAGTGGTGAATGGTGTGGCTCGAAAATGAGGAGTAATGGGTGTTAATGGGTCAAAAACGGGTTAAAAATGCTCAAAACCGACATTCAGGTGAACCATCCCCCATGATCGATCATGAACCGTTTTGGAATTCCTCTGAAGGACCATGATCGATCATGGCCTTCCATGATCGATCATGGAAGTCACTGCAACAGCAAATGACTTTCTAAGCCCGAAACGGACCTTGAAATGATTGAATCTTGACTCGGCCCAAACATGAAAGTTGTAGAGGGAAAAGAAATGAAGATGTGGCCGCAAACGAAGAGTCATTTGGACATTGGATGAAGAAGTTATGACCTCTTAGAGTTGGCCAGAAATCGACGAATCACGAAAAGTCGAAACACGCGATTACCGCTTCGATTTCAACCTGAACCACTCAAATAATGAAACGATTATTCCCTCAAACTTAATATACCTAACAAGACATACTAGAACTATCGGGTCGAGTATGAGGCGCTCAGAACCCAATGCTCCTTCTCTAACAGAGATTAAGCCATACCGGGCTTAAGAGAATATCAATGCGAAAAAATGAACACGGGGTATTACAATCTCCCCTCCTTAAGAAATTTCCTCCTCGAAATTTACATAGAGATAGGTATGGAATAACAAATACATAAGATCGCCAAAGTTGCACCCAGTGTCCCCTCCTTAGGAGACTCGCCACAGTTAAGAACGAGTTATAATCAAACCCAATAACAAATGAGTAGAACATTCTAAGGGGACATCGAGGAGATGGAACAACAAGGCTAGAACTTCCAATACGCCAACGCAAGAATGATTCTACTCCCTCACGTGACATCCCTAGTAAGGCACGGGATAAATCCTCAAGGCTAGGATATGGTCACATGACCCGAAACTCCGAATATGCTCAATCACAAGAATGGCCAATGATGACCTCCACAACTAAAGTCGGCAATGAAACAACTTGCCACACCGTGTGGACTAGCAACTAGCAATCTCTAGGTGAGCTAAATGATATAAAACTCAACCTCAAACTCCGAAACGTATGAGCTAACACACGACACTAAGAATACAGGGATAAAAACCACTAATGTACACCAATACAACCTTATATGTATCAAAATACTAAACCAAAGTCGATACCGTTCCTAAGGCGCACTCTCAACTAAAGAATCATATAAACAGGAAAACTCACGCATTCTAGTTTCCTATGAATCCAATCATAATGATACTTGAGAAACAAATACAATATGCTTAGTCAATTCCAGGACACAAACAATCCACGTTTCATTTTCCGTTGGCGACAGAAGACCGCAGATTTATAAGTTAGTCATCTGTTGATCAGGCGGCTGACTAAAATATAACTCGACAGTCGCCTATTGCTAACTTGGTAGCAAAACACATCTCGAGTATAAAACACATTCTCAAGAAAATAATAGATTCATAAAGAAACAACACAGTTATAACATAA
The DNA here is from genome assembly GCA_021464415.1 of Lonicera japonica. Lineage (NCBI taxonomy): Eukaryota > Viridiplantae > Streptophyta > Magnoliopsida > Dipsacales > Caprifoliaceae > Lonicera > Lonicera japonica. The sequence continues at coordinate 68,147,197 of CM038464.1, forward strand.
ATCATCAATAAAATAAGTTATAAATATGGTTACCACACATAGAATGAAGAAAGGAGGAAACATCTTTCCTCGAGATGACCGCTCACCGGAGACTTACTTACACGATAACTCATAAATATCTAAACCAATGGTCCCACTACGGTTCCGCTGTGCTACTTTGATCAAACTACTCTATCCACCTTCTCCACTATTCCCAGAGTGGAGTCGATACTAATACCGATGCTCACGGTAGAAAAAGAAATGCAGCACTTATGTCACTAAGATAACACATCCCTAGAGAAATTAAATGCACAATGCTCATAAAACAAGGGCGTAATATGCAAACAAGTGATCCTAATGCGAAACAATTCGCGACTCAATCGGGTTCTACTCGTAATGCCTACCCAACATGTGTAACTACTCAAAAACTCCGCAAAGAAAATTGAACCTATACCTCTGATACCAACTTGTGACGCCCCGAATCCCGTTCTGAGATTTTCACCTCCGGGACCCAGTTAATCACGGATGCCGTGCGCAATGGCGGGTTTAAAATATAAAAATTATAACTTTTGAAAATTTTTCTCAAATAAAACATGACCATGTTTAAAAGCTTATTTTACAAAATCACGGCATGTGGAGTTAGTTCGGGTAATAAACTAACCTATAACATTTAAAAGCACTTTTTCATACAAATGGAATCACATCAAACCATATTGAAATCAACTCCACACATATAAAACCATTTATACAAATTTACAATACAAATCGTTTATCAAATCGTAGTTCATTTACAATCAAATAGAAACCAAAATAACTATATAATGTAGTCCTTTCCCGAAGAAGGACTAGACATAGAATGTGAATATCAGAGGCTTCTATACACGTACACCATGCGCCACCCAAGATGCTATGCCTGCAAAACTGTTAGAAAACGGGATGAGCCAAATCCGGGCTCAGTGGAAACTATATAGGTTTTGTATAAAAAATACTTTACTTTAGTGTTATAGTTTGAAAACGTGCAATGCAATGCAATGCAACCTCAAGTGCATGCAACCCCACTAGGACTTTTATCCTAGCTACCCGGAAGCCATTTGTCCAACCATCCGATCTCTCCTTTAACCGTCCATCAGATAATACACCAAGGAATTCCATAACCCGAGGAGATCAATTGACTACAGTTTCCTCATATCAAACTATAGCTTCCTAAGGCTCGACATGCTACAGACTATCCACTCTCAAGTGTAGCTCCAACTCTTCTATGCTATCCGGTCCTTACTCCGTAAGTCGTGACTATAGGCCAAGTATTCATTGTTATCACTTTAATTATAATTCATTATGGATCTTATACTTGGCCAGCTAATAGGATTCGTCCCAAGATCTTTAAGCCTAAACCGATATATTACATCGTACTCTCATTAGGCTATCTCGGTAGCTACGATTTCCCCCCAATCATGAGAATATTATATGCATTATGATCTGGCTCGCTACTCCGTAATCCGTACGCATCTGTATACCACTACATCATTTCTAAGTTCAATAATTACTATCTCTTTTCACTTTATATATTAATACATTATGAAAGGGTTCGATAGTTTTCACGTGTACCTTGTTCTGTCTAGATGTGTCCGCATAAGTCTTTACATCAATTACATCACAGCCGAGGCAACATATACAAATTAATACGAGACATGATACGATACCATAATAATCACAGCACAATCACAACCTCACAACAACTCTCGTATCACGTCTCCAGTATAATGCCTCAGTTTCACCCCGCGGTCAGTCCAGGCCCAGAACAACGGATCTCAAAAAGTACAAGGTTCTTATTTCATGTCTCCTCCGAGCGGGAAGTGGCTCAGGGACTTGGTTATCTAAGTAAGTCATTCGGAGATAACCCTCAAGACATTTTCCCAGGAATAACACTCTGAATAGTTAACAAGGAGAACGCCTCATACAAGCCATCTCGACACTCTGGAAGAAACTACACCAGGCGATACCCTAGCAGGGTAATGACCATTAGTACCCCAACTACTTCCCGGGAAACTCACCATTTAGAAAGTAATGGCACACGAGACCTGCTCCGCTGCTAGGGAAACATGTCTAACCGAGAACACATAGTCCTGTCGGAAGGCAAGATACCTAGAGTGGACTCTCCTTTGTGGGCACACACAACCACCGGTGGAGTCACCGACTTCATTTTTCTCGTGCACGGTTTAGGGCCTTTTCACCCATGGGCGGCAATAGGAGGCCCTCCTTCGAGTCACGGGGAGATACCCGGTGCTCGGTAAATCATCATATCCAACCCATATGTGTGATCGCAACAACAGGAATATATCGATTCCGCATTCAACAATATACGTATAATCATCAATCATCCATCACACGTATGGCCAACAACATATATATACAATCACATAATCGTCATCATCATTATAACCATCGTTCATTCATCATTCGTCACATCATCATTATCATCGTTAACACAAGCGTCGTCATCACGATTATAATCCGTATTCTCATCGTTTGGTCATTTTCACATAATATGGCAATATTCACAATTATGCATGCAATATCGTACTATTGCCCCTTATTCGGCTGGTTGATTCATTATCAATAGATATTACATCTCATTATATGCCATATGTATTAAACTACGTCCATAAGCATTCAATGTTAATTTTCTAGCTAGTCCTTAAGCCAAGTATCGATCAGTGTGCCCCTCGCTCAACTGTCATATTAATACAAATCACCTAGTTGTTCATGTTCTTAACTAAGGCAATCCATGCCCTAATAAGTGTGTTCTATGCATTCTTAAAGAGTATCGAGGTCATATCCTCATTGTTAATGCCTAGCACGCTCCACACAGGTCATTAAACCCGTATGTTATGGTATGTCGCTCTGCCGTAATGGGTTCTTAGTTCAACAATCATGGATAGAGTTCAACACTCTCAACTATATACATATACATGTATATCTAATCCATATAATCCATAACCAACCATGATTCAAACATAAATACCGAAATCCTCTCTAGCCTAGTTCATTCCCTTAGTCTCAATGAGGATACGATGTGTAGATAAGAGAACAAGGCTCATAACATGGTAATAAGTAATGATACATGATATCTAAGTGATAATCTATCCATATATATCACCAATCTAAGGTTCACCTCGCCTAAACCCCATGTGATGCAAACAATATGGACTTGTGATGAAAATCCCCAATTTGAGTTCAAAACTCTAATTCAACGAGTAGTAATTTAAAATCAAGGGTTTAGTACTAGTGTTCCCACCTTAGAGAAGCAAGACCGAGGAGTTGAGGAAGCATAGACGTCGTCTCGCCGAAACCCTAGCTCCAAATCGAGCTCTAATGGAGGAAGAAGGTGAGAAAGATGATGAATAGAGAAGGAGGAAGCGATTTGGAGCTCAAATCTTGTAGGAGAATGAAGAAGCGACAAGAATCTCCCTCTCTCTCTTTCTCTAGAACTCTCTAGAGAGTGGTGGATACGTGTGTCTCGAAAATGAGGAGTAATGGGTGTTAAATGGGTCAAAAACGGGTTAAAAACGCTCAAAACCGACATTCAGGTGAACCATGATCAATCATGGGGGACCCATGATCGATCTTGAACCCTTATGGAATTCCTCTGGAGGACCATGATCGATCATGGCCTTCCATGATCGATCATGGAAGTCACTGCAACAGCAAATGACTTTCTGAGCCCGAAACGGACCTCGAAATGATTGAATCTCGACTCGGTCCAAACATGAAAGTTGTATAGGGCAAAGAAATGAATATGTGGACATAAACAAAGAGTCATTTGGACATTGGATGAACAAGTTATGACCTCTCAAAGTTGGCCAGAAATCAACAAATCACGAAAAGTCGAAACACGCGATTATCGCTTCGGTTTCAACCCGAACCACTCAGATAATGAAACGATTACTCCCTCAAACTTAATATACCTAAAAAGACATACTAGAACTATCAGGTCGAGTATGAAGGGCTCAGAACCCAATGCTCTCTCTCTAACAGAGATTAAGCCATACCGGGCTTAAGAGAAGATCAAAGCGGAAAAAGGAACACGGGGTATTACAATAAGCTCCAGTAAGTCCAGCTACCAGGACATTTTTTGTAATGACTCATCACCTTAGGCTCTATCGAGTTCTTCCTCGACTCCACCTTCGACTTCCACCATAGGCTCCACTGAGTCTAGCTACCATGACGTTTTTTATAGCGATTCATCACCTTATGCTTTACCGAGTTCTTCCAGATTCCACTGAATCCAGCTACTAGTACTCCTTCACAAGTGTGTAGATTCACCATCGACCTCTAATACTAATTGTTGTGCCCACTGGCACATAGGTCGAGCCAATAGCACTAACCGGACTATCCGGTCTGTGCACATAGTAACGATATTGTCCCTAATTTAAACACCTTAGGGCAGAGGTGTGAGGTTTTATCTTAAAAGGTCTCATTACTAAGTGGTTACACTCCCCCACTTACATACCCATGTTGAGTCCTACAATTTTTCCATGTGGGATCAATGGTTTGAGCCAACCATTCTCAACAATCTCTGTCTTGGATCAAAACACTCCACCATGAACTAACACCAGCCCACCTGGCTCTACTTAGACCTATACCTTAGTCCACCTTTGAACTATCCATATAGATCACTACTTAACTATTAGTATCAAAGCTCGATGGTGAATCCACACACTTGTGCAAGCAGTATTGGTAGCTGGAGTAGATGGAATCAGGAAAGAGAACTCGGCAGAGCTTAGGTAATAAGTCGCTATAAAAAGAGTCTCGATAGCTAGACTTGATGGAGCATATAGTGGAGTTATACTCGGAGAAGCTGGGGGTGGATTCACTATAGCCTATGTATACCCGGGGTACTATCAAGGTGATTGTGTAAGTTATTAGATTAAGGTGAAATAGGGTGTACCCCACGACGTGTATTGACTAAAGGTGGACAACCTTGCGGACATTGTTGAGTGGTGATTTACATGGATAGTTCAAAGGTGGACTAAGGTATAGGTCCAAATAGAGTCAGGTAGACTACTGTTTGTTCAAGATGGACTAGCTTGATCCAAGGTGCAGATTGTTGAGAATGGTTGGCTCATACCATTAATCTCACATACAAAAAATTGTAGAACTCAACATGGGTATATAAGTGGGGAAGAATCACCACATAGTAACGAGTCCTTTTAAGATAAAACCCCATACATGTGCCCCAAGGTGTTTAAGTTGGGGACAATATCGTTGTACGTGGATCGGCGGGTCTGGTTGGTGCCCTGGGCCCGACCCATGTGCCGGTGGGCATAACAATTAGTATCAGAGGTGGATAATGAATCCACGAACATGTAAAGTAGTACCGGTAACTAAACTTGGTGAAGTCTAGAAGAACTCGAAAAATCCGGGAGTGAAGTCGCTATAGCCTACGTACACCTGGGTACTATTAAGGTGGTTGTGCAGGTTCCTCGAGTAAAATGAAATATGATGTACCTCAAGATTTTCATTGACCAAAAGTGGACAATTTTGCGAACATTGTTGAGTGGTGATCCGTGATCTATATGGACAGTTCAAAGGTGGACTAAAGTATAGGTCCAGGTGGATCAATGTTATTTCAAGGTGAACTAGTTTGATCCAAGGTAAACAAATTTTAGAATGATTGGCTCAAACCATTGATCCCACATGAAAAAAAATTGTATAACTCAACGTGTGATACGCGTTATGATTTTTTTAGACCAAATTTAAGGTGAATCTGCAACCCGTTGCCTATATAGAGGCAAGAAATTTGGAATTGGACGAATTGATAGAATATGGAACCGAAACCCAATACTTATGATAAAGGTGTAAACCTTGGTATAGTTGAAGAAGCCATATTTGATTAGGAATGATCAATTGATAAGTCAAGAACAATTACAAATTGGAATAAATCCGGAATTGCTCAACAAGTTCTTAAAAACTCAAAAGTAAAAACACTAGAAATTTTATCAATAACAATGAACTAATGAAAACAATGAAGTTCTTCCCTTTAAATAGGATTAAAATAAGTCTAAAACAATAAGGAAATGAAAAATAAACATTCCTATTACAACTTCAACACTAAAAGGAAATAAAATGCGTTAAAAAAATATTAAAATAGAAACTTCGAGGCTGCTATCATTTAACATTCTGGATGATCTTCTAATGCCTCTATCTTCATTTTAAAGCCTTTATTCTCCATGCCTTCAATTGGTCTCCATGCCTCGATTTTCCCCAACACACCTCGAACCATTCTATTAAGCTCTTCCTTGCCCTCATCAACATGGGTATATAAGTGAGGAAGAGTCACCACATAATAACAAGGCCTTTTTGCGTTAAAACCCCAAACCTGTGGCCCAAAAATATTTAAGTTAGAGAAAATATCGTTATTATGTGTACGAACCAGCGGGCCTGGTTGGTGCCCTAAGCCCAACCCATGTGCCAGTGGCACAACAAAAATATAGTACGCTTGATTTTCAATCTACCACCATTGTAACTACACAATCGCATTATATTGCATGAAGCGAGTTTTTTAACAAACCAAGCACAACATTACTTCTCTTGTTTTTTATTATTGTTCTATAAAAGTATCGTATGGGATTCTTTAGGTTCTCTTATTTGATCAAGCTCCTCTAAAGTGATGGCGAATCACTTTCATCACTATAGAGGAGATTAATTTATCTGGACCATTGATTTTCTATCTACCATCACCGCGACCACACAATTACAAAAGACATACTATATATTATTATAAATTGAGTTTTCAACGAACCAAACACATCTGTAGTCTATTGTATGTTCAAGAATGTAATATGTGATACATCTTAAATTACAAGGACTAAAGGTTGTCTTTGGCTCGTTCAAAATTCAATGCAAAGTAAATTATTTTTTAATACAACTAATTTGTTACGGAATTGTTTAGGAAAGTTAAATGAGAAATTATAAGTGTCAAAATAACTACATGTTCTAAATTCCTCTTTCTCATTTTACATTTTTTTGTATAGCTAACAGGATCAAGTATGAAGTATAGACACTAAATCTCTTCCAAGTACAAAGTTGAAGTGAATTCCCGTTCCCAGGTTATAGAATTAGGAAATTTCTCGTTTTACGTAATTTGAATTTTCGTGAATTTGACTTGAATTATCATATTTGCCACGATTGTTTAATTTTTACACACATACACAAATAAATGTGAAATCACTTCCATCATTACAAAGTAGACTAGTTTATCTGGACCATTGATTTTCTATCCACCATCAGTGCAACCACACAATCACGAGAGAAATTGTATGTCACATAAAGTGAGTTTTTGTGACGCCCCGAACTCCCGTTTAGAGGATTGAGCCTCCGGGACCCGGTTAATCACGGTGTCATACTTGACGACGGGTGTTATAGTATAAAACTGGAGACTTTTCATAAAAGAAATATTCAAGCGATGAAGTCGTTTTAAGGAAAATCCGGCATATGGAGTTTATTTATAAAGCAAAACCAAAATTTGTTAAAATGTATATATAATCCATATCCAACATATCCTCCACGTTTAAGAAATATCACCTATACAAAGCCTCCAATGAGGTCTCAAATCATTAAATAGTTTTACAACAATACATTAAGAGTACAGCAATCAATAGAGTATGTAACTTATTACAGTACGAAACCATGATATCAATTAGGGAAAAGTATAATACTAGTCGTTCCAAACGACTTTGGTAATCAGAGGCCGTCAAAGCTACTAGACTCCATAAGCGCACCATCCCCGAGAGCACCTGCAACACTGGTTTGAAAAATGGGAGTGAGCCAAATGGGCTCAGTGGGAACTATAAGGTTTTTTTTATAAGAAAATAGGTTGGAAAACCAGGCATACCATGCCATGCAGTGTAATGAAAGTAACTTGACTTATATGATGCATATCTATGAGTGTTCTTCCTACATAAATCTATCTTTGTATATATGTATATATAACTATAGATTCATCATATGGATGCAAAGAAAACTGTTTCATGAGAAGTATGCTAATGTTATCCCGGCCCCAAGAAAAGATAAGAGAAATATAAGATAGCAGGTATAATCAAGCATATCGATAACGGTGTAGAAAGTATGTATCTCCAAGATACATGTAAAATATAAGAAGGCTACGTTTATGAAGCTACAACGAAAACTATTCAAAATGATAATCAAGTATAAACAACTTTATAACCATCATATCTCTCGTCCCCAAAGGACGTCATATCGCCAAGTCACGGTGACCAGATCTCTCATCATATCAATCATATATAAAAGTCACATCTAGGATTTTAGATCTACTGTGCACATAGATAGCCGGCAAACTCGTGTTCTTCTGCCCCCAAGGCAGGGACCCCCTACCAGGTCCACCTAGATGGAATACGCCCCCAAGGCAATTTAATATAATCTCACGTAACCACCAAGCCTATACGCTATAGGTAATAACCGAGTCTCTAGCTGGTATGAACGGTGTGGCTAACTCGTATATAAATCCCATACAATCTCCACAAGCACAATAAAGATATGGAAATATCAATATAGTGTATATACATAGGATACGTACATTTCCATACATATATGTATACGTATGCAATGTAGATTAGATAGTGGTATTATTATTGTACTTAGATTTCTCTTTCACCGCCAAGCCCATCAACTAGTGAGTAAGTCAAGAATGTCATGGATTGGAAAGTTTCTAAGCCTTCTGTCTATTTGGCACCAAGCCAAGTATAATATGGTTTTCATGGTATATAAGTTTTATATAAACCATCCATTTAGTTCTCAATACTTTGTTTACTCAAAACATGATCATAATACTTCCCAGCATAGTTATGGACTCGCTCGCTAAATCATAAATTTCATAAAAGATGAACCACGAGCTCAAGTATAACAATAATACCGCAAATACAATTTACTATGCTCCAATTACATCTTTAAATCACTGTATAACATTACATACATGCGTATCATAGTTTTGTTTATACAACTATTTGCGTATATAGAGGTCATATGCCAATATTCATCATAATCTATAAATAATTAGGGCTTTATGTATTAAAGTTCTATTGAAGTCATAAATGATGCAAATCAAACCAAGAAATCTCAATAAAACACCCCCAAGCCTCATGAACATGCTAATGTTGGAATTTGTATACGAAACCATCAGTTTTTTTGGATTTAAGATGAATAAGTTGTAATCGCTAGAAAACATGTTAGAATACTATTGTTCCCACCTATTGAGGGTTAATCCCTCGAAGAATTGTGGAAGAAATGAGCCAAAGAATCGTAAATGCGAAAATCCCCAAATTTGCTCCAAAATCCTAGCCATGGTGGATTGAGAAGGAGAATGAGATGAAGATGATAATGATGGTGTTGGTTAGATGTGGAATAAGAAGCATAGAGTAATCCCTCACACTTCCCCAAGATAGCCCCTCACTTCTCTCTCTAGAGCTCTCAAGGGTTTGGGTGATGAAATAAGAAGGAAGGAGAAAAAGAAATATATAAAAAATCTTGCCAGCCTGATGTAATCGACTACTTCAATATCATGTAGTCTACTACTTCACTTCCCATGTAGTTCACTACATGGCCCATAATTTCCTTCGTCAGCTTTTTGGTCACTAAGCCGACTTCGCTCGCACTTTTCATCATCAAGGAGTGGGAATTGGGTCTCGGCCAAAACACGGAAGTTGCAGAGGGCTATCAAAACTAGACATAGGAAAAAATGGAGACCATTTCTGACAGAAGACGAAGAAGTTACGGAGTCCAAAAGTTGGCCTGAAACAAAGAAATCACGTAAGACCAAACTTGTGATTTTTAAGCTGATTTTCGTCCAAGCAATATGAAATGATTTATAGTCATTATAACACACTTAAATACATTAATATGACTTGTTGGAAGTTTCCAAACCATGCCAACCTTTCCAGAACCCGATTTGGCCATCTAAAGCCTGGTTCTGCCTTATACGCGAAATGGATCGTGATTTGCAAGAGATAATTAAATGGGATGTCACAGTTTTCAACGAACAAAACACATCTATAGTCTATTGTATGTTCATAAATGCAATACTCTCAAGGATTTTATTTTTCTTGCATCTCAAAGTAAGGTTGTGTTTAGCTGGTTGAAAATTTAATGCAATGTGAATTGTTTCTAATACAAATAATTTCTTGTGCAACTAAGGTTTGGTTTGGTTTGGTGGCATAAGTTGCTTAATAAATCAGTTCACTTTCAAGTAGTGATTGTAAATTTGTTCATTATCAATAATTCAATTATAATTCATTGAGTGTAAATGAGAAATTATGAATGTTAGAATAAAAAATGTTCTAAACTCCTCTTTCTTATTTAATTTTTTTTCTAGACCTCTCAGCATGAGGTATAGACACTAATAAATCTCCTCTAAGTAGAGAATTAAAGTGAGTTCCATAGTTCTAGAATTATGAAATATCAAGTTTTACTTGAAATGACTTAATTTGAGTTGCCGTGAATCAACTTGAATAATCATATTTACTACGACTTTGAAAATTTAACCAAGCACAAATAAATGCAAAAATCTTGAAATGCCTAATTGTATATGGTTTAAGGGACAAATTACTATGGTGAATCAGAGCCGTCCATTACAAGATTGCAAGAACCTACTATAATATATATATATATATATATATATATATGTATATGTATATGCAATTTAATGAAATGTTTGAACTCAATTAGGACAATGACATTGTTGTGAGGCGCACGTGAATCAGAGGAGACGATTTTTCACCGCTCATCGGGAGAGTATGTCCATGAGTAATTCCTCCGGTACATCGGAAAAGGTTCACCAATTAGGGTTTCTTCTTGTGGTGAACGAACGAACGATCGAATGGTAACTTTAACATTTTGTTTTAGTGATAAGTTAAATGATATGAAATTAAAGCAAGTGGAATACAGCTTTGGGTGTCAAAAACATATAGCTAAATAAATGGGCCAAAGGGTGAATGAATCTTTTAAAAGCTATACATTGTTTTCAATTGCAACGATTTTTCTATAAAAAAAAGATGCCAAAATTGTACCATTTCTCTCTAGTGGATGAATGACATAAATTCTCAGAAAATCAATTTGAAGGGTACAACTTAATTATTTACTTGGCAACCTTGTGATGACATAAGAATATCAAACGAAGAGGAAGAAATTTTAAGACACACAGCAATCCGCAGTTAACACATTACATAAGAATATATATCAAATGAAGATCAAGAAATTACAGAGAGAATGGCAAAGAAATCGTTTCAATGTATCAAAGCTCTACTCCATAACAGATATATATAGAGGCTTGTAAGAATTAAGATGTAGTGTAAGCAAATAAACCACCAAGAACAAGAATGCAAAACCCATGTACATATATATAAGGACAAAAGTTAGATCACCATAAACAGTATATCAAGTGCATCAATGGGTTAAACACACCCGCAGTAATAATAACATCCATGTAAATGTAATTCAAATTTCAGCAATGAGCTAGGACTACAGGAGATGCAACGCTAGTAACATAAATATATATATACATATCCAAGCTCCAAGATAACATCTCTCAACTCTTTATTTCAAATATCTTGGAAACGAACCTTAGTAATACCTTGATTTAAACTGAATCCACACTAGTGCACAAGTCTGGTGAAATCCACAACATTGGAGGCGGCCAAATCCCAGCAATCACACGACATGGTTTATGTACTTTAGTGCTTAAGCAAAACATCCCTGCATCACGCAGATAATACCACCCTTTTGAGTCATTATCATCTGTAAAATAGATACAGTTCGACTCGAATTGAGGAATGTCCTCCATGATAGATAACAACGCCATTGCAGAATAACTTATGACTATGGAACCACCCCCCAAGCTGTCAACCTCCTCCCACCTCCCCATACCAAAATTGAACTTGAATACCTTAAACTTTGTTGTTTTAGTGATATTGATTTTGTTGAGAACATTATATCTCACTACCATCAAAATATCCCCACACCAACAACCAAGTATGATCTGCTCATTCGACCACATAGGCCTACTTCAGTCCACGTACTCCATCTCCGACACCAGCGTCCGCTCCGGAACCCCCAACTGCTCTGGTGCCTGTGACTGCTCCTGCTCAGGCTCCGGCTCAGGCTCAAGCTCCAACTCCAGCTCTGGCGGTGAAATGCACTTGGCCTTGGATTCACCATTGCTGTTGATGTCACAATGGAAAAGCTCCTTGGATCTCCCTAGTGCATAAAAGCAATCCATAAAATATATAACGTCCACAAAAAAATCTTTTGCCTGATCACTCTTTATTTTCTTCCACGTTGTATCTCGCAGACTGCACAAAGCCAACTTTAGCTCTACATCTTCATTGTTAATATTGTATGTACAGTAAATTGCAACGACAACACATTTGGGATCTAAGGCCTCGTTTGGTTCACGGATTTTAGTACTCGGGAAAGGAAAGTCGTTCCTTTCCTTTGTTTGGTAAGCACAAATTCCGGAAACACTTTCCCGAGAGAGGGGAAAGTAGGGGGTAAAACCATTCCTCTCAAAACACATGGGATTGATTTTCCCATGTGATTTCCAAGCATTTATTACAAAAAATTTAGACAATAATTCCCTTACCTAAATACTTTCCATACTTTACCAAACACAAGAAAGGAAATGTGACAAGATATTTAGTTTCCCACCTCCACAGGAAAGATAAAGGAATTAATTTCCCTTCCATGAACCAAACGAGGCCTAAAGGTGTGGAAGATAGCACGGCCTTGCGCAAGAACCTCCTGTCCCTCATTGAATCAACTCTTTCTTCAAAGGTCGCCGTGGGTGGAAGCTGAATCTCTACTCTGGTGAAGAGGTTTCTTAGATGTATCGGCCAAGAAGGAAAGGAGTATTCCATTCTGACCAACCACCCATTACAAGAGTTGGTAAAACAACCATTGTTAAACAGATTCTTTGGACAACTAGCCTGATTTGTTGGATAGATCTGAGTTCGATGAATCTTGTTGTTGGATAAATCAAATAGGTTGTAAACATCGCTAGAATTGTCAGTATTTAGCAGCAGTAGCGGACACAGAAGCTTCTGTCTTAATGTATTGGCCACAAAGAACCACTTCCTGCATACAGCTCAGATGCGAATAAGATCAGCAGCTTGTCGTAGATGCAAGAATATCAGCTCAAGCAGGTCCTTTGGAAGATCCAACCAGTCTGATTGTTGTGAAACCACATCACAGACGAGACAAACTACCCTATCCACGTTGCTTGAGCTCGAAATATTGGAAAAAAGAAAAGAAGGTGCCCTGTGCTGGTGTTTCTCTTTATTTAGGGTTCTACTCTCTGCAAATTAAACATCACTATTAATACTTAAACCCATAATAACAAAGACCACAATAAAAGGCAACAAAAACAACTTATTTAAGCATAGATAAAGCCAAATCATCACTTTGGCGATATCTCTTTATGTAACCCGAAAAACAAAAGAAAAAAGGTTTTATCGGCAAAGCTATACTTTAAATGAGTTGGCAAGAGCTTGAATTGCAAAATGCTAAAGTTCAAACTTGCAATTAAACAGACCCTAAAAGAAAGAACAAAAACCAGAATAGGAGGGGCAAAACAATACCTCATTCACCAGCAATAATCAATCAGATGGGTTGGTTAGTTAGTTAGTTTTTTTCGAGTTGTTATTCAAACTAGAGTACTTTCTGAACTTAATTAGGGAAATAGGGTGGTTTTGATCTTATTTGTAAAAATGGGGTTCGTTTAAAAACGTTGGTCAAATTGGTGGTTTTTGTGTTAAAAACGCTAGTCACTTCAGCGTTTTTAAGTGTAAAAACGTTGGTCAACATGGCGGTTTTAAGTTGGCCAAAATTCACACCTCCTAAAATCGCCGGAGCAATAATTGATTTATGTTGAAGAATTGCCATTAGGTATAGCGTTTTTAATGGTAAAATTGCTATATTTGGTGGCGATTTTAAGTGGATTTTTTTTTTGCCTTCCGCCCTACGTAAGTGTTTCGAACAAGCAAAAAACTTAATTTCTTAACATAGCAGCCGCCAGTTAAATTAAAATTAAATTATATATAAAAATCCACAACTTAATCAGAAAAACAAATATAGTCACTTATTTTCTCCCTCTTTCTCTAAGTGTATGCTTGATCACCTCTATTTCTCTAACCAACAAATATTTAATTTAACTCTTTTTTCACTATATTTTTTTATGTTAATATTTTATTTGATTTCAACTGTTGAAACTTAAATTTTAACAATCAATCGAGTTTATGTTAAATTAAGTTTTAGACTTTAGTATTTTTTTTTTGTTAATATTAATTTTAACATACAATGATCAAGCATATAAATTTTTGTTGTATTATGAGATTTGAGATATTAATTACTAAGAAAAAAAAAATAAGTCTAAAAATTCAAATTATTCTAGAAAAAAAAAAAAATTTGTCAATTTAAAAGGACAAGAGTACATGTAATTGTAAAGGCTTTTACTTTCTTGACCGAAATTTTCTTTTATGTGACAAAGCCTTCTATTTAAATTTCGGTCAAGAAAGTAAAAGTCATTATAATTACATGTACTCTTATCCTTTTAAATTGACAATTATATATATTTTTTTTTCTAGAATAATTTGAATTTTTAGACTTATTTTCTTTTTCTTAGTAATTAATATCTCAAATCTCATAATACAACATAAATTTATATGCTTGATCATTGTATGTTAAAATTAATATTAACAAAAAAAATACTAAAGTCTAAAACTTAATTTAACATAAACTCGATTGATTGTTAAAATTTAAGTTTCAACAGTTGAAATCAAATAAAATATTAACATAAAAAAATATAGTGAAAAAAGAGTTAAATTAAATATTTGTTGGTTAGAGAAATAGAGGTGATCAAGCATACACTTAGAGAAAGAGGGAGAAAATAAGTGACTATATTTGTTTTTCTGATTAAGTTGTAGATTTTTATATATAATTTAATTTTAATTTAACTGGCGGCTGCTATGTTAAGAAATTACGTTTTTTGCTTGTTCGAAACACCTACGTAGGGCGGAAGGGAAAAAAAAATCCACTTAAAATCGCCACCAAATATAGCAATTTTACCATTAAAAACGCTATACCTAATGGCAATTCTTCAACATAAATCAATTATTGCTCCGGCGATTTTAGGAGGTGTGAATTTTGGCCAACTTAAAACCGCCATGTTGACCAGCGTTTTTACACTTAAAAACGCTGGAGTGACTAGCGTTTTTAACACAAAAACCACCAGTTTGACCAGCGTTTTTAAACGGACCCCATTTTTACAAATAAGATCAAAATCACCCTATTTTCCTAATTAAGTCCCGAAAGTACCCTAGTTTGAATAACAACTCGTTTTTTTCCTTACTTTTAAAGAGATTATCAGTTGTTAAGTAAAGTCCAACGAGAATGATGAGCAGAGCGGATAAAAATTGTAGATGCAGTAGGCTAAAAAGCATAGGCGGATCTATGTGTAGGAGAAGGGAGGCTATGGTCCTCCTAATTTTTCTTTTTTAATATATATATATATAAATTAAGTGTATAAAATTTTTATTGTAGTCTCCCTAAATAATAATAATAAAAATTAGTAGAAAGAGAGAGAGCATGTATTCTTAGCTATGAGTATCATTAAATCCAAACTTCAAAGTAAAATGGAAGGTGAATTTCTTATAAATTCTTTGACTATCTTTATTGAAAAGGAAATTTCAAGAAAGGTATGTATTTTATAGTACACCTTTATATTTTTTCTATTTTGTAATGTAACTTTATATTTTTATATTAAGTATGTTACATTATTGAAAATCGTATAGTCCCTCCCAAAAAAATTTGAATCCGCCCTGCTAAGAAGGTCATAACGTTGGAATTCTATGTAAATTCTAAAACAATCAATTCTAAAGGATTGAATTTGGGGATAGAAAAGTTTTCCAATTCCAATTCTAATTAAATTTTAAAAAAGCTTCTCCTTCAATCACCACCATCTACCCCATCCCCAAAACAACCTTCGTTATCAATCCCTCCTCTGTATACAGCAGTTGTACAACACCCCCACCCATTGATTCCGGGGCCAGTAAGCTCTGCGAGAAATCCGGCAATCATAATAATAATAATAATAATAATAATAATAATAATAATAATAATAATAATAAATCCTTACATGAAATCAATTACCCAACCTCAAATTAGTAGTCTAGAGAGAGAAATAGATTACCAACCTGAAATTATGAGGTCCAAGATCGAAGATTGAGAGACGACTTTGATTAGTGTTTGATTTGGGTGAGTTCGAGCATACTAAGGTGGTGTTCGGTTAATGTTTCTAGACAAGTTTTTTAGATAAGTTTTTAAAAATTTGGTGTTTGGTTGAATGTTTTGAATTAGAGTTTTTATGTTGAAAAGTGAATTTGTTTTTGTTTGACTTTTTTTCAACCAATGAAAAAAACGCATAAAAAATTTTAAAAAATAGTCACAATGGATCTTATTTTATAGATCTCGATGAGTAGGTTTCAAATATATATTTTTTATTATTTTTTGATTTTTGGATTTAAAGTTATGGTGTTTTAAAAAAAAAATTGGAGAGAGAAAGTATAGTGAAATAAATTTTGAGAAGTATGAAATTAGAGTTGGTTTTGAATTGAGTTTTTAAAATTTTGGGGAACAAAAAAAAAAAGTGAGCAACCAAACACAACCTAAGAGTCTATTTTTGGGTTATATGTTTTTGAATTTTGCTACCATGAACACCGTGAGTTTTTTAAACTTAAAAAAAATATCTACTCTTATTTAAACTCTATGTTTAATTTTGAAAAAAAAATTATTATCATTAAATTCATAATTATAAAATTAAAACTATTTTTTTGATCTTTTATATAAATTCATTCACTTGACAATTGTGTTATTATAAAATTGAATCTTCTATTACCAATTAAGAATAGAATATATTCAAATATATAATAGAATTTTTTAAAATTTATAAAGAGATTTTAAAATTATTTTATTTTCCTAAAACACATGTGCTTATGTTGTCCAAGGTAAATATGATTTGAAAGTCTGAAAGCCAATCTGAAAAACATATATATAACCTAAAAATTACTTCCTATTTCTCATCGTTCCTCTCAGTCTTGGATCTCGGAGCTGATAATTTCAGGTGGTTAATCAATTTCTCTCTCTAGTCTTTATTAATTTTAGCTTGGGTAATTGATAATTTTAGAATTAAGATATAATTCCAAAATTATTCAGATCTTTTTACCCTATTCACACAACATAATTCTAAAATTATGTCTGAATTGAATTCGATAACATGGAATTACCCATATTATTTTGCTCATAATGTTCTTATTGGATTCTTGTTTTAAACTTATGCTTTACATTGTACCTTCACTAATTCTTTTTCGGGTTACATAAAAGAGATAGCGCCAAAGTGGCGATATCTCTATGCTTAAATTACTTGTTTTTGTAGTCTTCTATTGTTTATTTTGGGGGTTTAAGTATTAGTAATAGTACGTGCTGTTTAATTTGCAGCCTAAATAAAGAGAAACACCAGCACAAGGACCTTCTTGTCTCCAAGATGTCGACCTCAAGCACTGTGGATAGGGTAGTTTGTCTCGACTGTGATGTGGTGTTGCAGCAATCAGATTGGTCAGATCTTCCAAAGGACCTGCTTGAGCTGATATTCTTGCGTCTACGATATGCTGCTGATCTTATTCGCATCCGAGCTGTGTGCAGTCAGTGGCGCTCTGTAGTCAATACATTAAGACACAAACCTCTGTGTCCGCTACTGCTGCTAAATACTGACAATTCGAGCGATGTTTACAACCTATTTGATTTCTCCAATAGCAAGATTCATCGAACCCAAAGCTATCCAACAAATCAGGCTAGTTGTCCAAAGAATCTGTTTAAAAACGGTTGTTTTACCAACTCTTGTAATGGGTGGTTGGTCAGAATGGACTACTCCGTTCTTTCTTGGCCGATACATCTAATAAACCCCTTCACCAGAGTAGAGATTCAACTTCCACCCGCGGTCACCTTTGAAGAAAGAGATGCAGATATAATTGATTCAATGAACAGGAGGTTCTTGCGCAAGGCCGTGCTATCTTCCACACCTTTAGATCCCAAATGCATTGTCGTTGCAATTTACTGTACACACGATATTCACAGTAAAGATTTAGAGCTAAAGTTGGCTTTCTGCAGTCTGCGAGATACAACTTGGAAGAAAATAAAGAGTGATCAGGCAAAAGATTTTTTTGTGGACATTATATATTTTGTGGATCGCTTTTATGCAATAGGGAGATCCAACGAGCTTTTCCATTGTGACATCAACAGCAATGATGAACCCAAGGCCGTGCGCATTTCACCGCCGGAGCCTGAGCCGGAGCCAGAGCTTTTGCTGGAGCTGATGCGGTTGCGGGGACAGGAGCTGTTGGGGGCGCCGGAGATGGACTGGCACTGGACTCAAGTAGGCCCACATGGTCGAAGGAGCAGATCATACTTGGTTGATTGGTGTGGGGATCTTTTGATGGTAGTGAGATATAGTGTTTTCAACAAAATCTTTATCACTAAAACAACAAAGTTTAAGGTATTCAAGTTCAATTTTGGTAGTGGGAGGTGGGAGGAGGTTGACAGGTTGGGCTGTGGTGCAGGTTGGGCTGTGGTGCAGGTGGTGGTTCCATATTCTTAAGTTATTCTGCAATGGCCTTGTTATCTATCAAGGAGGACATTCCTCAATTTGAGTCAAACTGCATCTATTTTACAGATGATAATGACTCAAAACCATGGCATTATCTGCGTGATGCAGGGATGTTTTGCTTAAGCACTAAAGCACGTAAACCATGCCGTGTGATTTGGCCACCTCCATTGTTGTGGATTTTGCCAGACTTGTGCACTAGTGTGGATTCAGTTTAAATCAAGGTATTAGGAAGGTATGTTTCCAAGATATTTGAAATATAGAGTTGAGAGATCTTATCTTGGAGCTTTAATATATATATATATATGTACATGGGTTTTGGCATTCTTTTTCTTGGTGATTTATCAGCTTACACTACATCTGAATTCTTACAAACCTCTCTGTATATATATCTGTTGTGGAATGTGTTGTCTGCGCATTGCTGTGTGTCTTCGAACTTCTTCCTCTTTGTTTGATATTCTTATGTCATCACAAGGTTGCCTTGTAAATAATTAAGTTGTGCCCTTCAAATTGATTTTCTGTGAATTTAAGTTATTCAACCACCATGGAAAAATTGTATAATTTTGGCATCTTTTAATAGAAAAATCGCTGCAATCGAAAAACCATATAGCATTTAAAAGATTCATTAACCCTTTGGCCCATTTATTTAGTTATATGTGTTTTTGATACCCAAAAATAAACCCTTATCGGCGAACCTTTTCTGACGTACTGGAGGAATTATTCGCAGACATACTCTCCCGTTTACCAATAAAAAATCATCTCCGATTCAAGTGCGTATCAAAACAATGTCAGTGCCCTAATCGACTTCAAACATTTCATTAAATTGCATATATATATATAAGGTTCTTGCAATGGCAATAGATACAAAATAGTGATATGTCAATCTATTAGATAGTCATTGATAGTAAGTGTTAAGCTCATTCAATTTTCTTACAAACTTTTTGTACAAGCAACATAACTAAGTAACTAACTCAAATGAACTGGTAATGCTCACGCACTTAACGTGTTGTTTGCTGCGGCTTCTTTTTTTAATCTAATTGGGAATTGTATAAAATATTTGTACAAAAATTGAGTAAGTTTAGCCCTACTCTCTTTCAATATATTTTCAGCTTTTGATTTATGGTTACATGCTTGTTATAAATCAAAACATTACCTAAGTAGGTCTTTTTCCATCAATCAAGGTTAGAGCATTAATTCCAACCATTGGATATATATTATTCCTATTTAATAAATAATGTTCGACTCCGGTGAGAACTCATTTTAATTTTAAAAAAAATACCAAAATTTGAGTTGGCCAATTTTTTTTTTTTCAAGAATTAGTATCACCATTCTAGAGGAACCCCAAATCTTATGGTTGGAAGATGAAAGAAGGAAAAAGCTGGGCACTTCAATAAAATAAAAATCATTTCAATGGAGCATGAACTAAATTAAAGGATCTTATTTACACGAAGTTCAATAAGTTGCACCCATCGAAATCGGCTCCTTGGAACCCATAAAGTTCGCCTAGTGACTTGTTGACCACTGGGTTCCTATGGGGGCGATATATTTAGCAAGAAATCTCTTGTTCGATCCGTCAGAGGTACAAATTTCCTATGGGCCAGTAGCAGGCTCAGATCATCGAACAAGGATTATTCTTGCATCTAATATGGTGTAGAGACACCTCGTGATAAACCAAAAAAACAAATTGACTCCTTAGAAAATGATGCAATCAAAATACACGATTTCCCTGGAAAATCACGGAATCAAAATACCATCAAACATGGAAACTTTAAACCATAAAGAACCAGAACTAAATAGCAGCAAAGTAACATAAACAACAGTGCGCAACCATCACAAGTACTCTGTTTCTTCTTTTTTGACAAATTCAAACCATAAACAACCGTTATATTCAACTTCATTCTCAAAAAAAACAACACTAACAATTTTTAAACTAACAGTAATACCTGAGAAGACAAGATTTATCGTAAGAGCCATAATATCCGGTATTCCTCCTTTCCTCGGTTCCGTAACTATTCCATAAGCACAAAAACTACCCAATAAAGCCTGCAATAAATCACAATTTTTTCTCATTAATTAGATACTCAAAAAGTTATCAAGAGCAACTAACTGTGAAAGAAAAGTTCAGATTTAGGTCCAAAGGAACCAGCTAGACAAGAGAGCATTTCTTTTTACCTACATCTCTAACTTCCTATTAAATTAAAGTGAGAGTATATGTAGTTTCTCTCAACAGAACCTTTAAACTGCAATAAGTAGTGACAAAGTGCCATGGACCAATCAGCAAATTCACATCGCTATTCAAATACCCAACACCTAATTTCAAATAGTTATTCAAATACGATCAACTGATTCAGAAATAATTAAATAAAACATGGGTCAACAACAAAAGGACAATAAGCAAGAACATGTTAAGCATTTAAGCTATGTGAAGTTCTTGGAACATAACAGAGATAATCACGTACCTATTCTTGAAACTTTCTTCCACTTCTAGCACTTTCAACACCACCTCTAAGCTGAACGAGGCTTTCCAAACAAGCACATGAATCAATACTAACTGGCATGCCACCAATCACCATACCCACAACTCTCTCTGTTTTAAGGTCATACTAAATATACCTTTTATGGTCTTGTGACCACAGGAGCACTTGTCTGCAGCTATTCGAATATGCTACAGGCCATAAACAAGAAAAATACCCTATAATATAGGGCTGTGCAATCGAAATAACTTGGTCCATGATTTCTCTACTCCATAGTGCTTCATCACCCACATGTCAACATAACGTTCATAAGAGTTGCAAATCACACAACCATCCCCCTAATCCACACACGTTCATGTGAAAGTTCTTATCCGAATATTGAGGCTCTGGTACTAACAATATTCCTCAGTTCTAACATCAAATGCAACAATTAACTTTGCACCAATACTAGAACTACTGGACCCACGATTCTGACCAACAGTCAAGTGCAAAGCACCACTAATAAACACACCAGAATCTGTTTTGTAACCTCAGCAGTAAGGGAATTTCTCAATCCTTCTCCACAAATCCGATTTTAAGAGTATATACTAGCCTCGGAACTAAATTTATCTCTATCCTCAGCACAATATTGTATCATCCTCACAATTTTGTAGTCATCTCCGACATCATCATCACCAAATCCTATAAAAACGCATTTAAAGCCAATTGGAATCCTACTAAGGGGTGATTTCCAGTAATTTCTTGTGGATGGATTCCACAAGAAAATGTATTTACCCGTGGTCAAACAGAGCAGGCCATTGCAAGAACCGTTTACAGTTTCCTTCAGAATCTGTTTATGGCTCAGTGGAGGATCGACTCTTATGGCAGTGTTGATTGAATCGACTTTTACAGCATATAGATAACCACCCTGTCCATTAATAATACTGCAATTTGTGTTGGTTTCTGTAGCTCGAGTAAGATGTAGCTTAATAAAACCTTGGCTGCCAATTAATGCACACCATGGTTTTGATACGTACATGAATCGGAGAAGAGATTTCGCAGGTAATCGAGAGAGTTTGTCTGCGAGAACATCCTCAGGAATGTGGGACATGGTTGGCTAATTGAACAAACTGCAGAGAGATAGCTTGTTGACCCTTCGTATATATGAGAACCCTTCGTATATATGAGAATCCGTATTGAAATGAGTAAATTCTACACGTTTCTGACATAAAATAGTGATATATCAATTTGGTGATTATTTATTAGTTAGAATAGATTTTAAGAAAGATAAATTTGATATGAACTTACATTCTATCTAACACATCATGGCCATTACATAGGTCTTATGTCATATATATATATATACACACACGGATGTATGCATCTTTCAGAATTATTACAAATGAAACTCCAGAGTTTGATTGGTCTGGTTAATGAGAAGGCCAGACTTTTTATACTCTTTAGTTGGTTTGTTAAGGAAATAATACCTTTACACATGCTTGTTTTCTTTTAACAGAATCATATTCATCGATTCTAGTTCTAGTTTTAGTTTAACAAACCAAATGCATCCTATTATTATATTGAGGTCCAGTTTGGGAATTAGAGAGGCAATCAGCGTCAGATACATATACATATATATACATATGGGTGAGGTTTCAATGGTTATTGCTCTTTTTACCTATTGATAGTTATTGTAATATTAACCATTGGATGAAAAACCAATGGTTGAGTTCAAATGTGTAGTTGGCTAACATAATTAATGCATATTGGAGAAATACAAAGTATTAAATGCAAGGTTAAGTGGGTAACTTGTTGTTACCTGATGACATGGCATTTTTTTTCTATTTAATTTTAAGGAATCATAAATTAGATATTAAATACAAGATTTTGTAATTCCAATACAGGATATCCCAATTCCTTACCCATATAAAATGGGTGATTTTATTTATATTGATATTTTGCAGTTAATCTACATTGTTAAGTTAATTAGTATTGATGGGGTAAATATTAATTTACCATTGGCCTACAAAAATAATTTTCAACATTTTTTACCTTCGGTAAAATTCCAATTTTACCCCCGGTAAAATCTCGTTTTTACCCCCGATAAAATCTCATTTTTACCTCCTCACCTACCACACCTACCACATCTCACCTACCATACCTACCACATCTCACCTACCTCCACCAAAGATTAACTTATGCCATTCATTTTTATCAAATTTACGATTTTTGCCATTCTCCATTTACCTATAAATACCCCCCACCATTCATTCATTCAACACACAACAAAAAACATCTCTTCTTTCTCTCTTAAGATCCATCTATCTCTTCCAAGAGATATAAAGCCATTGGCAATACAAATACAAGCCAATTCGGGAAGAAATAGAAGGGTCATATACTCTCTATTTTCATACCCCAAAAAATAGAAGGGTCTTATACTCTCTATTTTCATACTCCAAAAAATACCAACAATCCTTATACACTCTCTCTCCTACACAGTTTATTATTTACTCTGTTGAAATATTTGTAATCCTAATTCTATACTTATAAATAGAATTAAGGAAATTATAGAGAGAGAGAAGTTGGTAGCTTGTATTATCATCCAAATTGGTCGCCTTTGAGCTAATACAAAACAAGCACACACAAAAGGAGGATGTACCACTGGAATAGCATAAGCGCTACCGGGGGAACCTACCTTAAAAAAAAATATCATGTGTTCATCATTGCGCCGCATTTATTTTTTATTCACCGATATTGGCTTATTGATTGGTTAATTATCTATCTCTAGATTTTGACACCATCAGTTGGCGCCGTCTGTGGGAACGACAAGCTCTCTAAAGCTCTCGTTCTTTAGAAATTACAAGTGAATTTTCAGTGAAAAGCTCGAAATTCCGCGGGTCTACGTAGCTCAATATTCTCGGGGGCATAACTTTGTGCTCAGAACTCCAAATTATGTGATTCTGGAGTCCATTTTGAAGAAAATTAGAAGAGCTACAACTTTTCAGTTCAAGCCATTTTCAAATTCGGCCATCTCGGGGTTCAAAACTTCGATTCAAACTTTCTGGAACAAAATTCCGCGGGTCTATGGTGATTCAATATTATCAGGTGTATAACTTTACGCTGAAAACTCCAAATAATGCGATTTTGGAGTCCATTTTGAAGAAAATTTCAAGATCTACAACTTTCCAGTTCAATCCGTTTTCAAATTTGGCCATCTCGGGGTCCAAAACCGGGATACAAAGGTGCTGCGATAAAAAATGCAAAAATCCGACAGGCTTATGCTAGCTCAATATTTACGGGCGCATAATCATTCAAAAAATCCGGTTACCCAAGGAGATAAAATCCAAAAAAGAGATAAGTTATTTTTTGATAACTCATATATGATTTTTTATCTTTGTTTTAATATATCTAAAGTCGTATCATTTTCTTACGATCAATAATTTTTATTGTAGAAAAAATTGATGAGCTTCCAAAAGATTACTTCCTGAATGTAATTCTTATCAAGTTCATCCGACAAATCACAAGAAATAAATTGAAGAAATTTTCAGCGGATATCAAACTTCCACAAAGCTGAATGCAATTTTGAAGTCTATCAGACAACAGCAGAACCACCTCAACCCAAAGAGACCTGGCTGAGAATGATCATCTACTGCTGCACCACTGGTCAGAGACCAAGATTTTAAGAAACCCTGGTAATAAATGAGAAAATTGTCAAAATTTGCATAAGTTAGAAGGGAGCAAGACTCTACTCAAAACTTAGCAATTTGCCTAAGTTAGAAGGGAGCAAGACTCTACTCAAAACTTAGCAATTTGCCTAAAGTTAGAAGGGAGCAAGACTCTACTCAAAACTTAGCAAAAAGAACAAATTTCCCATTTAAGAAACCAAGGATTTCGAAAAAATTGCTAATAACATATAAGGGCCATGCTTTAAACAATCACAAGTGGAGCATCTCCGGAATACTTTTACAAAATCCTCACTAGAGATACACATTATCTAGTCATTCAGAAAAGGCTGAAGAATCTGAAAATCATCAGCATCAAAATTCAAAACAGTACTTAAATCAGAAGAAGAAGAATAAAAAAAATCATGGCGAATATTCCCTGAAGCTGTCCAGTCAGGGCCCGTTGTTTCAGCAAAATCTGCAACAAAATCATCTAGTGCAGATTGCGATAAAAAATTGTTCGAAGCACCCTGGTAAACGGCATCAAAGGCAGCCTGATCATAGGACTAATCCATTTCAGTCAGAGGAGCCCCATTTTCTACAAGATTTGTGGAAGTCGAAAGAATATTCTGTACACTCTCTTCCGACATAAGGAGCCTTAAAAAACCTCCGGCAATAGGTTCTGAAAGATTCACTGCAGTCGGAATAACATTTGGCACGTTATTTTTTACCGACGAAAAGAACCTCGAAGAACCTCCAGGAGGAGCAAATGAGCACAACGGGTTAACACAGGAAGACCCCCCTCCTAATCGAGCCTCTAATGCCGTCACACGTGCTTGTAACTCTTCCACCTTCTGTTCAAAAGAAGCAAGGAGAGCAGTACAGCCTCTAACGGGATTCTCAATCCTCGCCGTGGCTTCAAGAAGATACGAACTAATAGCCTCGAAAAGTCGATCTTCGGGGACACGTTGCAAAAAAGATGCAACATTCCTCACCCCGAAAACAGAGAAGATTGTGTGATAGTCCTCACGATCAATCACATTTGGAAAAATTCTAGCATAATCACAAGATAGAGGACATCTCTTGTGGCTATGAGCACAAGCCACACATGGACGACCTGAAAAATATGGAGTGTTTGACATTATTTTGGTTCACTTTTGTAAGAAAAACTTATTACAAAAGAGAAAAATGGCGTTGGAGGAAAGGGATGGTGATGGAAGAAAGGGGTTGGGTCTCGAAGGAGAGGAAGACGAAGAAGGAGAGTGAGAGGGAGAGGGAGATGAAGAGGGGGAAGAGGATGAAGAGGAAGAAGGGAGAAGGGGAATAAGAGAGAAATAGAGGAGCCTCCGACAGAAAAAGAAAAAGGGACCGAAAAACGGCCGAAAGAAGCCGACAAAAGAAAAGAAAAGAAAGGTGAGCTCTACGACTTGCATCTAATGTCTAACGAGTTCTACACATTGATGTTTCGTGCTCAACGACTAGCATCCGAGATCTAGCATCATTGGACTACGACTCGAGATCAACGTCTAGCCAGCCTTACACAATGATGTTCTGAAGCTCTAAAAGCTCTACACATTGATGTTTTGAGCTCAACAACTAGCATCCGAGATTTAACGTCCTTGAACTACGACTCGAGATCAACGTCTAGCCAGCCTTACACAATGATGTTCTGAAACTCTAAGACTAATGATCAAAGTCTAGCTAGCTTTACACATTAATGTTCCAAGCTCCACAAACTTACGGTCAAGGATTCAGGCCTAAGACATCTCAAGCATCAGAGCTCAAAGCTACTACTAGCTCCCGGATTGAAGGATATCCTCACCAATCAGCTCATCCGAGCTAAATGATAAGGATAGGGGGCAATTGATGGGGTAAATATTAATTTACCATTGGCCTACAAAAATAATTTTCAACATTTTTTACCTTCGGTAAAATTCCAATTTTACCCCCGGTAAAATCTCGTTTTTACCCCCGGTAAAATCTCATTTTTACCTCCTCACCTACCACACCTACCACATCTCACCTACCATACCTACCACATCTCACCTACCTCCACCAAAGATTAACTTATGCCATTCATTTTTATCAAATTTACGATTTTTGCCATTCTCCATTTACCTATAAATACCCCCCACCATTCATTCATTCAACACACAACAAAAAACATCTCTTCTTTCTCTCTTAAGATCCATCTATCTCTTCCAAGAGATATAAAGCCATTGACAATACAAATACAAGCCAATTCGGGAAGAAATAGAAGGGTCATATACTCTCTATTTTCATACCCCAAAAAATAGAAGGGTCTTATACTCTCTATTTTCATACTCCAAAAAATACCAACAATCCTTATACACTCTCTCTCCTACACAGTTTATTATTTACTCTGTTGAAATATTTGTAATCCTAATTCTATACTTATAAATAGAATTAAGGAAATTATAGAGAGAGAGAAGTTGGTAGCTTGTATTATCATCCAAATTGGTCGCCTTTGAGCTAATACAAAACAAGCACACACAAAAGGAGGACGTACCACTGGAATAGCATAAGCGCTACCGGGGGAACCTACCTTAAAAAAAAATATCATGTGTTCATCATTGCGCCGCATTTATTTTTTATTCACCGATATTCGCTTATTGATTGGTTAATTATCTATCTCTAGATTTTGACACCATCAAGTATTGCTCACTAAATTAATCTATAAGTGTAGATAAACTAACAAAAAAATATTATTGATTTAATTTTATAAATATTATTTTATTAATGATTTAATATTAAAAAATAAATTAGATTAATAGGTACATCTACTCTAATTAAATAAATAAAAATATGGGGTTTTTTTTTAAAAAAAAATTACAAATCAATTACTCTCATTCTAACAAATGACATTCTACTTTTAGAATTAGTTTCAAGGATAACTTTTTAATTGATGACAAAATAATTTTTAATTTACTATAAATAAAAGATAGTCATTTTCAAAATTATCCCTTATTAAAGATAACACCTATTAAAAAAAATAAAAAAAAATAACAAAAGCTCAAATTCTAACTAGACATCTCAAACAAAGATTTCAAATTTGAACATGTAATCGAAATTTTATCACAAATGTCAACCAAGAACATAAAAGCATCTCCAATCGTCTTGTATAAATTTTATGTAAATCCTACATGTCAAAGTGAGATTTACACAAAAATAATAAAGAATTCATTTCATACTCCAACAGTCTGTTTTAGACTTTTGTATAAATATTAAAACCACCAATTTGATACACATAAGTGGAACTTATAATATATTTATTCCTTACTTTTCAAATCCATTTATTTCTAAAAACGGAATGAAGAAAAATAGACATGAGATTATCTGACGTGGTTGTGTGAATTGGGTTTGTATTTCACACAACCTTTTCACACAAATCCTAAGTGTCAAAGTTTCTTAAAAGACTACTGAGACCATTTATTTTTTTTACAAAACGTGTAAATTTTACACAAACCAAAATTACACATTACAGTTGGAGATTCTTTAAGTATTAAATATATATATTTTATTAATTCCGAAAAATCTAAATTTCAAATTAATTATCAAATGATAAGATGCTACAAATTTAAAAAGAAAAAAAAGTTTATATACAACAAAAAAGAAAAATAAAAATACTTGAGAATTGTAAACCTTTCAAAAAAAAATTAAAATTTTGATGAATTTTTTTAGAATTATTTGTAGGCTCATTTATTTCACATAATTTCATAAAAAGTATTTTTTTAATAAATCTCAAAAGTTTATGGTATGTTGTTTGCATAATTATCTTCTCACAAACCATTCTAGTGAAACAAAATACTATTGTATTATAAATTAAAGTACCAAATATCCTGCTAGCTAATTAATTACATGATCATGAATACTTTATATGATTATATATTAAAAAATTGATAAACATGAAATAGGTCTAATGTGATTGTCAACATAGAAGAATATGTATACTTGATTCTTAAATCTTTATTATTATTATATGAAAGAAAATGGTGGAAGTAACAATAACATAGCTAATTGAAAATATTTTTCAATAAAACCCTTTAAAATTCTTTAAGGGTGTGTTTGGAATGTGGAATTGAGAGAAGATTTTAACATGAGATTTGTATTTGGAATTTCAAATCTAAATATTTTTGTTTGGTGTGAAATTATGATTTGAGATTTATAAATATATTCAAATAATAAGATTTGATACTTATCTTAAAGTTATAACTTTCAAATTTTAGAGATAGGGTTGTTCCTTATAGATCTCAAACTTGCGAAATTGAAAAAAATATTAATTAATTTTTAAACAAATTATTATTTTTTATTATTATAAATATATTTGTAATATTAATTATAATAATAATACAAAGGATGACAAAGGGTCGTGTGTTATCCAAACCCAAACCCAACAAACATATAAACACATCCCAACCCGGTGCAGGTTTTATTATTTTAAATATAAATCCATCGTGAATAGTATACGCATAAATTCACTCCCTTTCCGTAGTAATTACGCTATATTATAAGGAATAAAATACTATAATAGGGGCGGGTCGAGTCAAACGAGTTAATTTTGTGTAAGCATGAGTTCCGCCACGGTGACAAAAAATAAAAATAGCTTACCAATCAACTAAATATAAATTTTGGTGAAATAATATTTAGATTTATAAATCAATTTTTTTGTATCCGTTAAGTAAATAAAAAATTTTAAACTCTTATATTTCAAATATGTAATTTTTGAATCTTAGATTTATGAATTTTAAAGCTAAATTCAATTATATAATTCAAATGCACCTTAAAAGAAAATATAAAATAAATTAAAATGGAAGTAGATCTTGATTAAAAATCTAGATTAAAATGTAATCTAAATTAGTACAATTATAAATTAATTTTAATTAGTGGATATACTTCTCAATTTTGAAAATGGTGCAAAATTTGTTTGTCAAACACAACACATTGATTATTGAACCAAATAATTAATTATTTAATACTAAATAAGATATATTTTAAGTGTTAATTATTTAGGAAGTTGTACGCATACTTCCATATCTGATCAAATTATTAAAAGTTGAGTTTGTTTGAAATACTTTAAATTAAGAAAATACATTTCTTTTAATATTATTTTATGTTATTGTGTTAAAATTATTATTTAGTTGAACAGTAACTAATAAAACTAGTAGCAGAAGTTATATGAGATGCTTTAAATTAATTTTTGAGTTTTTATTGTAATATGATTTGTCACGAATGATAATAAAATGATTAAATTAAAAGTGTTATTAAAATAGTTGAGTTGTATGTAATTTGTAAACATATTGTATAGAGATGAAAATTCAAAGTCAAATATATTTTGAAAATGTTATTTTTCATAAACTTATGTTATTAATTAATTATAAATCTGAAATGACAAAAACACCCATAAACACTTATCATAATTTGGAGTTGGGCTATCCTAGGTCTATTTGGCAAATAAAATCTTTAAGTAATCTTGTTTGGTTGAGATTTTAAAACATGTTTTAAAAAGTGAATTTAATTTTTGTTGAATTTTTTTTTAACAAATTCAAAAAAAAACTTGTAAAAAAAATTAAAAAAATAGTGACAATGGATCTTGTTTTGTAGATCTCGATAATTATGTTTCAAATATATATATTTTTTATCTAATTTCAATTTTTGAATTTAAAGTTACAGCATTTTAAAAATTTTATAAGAGAGAAAGTGAAGTAATTTGGGAAGTGTGAAGTAAAGTTGACCTTTTGGTAAAAATTTTAAAAACCTGATTTTAAAATCTCAACCAAACACCACCTAAAGTTTAATTAAAAACATAAAAATATAATAGGTCACCTTAACCTGTTACAACAGGTTAAAGGATTTGACACCTCACCAATGTACATTAATTATTGTCAGTACCCATCAATGGATAAAAAGAGAAGGTAACCATTGAAAACTCATCCATATATATATATATATGCAAATATATTATTAATGAAATGATCAAACTACCAATTAGAATTAGAATTAGGGCAATTTGACCTTTTATTTTCTTAAGAAGTGGAGTAATTTAGACAATGTGTAAAATTTTGTATATTAAAAATTTGTGATAAGAAGATGGAAAATTAATATCTAGGGACGGAGTTAACGTAGGCTCAAGCCCCGACTCAATTTTTTATTTTTTTATTTTCTTTATATATATAGTATTAAAAAATTATATAAGTAAGGTGTAAAGTAATTAAAAATATTAAGTTAAAAATGATAAGAGTACAATTTTTAGCATCTCAAAAAGTACCATCAATCTATCAAATGTGTCCCAAAAAAAATGCATATAAAGTATCATTAAGGATAGTTTTGAAGTGATAAAGTATTACTTTAATAGTATTACTCAAATTACAATTAAGATAAATTAACTTAGCATTTTAACAAAATCTCCATATCTCATTCTTTCTCTTGGCGTTTATACTTTATATAGCATACACCTATGAAGCACGGATATAGATATGGGTATCGGATATGAAAAAATTAAAAAAATATAAGATACGATACGTCTTGGATACGAATAATAAAAAATAATTATAATATATAGATATATATATTTAATTATTCAGCTATAAAATTTTTATAAATTTATGAACAATAAAATGAATATTCACAAAACTAAAGAAATCGACTGAGCAATTTAATTGCATAATAACTTAAAAGTAAATATCATGTTCTCACTTAAATACCAAAAGAAAGATATAGACAAATCAACGATAATTATAGACGAAGGACGGAATGTTTTGGTTGATCGTTTCATCTTCTGATAAAAGGGTTGACTTATTCACTGAATTGCAATTTGAAAGTTTAAGTCTCTTTTAGAGATTTCTATATTAAAGGCATTATTTGTTATTTTTAAAGCGGCTCCAGTAAAAAAAATTACAAAACTTACCCTACTGTATCCCGCAAGTATTCTTACAGTATCCCTCTCGTATCCTTGCCGTATCCCGGTATTCAAAATTTTAAAAATAAATAAAAAATGTTGGATATTCAGATACGTATCCTACGCGTATATGTGCAGGATATGTATCCGATACTGATACTCCAACCCTAACTAAAGTATCCATACTCAGGGTGCGTTTAGCGCACCGAATAAAGAGGTAGGATATGATAGGATAAAGCCGAATAAGATAAGAGTCGGAATTAGTCGGATATGAATTATGTGGAATAGAATAGGAAAGAAATCAGTCGGATAAGGATTAAGCAGAATTGGACAGGATAAAGACTAGTCGGATAAAAATTTAATAAAGTTTGCATTTGATGGAGTTTCGGTTTACAAGTCCAGATATTATATAATACAACTTGCTTTTCTTTTAAAAATATATGCAATTTTAATTGTTATCCACACACACACACACACATATATATATATATATTTGCTAATGCGATTCTCCTATTTATAAATAAGTTTCGTAAATAAAAATTGGGAGAAAAAGTTATATAATACATACAATATTTACGAACTAGGCACTAAGTACAATTTTAAATTTTAATGTTACAGTTTAAAAAAAAATTAAGTTTCTTATAAATACCTTCATTTAATAAAATAAAAATATCATATTATACAAGAAATGAATTTTATTAGTTGAGTTACTATGATTTTGGATGGTTGAAAATTTTCATTAATAAATTTGATTATCTAAAAGGCGTAAAGAAAAAGACCAAAATTAAAAAAAAAAAAAAATATTTTTTATATTCATTTTGTTATCCGGCAACCATGGGATAAAATAATACCACCTATAGGGGTGGTATATATTTATCCGGTTGTAAAGAGATAAAAGGATAATTAATCATGAGTGCAATCCAGTCCTTGTTGTACCAAACGCTCAATAGGATTAATATGATTTATTTATCATATCATTTCCAACAACAAACACTTGATGGGATTAATTAATCCAATCCTACTTCTAATCCTGCGCGACAAACACACCCTAGATGCACACACTATTATTTTTTTTATAAATATTAGTCCATAAACTATAATTTGGTGTTTATTAATTGCAATTTCAATTTTAATATTAATTCTATTGAGTGCCTTACCTTAGACAAATACTAAAAACTTTAATTTCTTTTTTCTTATTATTCCTTCAGTCATAAACTATAATTTTCAATTTGACTTTCTATTTTTTTAATTAAGAAGTGTAGAGTAATTCAGAAATTGTAAAATTTTGTGTACTAAAAAAATCCGCTGGTAATAGGATGGAACATTAATACGTACATGCAAATTAATATTCTTACTTTCTTTTGTTTTTCGCATTCCTCAAATTAGTTGTCATAAAATCTCAAATTCGTAAAACGGAAACTACAACCTTCAGTTGATTTCGAACTTAAAATGTACGTCTCTTTAATATTTTTAGCCTTTTTGAATTGTTGTCCTCGACAATCAAAAATCAACAATACTTTTAGTAAGATATTTTTAGGCAGTATTTTGTCGAGGAATTGCGAACTTAAAGATTAGATCCTAAAAGCTCTTAGCCGCTTATTATAATTTTTCTTTTATGTTATGGCTATTGGTAAATATCTATTACATCATAGAGTGAAGGTTTGAATTAGAGCCCATTTGGTTGTACTCCAATTTACGAATTAAACTATTTATCTTTATTTAATTCGTGAATTATTTAATTTAAGCGTTTGGTTGCAAAAATGAATTAGTATATAAAATCATAAATTTAAGTTAATACATAAGATATTAAATAAGAAAACATAGAGGTAGATAGTTTAAATTACACAACTTATAACTAACTATTCACACAAGTTCATTTGTAAAAAATCACACTGCAATTTTTTTTGTTGAAATGAAACAATTTATAATTTGGTAATTTACGTTTAAACAATTATAAGTGAGATAATTTACATAATGTACCAAACGTGTTCTTAATGTTTTATTCAATTTTTTTGAAAAAAAAAGAGGAATGATTATTAAGTGCTTTTGTCGCCCCCCTACGCTGGGAGAAAGGCCAAACCAGCAAATCAACACGACTCAACTTATTTCTAATTTCTTATATTAATTAATTATTTTTTATTATTTTTAATGTTGTTATCAAATGGAGCCTAGAAAAATATTTTTTTTTAATAAAAAAATATTCTCTAGTCATGGAATAGAGCGAAAGTTTTATTAAGAAATCGTAGGAATGAGCTACACAAACTAGGGTAGCCCTCCCAAACTAAACTATCTGTTAAAGGATTTTAAAATACCCTAATAGGGGTTAAGCCTGCATTACCACCGTCCTCAAGCTCTTCTCCAAATATTTGCTTTTGCTCTAGTTCCGTTATGCTCCATCACCATCCTTGTCGCCCTCGAGCTCCTCCTTGAAGACGTTACTAACGCTCTTGGAAGAAAAGTTTTCCGTATATATGATGAATTTGTATCGGATCAAAACACAATTTAAGTACATTTCTCTCCACCACTTTAGAGTAGAGTATTAATCTCAACCATGGATTATTGTGAGAACTTATTTGAAATATAAAATAATGCCAAAATATGAGTTGTGAAATTCTAAATGAATGGTCATAATTTTTCAAACTCTATGAGTAGGATCTAATACTTAAATTTTAGGGTCAAAATGCTCTTAATTTATCTTTCTTGTATTTTTATATAATTTTATTTACATAATTTTGATTTAGACAATGTGATCGAACTGATTCACCCCGTCTTTCATATGGACGCGCACTTAGAAGGGATAAAATTAAGAGCCTTATGAATTTTATCTTAGACACATTATCGACCGTAAATACCATTAGGAGGCAACAACTCTTTAAGATAGCGACTCTGTCGCGATTCTCAAAGGCCAACTTTTTTTACTTTTATTATATTTTATAAATAGTGTTCTAAATATATCGTCTATTTGTATTATAAATTTGAAATAGATTTTTAGAAATTTGTTAGTGTAAAATAATATGCGAATCAAAGAGATATTTTCCAACAAAAAAATTTTCATTTTTGATTAAAAGATACTTTAATTGTAATTGGCATATACCATGTAATAGAAGTTAAAACTCTATATGTAAAATTATTGACTTATTTTGACTCGTTCAGTTCTTTAAAGTACACTGTAAGTTTGAAGAGGATAACGGTTTGACTCCCTCCACCTCTCCAACTCCAGATCCTTAGTTATAGCCTGTAATTAAGAGAGAGAGAGAGAAAGACGAAGGGAAGAAGAAGGGGGCGGGCGGGCCTTACCCATGGAAATCGATTCCATGCAAGCAAAAATACCACCAAGCATGGAAACTTTAAAATCTTTGGATTCTTAAGAAGAAAAAAAAGTGCAATCAAAAACCGCTTTGAGAAAGAAAAATCAGAAGAATATTAAAACATACTAAACTAAGCTGCATCGAATTATAGGAAACAACACGACTCAACCATCATCAATATCCGATCAGTACATTTCCTCTTTCTTTTGACAAATTCAAACAATAAAAAACCATTAGATTTAACCACTCTTAAAAGAGAAAACTAACAATTTTTTACAATGAAACACAAATGAAATATCCAGAACCCTTAGATTATTTCTAAAATTACTATTGTGTTTGAATATCGGATGCAATATGTTTTACTACGTACACGCTCATCCGTCAGAAGAAGTAATATATTTCTTCTTTTTTGACAAATTCAAACCCATAAAGAACGCTTAGATTTTACTACCATCTCGAATAGCAAAACTAACAACTTTTTCAACTAACAATACCTGAGAAAACAAGATTTTTCACAAGTGTCATATTGTCTAGTCTTCCTTCTCTCTTTGCTTCCATAACTATTCCAAAGCAAAAACAGTTACCCAATAAGGCCTGCAAGAAGTAAAGATTTTATCACATTAATTAGATAGTTAAAGATTTGTCAAGAATTAGTAATTGTGAAGGGAAAGTTTACTGTAAGATTAGATTAAAAATGTATTGTCATGCCCAAACATTACTTCCTCCAGTATCAGCTCTGATAACTTATTAATCTTATGACCAGAATACATAATATATAGATACAATTAGATGTACGGTACACTTGAACCAACAATTATGGCCAGGTCCGATAGAAAGAAGGGACCATTTCATTTAACCTATTTATCTAGCTTCCTCTTACAAAGCTAATGAGCTAAACAAAGTTGTACATCATCGCCACAATGATTAACAAGGCACATACATATATAGATATGCATAACAAGGGCAGGTACTTCGAATGTCTTAAATGTGAAGGAGACAAAAGTTTGGATGGTTGTCAATTGTCTAAAACAAGTTTTTTGTTTTTTTAATGAAAAGGGAGACCCCCTGAATTTTATTAAAATTTGAAAGATACTAACAAGACTAGGCATGAACAAAACCTTTAGGAGGATGCTAAAGAGAACTAAAACAAGAAAAAGAGAACTTCAAGAAATTATTTATAGCGGTTAAGCTTATGGATATCCTTCTTTGGTCAGCCACTTCTACGAATTGGATCATTGAGAGAAACTTGTTCAAAGAGAAATCGGTCAACTTCTTCCTCCATCAAACACCCTAGCTTGATTTATTTGTCCATGACTCCTTTCAGTGTTATCTTCAGTATTCTTCAAATTGTCGCCATAATCCAATGCATCAAACCTATTGCTAATGTGAGTAATATTCTTATCTTTGACAATTTTACTAACCTCTCTTTTCTTTACGGATTGAAAATTGACAGGGGTCAAATTCCCCTTTCTCACCTTTTCAATTTCTAGCATTTTAAGCCCTTGGAACTTGTTATGCCCATCAGTCTTCTCTAACAACTTCACTTGCAATAGTTGGAACCACTGCATCAATTTCAACAACATTCTTCCCTTCTTGAATTTTCCCCATTTACACCTCCTTTGCCTTCCACACTTGCTTCAATTTTGGCTTCTTAATACATCTATTGTCTTGATGCCCAAACACATGACAAACCTTACATTGCACTGGAACCCACTCATATTCTACCTGTTGCTCAATTAGGCCCCCATTTGGATCTCTAATGATAATAACCTTTGGAAGTTGAGCTTCTATTCCAATTTCTACACAAATTCTAGCATAATCCAATCTGCTTTGATTTGAAGTCATCATGTCTGTATATAATGGTATACCAACCACACTAGCGGTGAGCTTACTAAGTATTGGGGTAGCCCACAAATGTAATTTCAAACCAGGTAGTTTAATCCAAATAGGAACACTAGATAATCCATCCCTCTCTAGGCTTACATTTGCAGACCATGGTTTAACAATGACTGGCTTATTGTCAGAGTACAGAGGACCTGCATCTATGCAGCATCCCATATTCCTTGGCAGTTTGGTAGAGAAGGAAGTTCTCATCAATCTCAGTCACCATTGAGTTTATCAACCACGTCATCACCATATTGTTCTCGGATTTCATATTTTGTATTTCAGATCATCTTTGTTTGGGGCCGCTGCAACTCCGGTGAGTTAGTCGTCTTTCATCTTTCCACATACGAACATCATGATAGATTGGGACCACTGAAGGTAATTGTGCCCATTTAATTTGTGACAGGTGATGGGCAGAGTGTTGTTCTCAGTTCCTCCATTGGAGCCTGTGATCAGTTTTGGGATTGGAGGTAACTTCGGATGAGGAACTATGTTGTTCTGTGGCCATACAATATTTTTGTATTGTGTAAGAATGGATCTCAGAAACCTCTGATACCATGAAGGTTTTTTAGAGAAAGAAAATGAAGAATTAGGAGAGAAACTGAAACTTTTTCTCTGATTTAATCAAACATGTGAACAACAGAATAAATAGGACTAGGAATATAGCTAACACACCTCCTACAACTAGACAAAAATAGAAAAGGAAACTAAATCATATGAAATCAGGTAATCAATTACCTAAATCTCCTAATTATGGCCTATACAACTCATTAAATAACAAGAAAAATTATTTCTGAGAACCAAATCTCAGAAATTCTTCACGTAATTCTATTTCCACTAGCCGTATTGACGCAACTACTTCCCTGATCATTACATTGAATTGGTTTAAACCTAGCTGAAGGCAAACCAGGAAAATTCTTTTTCATACTCTAAATCAATCACCACGTCACCTTGGCTCTGGTTCTAATTTGGATTCAAAATCAGTACCTGGCTATTCTCCAACATCGATTTCTGTTCCAACTCCTTATCAGCAAGCATCAAACTCTTCATTCTCTGTTCCGAATTTGCTATGTCTTCATTACTCACAGCCTTCCCTTCTAATTTCGTTGCCTTCCCACTAGCAGACCCATCAATGGGAAATCTGCAAACTAAAACAAGTTGTACACAAGTCAACAGTGGAAATATTTTATTGCCGATTACTGTAGTGCCTTAAATTGGAACCTAGGACTTCCTGACTAGCGCATGCATGGGAGAGGAGGAATAGAATGATGGTGGTCCACATGATGATTTCATCGACAGTTAACCAGTGAACAACACAACACCACGTGCGTTTAAGTGCTTGTTTGGTTCCAGATTTTGATTGTTCTTGGAATTGAAACGGTAATTTCACAACGAAAGTTTGAGCCTCATCAACTTATGATTCAACCTCTTGACTTCATGAGTCTTAACATGAACTATAAGAAACTCATAGTGTGAATTTATCGATTAGGATTTCAGGAACGAACAAAACTTGAAAGAAACAAGCACTAAACTTTTCTACAAATCTATATCGTATCAGGAAAAATACTTGGTATAGTATTGCTCATGCATTGAGTGTGCTTATGCTACAAGTTCTAGTTATATAAATAGAGGCCCTCTGACGTAAGTTGAACAAGCAAAAAGCCAAACAAATTAAATTCTATAATTATTAAACTACAATGGAATAACAAATAATAATAATACTGAGCCCCCGAAAGAAAAACATAAAAAAAGACGAACAAGGACCAAAGTCAGTGCATGACAAGTATGTATGCAATAATGCATAAATTCACCTAAAACAATTCATCGCCTATGAATTGTATGAATATTCATGGATAAAGAAGTCCCAACAAGGGGTATTTTGTATGAATATTCATGGATAAAAAATATGAGATTATGTCGGAAGAAAGAAACCTAGAAACCTATATAGGTCCGCTAACGCCAAAAAAGTATTTTGCATGGTTGAGTGCCTTTGTAATACTTGGAAAATGCAAAGATGGGATAAATGGTCAGCTCCAATGCATGGTATCATCTGAAGCAACTGAACAAAAACAGAAAACAAAAACCACCTACAACTCAAATGGCTTCTTCGTATAAGTATCAATTTCATTGATTATGTCTGTCAAGATGCAAGTTACCAATACCTCCCACAATACGCAATTTATTGACTGCAAGTTTACCCATAATATGAAAACTCATTTCTCCTAATCTCAAACAAAGATGGTTCTTCTTTTGTTTTTTTTTTTTAAGCATATATGTAGAGGGAGTTTTGGGAGAGATAAGAGAACTGCCTAGTTGTGGAGCTATTGAAATGGAGGGGTGAAATAATTATCAAATGAAAGTGAAAAGATCAACCTAATCATAATTAGCTAGCCTTTCCCTTAAAAATACTGCAAAAATTAGAACATGCAAGGTTAAAAATACAAGCTCTTCAAGCCCCACTGTTTAACATACTAAAACCTATATTTAAAACTTTGATTAGTCTGTAAACTTACTAATTCACCAAAATGGGTGTGATTAATGACAACATATAGAGAAATTCTAATTTCGAACCAAAGAATGTTTTAACAGCATATTAATTCACATATTAATAATTATGCTTAGATGGTTCACATGGTACAGATCAACTGATATAGCATTCCCTATTTCCCTCATCATGAAACACAACGAGAAATTTTACAACTAAATGATATTGAGAAACTCTACAACAACAACAACAACAACAACAAGCCTTTATCCCACTAGGTGGGGTCGGCTACATGGATCAAACGACGCCATAGTGGTCTGTCGTGAATCATATCTCTAGTGAAACCATTCGCCTCTAAATCCTTCTTAATAGTTTCACCTATAGTTTTTCTAGGTCTTCCTCTGCCTCTAACAACTAGGCTTCCCTCCATATGATCAACTCTCCTAACCATGGCATCTGCAGGTCTCCTCCATACATGCCCAAACCATCTAAGTCGAGATTCAACCATCTTTTCTGTAATAGGTGCCACCCCAACTCCCTCTCTGATGGTAACATTCCTGATCTTATCTTTCCTAGTCTTGCCACTCATCCATCTCAACATTCTCATCTCAGCTACACTTAGTTTATTCTCGTGTTGGCTTTTGACCGCCCAACACTCAGTCCCATACAACATTGCTGGTCTAACCGCGGTACGATAGAATTTTCCTTTTAACTTGAGTGGTACCTTTTTATCACATAACACACCCGAAGCTTTCCTCCATTTCAACCATCCTGCTTGAATCCGGTGATTTACATCTCCCTCTATCTCCCCATCTTCTTGTATAATGGATCCAAGATACTTAAACCGAGTGACTTGTGGTATGACATTATCCCCAACTTTTACCTCTAAGTTAGTAGTGCTCCGCCTTTTATTGAACTTGCACTCCATGTATTCTGTCTTACTTCTACTTAAACGAAAGCCTTTATTGAACTTGTGGTATGATATTGAGAAACTCTAATACTGAAAAAATCGTGTGCGTTTCTAGGGCAGAGGCCTGAGGCGGGGGTGAGGGGGGGTCGGACGGGCGGGCTATCGCCTAGGAAACTAATTAGGGATTGATCGGACAAATGATTTTTATAAATTTTTAAAATGACATAATTTACATAAAATCTAACTTCATTCTAAAAAATGACAATGAGAATGTGTTCAACAAATATCCCCGTAATTCAAACATGAACAAGAATAACAAAAAGGACTAAAGGACTCCATTATTCTTGTTGAATCACCATCTTGCAAGACTAGGTGGCTGCCTAATTAAGCTAATTAGCAAGCCAACTCCTAGTTCCTAAATGGGGACTATTCGGCAAACTTGGCCCTAGGCCGGGATTTTTAGAACACTGTTATAACAGCATAATGCTCAGGATCAATTACAACATAACATAATATTGATAATTCCGTATTATTTATTTATGGTATTTTATTTTATATATGCTAGTTAGAGAGTTTTGTGGGGAGTGTCCCACCTTGGTTGTTTTTTAAGGTCAGTTAGGAGTCCTGTCCGTTTCCTATATAAGGTGCCTTGTATTCAGTATTTATGATTATGGAATAAAATAATAGTTCTCTCTAAATCTTCATGGTATCAGAGCTAGGTTAGGAAGGAGTGTTAGGAACTCCATAGGCAGCTTTATTCCGGCCAAAACCATAGCCGCCAACAGAATTATTCCGGCCAAAACCCTAGCCTCAACCTATTACCGTGCAATCTCAAACCCCAATCGTTTTTTAATCACACCACCTACACAGAGGAGAAAAATCACTGGCAACCGGACCCACACGCGCCACCGTCCCCCTGCGCGTGGATCTCACGCGCCGTCATCCTCAACTGAGCGTGACGGCGCGTCAAAGCTCTGTTAACTGACAAAATTTCCAAGCCTACTCGTCTCCTTGTTCCACACCTTCTTCCAGCCAAGGTTTGGTTTAATTCAGTCCGGATTTTGCTTGGTTAATTGTTCCAGATTGTGTTTAACTGAGATTTGGCTTGGTTAGTTTTTTCAGAGTATGATTTGGCTAGGTTAGTTGTTCTAGATTGTGTTTAATGTGATTTCGTTTAATTAGACTTAAGTTTGTCCAAATTTAGTTTGTTCCAGATTGGGTTTGACTTAGACTTGAGTTTGTTTGATTAGGTGTTGATCCTCTAGCAATATGAACTATAAACTTGCTATGGTGGGTGTTACTACTCCGGGTCTCACAGTTTCTGTTAGTAGTTCCACCACAAGCACGTCTTTTACATTCACGGATCCTATATCACAGTTTGCCTTTATCTATTCTATGAATGGTTCCACCATAAGTTGAATGGGAAAAACTATCTCTTTCCTTTATCTATTCTATGAGTGGTTCCACCATAAGTTGAATGGGAAAAACTATCTCGAATGGGCACAATCAATAAGGTTGTTTATTGACGACAAAAGAAAATTAGGTTATGTGAATGGCGAAGTGGTACCACCACCATCTAACAACCCAAAATTTAAGTCGTGGCACGAGGAGAATTCAATGGTTACCTCGTGGTTGATCAATTTCATGGACGCTGGACTTGGTAAACCCTACATGTTCTTGCCAACTGCTCGAGATATCTGGTAGGCGGTTAAGGAAGCGTACTTGGATCTAGAAAATCACTCTCAAATGTTCGAACTCAATAACCAGTTGTGAAAAATGCAATAAGAGGATAATGGGGTTACAGCTTACTACCATGACATGATGGCCATATGGCAAGATTTGAATTTGTTTGAAATCGAAGAGTGGGAAAATCCGAATGATAGTGCTCGTTACAAGAAGAAGATTGAGCGAGGTCGTGTGTTTGTCTTCTTGGCTGGACTAAACAAGGATCTAGACGAAGTTCAGGGTCATATTTTAGGCAGGATACCTTTGCCCACTATCAGAGAGGTGTTTTCAGAGGTAAGAAGAGAAAAGGCTCGACAATCTGTGATGTTGAGAGACGAACGTGAACCCCGTACAGATGGTGAAGGCTCTGCACTGGTAGTCCTTGATAAAGCCGTAGACAGTGATAAGCGGGGAGAAAAGTAGAGATTGTGGTGTGATCAT
Organism: Lonicera japonica; assembly: GCA_021464415.1. NCBI lineage: Eukaryota > Viridiplantae > Streptophyta > Magnoliopsida > Dipsacales > Caprifoliaceae > Lonicera > Lonicera japonica. The sequence goes on from CM038464.1 coordinate 68,189,681, forward strand.
TATAAGTGGTCAGGTCATACTAGGGATAGTTGTTGGAAGCTTCATGGTAAACCAACAACTTGGAAAAAGCGTGATAACAAAACAAGGGGAAGTGCACGAGCATTCCAAGCTAGCAATGTAGATTCAAAGCAACAATCTTCCTCAGAACCACTTCCATTCATAAAGGAACAAATAGAGTATCTGTGTAAAATGGTTCAAGCTCATTCCATAGGAAATTCTGGCTCCTCATGTTCTATAGCTCAGTCAGGTAATACGTTTACAGCTACAATTGCCTGCATCAAATCCCATAGCAACTAGATATTAGATTCAGGGGCTACTAATCACATGACTGGTACCTCGGAATTCTTTCCGTCATATACTCCATGTGCAGGGAATCAAAAGGTTAAAATTGCTGATAGTTCTTTTGCTACAGTTGGGGGCAAAGGAACCATAATCGTCTATTTGTCTTTCACTCTTAAAGATGTCTTACATGTCTCTCATCTATCATATAATCTTATATCTGTTAGCAAATTGGCTCTTGATCTCAATTCTCAAGTTAACTTTTGGTCTTCTCATTGTGAATTTCAAGATTCAAATTCAGGGAAGACGATTGGGGTTGCTAAACAGGATGGGGGTCTTTACTTCTTCAATAATGGGTCTACCTCTGGAAGACAAGACCGACAGACTTGTTTTAATTCTATTTCTGTTTCTAGTGATAGTCAGATTTTGTTATGGCATTATAGGTTAGGACATCCAAACTTTTAGTATTTAAAGCATATGTTTCCCAAGTTCCAAAATACGTTTGGGGAGATTCTATTTTGACAGCTATTTATCTTATTAACCGACTTCCAACACGAACTTTGAAATTTAAAGCCCCTATCAAATTGCTTTCTGACATATTTCCCAACACTTGGTTATTAGGGGATATTCTGATGTGATCTTGTCGAGTCCTCCATTATATTCAACCAAAGGAAATTGTGAGTTACTAAATGGAGGCTTGATTATGCTCATGTGCAAGGATTGTGCGTGGAAATACAAGTGTCTAAGCCTTGAATTAATCATACTAAGAGATGCAAGAAGCTTAAATGATGATCATGCATTACATGGTGTGAGAATCCGCAAATGCGACCCCCGAGTCTCGTCCCCGTTTGTTAGGCGTCTGAAACGTCGGAACGGATTCCGTCGTTCCTTTTGCTAGAGTATCTTGGTTGATAGTTCATGTCGAGGGTCCCTATATTCTATTTCTAGATGCAAAAGGGTTTGTTCAGAGTCGCCAGTACGTTTTACAAGAAAATGGACAAAAATGGTTGTGTAAGAGGAAAGGCTACAGTTTAAGCCTTTCTTTACACGTTTGTCTACGAAACCAGGATTCTATAGGGTTCGAAAACTATATTACGGTTTGGGAAGGTGTTAAGCACCCATTCCGCCCTTTCGGTCTCTAGTGGTCTTTTATATGTTCATTCTATGTTGAAAAACTTGGATGCTTTTACTGACAGTCTACTACTTTCTAAGTAAAATCCTAATTTCTGGGAAAAAACGGGAAAGGGGAAGAAAAACCTTTGTGTTCCGAGATCCGAATGTTTTAGTTTTGAGAGATGCAAAATACAAGTGTCAAGAGTGTTCTTATTTTTTAAAAAGAGTTTTACCACGTTATTTCTCAGATAACGACGATTTTTCTCGGGTTTCGACTTGTTTTGGAAAAAGTTTGGATCTTTATATTTGGAACTGATTCAATATGGAATTAGAACTTTTGAGGGGAGTTCTACCAGATGTATCACAATCTATGAAACAGATAGGATCTATCGGGTTTAATTCCTAAGTAAGTTTTACCGGTCCGAATTTTGAAAATAGGATTTTATCCGGGTAGTAATGTACTTACTCTTCTGGTTTTGCAATTGTTTTATCAGGGTCTTTCGTTTTGAAAACGGTAGACTATTTGTAACTTGACAATAAGTTTATTCAAATAAAACGTGGACAAAACAACAGAAGTAAAATGAGTACACAGGTATTTAATGTTAAATACTAGAAGAGACTTTCTTTACCTTCCCGACGAGAATAATAAGAAAGAAAATATGGTACGGCGGAGAGATTTCCGGCGATGATAATCTTTTCCTTCTTCAGATATTTCGGAGAATTCGATTCCAGAGATGGGACACGTCGAGTGTCGAGAATAGATTCGATAATTCTTCAGAAATAAGACGAGAATCGAGAATGCTTGATAAAAGACTAGAAAATCAGATATAAGCCAATATTTCTTCAATCCCCAAATTGCTGCCCTGAACCCTTGGGGGGTGTTGCTTATTTATACTGCTCGGGGAAGATTGTCGCGCGACACTTCCCCAAAAGGGGCATATGTCGCATGACAATGTGTCCAATGTCGCGTGACAAACGGCTGAAGTGATGTTTCTGACAGACTGATGTGTCAGAAAGTGGATGGTCTGGTGTCAGGAGGGATTGTTGCGCGACATATGAGTGATTGTCGCGCGACATATCAGTGATTGTCGCGCGACAATGTGATATGTCGTGCGACAATCTCTCTTAAAAATAGGTTTGTTGGCCAACAAACCCTTTCGGGGTAGTTTCGGGTGCTCAGGTGGGTCCCGGACCCAAAAACAGTAGTTCCCGAAGGTCGTTAGGGTTCTTGCGGGGGTCACGGATCGGGGTGTCTACAGACCCTCTCGACTCAAGCTCCTTCTTGCAAGGAATTGAGGCGACTGGAAGAGACCATGATCCATGGCTTCCGCAAGAACTCTAAGGAAGTGTGTGTATGCAAAAAGTGTTTGTGAGTGCCTCCGGAGAGGGCTTTGTGTTTGGTTTTGCCTCCGGAGAGGGTTTGTGTTACCTCATTGCCTCTTTCGAGGACTTTTATTTGCTCCACTCGCCTCAGATGGGAGGACTACCATTGCCCCACTAGCCTCAGATGGGAGGACTACCTTTTGTTCCACTTTGCGCCTCAGGTGGGAGGACTACCATTGCTCCACTGTGCCTCTCTGGGAGGGCTTTGATATTCTCGCCTCAGATGGGAGGACTACCATTGCTACACTGTGCCTCTCCGGGAGGGCTTCGCCTCAGGTGGGAGGACTACCATTGTTACACTGTGCCTCTCTAGGAGGGCTTCGCCTCAGGTGGGAGGACTACCGTTGCTACACTGTGCCCCTCTGGGAGAGCTTTGCCTCAGGTGGGAGGACTACCGTTGCTACACTGTGCCTCACTGGGAGGGCTTCGCCTCAGGTGGGAGGACTACCATTGCTACACTGTGCCTCTCTGGGAGGGCTTCGGATCTGTAAGAAGAAAGAAAATTGCCTCTGGGAGGGCTTTCGTGAGTAATTTTGCCTCTGGCGAGGGCTTGTGTTTGTCATTTGCCTCCAGAGAGGGCTTGTGTTTGTCATTTGCCTCCGGCGAGGGCTTTTTGTTTGTCATTTGCCTCCGGAGAGGGCTTTGTTTTTGTGATCTGGTGAATTTAATTGTTTGTCTCTCTTATACTGCTAGAGTGAGAGAGAGAAATTTTTGTGAGGGTGAAAAGAGCTTCTCGAGGTCTAATCTTTATCCGGATGTCCGTTTTCCTGTATCTTTCTGAACTTTACTCTCATGTTTTCCTTGAATGAAGATACTTCTCTCAGAAGGCAGTTTTCGGATCTCTTTTGCTCTCCGTCGAGTGATGATTCGAGGTTTTCCAAACCATCTCTTCTGTATCGTGCTGAAAAGAAAATTTGTTTGAAAGTTCAATCTTTGATCTCTGTTCTCTTCTTAGTTTTCTCTTTTGGTGGGCCCACATCGTATTCTGTTTTTCGATGCCCTTATTTCTCCCTCTTTTGGGAAAGACTTTTCCTGACCTTCTCTGTTTTTGACCAGGAGTCTTTTTATCCCTTTGTTGTGATCAGGAGCCTTACTCACCCAAAACGAAGCCCTGAGTCGGTTTTGGCCTAGCTGTCACTTTTGGTGTGACTCTCCCTGTCACTCTGCATTTATGTTTCTCTCGCTCGCTCTGGGCGCTCATGCAGGTTCTTTCCCTTTTCTACTTTTTCAATTTTTTATATTCCCGTCTTAATCGGATATTGTGCTTTTTCTCACTTGATGGACTCGGTTTTCTTCGGAGATCAGAGTTTATTTTTAGCCGTGGTATTTTTGTGTCCGTATTTTTCGGAGAGATGATTTGGAAGTCCCTTCCTTGAATTCTCATCCTGGGTGCGCGGTTTTTAGCAATTTTTTTGAAAATTGCTTCTCTGAAGTACCCCTGCAGGAGATAAAATGAGACAAAGGTCAAAAAATCAGGGGAGGTGGGTGATTGCCACGCGACACTTCGGGGCAGGGCCATTTGTCGCGCGACAATGAGCCCATTTGTCGCGCGACAAATTGGTTCATTATATATGCCTTTTGCTGAGCTCATTCCACCTCATTCTCTCATTTCTCTTTCTCTCTCTAGCTCTCTTTCTTTCTTCTCTCAAGCGCGGAAGCCCTACCGCTTTTCTGATTTTTCTGACTTTCTGGGCGTTCTCCGTTGCAGTCCTCATCATGATGACTGGGAGGACCTTGACTGGTATGGCGAGGATGGGGTGGACCGCGGTCGGGAGGTGGTCTACCGAGACGTCACCCGGGCTGCTCCAGTTTCGGATGTTCCGTGGCTCTTGATGGAGCCTGTTTCTCACGAGATCCGTCGACGGTCTCTAGTATGTCTTCTTTTCGTGTTTTTTATCTGTTCCGTTACTTTTGTCGTTTCCTGTATGTATTTTAAACAATGTTAGTATGCATGTTTGCTTAGAAATAGCATCCGATTTTTAGCGAACACATACTTTTACCTGTGATACCTCTTAGGTTTTTAGAAAACTACGTAATGTACCCTCATAACTCTATATCTCTCATAATTACACCAAAGTACCCTCGGGTTTGGAAAATTACATAATTTACCCTTATAGTCCTATAACTCTCATAATTACACCAAAGTACCCTCAGGTTTGGAAAATTACATAATTTACCCTTATAGCCCTATAACTCTCATAATTACACAACAGTACCCTCAGGTTTGGAAAATTACATAATTTACCCTTAGAGGCCTATGACTCTCATAATTACACCAAAGTACCCTCAGGTTTGCAAAATTACATATTTTACCCTTATAGCCCTATCACTCTCATAATTACACCAAAGTACCCTCAGGTTTGGAAAATTACATAATTTACCCTTATAGCCCTATAACTCTCATAATTACACCAAAGTACCCTCAAATTTGGAAAATTTACATAATTTACCCTTATAGCCCTATAACTCTCATAATTGCACCAAAGTACCCTCAGGTTGGGAAAATTACATAATTTACCCTTATAGCCCTATAACTCTCATAATTACACCAAAGTACTCTCAGGTTTGGAAAATTACATAATTTACCCCTATAGCCCTATAACTCTCATAATTACACCAAAGTACCCTCAGGTTTGGAAAATTACATAATTTACCCTTATAGCCCTATAACTCTCATAATTGCACCAAAGTACCCTCAGGTTTGGAAAATTACATAATTTACCCTTATAGGCCTATAACTCTCATAATTACACCAAAGTACCCTCAGGTTTGGAAAATTACATATTTTACCCTTATAGCCCTATCACTCTCATAATTACACCAAAGTACCCTCAGGTTTGGAAAATTACATAATTTACCCTTATAGCCCTATAACTCTCATAATTACACCAAAGTACCCTCAGGTTTGGAAAATTACATAATTTACCCTTATAGCCCTATAACTCTCATAATTACACCAAAGTACTCTCAGGTTTGGAAAATTACATAATTTACCCCTATAGCCCTATAACTCTCATAATTACACCAAAGTACCCTCAGGTTTGGAAAATTACATAATTTACCCTTATAGCCCTATAACTCTCATAATTACACCAAAGTACCCTCAGGTTTGGAAAATTACGTAATTTACCCTTATAGCCCTATAACTCTCATAATTACACCAAAGTACCCTCAGGTTTGGAAAATTACGTAATTTACCCTTATAGCCCTATAACTCTCATAATTCCACCAAAGTACCCTTAGGTTTGGAAAATTACATAATTTACCCTTATAGCCCTATAACTCTCATAATTACACCAAAGTACCCTCAGGTTTGGAAAATTACGTAATTTACCCTTATAGCCCTATAACTCTCATAATTACACCAAAGTACCCTCGTTAACATGTATTTGTTCTTTTTGTCTGAGTGGGTTGGCCGTGGTTGGGGTTCCCCCAACACCATTTCTTTAGAATGGCGACAGGCACCGGCCCCTGTCCAGGAGTTACTCCTCGCGACTCCTTTCGGCTCTTTCTTTGATGCCCTCCCGGAGCGGGGGTCTAGAGCAGCTGTGTTGGTGTCGGCTCTGGCCTGTCACTGGTGGGACACCACTCATACCTTTCACTAGAGCTGGGGGGAGATGACGATGACCCCCCTCGACTTATTTGCTTTGACCGGGATTCCTTCAGGGGGTCCCTATACAGATCGATGTCCCCTTGCGTCTAACAGCAGAGGGCATTGTTGGTGCACTAGGATGGTTCCCGGAGCGACGGAGTTCCGGTGATACGATTCTTCGGGCTGTCTTGGTTACGCGGCTAGCCACAGAGAGAGCTCGATTAGTTGCTTCAGGGGCGCTGATGACCCGCCAGGAGGGGCATCAGTATGCCCGCGTCCTCTTATTATTGACGCTCCATGACTTGTTCGAGGCCCGTGGGGGGGACCCGGCCCATCTCTGGTGGCTGCCCTATCTCAGAGACTTCAGCATCATGTTCGATTATAACTGGGGGGCTTCATTCTGGCTGTTCTATATGACGCTATGGACCAGGTTTCTCGTCACTTAGCCCTGAACCTCAAGGGCTTTTTTTTGCTGTGGGAGGTATACACTTTTGTTCCTTATCTGTGCTTTTGGTTTTTGCATTTTTATTTGCTGTTTGTTGCTGACATTCTTTGTGTTTCCTCTTCAGAGTTGGTTCGTGGCGTATACCCATCAGGGTCGCGCCCAGGTGGATCTCCTCGTCGAGAACGAGGACCAGTTTCCCTTTCTCCGTCGATTCATCGCGGGGAACTACAGGACTCCCTATGTATACCGAACTCGGGAGACCGAAGCTGCTGTCGTCCATGACCTGCTGGAGGAGCAGGTAAATATCTTAGTATTCTTTCTTTTCAATAAATAAATTATAAATAGAATATAAATAATTGAAATAAAAATTTTGTTCTCTTTGTAGATTGAGTGGGCCCCCTGGGGTGATCTGGGTCCCAATTTCGGATATGGCCGTGCTCTGTGTTGATTCTTTATTTTCTTTACTGTGTTGATTCTTTATTTTCTCTCTATTGGCAGCGGATGAGCGTGCGTGTGGCGGATCTGAGAGCCTGGCACTCTCAGTATTTATATAGCTGGAACGTGCTTCAGTACGTTGGTCGAGACCCTACGGTTTACATGCGCGACTATTAGAGGGCAATCGATGTTTCCCTGCGGGCAGATGACCCTTTGTCTTCCTCTCGTGCTAGGACGGAGTCTCGGAGGAGTACCAGCCGGACCTCTAGGCGATCCAGGTCTTCGGTGATCCTCCCTACGGCACCGGTCCAGTCTACGGGGCCCTCTCAGGCAGCAGTTCCTTCTCATCCGGATGTCCCAGCAGTTGATCCTACGCCGGAGGAGGGTTCGGGCGATAGTGGGAGCGTGTTGAAGCACGCACGGATAGATTAGGCTTTTTTTTGCATTTAGTTAGTTTAGACAGATATGCAGTTTTTTTTTGTTTTAGACAGAATTTTTAGTTTTGAAAACTGTTCTTTTATTGGATTTATGAAAATCTTTATTTGTGTCTGAGGGCATACTATTATTCTCTGTTTGTGAAAGATACATATATATATGTAAGTCAGTAATTTAGGAGCCATACCTTGTTGTGTAGTGATACTTTAGGATTCCTGCAAAAGAACAAAATGAGAACAAGAATGCATCCAGAAGTGATTTTTTTTTTTGCAAGAATGACTCTTATGTGTAAGGAAAACAAAAATAGGGTGATACCAAAGGGGTTTGTCGTGTGACAATCCCTCCTGGGCCTAGGTTTGTCGCGCGACAAACAAGCACATGACCCTCTTTTTTGCTATAAATACACCCATCTTCCTTCCTTCATCCCCACACCTTTCCAAAATGTCTTCTTATCGCACAAAATCTGATTTTTCTTATGTTAAAACCCGAGATGCTCTGATATCTTCTGAGAATGGTTTAAACTTCGATGTCTTTAGCCCTTTAGCGGGCTGGTGCCATCGTCCTGTAGATTTTTCCTTTTTGTTAGGCGCTTTGCATTTCTAGAGCCCTGCGGATCATCTTTTTCGTTTTGGGTTAGATGAGCTCTACCCTACTTACGAGGAGTTTTCCTGGCTGTTACGTTCTGACGTTCGTCTCCCGATGGCAGTTCCCATAAAAGAAATCAGTCCCCGAGACATGCTGATTGCTCTGTTAGCTATTCCCCAGGCGGCCTGTGATGGTTTTATTACTGACGGACTCCTTGACCTCCATAAAATGGTGAGGTTCTTTCATTGTTATGAAGAGAGAGCCTCTTACGCCGTGGGGTGTACTGCGGCGGCCTTGATCTGCCTTGTTTCTGATATGTTACTGGTGACGGGTTCTTCCCGTGTTGATCCGACTATTCTGAGTTTGATCTATCATGCTAGGAATGGGGAGTCCATAGTGCCTATCGTTCTTGCAGAGACTCTGAATGGTCTAGATGATATTCAAAGGGGGGCTTCACCCTTCTTCAGGGGAAGTCCGCGCTTGCTATACATGTGGCTGTTGGAGCGTTTCCGATCGGTGGGTTTTAACGGGGTTTGGCTCGATAATCCGACGCATTTTTTTCATCGTCCTCCTTTTGGTGCTTTGATCATGTCTTCCTCTGATTGGACGGTGTGGTTTTCAAAAAACTTTCGTACCATACGGTGGAATATCCCGTGGTGGAAGTTGAGGGCGATGGTGCTTAGTACAGGGGGTCAGCACTATGTTCGGCTCCGTGGGCTCTGGTTCACCTCTTTTTATCTCCCAGGACGTCTTCTTCGACAGTTTAATGTTCCTCAGGACATCCCCCTTGGTCTAAACAACTTCTCCTCTGAGTCAAAATTTGTGACCCAGCATGTCTCTTTATCAGTAGAGAGGATGTGGCGTGCTCGGCTGACTCGGCAGTTCAACTATGCCCGTTTCGGTATTTCCAGGCCCCTTCGGGCTGACATTATCCGCTCTTGCTGGCAATATCTAGAAGGAGAGCTGATTGATGACCTCTTTCAAATGGAGTGGTTCCGATTCATGGATGCTGGGGCTACTAATGATAACATTGTTTTTGCGTATCAGATCATGGACGAGGCTCGAATTGATTTGGCCACTGAGGACCCAGTGTGGCCAACCCCTAGGGATTAGTTTCTTCTTGTATGCTGTATCTTCTTTGTAACTTTCGGTGTTCTGAACCACCTTTTAATAATATACAAAGGGACTGTTTTATAAGAAAATAAATTTCTTTACAAAGTTTAAACCAAGCCTGAAGTCACTTCTCAGATTGCCTACGTTCCCCCTTTTTGATTTTCCAAGAATACAAATTTTGAGTTGGGGCTCAGGTTTACGTAGTTCTTATCTATACATGTTATGCCTATTGATAATACTTCTTCAGTCGGTCTATGTTGACTGGTGAATGCAGTAGCTATCCGTCTAAATCAGTGAGTATAGCGGCACCCCCTGTATGAATCTCTTTGACGATGTATGGACCTGTCCACTTTTGCCCGAACTTCCCTCTTGGGTCTCTGGCTGGCTCTCGAATTTCTTTTAGCACGATGTCGTTCTCATTGATACCCCGAGTCTTCACTTTCTGGTTAAATGCTCGAGCGATTCTCTTCTGATACCCTTGGTGGTGGTATGCGGCGTTCAATCTCTTCTCATCCAATAGGGCTAGCTCGTTATAACGTGCCTGGACCCATTCCAGTTCATTGACGTGATTCTCTAGCATTATTCTGAGAGAGGGGACCTCTAACTCAACAGGGAGGACTGCTTCCATCCCGTATGTAAGAGAAAACGGGGTTGCCCCGGTGGAGACCCTCTCGGTGGTGCGGTATCCCCACAATGCATATGGTAATTTCTCTGGCCAGTCCCGGCAGGTGTCGGTCATCTTACTTAAGATACTCTTCAGATTCTTGTTGGCGGCCTCGACTGCCCCATTGGTTTGCGGTCTATATGGCGAAGATCTATGTCGGGTAATACTGTATTCCTCCATGATAGAATTAGCCTCTCCTTCGAAGTGAGTGCCGTTGTCCGAGATGATCTCGTGTGGGACCCCATACCGACAGATGATATTCCGTCTGATGAATCGGGCAACCTTCCTGGCGTCAAGAGTTTGGAAAGACTCGGCTTCTACCCATTTGGTGAAGTAGTCGATGGCTACTAATATGAATTCATGGCCGTTGCTGGCTTTGGGTGAAATCTTCCCAATGATGTCGATTCCCCAGGTTGCAAAAGGCCAGGGAGCAGTCATGTTGTACAACTCTTTAGGGGGAAGTTTCTGAGACTTAGCATAGATTTGGCACTTGTGGCAACGGCATACGTGGTTAACGCAGTCGTTCTGCAGGGTAGACCAGTAATATCCTTGCCTGATGATTTTATGGGCAAGTGTATGACCGCTCATATGAGGTCCACAATCACCCCCATGTATTTGATCCATCACTTTGACAAACTCTTCTTCCGTGAGACATTGGAGATGGGCTCCGTCGTACTTTCTCTTATATAGCCTTCCGGCGCAAAGTATGAATCTTGATGCTAATCTTCTGAGCGTAATCCGTGTTCTCTTGTCTGCTTGCTCGGGATACTCATGATTTTTCAACAGGTTCCAGATGTCGTAAAACCAAGTGGTTGAGTCTCCATTCTCTTCGTTCCCTACCTCAAGGGCCATGCAATGTGCTGGTCCTAATTTCTTTTGCACTGTAAGAGTTATTTCTTCCATCCCCTCCGGGATATCGATCATAGATGCCAGGGTTGCTAGTGCGTCAGCAAAACTGTTCTGTGACCTGGGGACATAGTAAAACTCTGCATGCTCAAACCTTCCTGCGATATCCTCCAGTCGGGCGAGGTAAGGGACTAATTTCTCATCTCTGATCTTCCATTCCTTCAGAACTTGGTGGACCACTAATGCTGAATCTTCGTATACCTGTATTCTCTTTATACCCCTTTGGAGCGCGATCTCTAGTCCGATTATACAGGCCTCGTACTCGGCCATGTTGTTGGTGTAGAAAAAGTCTAGACGATACGATACCAGGGAGTGAGTTTGGTCTGGAGAGACTAACAGGATGCCTATCCCATTTCCGTTTCGGTTAGCGGCCCCGTCAAAGTACAATTTCCAGTCTTCATCGATCTCGACATTCATGATAGTTTCGTCCGGGAATTCGGCTTCTTCTAGCACATCCCCTAATATCGGATTGTGGGCCAAGTAATCAGCTATGATCTTGCCTTTGACTGCCTTCTGGGTCACGTAGGTGATGTCAAATTCGGAGAGCAAGAATAACCATTTTGCCATACGGTTCAAGGGAGTTGGTTTCTCGAAGAGGTATTTCAACGGATCAATTCGTGACGCCAGGATGACCGGGAAAGCCAGCATGTAATGCCTTAATTTCTGCGTTACCCAGACGAGAGCGGTGCATGATTTCTCCAACCGTGTGTAGTTTATCTCAAATGGGGACAATTTCTTGCTGATGTAGTAGATGGCCTGCTCTTTCTACGTATCGGTCAGATGTTGGGCTAGCATGGCTCCTGCAGCTGAATCAATGACGGTCAGGTATAGGATTAGTGGCAATCCGGTCTATGGTGGGGCTAATACTGGGGGGTTGGAGAGGTAATCTTTGATTTTGTCAAAAGCCTCTTGGCACTGATCATCCCATTTTCCTGGTGAAGACTTCCTCAGGAGTTTGAAGATGGGTTCGCAAGTTTGAGTAAGCTGAGAGATGAACCTGCTGATGTACTGCAAATTACCCAAAAATCCCCGGACTTCTTTCTCTGTACGAGGCTCGGGCATGTCTTGGATAGCTCGGACTTTGGCAGGGTCTACCTCGATTCCCTTTTTACTGACGACATAGCCCAGGAGTTTTCCTTTGGTTAGCCCGAACACACATTTCTGCGGATTGAGTCTCATCTGATACTGGCGGAGCCGTTCAAAAAAGGCTCGCAAGGCTGGTACATGGCCTTCCCTCTCTTTCGACTTGATTATCATATCGTCCACATACACCTCTACTTCTTTGTGAATCATGTCGTGGAAGATAGCTGTTGCAGCCCTCTGATATGTTGCTCCGGCATTCTTCAGCCCGAATGGCATGACGGTGTAGCAGTATGTTCCCCACGGTGTGATGAATGTTGTTTTCACTTGGTGATCCGGGTGCATCTTGATCTGGTTATACCCGGCGAAACCGTCCACGAATGATTTTAAGGCATGGTTAGCGGTATTATCCACTATCAAATCGATGTTGGGCAATGGAAAATCGTCTTTTGGGCAGGCCTTATTAAGATCTCTGTAATCTACGCACATGCGGACTTTCCCGTTTGCTTTTGGGACGGGTATAATGTTGGCCAACCATGAAGGGTACTCGATCACCCGCAAGAACCCCACACTCAGTTGTTTCATCACTTCTTCTTTTACTTTTAGGGACCATTCTGGCGTAAGTTTTCTCAACTTCTGCTTGACGGGCCTAAATTCCGGCTTGGTGTGTATCTCGTGCATGACTATCTGGCTGTTCAAACCTAGCATATCTGCATAGGACCAGGCAAAGATATCAACGTACTCATTCAGAGTTTGTGTGAATTCTTCTCTTTCTGTCTCACTTAGACTTGCCCCAATACGGACTTCTTTTCTTTCCTCTTTTGTCCCGAGTTAATCACAAGAGTGTCTCCTTCCTCGCTCTGTATATGCTTCTCCCCCCGTTCAGGGTGTTCATTTAGTCTTTCCAACTCCATATAAGCAATTACAGAATTAAAATCAACAGGATAACGCAAAACAGAGTTTTCTTCATTGATAATGGTGCTTACAGGTATAAGTTTAAACAGTAAATCTAGGAGTGACTCCTCCCTAGCCTTACCCTCACTCTTATCTCTCACCCTTACAATTTCACTCTTTCCCCCTTTTTCTTGGTAATCTGGGTCAGCGTATATCAAGTGTACAGGGTCGTCCCTTGGCTCGTCATCCCCTAGAGCCATGATGTCGAAGAGATCTCCGATCATTTCTTCCTCTTCATCTTCCTTGTCTTCATTTTCTTCCTTCGACCCGATTGTCAACTTGGTAGAGAAGTTGTGTATAATGTTTTCCTTGATATAAAGGTCCTCTTCTTAGAAGATTTCCCATCCTGGCAGGTTCTCTTCGTCGCCGTTTCTCCAAGGCTCCTGAAAGCCGCAAAAGGGGAAGTCCTCTCCTTCTTTGACAAAAAATCCATTCAAAGAGCTAAAGCTCGGATACTGATGCCCTCGGCTCCTTTTCTCTTGGTCGTCTTCATTTATGTGTTGGTACCCCAACCCTTCCTTTTCGTGCCTCGTCACTGGTTCTAAGGCCTGGAGTAACCCTGGCTGCCCTATTCCTAGACTGGCTCCAAGTAAATATTTCATCATTCTCAACATATTTGTGACCTTGGTGCTGAGACCGGGGATATTGTCAGGGGGTAGATGCTCGATTCTCTGGGTGGTGAGAGCTTGTACTTGAGGCTCGTAAGAAAAGCCTCCCAACTGTATGCTTTGACTCCCGATGCCCAAAACAGGTAACTCCAGATCCGCCAAGGTCCTTTCAGGATCTCCTTGGATGGTGATTATATTCCCTTCGAACGGTATCTTGATCTTCTGATGTAAGGAGAAGGGGAGTGCTTCTACGTCGTGTAGCCATGCTCTTCCCAACAGGAGGTTAAAACTGGAGGGAATGTCTATGATTTGGAAGTCGGCCGAAAAGTTTCCGGGACCGACCATGAGATCTAGCTTTAGGGAACCCAGAACGGCCCTTCTGGTGTTGTCATAGGCTCTAACAGTCACAGCTGACGGGGAAAGTTCTGAGTCTAAGATACCCAGACATCTGGCGGTCTTCAGGGGGCAGTCATTTATGGTTGACCCGTTGTCGATGAAGACCTGCAGCAGGATTTTTCCTCGGGTCCGGACAGTGATATGGAAGGCCAGATTGTGTTTCCTTCCCAAAGGAGATAAGTCTTCATCTGAAAATGACAGACTTCTTTGGACTGTGAGGGACCCGATCATGTTGGGCAGTTGTTCTGGTGTGGAATCTGGTGATATAACGGCCTCGTCTAGAAGTTTGATGAAGGCGGTCCTGTGAGGTTTGGAGGCAACCAAGAGGCCCCAAATGGTGATGTGTGCCTGAGTTTTCTTCAACTGTTCCAGTACTCGATCTTCTCCTATTTCCTTAGGAGGTGGTGATTTCTCGATATCAATCGGCGGTGGCTGGTATACCCTTCCCGAACGGGTAATTTATTGTATCCAAAGGGATGCTGGATCTGATTCCTCTGAGATTTCGAAGGACTCTGGCTTTGTCGACCAACTGAAAGTCCCGGGGGAGGTTTCTGTCATACAGATTGTCTCCTTAGGGGGGCCTCAGGGTTTCCACGGCTGTTTCTTCTTCTCCTGGGTCCATCCTATCCCAAATTTTTCGGGATTGGTTTTGATTGTAAGTGGTTGTGAGATCCCCTGATTTTCCTTCCCTAAACCCTGCCCGGGTAGGAAGTTCATTTTAGCCATCCATTGGTCGATTATCGGATTGAGGCCTGGCACCACTTGAGCCTTTGATGGCAGTACAACGGGTGCCTTGTAGGCTGGGTCATCTCGAATGAGTCCTACAGGGTCAAAGCCTTCTTCATCAGTGGTCAAGGCGTTAATTCCTGCAGGTGGAGCGTGGTTAGAAAGGGGATTGTTGGTAACATTGGGCCCGCCGGGTGCGGGAATGGTTCCGGCTTCAATGAGGTCCTGGATACGATGGCGAAGAGCCAAGCAGCGTTCAGTGTCATGGCCCGCTGCTTGATGGTATGCACAGTTCTCATTCATTCTCCAGGTGCTGGGAATAGGGTTTGGTGGGGGACGTGGGTTGAGTGGAGTGATCAGTCCGGCCTTTCGGAGTAGTTCCAGGCTTTTGACTAGGGTAGTGGGAAGGGTGCAAAAGTTTCTCCTTCTCTTTGTCTCGGTGCTCAAAGGGTTTCCTTGTGCGAGCCAACTCATCTGAGGGGCTTGTTGTGACTGTTGGAATGGGTTTTATTGATATGGGTACGAGCTTAGTTGATTCATGGCTAGAGTGGCCGTCTTTTTCCCGGTGTATGAGGCTTTCTTAGTATTGCTTTCTGCTTTCTTGGCCAATTCTTCCTCTACTTGCGACCCCATACTCAACAGGGCTCTGAAGTGTGGGAATACATGCTTCCCCATGCAACTCAGTACAGCTGGGGTGAAATTCTTTTGTATGATCTCCAACTGCTCTTCTTCATCGGGTCGCTTGGACATTTGGGAGGCCATCTCTCTCCAGCGTGTGACGAAATCGCTGAAGCTTTATTTCTCGCCTTGCTTGGCCATTTCCAGGTGTTTACGGGTAATTTCCAAATCCTCGTTGGATCCGTATTTGGTCATGAACTCCTTAACGATATCTGCCCAAGTTTTCGTGTGGTGTCTCTCCAGATAAAAAAACCATCTCAGGGCGGCCCCCGTGAGAGTCATATGAAAGGCCTGAGCTAGCTCCGACTCTCTACAGCCGGACACTTACATGGATCTGATGTAGGATTGAAAATGGGTTTTGGGGGGCGTGGTCCCTGTAAATTTGGTGATGGAAGGGAGTTTGAATCCTTGTGGTAATCTTGCTTCCAGGTAGAGGGAGAAGGCATTCATATCAGTAATTTCGTCCGCTCCTTTTATCAGAGAAATCCCCCTTTGCAAAACCTTATCTGCTCTTTTAGTTTCTTCATTTCTTCGCTATCTCTTGACACCTCGTCGGGCTATTCCCGAGCTATAACTGATTCTGCATACACTGCCCGAAGTCAGTTGATGTCTGGGTATTCATTAGGAGGGGCTACTAGGGCCGGTGGTGGAATGGATCTTGCGGGGACTTGTGGCCATGGTTGGTATTGGGGATCAAGGCCTTGCTGTGGTTGCGGCCAGATGATGGATGGCTCTTGTTGTTAATAAGTGGGGCCTGAATCCGGGGCCCATTGATACTGGTCGATGGGGTCGGTCTGAACGGGGCCAGCTATGATAGGGCCCGTTTAGGGTGGATTGGTTCCTTGAACTGGGGGAAGTACATGTGAAGACTGCCCTTGGTTTGGATCTCGATTCGGCGGTAATCGTTCAAACCCTGGTGGTGCAGCCCGTCCGACTGACAACTCTTCCACTCGGACTCGGGTATTCTGTTGTTCGTTTGTGAGGCTTGCCAAATTCATGCTGATGGTCATCAACAAACGGTGCATCTCGGCTAGAGTTGGCTGAACTACAGACGCCTCGGCTAGGCTCTGATATGTCTCTTGATTCTCGCGTCCATCGGCCATTTCGGGTGTGCTTGGTCTTACTAGTCGTCCGGTATGATCTCGACCGGCCCAACCTTCCAGACTGTCGTTGTTTACGGCTGTAGACGAAACCATGTAGGGGAGATGAAGGAAGACTATGATGCGACTCGATTTTTGCCAAAAGAACCACTAAAATTTGCCGAAAAAAGACTTGGGTTTTTAAAAAGGTGTCGTAAGGTAAGCCGTAAGGTGGTACATCCCCTACGGCTGTTTGACAAGTGTTTTTAGTTGACTCGATCTTATATGCAGCGCAGGTGTACGAACGGTTAAGGCTTCAGGCTCCCTCCTATTTGGCAAGACCTTGCGATATACCCCAGGGACGGGTACGAGCAAGAGCCTTTTGATATACTTTCCGGGTACGTGAGTGTTCTCGTCACTCGATATACCTCGGGGGCGTACTTGGCCAAGGAGAGTGGAAGTAAATGCTTTCGGTTTATGTTGGCCCAATCAAGCCAACTCCCTACTCACTTATAATACTTCCGAGGGTTTGGGGTAAATTCACACTCGTAGAACCAATGCATGATTTGTGAAAATGCGTGTAAAGTCCGAAAGGTTGGTTTCACAAATATCATTATCTTTATTACGTATTTTCGAAAAACTCCATTTTTTAGAAAAAAGTTTATTTTCAATCAATTAACATAAGTAGGGAAAGCAGTAAAACCAAGTATTCAACAGATAAACAAAAGTCCACATATAAGAGTCTAGTTTTCTAAATGTCCCCAGCAGAGTCGCCACTGTGGAAATCCGCAAATGCGACCCCCGGGTCTCGTCCCCGTTTGTTAGGCATCTGAAACGTCGAAACATATTCCGTCGTTCCTTTTATTGGAGTATCTTGGTTGATAATTCATGTTGGGGGTCCCTATGTTTTATTTCTAGATGCAAAAGGGTTTGTTCAGAGCGCTAGTACGTTTTACAAGAAAAGGGACAAAAATGGTTGTGTAAGAGGAAAGGCTACAGTTTAAGCCTTTCTTTACACGTTTGTCTAGGAAACCAGGATTCTATAGGGTTCGAAAACTATATTACGGTTTGGGAAGGTGTTAAGCACCCATTCCGCCCTTTCGGTCTCTAGTGGTCTTTTATATGTTCATTCTATGTTGAAAAACTTGGATGCTTTTACTGACAGTTTACTACTTTCTAAGTAAAACCCTAATTTCTGGGAAAAAACGGAAAAGGGGACAAAAAACCTTTGTGTTCCGAGATCCGAATGTTTTAGTTTTGAGAGATGCAAAATACAAGTGTCAAGAGTGTTCTTATTTTTTAGAAAGATTTTTACCACGTTATTTCTCAGATAACGACGATTTTTCTCGGGTTTCGACTTGTTTTGGAAAAAGTTTGGATCTTTATATTTGGAACTGATTCAATATGGAATTAGAACTTTTGAGGGGAGTTCTACAAGATGTATCACAATCTATAAAACAGATAGGATCTATCAGGTTTAATTCCCAAGTAAGTTTTACCGGTCCGGGTTTTAAAAACAGGATTTTATCCGGATAGTAATGTACTTACTCTTCTGGTTTTGCAATGGTTTTAGCAAGGTCTTTCGTTTTGAAAACGGTAGACTATTTGTAACTTGACAATAAGTTTATTCAAATAAAACGTGGACAAAACAACATAAGTAAAACGAGTACACAGGTATTTAATGTTAAATACTAGAAGAGACTTTCTTTACCTTCCCGACGAGAATAATAAGAAAGAAAATATGGTACGGCGGAGAGATTTCCGGCGATGATAATCTTTTCCTTCTTCAGATATTTCGGAGAATTCGATTCCAGAGATGGGACACGTCGAGTGTCGAGAATAGATTCGATAATTCTTCAGAAATAAGACAAGAATCTAGAATGCTTGATAAAAGACTAGAAAATCAGATATAAGCCAATATTTCTTCAATCCCCAAATTGCTGCCCTGAACCCTTGGGGGGTGTTGGCTTATTTATACTGCTCGGGGAAGATTGTCGTGCGACACTTCCCCAAAAGGGGCATATGTCGCGCGACAATGTGTCCAATGTCGCGCGACAAACGGCTGAAGTGATGTTTCTGACAGACTGATGTGTCAGAAAGTGGATGGTCTGGTGTCAGGAAGGATTGTCGCGCGACATATGAGTGATTGTCGCGCGACATATCAGTGATTGTCGTGGGACATATCAGTGATTGTCGCGCGACAATGTGATATGTCGTGCGACAATCTCTCTTAAAAATAGGTTTGTTGGCCAACAAACCCTTTCGGGGTAGTTTCGGGTGCTCAGGTGGGTCCCGGACCCAAAAACAGTAGTTCCCGAAGGTCGTTAGGGTTCTTGCGGGGGGTAACGGATCGGGGTGTCTACACATGGGGTTCCTAAAGATTGGTCATGGAAGTTCAATAGGCTAGAACCGCAAGGAGGCCCATTGGAATAATCTAGAAAATATTAATTTAATTTGGTTTTAAATTAGTGGGCTTCTTGAGTCTCATTATTCAATTAGGAATTAGAATTAGTAGTTTCCTTTTTGAATAGTTTCTTTATTGTCATATTATTAATTTCCTTATTGTATTAGGAATATTCTAGGTGTTATTATTTTCCTTTTTTAAGCAGGAAATAGTTTCCTTTTTGAATTAGGATTAAGGCTTTGTTTACTCCTATTTAAAGGAGATGGATTCATTGTTTTAAAAAAGAGTTTTGATGAATAATTAAATTGAGAGTTTTCTCTTTGTGTTCTCTAAGAACATGTTGAACATGTTGAATTAATTAATTCAATTGTTCTTGACTTATCAATCAATTCTCCACCAATTGATTGTGGCATCATTCATTATACCGAAGTTCGCGCTTCTTTAAGCGTTGGGTTGAGGTTTTCGCCTTCCATCTTTTCGACGTATTCCAAGGTTCTTGCTACGTTCATAGTTCAAGGGTTGAGGATCTATCCTAGCCTGGCTAGAAAAGACGATCCGGGTTCGCGTCATATTCCCTTAAAAATATTTGGAAGTGTAGCCTTTGTTCATAATCATGACCCAAAATATTCTAAACTTGATCCCAAGGCACACAAATGTATTTTTGTAGGCTATCCTACAAATCAGAAAGGGTATAAATGTTTTGACCCGATTTTTAAAAAATTATACATCTCTATGGATGTTACCTTCTTCGAGGGACAATCCTATTACAACGACTCCCATCTTCAGGGGGAGAGCACGAGTGAAGATGGTGGTTGTGGTTTTAATAATTCGGTGGTTGATGTTTGTATGAACAAGTACCTAATTATTTTAAAACACAATCTGGGAAAACAAATGAATTAAATATTGAAGATACTTGTGTTGGTAATGGTGAACAACCAGGGCTAGTGTCATCCCAAAATCTGACTACCGATGAACCAGAGATGTGTGCAAAACGGTATAAAGGTCTTATTTATTCGAGAAAAAATCCAGAACAAGGAAGGAAATAAACGATCCCTCAGCAACCCCAAGAATCCAACCTAAAGATGGATCATGATACTCATGATGACTCTTCCGAGATACATGAAAGTAGTTCTCAAGTTAATACTGACTCAAATCAGTCTGATCAACTTGATCTTCCTATTGCCCTTAGAAAAAGAGTCAGAGCGTGTACGAAATCTCCCAAATATCCCATTTCGAACTTTGTGCCATATAAAAATATTTCACCCTCCTATTCTGCATTTATCTCTCGTGTGTCGAATATGGTTATTCCTAACAATTTTTAGGAGGCTCTAAACGTTTCGGAGTGGAGAGAAGCAGTGTATGAGGATATGAGAGCGCTGGAAAAGAATGCTACTTGGGAGAAAGTAAAGCTTCCAGAAGGAAAGATAGTTGTTGGATGTAAATAGGTATTCACTGTGAAGTATAACTCAGATGGGGTCGGTGGAACGATACAAGGCTCGCCTAGTAGCTAAAGGCTTCACTCAAACGTATGGAGCGGACTACTCCGAAACCTTTTCTTTAGTGGCAAAACTAAATACAGCCCGGGTTCTCTTATCAGTTCCAGCTAATTAACCTGGACTGGCCTCTAAATTAGTTAGATATGAAGATTACCTTCTTGAATGGATACTTAGAAGAGGAAGTCTATATGGAACCTCCACCTAGTTTCACTAAGGAATTTGGGACGTCCACAAGAAACAAGCTTTTCGTTCTCATTGTTTATGTGGATGTTAAGATTTTGACAGGGGATGATGTTGAAGAAATGAGTCGACTGAAGCGGAATCTTGCCAGAGAATTTGAGATTAAGGATCTTGGTGACCTACGATACTTCCTTGGAATGGAGGTGGCCCGTTCAAAAAATGGTATTGTAGTCTCACAACGGAAATATATTTTGGATCTGCTATCAGAAATTAGGATGAGTGGGTGTAAACCATCGGATACTCCCATAGAACTGGGTACCAAGCTAGGAGATGTTAAAGACGGTGTTCCAGTCGAAACAGGGAGATACTAAAGGCTAGTTGGGAAACTAATCTACTTGTCTCATACGCGCCCTGACATTGTTTTCGCTGTGAGCATGATTAGTCAGTTCATGCACTCACCGTGTGAAGAGCATCTAGAGGCTGTGTATCGTATTTTTCGTTACCTCAAAGGCTCCCCAGGGAAAGGTCTGTTTTTCAGAAAGAATGTTAAAAGATGGATAGATGTGTATACCAATGCTGATTGGGCTAGATCGGCTACTGATAGACGGTCCGCGTCTAGCTACAATACGTTTCTTTGGGGCAACTTGGTTACATGGAGGAGCAAGAAGCAAAGTGTTGTCGCTAGAAGCGGTGCAAAAGTTAAGTTCAGATCAATGGCTCAAGGGGTTTGTGAGGTTCTTTGGCTACAAAGGGTCCAAGAAGAAATCGAAAGACCAATAAGTCTCCCGATGAAGCTAAACTGTGATAATAAGGCTGCTATCAGTATTGCCCACAATCATGTCTTACATGATATGACGAAACATGTTGAGATTGATAGGCACTTCATAAAAGAGAAGTTAGAAGGTGGAATAATATGTACTCCCTTTGTTCCGTCTAATCAACAAGTTGTAGATATTTTGACCAAAGGCCTGTTAAGGCAACCGTTCGAATTTCAAGTGTACAAGTTGGGCTTGACGGACATCTTCGCACCAACTTGAGGGGGAGTATTGATAATTCCGTATTACTTATTTTATTTATTTATGGTATTTTATTTTATATATGCTAGTTAGAGAGTTTTGTGGGGAGTGTCCCACCTTGGTTGGTTTTTTAGGTCAGTTAGGAGTCGTATTCGTTTCCTATATAAGGTGCCTTGTATTCAATATATTTATGATTATGGAATAAAATAATAATTCTCTCTAAATCTTCACATAATTATCTATACTTTATTATTTTATTTATTATTTTTGATAACTTGGAAGATCCAAGAGGATGCGAGTGTGACCATGCTAAGAGTAGAATAGGAAAGACTATTATCGACCAAAAGGGCTTGATTCCCCCTTCCCCCTTGTTGAGATTATAGTACCTCCATATTGCAATGTTCTTATTTGTTTTTAGTTAGTCTAGATTTGACTCCCCTTCCCTCTTATAATCTTAATTATTTATATTGAATCAATACAATTATCTTCTTATCTCTCTAATTTTCTTCAAAACTCCTCTTTCACTTGTAATTGTAACAAGGAAGAGACTTAGACCACCCTTTAAGAGAAAAAAAATGAAAAATTGCCCAAAAGCCTTGATTCATAAGTGATAATTAGAACCAGTTACACTAAAAGAACCGAACCAGTTTCCAATCACCATCAACAGAAAGGCAAATATGGTTTTACAAAAGACATCAAGCAAGATAATCTTAAGCAATGGGAAGTTGTTAAAACATATGAAGATATTAATTTACCTGTTTTTTTGAAACTTTCTTCCCCTTTCAACACCACCTATGAGCTGAATGAGACTTTCCAAACAAACATGAGAATGAAAACGTTCTGGCATGCCACCGATCTTAACTTTCACCTTTCTTTTTGGTGTAAGGTCATACCAAACAAAGCATTGATAGTCTTGTAACAAAAGCACTTGCTCGTGGCTTTTCGAATATGCTACAGGCAATACAATATTAGAGAACCAATGAACATGAGGATCTACAAACGAAATTAACTTGGTCCATGATTTCTCTACTCCATAATCCTCCATCACCCACATCTCAAATTCAAATGAGTAATTCTTGAAAAGCACGCACAAACATCCTTCTAATACATCCATATTCATATAAAAGTCCTTAATCGAATACTCAGGCTGTGGTACCAACCTATACTCCTCAGTTCTAAGATCAAATGCAGTGATTAAATCCCCACTAGTACGATCTCGCCACCTATGCTTTCGACTAAGAACCCAGTGTAAAGCACCATTAGCAAGCACGCTAGAAATCCTCTCATAACTAAGGTAATAAGGGAAATCACTAATCTTTCTCCACAAATCCGATTTCAAAGAGTATACACTAACCTCAGACCTAAATGATTCTTCACCCTTGCCATAAAATTGTACCATCCTCACAACTTTATAGTCATCTTTAGCATCATCATAACCAAATCCGAAAACAACATATTGGACGCCCCAAAGGAATCCTACAAGCAGATGATTTCCCATACTTTATTGTGGAAGGATTCCACACGAAAATGTATTTATCCATGTTGGTCAAACAGAGCAGGCCATTGCAAGAACCAATTATTGTAGTTCCATTCACACTCTGTTTATTAAGCTTCAGTGGCGGATTGAGTCTTACGGCATTGTCGAGTGAATTCAAGTTTATAGAATATAGGCAATCACCGTCTTTATAACAATAATGCAATTTGTGTTTGTTTCTATAGATCGAGTAAGATGCAACTTAATGAAATCATCGCTGCTAATTAGCGCACACCATTGTTTTGATACACATCTGAATTGGAGGAGAAGCTTCACTGTTAATCCCGAGAGAATGTCTGCGAGAATGTCCTCAGGAACGTCAGACATGGTTGGCCAATCAAACAAACTGCATGGAGGTAAGGTGTAGGCCCCTTGTGTTTATGGTAATAAATGAGGCTTTGTACACGGATCTGACACAAAGCAGATGATATATCAACTTGGCGATTATTCATTAGTTAGAAATACAATAGATTTTGATAAAGACGAATTTCATATTAACTCACTTTCTAACCAATACATATAGGCAAAAATATATCTTATGTGTGCGCAGATAATATTAGGTATTGGGTTTGACTGGTGTGGTAAATTAGAACTGTTTAGGCACAAAATATATTTTAACTCAGCCTTACAACCACACAATCACAATATATTGGATTTACATGAAGTCAGTTTTTAATGAAACAAGAACAACCTTCTTTTGTTTTAGAATTTTTTTTCCTCTTAAAGTATCATTTGGGATTTTTTAGTTTCTCTTATTTGATCTGGCTCGTTGAAAGTGATGGCAAATTACTTCCATCGCTATGGAGTAGCTTTGTTTATCTGGACTGTTCATTTTCTATCTACCATCAACGCAACCACACAATCACAGGAGTGATATTGTACCTTACATAAAGTGAGTTTTCGACAAACCAAACACCTCTGTAGTAATTTGTATGTTCGGAAACATAACATACAGTAAATCATAATTTACTGAAATGAACTATCCAATTCTAGAATTAGGAAATTTCAAGTTTTAAATCAAATGACTCAATTTAAGTTTTCGTAAATCTAAATTGAATTATCATATTTACTATGATCGTTCAACTTTCACAAATAATGTAAAAATCTTGAATTGTGTGGTGAATCCAATGATAATAGAGGCAAAAATCAATTCTAATAATAGATTTGTGTAATGTTGAGTGCTAGTTAGAATTAGGGTTTTGATTGATGCACACCTGAATCGGATAAAAGGCTTCACCGATTTTTCCCGAGAGTATGTCGGCGACTAATTTATCGGGTGCGTCGGAAAAGTTTATCGGATTAGTTAGGGGTTGTTTGTTTCAACCACTTAAATCGGAAAATTTGCATCCAAAAATTTAAGTGGCAAGTTTGCCACTTAAATCTGAAAACTTAAAACACCCCATTACAAAATACCTATTTTACCCTCATTAAAGCCCTAATCATGTGATCTAACTACACTAATAAGGGCAAAATTGTCATATTAAAAAAAATTCAGTTTTCAGATGTGTTATATTCAAACAAACAACATTTTTTCAGATATAGTTTTCAGAAGTAAATAAACAATTTTTTCAGTTTCAGTTTTCAGATGTTTTATCAAACGCCATCTTAGTGTTTCTGTTGAACAAATGATCAAATGCTTTGGTAATTGGAAATTGAAGTAATGTTGGGTAAAAAAAGGCATTGGAAAAAAAATTAATTTCTGTTGCCGGGAGTCGAACCCGATTAAAATACAACATATCCTGTTTAAATTATGCTACGGTGAATTTATTGTTAACTAATTGCAAATCAATATTTATAACCAGAAGTGCGTGCCTTACCTAGAAAATTTTCTTTTCTGATAAGTTGGGGAGGCGCTAATCATATACACTAAGGCTCCGTTTGATAACAACATGAAAAAGGAAAATAAAAACACTTGAAGCAAGAAGATGGAAAATAAGTTAAGGCATATAATAAGCTAAACTCCATTTTACGAGTAGATGACCTCCATCTTTCATAAATTTTTTTGTGGAAAATTTGTGTTCCTCAACCACGTACCAAAAAAAATTTCTTCATGGAAAAAGTCATAAAGTAAGAAGACATTTCACCACATGTCTCAACTTATTTTCCAACTTCTCACAAAAATCAAACGTTTTTATTTTCCTTTTCCATGTTGTTATCAAACGGACCCTAGAAGTCTAAAACATTCCGTAACATTTTATTTTATTTACTCCTAGCAGTATTATTGAGTATGTGCACATTTACTTGGTGCATATGGGTGGACCCATTATTTGATATCAAAAAAAATACATTGGCTCGGTACAATAGAACCGATTATGTACGTGTACACTTGCTCGGTGCTATTGCACTGAGTATGTACATACTAGGTGTTATTACACGGAGACAACATATATTGGAGTGTTAGAGAGTGTTATGGTGGTGTTATTAGCCCCGCTCTTAAGTTGTGCTATTGTAAAACTTTATACAATTTTTCTTTGGATCGTAGTGAAGTAAAAATTTCCACAAAATTATATGAATTATAAACCATGGATATGGACATGAGACAATGATATGACACAACACATACATAGTACAAAAATAAAAACATTTGTTAAAAGTTGGAAAATAAAATGAGGGATGTGACGAGATGTTGTCTTACTTTTTTTATGAAAACAATTTCTTTTGTTGATAGTGAAAAAAAAACACGAAATTATATGGATTATGAAGTATAGATACAGACATGAGACAATAGTAACACATACACATGTGGTGGCATGAAAACTTTGGAAAAACTTATTTATAAAAGTCACCCCTAAAGTTTACCTCTTGTCTCACTTTGGTCCATGAAGTTTAAAAATACATAAGTTCATACATGAAGTTTCACCCGCGTCTCACTTTCCCCCATTTTTGGACGAACTGTCTAAAAAGCTAGCAGAATTAGTCATGTTCCAGGCACATGAGAGGCAAAAGTGGGAAATCACTAATTTAATTCCATCTTCTTTCCTTTCTTTTTCTTCACTAATTTTATACCCTTATAGTAACACACAATTCCTTATTTAAAAAAAATACATTAACACACAATTAGACGTTTAAACTAAAATCAAAGTAAAACATTGTGATCGAAATCAAAAGCAAAATTTGAAATCAAAAGTCCCAATTTTCTCTCTAAGAAAACTCAAAGGTGCTTTATCCCTGTTCTTATTTGGCCCGAAGAAGAATCAAAATACTCTCTACAAGTTTCACGCATCAATTAATAGTGTTACCTTCCATTAATGAATGCTCTTTCTCTCTACGATTACATCTCAAACCGTAGACTTAGATTCATACAAACGTACAAACAATGACAAAGATGGTGCCATTAATACATTTAATGAATGGCATACATTAACACACAATTCCTTATTGAAAAAAATACATTAAAACACAATTGGAAGTTTAAACTAAAATCAAAGTAAAACATTGTGATCGAAATCAAAAGCAAAATTTGAAATCAAAAGTCCCAATTTTTTCTCTAAGATCGAAAACTCAACGGTGCTTTATCCTTGTTCTTATTTGGCCTGCGGAAGAAACGAAATACTCTCTCTACAAGCTTCACGCATCCATTAATGGTGTTACCATCCATTAATGAATATTCTATCTCTATGATCACATCTCAAACCATAGACTCAGATTCATACAAGCACAC
Organism: Lonicera japonica; assembly: GCA_021464415.1. Lineage (NCBI taxonomy): Eukaryota > Viridiplantae > Streptophyta > Magnoliopsida > Dipsacales > Caprifoliaceae > Lonicera > Lonicera japonica. Next base: position 68,216,443 of record CM038464.1, read on the forward strand.
ATACAATGACATCGATGGTTCCATGAATAAACCTAATGAATGGCCATGATTATGTCGTCAAAGGTTAAGAGTTTCTTCAAAGCTCCTTTGAGCTTCAGATTTCGTCGAAAAATCGAGAAGAGATCTTTGGCCATAACTAAGGTATTTGTTCCAAAAAGGGACCCACGAATCTGTCCCCAAAAAGGGCATTAAACCCATCAATTTATTCAAAGGGCCATTAAACCCACGAATGTATTCGAATTGGATCAAATCCGATTTTGATTTCATGTTTAGATTGGTTTTTAATTTCGATTTACTTCTCGAGATTGGGTATAGTTCATTTTCTTAATATGTGTGTATGTATATATGTATATATGTAATATATATATATATATATGTGTGTGTGTGTGTGTGTGTTTGTATAATATTAATGCATAGAATAGTGTTTTCTCGCTTTTGCCCTTCATGTGCCTTGCACATGACTAATTCCATCAGCTTTTTAGATAGTCCATCCAAAAATGGGGAAAAGTGAGATGCGAGTGAAACTTCATGCATGAATTTGATTTTTATTTTACTAGGTTATTGTCTGAAATTTCTTGTATGGAGAATTGAAGTTATTCAATCTTGATTGCGTGTATATAAATTTACCCCATATACTTAGATACAATGCTACCTATACATATTTTTGAAGAATATTAAGTTGTGTTAGATATGCATTGTACGTGAAGAATAATTGGCTTTACTTATTATCTATGATTCATGTATTTATTCACCTATTAATTATTGTTTGTAAACTTGGGTTTGTTTAATATGGGAGTACTATATGCATTCTCAAGTGGACCTAGTATTAGCACATTTGTGCTAATTGAAAGAATCTCGTTTTATACAAGCATGAATGGATTCCTTTTTTTCGAAAGGACAAAGTAATGACGACAATATATAATTTTTTCCTTGAAAAGTTTATGAGTTTTCGCTAGCTAGTGCTAGTATGGAGGCATAATGGCCGATGAGCCTATTTCTAGATACCCATGTATGGGAGAAATGGTACCAGTAAATAATCCATAGCAATAGAGCTGCAACTATTGCAAATGTATAAACCTGTTTTTGTGCGACGCGAGAAACACAAGTAAATATATTTTATTTACATTGATTATAAGAATGGATTATTGTCACTGACGAGAATTAATCTAATCATTTGACGAAAGGACTAGTAAATGATCGAAGATGTGCGATATACACGTCGAAAATGGATGTGAATAAAGCCCATCGAGTTGAGTCACCCGATGGTAACCCAACCTAAATGGCTGGAGATCCCAAGAACTAGGTTCAAAGGATAAACAACAAGTTGCAAGCTAGTGATATGGTGAATCATGCATTTTAATTTGTATTCACATCTCGGTGGAGCATGAAATCCTGAAATGATAATAGGTTGAGTTATTTACTCGTAATGAGTTATATATCTCCATGTGGAGTGGGGTACTTAATTAGCTACGGGGTATTCTTGATAGACTCACCTATGTGAATGTGGAAATGAGGCCGCTTCCTATGAAATTTGGGTAATTCTCTAGAGCGTTTACTATACCGGGATAAAGCACATGGCCATAATGTGATGGCTTTCGAACTACACCCTTATGGGCAGTGCGTGTAATGTTGTCAGAGATAGAGTTCAAAACTATGTTACTCTAGTATAATCTAAAGCATCAACACTACGTTAAGGTTTAAATTGAAAAACACATTTTCTTATGCACTATACTATGAAATTATGCTCAGATCGATGAAAACTATTTTTTCTAAAATGCAAGTGGGGGGATTGTTGGAATTCAGTGTGTATTTTGAAAAACCAAAGCAAGCTTATCTGCCATAAATTTGTCCTAAGCTGAAAATAATGTGAATTCTTTCATGAGTTCATATAGATGGTTTTTATTTACCCAATTTTCATACAATTGGACGAGGACTCTGATAAGTACGATTTACCACACGTGTGCTGACTGATCCGGCTCAGACTTGCTTTGAATAAATAAATAAATTATTTTGAACAAAATATATATTTGAAAATTTTATTTAATTATTTAGAATTTGGATAAGGTTGACTAAATCTCCAACAAAATGGATTTTCACTTCCCCACTCACACGAGATTTTTACGAACAACTCGATCAATGGATATTTTTTAATATATATCCACTAATAGTTTTCCTCTTTACATGAGAAACTGAAAAAAAAAAAAAAAAAAAAAAAAAAGAGACAATCCCGTTCCTCCTACTTCTTCCATGAGCAAATAGAGTACTTATAAGGAAATTATATTTCTTACTTTCTTTTTTGAAATGAACAGTGGAAAAGTTTTCCTTTCTTCCATTCTTATTCCTTTATGCAAACGAAAGAGTTTAAAGAAATTGAATTAGTTAAAAAAAATCATTTAAGAGCAAACCGAGAATGAAAAAAAGGAATTACTTCATTTTCGTTTGATTAAACCCGAGGAACCTTATAGAAATAAACACTATTTTCTTTCCGGTGAAATTTGTTTACCGTTTTCGAGCATCAATCATTGAGGGTGTTAGTATTCTAATTTTTCAACGTGTAAGGAAAATTGAAAGAGTGGAAATTCTGGGGCTTATTGTATCATAGGGACCGCGTGGCATTTACGAACTGAAAGTGCACAATTTGGGCAGAGCCGCGAAACGTCTTAAAGTCTGCGCCTCAACCCAAAATTTCCCTATCGAATTAATGGTACTATCATTCTTTTTATAAAATATTTGCACAGTCCGTTTTGACAAGTATAGGATTTTGTTTTGGCATTATTATTTTATTAATATGGTTTTAACAATGTTGGTTATATAGACTTAATAAATAGTAGTACACTATTATTTGTTATTGTTATCGTAAATCATTATGCTTTGAAAGGTTTACAATTTAGACAATTAAAATCAAGATGGCTCGTTACACACATAAATGCATGTTAATTCTGTTAGGAAATTAGGGCAGTAATCATGCATCGCATACACTAATTTACGCACTAATCATTGAATCCTATGATCTATGCAGTTCAATAAAATCGACATATGACATACCTTAATCGAGATTTGATGTCAATGAAACGAACAGGATGGATCTGATCCTTCTGTTGTTGTCGTCCTTAGCGTAGAAAACACGACGCCTCTACGGTATGCACACACGAACGAGATGAGATCTTGCTTGGTGTACTAGCGCCCTCTAGGGTTCTCTCTGCTATTTCGAATTTTCTTGCCTCTCTCAATTTCGTTGACGGCCAAGAAGAACAAAGGTTCCCTTTTATAAGGGAACCCTAGTGAGAACCCTAAGCAACAAACGAACTGGGCCCAAGTCCAACTTGGCCCGTTTTAATTCGTTTTGATCCAACTCGTTTTGGTGTGCGACCCTGTAGGTTTTACACTCTTTGGCCGTACAATTAAAACCCGTTTTATTATACGAACAGTAAGCGGTTTCTAGTAAAACATTACTATTATCCAAAGGGTATAAAGGTCAAAAACGACACAACCTTAAATTGATATTTCACACATTAACTCCTTTTGTCAATCGATATCTAGATTGAACACAAGACTAGGCAAGTGTCATTCTTGTATAGTTCAATCTTTATTTCTTGATCTCTAAGTATAATTAATCCAAAACAAATGACATCTCATTTGTGCATGGCCATGCAAATATTAATTACACTTATCAAGGGGCCCAACGATATCTCTCTCAATATATGAGAGTGACAAATCCCATCTTGATCAACCACATACCTCTACATAGTTCATAGTATGCTCGGTCATCATCTTTATAATTACTCGGTCAAGAGCAACGTTTGATAATGCCTGACATGCTAATCCCTATGTTGGTAACCATGGCGATCTCAGGTCTGAGGATAATACGATATCACAAATGGGGAACATCACTGATGACATTATGTAACACTCCTCGCAGTGTCCCCAAAGCGGGTCAGTCCAATACTTTGTTCCCTAACAAGTATCAGTATGTTCAGCTTGATATCTCCATATCCATGACTTGTGGAACATAGTCATCAGCTGACCCATACTCTAATCATTATATCAATGTGATCCTAGGTTATTGATACATGATTAGGGACATCTAAACAATATTATTATTACATTACTAGCATCCCACAATCTAGTCACGTACTTGATGAACTAGTATTAATAAATATTATTTACAAGAGATTATAAAGTAAAATAAATAAACTTTATTAATAAAAATAAGCATAAGATATCCAAGTACAAATCATAATCTATGAATAGTCCTAGGACATATCTCTTTCAAATTCATTCACTTCTCACCAATGATATTATTAATGGTAAAATTATTTCGATTGGTATCCAAAACAATAAAAACTTTCTTGGACTTCGATATCATTGATTTAATTTCAATTTTGATATCACTGTTGTTTTAAACTAATGTACTCGTTGCTATTGCAGTACTTATATTGTGACGCTCTAACATTAACTTGTGTGTGTTTGCGTTGAAGCTGCAAAACATACTGGCGAAGCACCGATATCGAAACATTAAGTGGGTCATGTTCCACGGGCTTTCCAATCTAGCCTACACAGTGAAGATCATGATCGGGCTTCCATTGCCTGACACGCTCACCGGATTCCATTCACTCCTTGGTGATGTTTTTGGGTCCATTACCGACGTGAAATTCATAGCTTGATTTTGCATTTGTTTGAATGGCGAAGAATTAGGTTTAGAGAGACTCGTACGTGTTCTTAAAGTGACCCAAATTGGTGGAGTTCATCAGGCTAGTTCAGATAGTCTATTAACGGATTGTGTATACTTAATGTTGAAAGATTAGTTAATTTTTTGGCCATTTTGAGAGTGAGTTTATTTAAAACTATGTGATTGGTTTTAGAAAATAATTACAGATTTGCGTTCTCCACCATGAGTACATTGAAGTGGTATATTTATTGCATTACCATCAAGTAATAACTTTAATTTTTTTTGTTTGTCCACATAAATTAATCTTGAATAATTTTGAACAAACTTGAAAAACATCCCTTGACATGCATGATAAGTGATGTGAAAAAAAAAAGAAATTAAATCACAATTTCTCGCGATCAGTATTTTCTTTAACGATTAACGGAAATTCCTCTCAAATCTTCTCGGTAAGATTCCAATTTAGAATCTCTTCTAAGTCAATTTGAGTGAATGCTTTTTCTAACTAAATTAACCCACTTGTTTAAAAAATTCACTCCCCGATTTTCTCACCGCGCAAACATATTATCATCCTAATAATTAGTATAAATTTTTTATTTAATTGAGTTGAATAGGTTTGCATGTTAATCTAGTATACATTAAAGTTTCATTGAGCACCGAATGATTTGGCTTTTCTAATTTAGAGCATGTACATCTAAGAGATTCTGAGTTCAAGTCTCATTTGGAGTGAGAAAATTTTCTTAATTATTTGTAGGATAATGAAGAGACTTATAACTTCTTCTTCTTTTTTAAATTTATATATATATATATATATATATATCTTCGAGTCTTGAAAAATCTTTACAATCGAGAGATAAGGGTTGGAGTAGCAGTAAGACGGAAAAGGGTTTTCTCCTATTGATAATGTATGTCATTATTAATGTTTCTCTTTTGTAATGTTATGTTTTAAAAAACTCACCCCACCTAGGTGTGAGTTGAGGTTCATTTAATTAAGATTAGTAGGGTTAGAATTAAGTCTTCTCGAATTAGGAAAATGTTTTTCTTACAAACGATTTCTACCACATATTCTTACCAAGTACATCACATGGGTTGTACATTTTTTGCATTTTGATAACATTCAACCATGTAATGCATGTCAGTAAGAATACCTAGTAAGTGTATCATTGCTCCTCGAACAAAGGTGATAAGCATATTTTGGTAGGTGCATTTGAAATCACCTATTTAACATTTAATTTTATCAATTATTTGTTAATTGTGATCTAATATCTTCCTTATAAATCACCTATATTTAAAGTATTCATAATAATTAATATTGTTCTATTTTTACGGGAGTGGCTATAACTCATATTCTCCCTTTATGAACTTTAATCTTAAATCACATAAGTTTTGAAATTTTCAATCATGTTTAGTTTTTAAGGAATTAACTTTTAGAAGCGTACCTGAATCCATGATTTCATTGAGTGCAAAAGCTTGAGTAGGTTTGTGGCATTCGAACGTCAGAATTCTGAAGTACTTAATGGGTTCTCTCTCTAAGATAGGGAAGAGGAGTATAGTGTATAATGATTCAACTTAGGGACCATAACCCTAAGTGTCTTTATATACTAGTTCAAATGGAATCCCATCAATCATAATATGGCTAGTATTAAGTCCCTACATATTGCAAAACACATACCCATTAAATGCACTAAATAGCCCATAATATAATTGATTAATATATAAGCACATCCCTGAATTTCCAACAATCTCACACACTTGGGCTACACATGTAAATATGCAACAATTATATTACAAATCTTGAAGTGCGCACTAAAAGCTGTCATAACTTTAAAACAATCTGATCCATCTTATACGGTAGTATGGAATCATAGCTACCCCTTTACATTAATATTCGTAACTAAACTTATCCATGGTCACCACACTAACACATTCAATGATATAGACCGAGTATGGATGTGTAGCATGAAAATTACATGCAAGTTGCATTAATCATGCCTATATCCAAATGGTACTACTTTAATAAAATGAACTTTAAACCTTCCAAAATTTATGTTAAACCACAATGGAAGATAAAACATTCAGAGTCAAAAGAAAAACAAAAGCATCCAAAATACAAACTTCCAATAAACTAGCACATCATAAAAAACATAACTCCCATAGAAGCAGTATGCTTATGAAACACTTTGGGCATTAAACATTTGGTGAGTGGATCTGCAATCATGAAGTTTGTCCATATATGCTCTATAGACATTTGACGACTCTAAACTCCTTTTTTTAATAAATAAGAACTTGATGTATATGTGTTTTGACTTCGAAGAACTCATGTTGCTATTGGAATAAAGCACAACCAATTTATTGTCACAATATATCTCAGCAATCTTTCGATAATGTCCATGATTCACAGTCTCGTGACAAAATTTCGCAACCATATTCCATGATTTGATGCCTCATAACAAGTAATGAACTTGGCTGCCATGGTGGAAGGAGCTATGAGTATCTTCTTAACAATTTAACTGCCATGGTGGAAGGAGCTATGAGTATCTGCTTAACACTTTTGCAGGATATATCACCTTCAGTCAGCAGGAAAACATAACCTGACATTGATCTTTTACCATTTTAGCATCCTACAAAATTAGAATTAGAATACCTAATGCTTTTCAACTAAACTGATTTTCAATAAGCAAGCATGTAATATTTGTTCTCTGTATGTACCTGTAACCACCCCAAATCTTGACCCCCGCAAGAACCCTAAAAACCCTTGGAAGGCACCTTTTAGTCCGAGAAACACTTGCAAAACTAGGATTTTGATTCGGGGAAGTTTGTCGGACAACAAACAGACATTTTGGATGGGTTTGTCGTGCGACAAACCATATTGCAAATGCGATTTTCATTTGCATGACAATCTTTCCAACAGCAGACCACCCACTCTCTAACACATCAGTCAGTCATAGCCGTTTATCGTGCAACAAACGGCTCACTGTTGAGGTTTGTGGCATGACAATCTTCCCCATCTCTATAAATAATCCTGCACGGCCATAGGTTCAATTAAAGCACTTTTTGGACAAAAATTCTTGATATTTTCTTTCCATTCTCTGATTTCTGATTTTGCAAAAGTCTACTTGATATTCGTTTAATTTCTGAAAAAATTTCGGACTCGTTATTAAACTCAAGGTGTCGTATTCTGAAAGCCGAATTCTCGAAAATTATCTAGAGAAAAAAAGCTAAATATCCGCCAAAGTCTCTCTGCCGTATTATATTTTCTCTCTTTCATTTTTATCTATATATCGTCGGCAAGGTAACGAAAGTCTCTTCTAGTAATTTAAAATTATATTATGTACTTGTTTTATCACATTCATAATTTAGACTTTTATAACTGTTGTTCCGTCCATTTCTAGTTATATAAACTTATTGTTAAATTACTGACATCCTACTACTTTTTGAAAATACTCAACAAAACCCTGATAAAAATCATTTACAAAACTAGAAGAAGTAAGGACTTTATCATGTGACTAAACCCAAATTTCCAAAACCTAGATTGATAAATCTTATCTAGGAATTAAAACTCAGATATTTTTTGTCTTCCAAACATATTGCAATATATCCAATAAACTCTCCTCAAAGAGTCCAATCCATATTGAATCAATTCCAATAAGATTTGATCCTTTTTAAATCCACCCAAACGAGATATTGAAACTGTTATTTCAGTAAACAATACTAGGTCAAAACTTAAGTTTTCAAAAATAAACTTTGACATTAGTAAATTCGACTTTAAAACCAAAAATATCATATTGAGGAATACAAGGATTTTTTATGCCTTTTCCCGTTTTTCCAAAATTAGGATTTTGTAAAGTATTTCCAAAAACAAAAATGGGATTTCAGTAAAAGCATCAAAGTTTTCCAATATAGAATAAACATATAAATGCCGCTAGAGATCGAAAGGGCAGAATGGGTGCCTAACACCTTTCCACTCCGTAACATAGTTCCCGAACCCTATAGAACCCGGGTTTCATAGATATAGGTGTAAAGGATCAATTAAAACCCTTTAATTGTTTCTGTTAGACCAACATATTTCCCTGGAGAATCGGTAAATACTTCTACCACAAAAAAAAGTTGTGATAAAAAACACTAAATTTTCCGTGCTCTTGTTACGGTTAAACGATCTTTTTTGAATAATTCGTCCAACCCAAGGATAGCTATAATGTCTCGTTTATCATGCAACAAAAGGCCTTATGTCGTGCAACAATCGGTTGAAGTGATGGTTTTGACAGACTGATGTGTCAGAAAGTTGATGGTCTATGTATGGGGATTTGTCGTGCGACAAATCCAATCGGTAGTCATGTTTGTTGTCTAACAAACCCTCATAAAATAGTTTGTACTGTTCGGGTGAGTTCCTGTCTTCAAGTGAATTTTCCAAGAACTTTTAGGGTTCTTTTGGGGGTCAAGAATTGGGGTGTCTACAACTATATGCACAAAAGTTTACAGATTCGATTAATCTCAAATCGTACAGACTTATACAACTTGAATCGCACAAGCTGTCTGCGCATATAGTCCCTCCTCGAAGCACACGATTTGGATCACAGCGAATCACACGCATCAGTATCGCACCGATCTTTAACACCATTTGTGAATCACACAATCCACTATATGCACAAAAGTTTATAGAGTCAATTAATCTTAAATCATACGGACTTACACAACTTGAATTGTATATGCCGCCTGGGTATATAGTCCCTCCCCGAAGCACACAATTTGGGTCACAGTGAATCAGACGCCTCAGTCTCGAACCGTTCTTCAACACTGTTTGCAAATCACATGCACTATAGGATTTGTTTTGCTCTTCAAAGAAAGAATGGTTGCTTTAGCATGAATTAAAACCCTAATTAAGGTGGATTTTATATTTTGAGGTTTTAATCTCTCCCTAAGGTTTGTAAAACACTCTCAACACATGTGTAAAAAAGTGTAAAATTCCCTTACCCTATGAGTCTTTTTATATAAAAAAAATATATACCAACTTCCTTTAGAAAAAGGTTTTATTTATCGATAAAAGAATAAGTTTCCTTTTGGAAATGGGAAACTTATTTTTAAAAAGAAAATTTGTGATAAAAATCCCTGGGCAGAAATTAGAGGCCGGATAGGTCCAATATTTATAATATGTGCATATCCGATGTCTTTGAAAACCAATTCTAGGGAAAATCTTTGAGCACATACTGGTCCACTAAACCTTTTTTGTACCAGTCCGATTTGACTCAAATCCATTTTCGAAAACTTTTTTGAACTTTATACATTTTCAATTTAGCTTTTATAAAATCTCCACCTTTGGAATTAATCAAATTTTAAATGCCAATGCTTTTTTGTATCCATCTTGATGTAACCTTTCAATGCATTAGTTTGGCAGCTTGGCTTGCTTGTAGTTCTTAAGATGTAACTTGATTAACTCAAGCAACTTATAAGCAAACGTGTTTTTGTCAAAGGAATAAAGCTAACACAATTTTAGACTTTACACATTAACGAGGCATGCCAACTTTTCTCGCCAAAATTCTAAGACAGAATGCCAACCAGCTAATTAGTAACATATGGCATGCCCCTAACCACATAAAGAAACTCATTTTAGAGGCCAAGATTTATATGCAAGGATGTAAGCAAATTTTTCACTAAGTACGAAGTAAATAGTCAGAGAAAAATTACACTTGAAGGGATCCAAACATCCAAGCTCATTTAGTCGGCCGAGCTCACATGCTTTGAGGGTAGTTGAGGGAATCCAAAAATATTGTTCATGATTTGGGGCCAGCTTGTGACGCTCCAAATCCCGTGAAGAGATTTAGACCTCTGGGACTCAATTAATCATGGTGCCGTATGTAAACGGCGGTGATAAGTTACTACAAATTAAATTATTATTAAAAACATGTCATATAATTATGTCTCATTTCTGGCATGTGGAGTCCGTATAATCGATAGATTAAGTTGTTAGGACTAAAACCGTTTTGTATAAATCATACCCACATCCAATCTTGTAATAGCACAACTCCACATTTAAAACATTTTATATAAGTTTACTTGAAATACAACTTATACATCAAAACCAAAGTCTGGTTCTTAAACGAAGAGTTAAACGAAGAGGAATATACCACACGCTGCCCACAAAGCCTAATGTGCAAGAACTGGTGAAAAATGGAATGGACCAAATCTAGGCTCAGTGGGAACTTATAAAAAAAATATAGGATTATATTGCCTAGGTTTATTTTAGGGTCTTTATCAAAAACAATTTGAGATTTTATAAACGAAATTAAAACCCTAGGTTTAATCAATTTTATTGTCGAAATCTTTATTGTGTTTTCTGTCAATTATATCAATCAAGCAATCACACAAAAGAAATCGATAACACAAGGAAGTAACGAGGTATTCCTACTTGCGTAGGAGAAATCCTTAAGAAATACTGGCAGTGCTTCACTATGATCAGAACAAAATTACAGACTCGATGACTTACAACAATTGCTTTCACACAATTTATGCAACAGTCTCGTTAATTCCTTGAATGTATAATCTAACCGCAGCTGGCTTGGCGTAGCGCTTCTTGCTTTTCCAGCTTACCCATTGCCTCGTTCTATGCACCTGATCATAATTCTTCACCCCCGTCTGCAATCTCCCTTATCGCAAGTTAGCCACTTCGTTCAACCCGTCTCCAATCGCAACCAAAGACAATACCGTAGGACCGTGAACGTTTAAAACCTTAGTTCTTAAATTTGAAGAACAATAGAATCTCATATGTTATGTAAACAAAATCTAGGTAGTGTCTCAAAAAACTCTCACAAAGCGATTATAGTGTTTGGATATTTTTTACCTAAAAAATCTCTCTAGAATCATGTATTTATGTCCCAAACCAATGGGTTATATTTATAGAAAATTATTGAGTCAAAGTCCTCTTTGGAATAGGTTTTAAACAATTAAAAATGAATTTTTGGTATAAAAAAACGTGTATAGGAATTTTCTGCATTTTACTACGCTTTTTTATTTTTCTCAGTTTTGCTCATTTTCATTTGTTTTATGTCCGTTCGAACTTCGATTTGACCCAAATTTTAGAAGTTACCTACGGACATGTTAAACATGTAAAAAACAAGTTTTCTCATCTTTTTGTGTCGACAAAAATTCTCGAATTTCGACAAAATTTAGTAAAGAACAACTCGAAACAAAATCTCTAGTGCAACAGCTTCCTCCTCGAATCTCTCAATTTGGAACACAACATATCACACGCCTCAGACTCACTTCGATCTCTTTGATAGCCTCACGCTTCAATGATGGGTTCGGAATATTTGTTCTTGAAGTAGAACAATTAGATTGCCATGAACATTTGTTCAAAACCATAGGTGGTGTGATGTGAAAATTACTCTTTGAAAAGTATGAATTTTAATGTAAAAAGAGTGTTAATTGATATGAGATCCTAGGAGTTAATTTATAGAAAGTAATAAGTCCAACTCCTAGTTGAAATAGGAAACATACAAAATCAAACAAGAATTTACGATAAAAATTATTGGCCCAGTAAATACACGCCGGACCGGTCCAAGTTATCGAAAGTTGGACTGGACCACCACTGTGGAAACTAAGAAAAATCCTAACTTACAGATCGGTCCAATAAGAAGTCATGTACTGGTCCGAAATCAGGAATTCAATTCCTTGAGGATTTATACGCCGGACCAGTCCAACAACTGTCACTGTACTGGTGTGAAATGAAGGGTACTGAATTTTTCTTTCAAAACTTGTTGTAACTTATTTTCAAAATAACACACATCACTACCTAAAAGAACCAACCAGTTTTACCAAGCTTTACCACTTTGGACTGTCAATTGTATCTTGGAAACTTTCGTGCGCTTGAAGTCTTTACTTTGAACTGAACTAAACTCAATTTCTTACAAGCGAAAGGGTGCTTTTGTTAACAGAATGAAGCCAACACTAATAGACCTTACGAACTCCCCCTTTGTCTATTCCGAAATAAAACACCATACAACCTATAAATAGGACCCCGCAGCCTGCTTACGCACCTCGGTGCCGCAAGCCTGTGCCACACGCTAGTGCCGCGCGCTCCTGTGTGTTTAGTTTCAACAAGATTTTTCTCTATAAATATGACCCTTGGGGTGCCATTTTGGAGATATGTAAGTTAGTGGAAAGTTTAGAGAGAGAAACTCTTTTATAGGAAATTTATAGAAAGTTCTTGAAAGTTTTAGAGAGAGAAAGTAAGTTTAAAGAAGAAAGCTTGGAGGAAAAAAGCTAGAATAAGGAAGATCATTACTAGAAGGCAAGACTTTTTATTTTTTAGCGTATCTGGTAAGCATCTCTATAACTCATCTGAATTTCAATTACGTATTTAAATACAAGTTTTAATCAAGAAAATTAGATAATTTGCAAAAAAGTTCATTGTTTTCGAAATAAGTCATTTTTTTACAAAAAAAAAAACTGTTTTGACACATTTTCAAAACAAAATCCCCACGAAAACAGTTTTTCAAACACATGGAACTACGAGACTTTGATTTCATTCTACGATTGAATACGTGCTCAAGTCTAATTTTATAAATACTGTTTAAAATTGAATTTATCTGAAAGGACTATTTTGGAAACAATTCAATCTACTTGCAAGATATTTAAAATTGGAATTAAATAAATGATCCATTAAGAGATTGAAAAGGCGGATTGGGTGCCTAACACCTTCCCAATTACTAACGTAGTTCCCAAACCCTAGCAAAGAAATTATCAAGTTATCTTTAGTTTCAATGTGTAAAATACAGTCCGGTTTCGGATTATCTTTTATACAATCTTTTGTTTGTTTTCTTGCAAAACAAATTAGTGACTCTAAAAACACATTTTTCTTCAAAATCCAAAATATCTAAATGAGAGAGAATCCCGTAGGATTCGGAAGAAGATCAGGATTCTCACACATGTCTCTTAAAATTCCAACCACATAAAAATTAATGTGGGTTTTAGAATGAATAGAGTAAGAGACGGATGAAAGTTTTGTGATCAGGGATCACCACTACCACTTTTTATTTTTTTCTGTTTAACAACACTCATACTTTTTTGCTATTCCTTTTGCTTCCTCATATATATATATACAAAAAAAAATTAGTGTGTATCAGTCCGTATGGACTGAACTTTTTGCGATAGTTTTTCGTTGCCAAAAAATCTCTCTAATGTTTTTGAGACGAAAAATCATCGCTAAAAAGTCTGATACATACTAGAAATGCACTGTATATGTATGTAGACATCTTTTAACTTTAATTTTGAAGATTATTCTACCTTTATTAATGGTTTTTCTTATATTTTTAAATTGTTTATACATCATGTGTGATGCCTTTTTTGAAAATCTATATTCTATAGGCAAAAAAATTACATATGATAAAAAAGTCTCAAATAATGTGTTCGCTCTAGTGTTATTTCTATCTTGCTCTTTATCTTATGTGACATTTTCTATAAAATTTAAATAATTTGATTGATTGAGGTGTTGTGGGCTATATGTTGGTCGACATAATTAATAGTTGCTATAGTGATAAAAAAATATTTTCATCTAACTCACTTGTCATGTCAAATTGAAATGCATATAAAAACCATTATTGGGAAGACTTTTAGCATTTTTAAATTGTTGTTATTCAATATTAGAAGAAAATGCAGATTGATCTAGAAAATAAATTATTAAAAAATATATGTTTTACGATATTATATATATTTGTATATTAATTATAAATCGTTACAGTGCTACAAAACTAGTTGTAAGAATTCTTATATAATTCGTGTATATTCTAAGAGTTCTAATATAATTGGACTTATTACAAAGATTAAGAGTTCTAACATATCAAAATCACTAAGAAATTCTTATAGCTACTCCAAGGAATAAATGATTCTCATAATCCAACGTAAACAATAATAAAATCACGCAGGTCTCTCCAATTAATTAACATACTTTTATGATTATATAGGGTTATATTTGTTATGTGGGGGTTAAAATTGGATTTGGGCTTTTTGGCCAAGGTCTAGCTCAGGGATCTAGTGTGTTGGTTGGTCCATAGTCAAGGCCTAACTTCATTGTCAATGAACAATCATTAGGCCAACCAAAACATATTTGCATTCAAATCTAACCGTCTGTCAATTGTTACTCTCTGCCAATGAAAAATTAATTAACCAATTGACAACCGACCAATTCTGGTTAGCCAACGGAGACAAGATATCTGAACTGGAAGATAAGTGATAGGAAATCATTATTTCTAGAAATCTGAACAGGGTTAGGGATAGCTTGAATCTTGGAGTAGTGTCCAAGTTTACCTTTTATAGTAATTTTCATTCATTCTGAACCCTAATGTAGCCCTACTTTATAAATATATAAATAAGAAGGGAAATCCATAGCAATATATAGTTAATTCTAGTTATTCCTGCACTCACTCCCACACTTCTTCTTCCTCTCTCTCGCAAGCAAAATTCTAACAAGTGTATTTATTTTGTTCAATCTTTGAGCTAGTTAAACAAACACACACATAAGGGAGGATGTACTACCGGATTGAAAATTAGAAGCACCAGAGGAACTTACCCCAAAAAAATTTGGTATCCTTCATGCTTGTTGTTCTTGTTGTTCACCATCTTTATCCGTGTTTTATGGTTACTAAACATTTAAATCTGGGCTGATTCATTTCAAAATGGGCTCGGTTAGATTTTAGCTACCTATATTTGTTGTTATTAAAATAAGGCAAAAATACACCGATGTAATATTACAAAGTTTTACAATCGTCCATAAATTTATCAATTCCATCGGTGTAAGATAACCTATTTTTGTTGTATTTTTCAAGCATGTAAAGTTTCAAATTAATATGATATTTGTAATTATATAATCACTATACTTACTTTTACTTAATTTTTTTAATGTTCATAATTCAATAGATAACATGATTATGATAATGAACTTCTGTATTTCTGATTATTTTAATTTTTTGCATGCATATTTGAGATATCATAATTAACTAATTCATAGGTTAGATTGATAATTTATGAAATTGATAAAAAGTTATTGACGGGTATGAAACTTCATTAATTTACATCAAGTGTAACTTGAATATTTCCTTATATACATACATATATGTGTATATATGTATATATATTATAGATATTGGTAGATGTATTTTTATTTTATTTTGTGAAAAGAAAATCACGATATTTCAGTAATAGTTAACGAAATCAACCACTCTAAGAATAAGGAATCTCATATTTCCAAACTAGCGATGAAGAAAGCAAACTTAGATATTTCATGAGTTACAGTACTTCCCGACCGGGGAGAAAAAATGAACATGAAATTTTTCACCTACTTTTAATCCTAATAGGCTCAACAACTAGTAAAGAAGTGACTTTCCTTATTGCAACACATTGTAGATGGACCTGTTTAAATTCAAGTAAAAAGTAAAGTAAAGAGCCCAAATGACCACTGAACTTTCGATTTAATACGACTTTGTCCATCAAACTTTAAAACGAACCACTTTGACTATTCAACTTTGGAGTGAGTACCACTTTGGTCTTTTCTTCCAATTTGACTATTAAATTGAATTGAATAAAACCATGTGCAAGGCACATAATTTCATTTAAGCATATTTTAATCATTTTTTGTGATAAAATTGCTCAAGTTGTACTGTTTGTTGAAAATATTGCTAAGTTTTATATACTGTGTGTTTCTTTTTGGTAAGAATTATCGGAGGACAAGATATTTTTATTACAATATAACCAAAATGGCCTTAGACGAAGTCATGTGCCACGCAAATGCATTAAATTTAACAGCCAAATTAGATGCAATGATCAAAGTAGTACTTACTCCAAAATTGGATGACCAAAGAATTGGATAGAATGATCAAAGCGGTACTCATTCTAAAGTTGGATGACCAAAGTAGTTCGTTTTGAAATTTGATGATAAAAGTAACTGAACATAAAGTAAAAGGGCTTGCGTAATAATGTTTTTCGCAAAAAACCCAACGAATAATATTTTTTAGAAATAAGGGCCGCCTAGATTTCATTATTATTTTGTGATAATGGCTTATTTATTAATTGTGTTTTAAAATAAGGGTTTTGATTGAGTGCAAACTTTACTTTGCACTAAATTGTATTAAGTGCAAAGTAATATTTCATTCATAAAACTTTAAAACAACGCCAAATAAACACAAATATATAGTAATATTTTAGAAAATAAAAAGTGCAAACTTAACTTTGCATAACTTCGAAAAAATTATTATGTGCATTTTGTTAATAAATAGGTTTTGAATATGTAATTTATTAAAATTTGTAACACTATGTGTTTCGATAGGCGTATTTTCATTAATTTAGTTAGTTACTTTTTCAATTCATTCGTGGACTTAGACAAGTCCGAATGTTCCCACACGTCACTTTGGTGCTATGGATAAAATCTAAAAAATTTGATTTAATTCGGAACTAGTTTGAGCAATTTAGTGTATTCTTGAATTTTTGATTTTTCTATAATTCTCGTTTGTGGTTCCAGAACTTTCAGACCTCCAAATTCAGTTCCTATTTTTCCAACATGTCCTAATAGCTATTAGAAGTAATCTGGAGAGTTTCATCATGTTCGGATTTGAATGGAGCAATTTCAGAGGCATTTTTAAAATCGGGAATATTTATTAAACGTTTTAGATCAGTCAACTTTGGAGACTCGCAACTTTTTCATATTTTATCCAAATACCAATCCGCCAACTCCTATTGCTTTACCATATAATTTTTATGTTTTGACCGAAAGCTAGTTCAAGCTCCTCGATGATCAAAACAGAGTACGAAGTAAACCGATTAGCAAAAATTAGATTCTGCTGAATTTCAGCAGAGCACTGTTTTCAACAAAATTCTGGTATTAATCTATCCAGAATTTGGAGAATATTCCTTTTATGAAGTTGTATATATTTGAATTAGCTTTTTGTTGATATAAAAATCATGACAATCGGAGTTCCGAGTAAAGACTTATGGCCGAATTACGAACAATTGACTAAAACACATTTGGTAAATCGGGTTTGACCGAGTCAACTCGTTTGTTTTCATTTTTGACTAGCTTTGACCATCTTATTCGCTCCTTAAAACACCACTTTAGAGCATTGAGACCATGGAAAAGATATATACACTTCTAGAGAGAGAAATAGGTGTTAATGGATGATTTCTAGCTCAAATCAATGGTTTGCACTCCGAAATTGTGAATTTCTCAAGTTATTGGCGTAGCGAGTCCATTTCCTAGCTCGGTTTTCTCGATCGGTGGTTGTAGGTTTTTGCTTTGAGGCTCTCCATTTATGTCCAACAGTGATTAAGGTGGGAACTCCCCTTCTTTCTTTCATTCATTGATTAAAATTAGTTGTATGAGTAGGACTACTTGATTTTCGGTACCAAAACCATACTTTCCTTTGCATGCAAATGGTTTGAACTTGATTTACAAGATCTGAGCATTGAGTTTGATGTATGAGTCCTATGTGATGAATATGAAGGCTGATCGTAATGCATGTTGGTATACATGGGTTGTTATGATATTTTGGTACCGAAATCGCTAGAAATGTCACATGCATGTTTAATAACAGAATTTTTATCATAATAATTTCAAAATATTAATCAACTTCAAATCATATTTTAAACTCATGGTTAAGCATGCATGAGGTGTTTGATGATATTACTAGCGAGTATAGTACTACTTCTTTTACTAGTCTTCACTAATTGCTTGAAATTAAGAAATTTGGTTAGTACAAGTATAATTCGTGAAAAAATTTGAGATTTTTGGATTATGTATTACTACTATTAATGATTTTATTGTTGGCCCTTTTCGGTATAATTACAAAATTATATAAAAGAAAAGTGTTACTCTGCTAAAATGTAGCATTAAATTAGCAAAGACTATCTTTATTATTCTTGAAATTCTAAAACACATGGGTTGAACTGTCAACATTAGAAAACAATTCCTTGAGCACAACTACTACTTAGTGCTTTGTTGATTTAATGGTTTTGTTGAGACCGGATCGGCGCCGGCATAGAAATTCTTGAGTTATATCATTGCACAGGCCCATTGTAAAATGGGGTGCTATAAATCTGGTTACCAGTGCACAGACCCATGGTAAGATGTGGTGTATAGTTATTATTATATTTCGTCTAATACCGGCATTAGATCGAAGAGGAGGAGAAGGAGGTGGATGGATTGTGTTTGGTATGTATTATGTGATTGTACCATTTAGTTGTGATGATGATGGTAGGATAGTGTGCCAAGGCGGGCCAACTATTTTCTTTTAAACTTTAATGTTTACTTAGAAAACTATTTTTCATGGTTGTTCACTTTGATATTGCATTGCATTTTCCTTCCTCATTAGTTCCCACTA
The DNA here is from genome assembly GCA_021464415.1 of Lonicera japonica. Lineage (NCBI taxonomy): Eukaryota > Viridiplantae > Streptophyta > Magnoliopsida > Dipsacales > Caprifoliaceae > Lonicera > Lonicera japonica. The sequence continues at coordinate 68,235,469 of CM038464.1, forward strand.
GGCCAATTTTAGCTCATTCCACCGTTTCTTATTACAGGATCTTTTCAAAACATTTTTATTGTGTTCGTGAGAAAGGTGCGAGATTCCTCATATTCCTCTGATATCATGAGTCATGCTTTGTATTTTATTTAATTAAAGAATTTGTTAATCAAAAGTTGTATTTAGGAAGTCATATAATGTAATTTATTTTAAGGTTGTGTCTGATTGATTTATAAAGTTTTCTCTTAAAAAATTTAAAGTTTATGTTTGTATTAATCTTATTCTAGCAGGTTTGGTATATTGTTTAAGTAGATGCATCATGCCAAATTTTTCGTAAAATTTTATATTAATAATTAAGTTGTTTTATTTTTCTCATTTAAATTTTGAGCTGTTGTGAGAGACACCATCCTGTAGTACCTGTTTTTATAGGCGGGTTGTTAAAAAATTATTCTAAAACACTATCAATTAAACACTTATTTATAATAACATACTAAAAAACATGTAATACAAACTTAATTTTGTATAATTTCATAAAAAAATATAAATTTAAAATTTACTGCAAAGTTAACTTTACAATCTTTTTAAAATTTTATCAAATATAGGTCTTTAATTTAAAAAAATATTATTTTTAACTTTTTTAGTAAAAAACTTTTTCATACAAACCTTAATTTTTAATATTTCGGAAAGGAAATGCTAGGTACATAACTACATTTGCAACTTTAGCAGCTATTTGTGATGCGGTAGTAAATAGTTGAATTGGATGACTCAAGTCAGTTACGTGTACGCAACGTGAAGAAAAAAGCGCCAGCTGTTCCGTAGATAATAACTGCAAAGAGTCTGATTTCAGATGCGAAAGGTTCTTCATTGCTCCACCTTTTATGGCCCACTTGATAATATTGAGTCCTTGGACGTGGAAGACTTGGAGCCGAGGGAAACTGCCTTCGTTGCATTCGAGATACCCTCCGTCTATCGACCCATTTAATATTTTGAGAGCCTCAAGGTTTGGAAGCTCTCCTAGCTTCGCAAATTGTGATTGATCCAATTTTGTTCCCGCTAAAGTGATCTTCGTGAGATTCGATAAGAATCCATTCCCTTTTATCGGTTGTGCTAACTCCCCAATAATCTTGATTATTTTAATGCTCGTAACATCTTGTAACTCACCGAAAACGTCAATATCAGAAGAACATATTACTCCTAAATTTGTCAAATTGGGGAACACTTTACCAACATTCACTTGACTCAAAATTCTTGAACTTACAGTAGAAAAGGTTTGGAGGTTTGGCATAGGCTTGGCCCCCGTGACATAACAAGAAAGTGTCCCGGATATGAACAGGTGCCTCAGCTGTTGCATGTCCCAAAAGTTAGGCTTCAAAAATTCTATTTTTGATTTTGATAAATCCAATGTTTGTAGGTTGGGAAGACAGGATATGGGTGGTGGAATTTCTCTGAGATCCGGAACATCCAACTTCACATACCTTAAAAGAATTAATTTCCCAAAAGAAGAGAGATCTGTAGGGAAAGAGGTCGCACCCAAATCCAACACTCTAAGCAATGGGAAGTCTTTTACGAGGGAATGAAGGTTTTTACTGTTGAGCATGTCTTTATGACCAAAACATAGGAGAGAACGGACTCGTGATGAATCACAATTTTTAAAAGAAATTTGCTGGGAACTTTCGCGGTTGATAGAAAGTCTACGAGGTTTGGTGGTGGTGTCTAAAGAAGTAGATGTACCAGAATGAAGCAAAAAGTTCTCTTGCAAACCCTTTTTAATGCAGAGGTCTCGGAGGAGATCATGAATACGACATGATTTAATGCCTCCATCACTCCTCGTGGTCGACACAATGATCATGCTTCGATCGACCAGATCTTCCAAGTACTCCTCTGCAATATCCTCTGCTTTTCTGGTCCTGTCTTCCTTTATAAATCCCTCCGCCACCCAAAGCCTGATTAACTGTCGCACGGGGATTTCATAGCTTTCGGGGAAAACTCCAAAATAGAGAAAGGATGACTTCAGTTTCGGAGGCAATTCCTCATAGCTCAAGGCTAATATGTTGAAGCATTTTTCCTCATCTTCATTAAGATACCAATTCAGATCCTTCGCTATTTTAGACCATACTCGAGTCGACTTCTCTCGTTTTGCCAAGAGAGCTCCTGCCACCACAAGGGAAAGTGGTAACCCGTTACATTTCTTGGCAATCCGTCTTCCTTCTTTTTCGAGTTCTTTAGGGCACCCTTCACCAAAGAATGCCTTTCTTGACAAAAGCTCCCAGCTATCTTCCTCGTTAAGATGAGGCAGTAAGAAAGGAGGGATTGGGCTTGCATTTAAAGCAACTTCTTTTTTGCGGCTAGTGATTAGAACCCTACCATTGTATGTATTCGGAAAAGCATCTTTAATTCCGTCCCATACTTCTGTGGACCACACGTCGTCTAAGACTACCAAGTAACTCTTCGCCTCGATTAACTTCCTTAGTTCTTTTTTCAAATTGTCATCGTCCATCTTCTCCATCTCGTTCGTGACTGTGGTCAGGGTTTCCAAAATGTTCATCAGCAAATCCCTTATATTGAATTCTTGGGATACAGTAACCCAAGCGCGACAATTAAACTGTTTTTCAACTGTACTGTCATTGTACACCTTCTTCGCTAGAGTGGTCTTTCCTAAGCCACCCATCCCTACAATCGAGGCCACTGTACTGCCCGAGTCACCATCTGTTAGCCGCTTGATGACAATATTTGCATCTTTGATGAACCCCACCACTCCTTTCTCCTCTACTCTGTTCCTGCGGCTCTGCAACTTGCTTCTTCTGACTGAATCATCTACGGTTTCCTTGTCGTCCTGGATCCCGTAGCGCTCTTTGTTTTCATAAATGGTCTCGATCTGGATCTTTATGCGCTCTATATCGGTCGCCACGCTCCAAAGCTTCCACGTGTGTTGTAAGCCATAGAGGAACTTGTCTACAGTGCCCCTCCTCTTGTGCTTGGCCATGTTAACGACAAACGTGTCGATAATGTCTTCGGCCTCTTGAGCTACGTCTCGGATATGGTTCACCAAATCACCGACCTTTTCCCTTTTGTCTTTTGAATTATTCAAGAATTGATCGATTGTAGTAAGGTGTAGCTGAAGTGTTCTAACTTGATCCTCAACTCCAGACAGCAACTTTGCTTCGTTTTGAAGCAACTGCATCAATTTTCCTAAAAGGAAAGGAACAACACTATCAGCCATTTTTCACTTCTCTAGATCTCCTCTCTGGAAGTTTAAAGCGATTGCAAAAATACAAATAAGACTATGCAGTGGTTTAGTTTGTGGAAGTTCAACCCCCACAGTCCATTCTTCATATAGCAAGTCAAAGTGGACATCAAAAAGCTAAATTTGACTTTTCAAATCAGCGTTAAATCTCAAGAATCATTACATAAAATAAAATAAAAACTGACTTGTCAGCACTTGGGATCCACAACTCGAGAAAATATTGAAACATATGGTATCACCGTACAATAAATAAATAACGGTATTAAATGCGGTTGAAATTCTGCTCACCTAACGTAAGTTGAAAAAGCCTTTGGTTGGACTTTCTTTGACCTTGGTGAAAATTTAAAATTTAAATTTGAATAAATTTAAAAAAATCTAAAATTTAAAACCGAATTATCACACCAAATATTCATAAAAATAATTATACAGTAGGTTAAATCTCCAGAATCTTTACATAAAGTAAAAAATAATTGACTTGTCGGCACTTGGAGTCCACAACTCTCAGAAAACATTGAAACATATGGTTTCACCATACAATATTGAACGGCCTTCGGTTACACTTTCTTCGAACTTTGTGAAAATTCAAAATTTAAATTTGAATAAATCTAAAATTTAAAACTTAATTATTATATACACCAAATAATACTCATAAAATCTAGATAACATTTATACTTAATCTAAACTCAAACTCTAAATTTTAAACTCAAATTAATTAAAAATTATAAAAGAGAATTATTCGATATTACTAAACTTAAATCCTAACATTAAGGATGCATTTCATTTGCAAATATCATGTTACTTACTAATATGTTATAGTCATGTTACACACTAACTTGTTTAAAGTATAAATATGTGTTGAATTAAAATAATGAGTAAATACTTGGATTATGTTAGTAATATGTTCATATAGTTATTCTAAAAATTTGAGTTGAATTAGAATTTAAAAAAATTTAATATTATAAAAAAAATAATTAAATAATAATAGTAAAGAAGAAAGAAAGAAAGAAACTTTGAAAAAGTCGTCGCCGGCGTCTTTTTAAAATAAGGCCGCGTAGACTTCATGTGCAAGTTAACCTAGTTCCACTTACTAGCAAAAAGTCAAAAAGGGTTGGGTGATTTTGACTTTGGCCCACATTAATTTTGCAATATTTCTCTTTGGCACCCAAAGTTTATAAATATTAAATCCCTTTAGCACCCATTTTGTATGATTTCATCTGGTCATCATGGATTGACCGTTAAGCCAATTCCAAATGACTCAATTACCCCTAATGGTGAATGATAATTCTTCATATATCCTCCAACTAAATCTTGGTCTCTTGATTCTCTTTATACGTTTTTTTTTGCCCAGTATTACTCAAATAATATAAGAATACGTAATGAGAATAAAAAATCATATGCACATATATATATATATGCACATTCATTTTTATTGTGGTTTGTATCAATTAAGTATGAGAATAATAAACGAAATGCACGTATATATGCATATTCATTTTTATTGTGGTTTGTATCAATTAAATATTTTAATTTCATATATCATTATTATGGCTAATTTAATTCTTCTTCTTCTTCTTCTTCTTGTAACTTGTATTACCCCTCCTCCCAGGAGCAGAGCTAGGGAAACAAGGCAGATTTCAGCACAGTGAAAAATTTTGAAAAATATATTAACACTTGCAAAAAAATTAGTTTAAACCCACCCTCTTTGCTAAGTTTTAACCCATCCCTTAGCTGAGCTCAAATATATATTAGAATTTGTAATAGATGAATTCGAATCATTAAAAACTTGTCGTGTTCAACTTTGTTAGATACTTTTCGTTATGTGTGAACTCAAATATTTAAATTATTCTATTAAATTTTCTTTTCACTAGATGGTTGTACTTTTGATTTATGATTTTTATTTTTTTTATGATTTTTGTTGTCTGTTATTATTAGCTCACCCCTTGAAAAGTTCCTAGGTCCGCCCCTGCATCCTCCTCCTCCAAATTTAGGAAATAAAAATAGGCAACTTCGGTATTATATACTTCCTATCCTTTTAACCCCTATTTCATTGAGAAGAAAACAAAATGAAGAAAAATGTATAATATGACATTGTTTTTCTAAAGAAATTTTATTTTAAAGGGTAAAAGATATTTTTTGTTATTATTTTTACAAGTCCTCAAATTGTAATTTTAAATTTTTTGGGAATTTTTTAAAAAAATTCTCGCAAAAATAATGATTTTTGGAAAATAAGAGGGGAAAAATTTGACAATTTGCCCTAAATAAGGGGTGATGCGGATATAAAAGGAATGGGATCACAAATAAAATGTATTATAGGGCAATTTGAGGATAAATTTTGTTTTATGGTAGATTTATTAGTCAATGCTCGTTGACCGGATGGGAACCATCTAAAATAAGTGTCAAAAGGATAATGTAATAATTCTGGTTGACCAAGAACACTATTGATAAACCATTCCAATAAATCACTATTCAGTCCAACCCACCCCCCCCCCCCCCCCCAACGCACCCACCCGCACAAAATAAAAATAAAAACACCAAACCTATCCAACAAATTCACATGAAATAATTCACCACGGAAGTAAGGGTCTTTATCAAAAACAATTTGAGATTTTATAAACGAAATTAAAACCCTAGGTTTAATCAATTTTATTGTCGAAATCTTTATTGTGTTTTCTGTCAATTATATCAATCAAGCAATCACACAAAAGAAATCGATAACACAAGGAAGTAACGAGGTATTCCTACTTGCGTAGGAGAAATCCTTAAGAAATACTGGCAGTGCTTCACTATGATCAGAACAAAATTACAGACTCGATGACTTACAACAATTGCTTTCACACAATTTATGCAACAGTCTCGTTAATTCCTTGAATGTATAATCTAACCGCAGCTGGCTTGGCGTAGCGCTTCTTGCTTTTCCAGCTTACCCATTGCCTCGTTCTATGCACCTGATCATAATTCTTCACCCCCGTCTGCAATCTCCCTTATCGCAAGTTAGCCACTTCGTTCAACCCGTCTCCAATCGCAACCAAAGACAATACCGTAGGACCGTGAACGTTTAAAACCTTAGTTCTTAAATTTGAAGAACAATAGAATCTCATATGTTATGTAAACAAAATCTAGGTAGTGTCTCAAAAAACTCTCACAAAGCGATTATAGTGTTTGGATATTTTTTACCTAAAAAATCTCTCTAGAATCATGTATTTATGTCCCAAACCAATGGGTTATATTTATAGAAAATTATTGAGTCAAAGTCCTCTTTGGAATAGGTTTTAAACAATTAAAAATGAATTTTTGGTATAAAAAAACGTGTATAGGAATTTTCTGCATTTTACTACGCTTTTTTATTTTTCTCAGTTTTGCTCATTTTCATTTGTTTTATGTCCGTTCGAACTTCGATTCGACCCAAATTTTAGAAGTTACCTACGGACATGTTAAACATGTAAAAAACAAGTTTTCTCATCTTTTTGTGTCGACAAAAATTCTCGAATTTCGACAAAATTTAGTAAAGAACAACTCGAAACAAAATCTCTAGTGCAACAGCTTCCTCCTCGAATCTCTCAATTTGGAACACAACATATCACACGCCTCAGACTCACTTCGATCTCTTTGATAGCCTCACGCTTCAATGATGGGTTCGGAATATTTGTTCTTGAAGTAGAACAATTAGATTGGCATGAACATTTGTTCAAAACCATAGGTGGTGTGATGTGAAAATTACTCTTTGAAAAGTATGAATTTTAATGTAAAAAGAGTGTTAATTGATATGAGATCCTAGGAGTTAATTTATAGAAAGTAATAAGTCCAACTCCTAGTTGAAATAGGAAACATACAAAATCAAACAAGAATTTACGATAAAAATTATTGGCCCAGTAAATACACGCCGGACCGGTCCAAGTTATCGAAAGTTGGACTGGACCACCACTGTGGAAACTAAGAAAAATCCTAACTTCCAGATCGGTCCAATAAGAACTCCTGTACTGGTCCGAAATCAGGAATTCAATTCCTTGAGGATTTATACGCCGGACCAGTCCAACAACTGTCACTGTACTGGTGTGAAATGAAGGGTACTGAATTTTTCTTTCAAAACTTGTTGTAACTTATTTTCAAAATAACACACATCACTACCTAAAAGAACCAACCAGTTTTACCAAGCTTTACCACTTTGGACTGTCAATTGTATCTTGGAAACTTTCGTGCGCTTGAAGTCTTTACTTTGAACTGAACTAAACTCAATTTCTTACAAGCGAAAGGGTGCTTTTGTTAACAGAATGAAGCCAACACTAATAGACCTTACGAACTCCCCCTTTGTCTATTCCGAAATAAAACACCATACAACCTATAAATAGGACCCCGCAGCCTGCTTACGCACCTCGGTGCCGCAAGCCTGTGCCACACGCTAGTGCCGCGCGCTCCTGTGTGTTTAGTTTCAACAAGATTTTTCTCTATAAATATGACCCTTGGGGTGCCATTTTGGAGATATGTAAGTTAGTGGAAAGTTTAGAGAGAGAAACTCTTTTATAGGAAATTTATAGAAAGTTCTTGAAAGTTTTAGAGAGAGAAAGTAAGTTTAAAGAAGAAAGCTTGGAGGAAAAAAGCTAGAATAAGGAAGATCATTACTAGAAGGCAAGACTTTTTATTTTTTAGCGTATCTGGTAAGCATCTCTATAACTCATCTGAATTTCAATTACATATTTAAATACAAGTTTTAATCAAGAAAATTAGATAATTTGCAAAAAAGTTCATTGTTTTCGAAATAAGTCATTTTTTTACAAAAAAAAAACTGTTTTGACACATTTTCAAAACAAAATCCCCACGAAAACAGTTTTTCAAACACATGGAACTACGAGACTTTGATTTCATTCTACGATTGAATACGTGCTCAAGTCTAATTTTATAAATACTGTTTAAAATTGAATTTATCTGAAAGGACTATTTTGGAAACAATTCAATCTACTTGCAAGATATTTAAAATTGGAATTAAATAAATGATCCATTAAGAGATTGAAAAGGCGGATTGGGTGCCTAACACCTTCCCAATTACTAACGTAGTTCCCAAACCCTAGCAAAGAAATTATCAAGTTATCTTTAGTTTCAATGTGTAAAATACAGTCCGGTTTCGGATTATCTTTTATACAATCTTTTGTTTGTTTTCTTGCAAAACAAATTAATGACTCTAAAAACACATTTTTCTTCAAAATCCAAAATATCTAAATGAGAGAGAATCCCGTAGGATTCGGAAGAAGATCAGGATTCTCACACATGTCTCTTAAAATTCCAACCACATAAAAATTAATGTGGGTTTTAGAATGAATAGAGTAAGAGAAGGATGAAAGTTTTGTGATCAGGGATCACCACTACCACTTTTTATTTTTTTCTGTTTAACAACACTCATACTTTTTTGCTATTCCTTTTGCTTCCTCATATATATATATACAAAAAAAAATTAGTGTGTATCAGTCCGTATGGACTGAACTTTTTGCGATAGTTTTTCGTTGCCAAAAAATCTCTCTAATGTTTTTGAGACGAAAAATCATCGCTAAAAAGTCTGATACATACTAGAAATGCACTATATATGTATGTAGACATCTTTTAACTTTAATTTTGAAGATTATTCTACCTTTATTAATGGTTTTTCTTATATTTTTAAATTGTTTATACATCATGTGTGATGCCTTTTTTGAAAATCTATATTCTATAGGCAAAAAAATTACATATGATAAAAAAGTCTCAAATAATGTGTTCGCTCTAGTGTTATTTCTATCTTGCTCTTTATCTTATGTGACATTTTCTATAAAATTTAAATAATTTGATTGATTGAGGTGTTGTGGGCTATATGTTGGTCGACATAATTAATAGTTGCTATAGTGATAAAAAAATATTTTCATCTAACTCACTTGTCATGTCAAATTGAAATGCATATAAAAACCATTATTGGGAAGACTTTTAGCATTTTTAAATTGTTGTTATTCAATATTAGAAGAAAATGCAAATTGATCTAGAAAATAAATTATTAAAAAATATATGTTTTACGATATTATATATATTTGTATATTAATTATAAATCGTTACAGTGCTACAAAACTAGTTGTAAGAGTTCTTATATAATTCGTGTATATTCTAAGAGTTCTAATATAATTGGACTTATTACAAAGATTAAGAGTTCTAACATATCAAAATCACTAAGAAATTCTTATAGCTACTCCAAGGAATAAATGATTCTCATAATCCAACGTAAAACAATAATAAAATCACGCAGGTCTCTCCAATTAATTAACATACTTTTATGATTATATAGGGTTATATTTGTTATGTGGGGGTTAAAATTGGATTTGGGCTGTTTGGCCAAGGTCTAGCTCAGGGATCTAGTGTGTTGGTTGGTCCATAGTCAAGGCCTAACTTCATTGTCAATGAACAATCATTAGGCCAACCAAAACATATTTGCATTCAAATCTAACCGTCTGTCAATTGTTACTCTCTGCCAATGAAAAATTAATTAACCAATTGACAACCGACCAATTCTGGTTAGCCAACGGAGACAAGATATCTGAACTGGAAGATAAGTGATAGGAAATCATTATTTCTAGAAATCTGAACAGGGTTAGGGATAGCTTGAATCTTGGAGTAGTGTCCAAGTTTACCTTTTATAGTAATTTTCATTCATTCTGAACCCTAATGTAGCCCTACTTTATAAATATATAAATAAGAAGGGAAATCCATAGCAATATATAGTTAATTCTAGTTATTCCTGCACTCACTCCCACACTTCTTCTTCCTCTCTCTCGCAAGCAAAATTCTAACAAGTGTATTTATTTTGTTCAATCTTTGAGCTAGTTAAACAAACACACACATAAGGGAGGATGTACTACCGGATTGAAAATTAGAAGCACCAGAGGAACTTACCCCAAAAAAATTTGGTATCCTTCATGCTTGTTGTTCTTGTTGTTCACCATCTTTATCCGTGTTTTATGGTTACTAAACATTTAAATCTGGGCTGATTCATTTCAAAATGGGCTCGGTTAGATTTTAGCTACCTATATTTGTTGTTATTAAAATAAGGCAAAAATACACCGATGTAATATTACAAAGTTTTACAATCGTCCATAAATTTATCAATTCCATCGGTGTAAGATAGCCTATTTTTGTTGTATTTTTCAAGCATGTAAAGTTTCAAATTAATATGATATTTGTAATTATATAATCACTATACTTACTTTTACTTAATTTTTTTAATGTTCATAATTCAATAGATAACATGATTATGATAATGAACTTCTGTATTTCTGATTATTTTAATTTTTTGCATGCATATTTGAGATATCATAATTAACTAATTCATAGGTTAGATTGATAATTTATGAAATTGATAAAAAGTTATTGACGGGTATGAAACTTCATTAATTTACATCAAGTGTAACTTGAATATTTCCTTATATACATACATATATGTGTATATATGTATATATATTATAGATATTGGTAGATGTATTTTTATTTTATTTTGTGAAAAGAAAATCACGATATTTCAGTAATAGTTAACGAAATCAACCACTCTAAGAATAAGGAATCTCATATTTCCAAACTAGCGATGAAGAAAGCAAACTTAGATATTTCATGAGTTACAGTACTTCCCGACCGGGGAGAAAAAATGAACATGAAATTTTTCACCTACTTTTAATCCTAATAGGCTCAACAACTAGTAAAGAAGTGACTTTCCTTATTGCAACACATTGTAGATGGACCTGTTTAAATTCAAGTAAAAAGTAAAGTAAAGAGCCCAAATGACCACTGAACTTTCGATTTAATACGACTTTGTCCATCAAACTTTAAAACGAACCACTTTGACTATTCAACTTTGGAGTGAGTACCACTTTGGTCTTTTCTTCCAATTTGACTATTAAATTGAATTGAATAAAACCATGTGCAAGGCACATAATTTCATTTAAGCATATTTTAATCATTTTTTGTGATAAAATTGCTCAAGTTGTACTGTTTGTTGAAAATATTGCTAAGTTTTATATACTGTGTGTTTCTTTTTGGTAAGAATTATCGGAGGACAAGATATTTTTATTACAATATAACCAAAATGGCCTTAGACGAAGTCATGTGCCACGCAAATGCATTAAATTTAACAGCCAAATTAGATGCAATGATCAAAGTAGTACTTACTCCAAAATTGGATGACCAAAGAATTGGATAGAATGATCAAAGCGGTACTCATTCTAAAGTTGGATGACCAAAGTAGTTCGTTTTGAAATTTGATGATAAAAGTAACTGAACATAAAGTAAAATGGCTTGCGTAATAATGTTTTTCGCAAAAAACCCAACGAATAATATTTTTTAGAAATAAGGGCCGCCTAGATTTCATTATTATTTTGTGATAATGGCTTATTTATTAATTGTGTTTTAAAATAAGGGTTTTGATTGAGTGCAAACTTTACTTTGCACTAAATTGTATTAAGTGCAAAGTAATATTTCATTCATAAAACTTTAAAACAACGCCAAATAAACACAAATATATAGTAATATTTTAGAAAATAAAAAGTGCAAACTTAACTTTGCATAACTTCGAAAAAATTATTATGTGCATTTTGTTAATAAATAGGTTTTGAATATGTAATTTATTAAAATTTGTAACACTATGTGTTTCGATAGGCGTATTTTCATTAATTTAGTTAGTTACTTTTTCAATTCATTCGTGGACTTAGACAAGTCCGAATGTTCCCACACGTCACTTTGGTGCTATGGATAAAATCTAAAAAATTTGATTTAATTCGGAACTAGTTTGAGCAATTTAGTGTATTCTTGAATTTTTGATTTTTCTATAATTCTCGTTTGTGGTTCCAGAACTTTCAGACCTCCAAATTCAGTTCCTATTTTTCCAACATGTCCTAATAGCTATTAGAAGTAATCTGGAGAGTTTCATCATGTTCGGATTTGAATGGAGCAATTTCAGAGGCATTTTTAAAATCGGGAATATTTATTAAACGTTTTAGATCAGTCAACTTTGGAGACTCGCAACTTTTTCATATTTTATCCAAATACCAATCCGCCAACTCCTATTGCTTTACCATATAATTTTTATGTTTTGACCGAAAGCTAGTTCAAGCTCCTCGATGATCAAAACAGAGTACGAAGTAAACCGATTAGCAAAAATTAGATTCTGCTGAATTTCAGCAGAACACTGTTTTCAACAAAATTCTGGTATTAATCTATCCAGAATTTGGAGAATATTCCTTTTATGAAGTTGTATATATTTGAATTAGCTTTTTGTTGATATAAAAATCATGACAATCGGAGTTCCGAGTAAAGACTTATGGCCGAATTACGAACAATTGACTAAAACACATTTGGTAAATCGGGTTTGACCGAGTCAACTCGTTTGTTTTCATTTTTGACTAGCTTTGACCATCTTATTCGCTCCTTAAAACACCACTTTAGAGCATTGAGACCATGGAAAAGATATATACACTTCTAGAGAGAGAAATAGGTGTTAATGGATGATTTCTAGCTCAAATCAATGGTTTGCACTCCGAAATTGTGAATTTCTCAAGTTATTGGCGTAGCGAGTCCATTTCCTAGCTCGGTTTTCTCGATCGGTGGTTGTAGGTTTTTGCTTTGAGGCTCTCCATTTATGTCCAACAGTGATTAAGGTGGGAACTCCCCTTCTTTCTTTCATTCATTGATTAAAATTAGTTGTATGAGTAGGACTACTTGATTTTCGGTACCAAAACCATACTTTCCTTTGCATGCAAATGGTTTGAACTTGATTTACAAGATCTGAGCATTGAGTTTGATGTATGAGTCCTATGTGATGAATATGAAGGCTGATCGTAATGCATGTTGGTATACATGGGTTGTTATGATATTTTGGTACCGAAATCGCTAGAAATGTCACATGCATGTTTAATAACAGAATTTTTATCATAATAATTTCAAAATATTAATCAACTTCAAATCATATTTTAAACTCATGGTTAAGCATGCATGAGGTGTTTGATGATATTACTAGCGAGTATAGTACTACTTCTTTTACTAGTCTTCACTAATTGCTTGAAATTAAGAAATTTGGTTAGTACAAGTATAATTCGTGAAAAAATTTGAGATTTTTGGATTATGTATTACTACTATTAATGATTTTATTGTTGGCCCTTTTCGGTATAATTACAAAATTATATAAAAGAAAAGTGTTACTCTGCTAAAATGTAGCATTAAATTAGCAAAGACTATCTTTATTATTCTTGAAATTCTAAAACACATGGGTTGAACTGTCAACATTAGAAAACAATTCCTTGAGCACAACTACTACTTAGTGCTTTGTTGATTTAATGGTTTTGTTGAGACCGGATCGGCGCCGGCATAGAAATTCTTGAGTTATATCATTGCACAGGCCCATTGTAAAATGGGGTGCTATAAATTTGGTTACCAGTGCACAGACCCATGGTAAGATGTGGTGTATAGTTATTATTATATTTCGTCTAATACCGGCATTAGGTCGAAGAGGAGGAGAAGGACGTGGATGGATTGTGTTTGGTATGTATTATGTGATTGTACCATTTAGTTGTGATGATGATGGTAGGATAGTGTGCCAAGGCGGGCCAACTATTTTCTTTTAAACTTTAATGTTACTATTTTTCATGGTTGTTCACTTTGATATTGCATTGCATTTTCCTTCCTCATTAGTTCCCACTAGGCCAATTTTAGCTCATTCCACCGTTTCTTATTACACGATCTTTTCAAAACATTTTTATTGTGTTCGTGAGAAAGGTGCGAGATTCCTCATATTCCTCTGATATCATGAGTCATGCTTTGTATTTTATTTAATTAAAGAATTTGTTATTCAAAAGTTGTATTTAGGAAGCCATATAATGTAATTTATTTTAAGGTTGTGTCTGATTGATTTATAAAGTTTTCTCTTAAAAAATTTAAAGTTTATGTTTGTATTAATCTTATTCTAGCAGGTTTGGTATATTGTTTAAGTAGAGGCATCATGCCAATTTTTTTGTAAAATTTTATATTAATAATTAAGTTGTTTTATTTTTCTCATTTAAATTTTGAGCTGTTGTGAGAGACGGCATCCTGTAGTACCTGCTTTTATAGGCAGATTGTTAAAAAAATTATTCTAAAACACTGTCAATTAAACACTTATTTATAATAACATACTAAAAAACATGTAATACAAACTTAATTTTGTATGATTTCATAAAAAAATATAATTTAAAATTTACTGCAAAGTTAACTTTACAATCCTTTTAAAATTTTATCAAATAGAGGTCCTTAATTTTAAAAAATTATTATTTTTTAATTTTTTAGTAAAAAACTTTTTCATACAAACCTTAATTTTTAATATTTCGGAAAGGTAATGCTAGGTACATAAATACATTTGCAACTTTAGCAGCTATATGTGATGCGGTAGTTAATAGTTGAATTGGATGACTCAAGTCGGTTACGCGTACGCAACGTGAAGAAAAAAGCGCCAGCTGTTCCGTAGATAATAACTGCAAAGAGTCTGATTTCAGATGCGAGAGGTTCTTCATTGCTCCACCTTTTATGGCCCACTTGATAATATTGAGTCCTTGGACGTGGAAGACTTGGAGCCGAGGGAAACTGCCTTCGTTGCATTCGAGATGCCATCCATCTATCGACCCATTTAATATTTTGAGAGCCTCAAGGTTTGGAAGCTCTCCTAGCTTCGCAAATTGTGATTGATCCAATTTTGTTCCCGCTAAAGTGATCTTCGTGAGATTCGATAAGAATCCATTCCCTTTTATCGGTAGTGCTAACTCCCCAATAATCTTAATTATTTTAATGCTCGTAACATCTAGTAACTCACCGAAAACGTCAATATCAGAAGAACATATTACTCCTAAATTTGTCAAATTGGGGAACACTTTACCAACATTCACTTGACTCAAAATTCTTGAACTTACAGTAGAAAAGGTTTGGAGGTTTGGCATAGGCTTGGCCCCCTTGACATAACAAGAAAGTGTCCCGGATATGAACAGGTGCCTCAGCTGTTGCATGTCCCAAAAGTTAGGCTGAAAAAATTCAATTTTTGATTTTGATAAATCCAATGTTTGTAGGTTGGGAAGACAGGATATGGGTGGTGGAATTTCTGTGAGATCTGGAGCATCCAACTTCACATACCTTAAAAGAATTAATTTCCCTAAAGAAGAGAGATCTGTAGTGAAAGAGCTCGCACCCAAATCCAACACTCTAAGCAATGGGAAGTCTTTTACGAGGGAATGAAGGTTTTTACTGTTGAGCATGTCTTTATGACCAAAACATAGGAGAGAACGGACTCGTGATGAATCACAATTTTTAAAAGAAATTTGCTGGGAAGTTTCGCGGTTGATAGAAAGTCTACGAGGTTTGGTGGTGGTGTCTAAAGAAGTAGATGTACCAGAATGAAGCAAAAAGTTCTCTTGCAAACCCTTTTTAATGCAGAGGTCTCGGAGGAGATCATGAATACGACATGATTTAATGCCTCCATCACTCCTCGTGGTCGACACAATGATCATGCTTCGATCGACCAGATCTTCCAAGTACTCCTCTGCAATATCCTCAGCTTTTCTGGTCCTGTCTTCCTTTATAAATCCCTCCGCCACCCAAAGCCTGATTAACTGTCGCACGGGGATTTCATAGCTTTCGGGGAAAACTCCAAAATAGAGAAAGGGTGACTTCAGTTTCGGAGGCAATTCCTCATAGCTCAAGGCTAATATGTTGAAGCATTTTTCCTCATCTTCGTTAAGATACCAATTCAGATCCTTCGCTATTTTAGACTATACTTGAGTCGACTTCTCTCGTTTTGCCAAGAGAGCTCCTGCCACCACAAGGGAAAGTGGTAACCCGTTACATTTCTTGGCAATCCGTCTTCCGTCTTTTTCGAGTTCTTTAGGGCACCCTTCACCAAAGAATGCCTTTCTTGACAAAAGCTCCCAGCTATCTTCCTCGCTAAGATGAGGCAGTAAGAAAGGAGGGATTGGGCTTGCATTTAAAGCAACTTCTTTTTTGCGGCTAGTGATTAGAACCCTACCATTGTATGTATTCGGAAAAGCGTCTTTAATTCCGTCCCATACTTCTGTGGACCACACGTCGTCTAAGACTACCAAGTAACTCTTCGCCTCGATCAACTTCCTTAGTTCATTTTTCAAATTGTCATCGTCCATCTTCTCCATCTCGTTCGTGACTGTGGTCATGGTTTCCAAAATGTTCATCAGCAAATCCCTTATATTGAATTCTTGGAATACAGTAACCCAAGCGCGACAATTAAACTGTTTTTCAACCGTACTGTCATTGTACACCTTCTTCGCTAGAGTGGTCTTTCCTAAGCCACCCATCCCTACAATCGAGACCACTGTACTGCCCGAGTCCCGATCTGTTAGCCGCTCGATGACAATATTTGCGTCTTTGATGAACCCCACCACTTCTCTCTCCTCTACTCTGTTCCTGCGGCTCTGCAGCTTGCTTCTTCTGACTGAATCATCTACGGTTTCCTTGTCGTCCTGGATCCCGTAGCGCTCTTTGTTTTCATAAATGGTCTCGATCTGGATCTTTATGCGCTCTATATCGGTCGCCACGCTCCAAAGCTTCCACGTGTGTTGTAAGCCATAGAGGAACTTGTCTACAGTGCCCCTCCTCTTGTGCTTGGCCATGTTAACGACAAACGTGTCGATAATGTCTTCGGCCTCTTGAGCTACGTCTCGGATATGGTTCACCAAATCACCGACCTTTTCCCTTTTGTCTTTTGAATTATTCAAGAATTGATCGATTGTAGTAAGGTGTAGCTGAAGTGTTCTAACTTGATCCTCAACTCCAGACAGCAACTTTGCTTCGTTTTGAAGCAACTGCATCAATTTTCCTAAAAGGAAAGGAACAACACTATCAGCCATTTTTCACTTCTCTAGATCTCCTCTCTGGAAGTTTAAAGCGATTGCAAAAATACAAATAAGACTATGCAGTGGTTTAGTTTGTGGAAGTTCAACCCCCACAGCCCATTCTTCATATAGCAATTCAAAGTGGACTTCAAAAAGCTAAATTTGACTTTCCAAGTCAGCGTTAAATCTCGAGAATCATTACATAAAATAAAATAAAAACTGACTTGTCAGCACTTGGGATCCACAACTCGAGAAAATATTGAAACATATGGTATCACACTATCACCGTACAATAAATCAATAACGGTATTAAATGCGGCTGAAATTCTGCTCACCTAACATAAGTTGAAAAAGCCTTTGGTTGGACTCTCTTTGATCTTCGTGAAAATTTAAAATTTAAATTTGAATAAATTTAAAAAAATCTAAAATTTAAAACCGAATTATCACACCAAATATTCATAAAAATAATTATGCAGTAGGTTAAATCTCCAGAATCTTTACATAAAGTAAAAAATGATTGACTTGTCGGCACTTGGAGTCCACAACTCTCCGAAAATATTGAAACATATGGTTTCACCATACAATATTGAACAGCCTTCGGTTACACTTTCTTCGAACTTTGTGAAAATTCAAAATTTAAATTTGAATAAATCTAAAATTTAAAACTTAATTATTACACCAAATAATATTCATAAAATCTAGATAACATTTATACTTAATCTAAACTCAAACTCAAAATTTTAAACTCAAAATAACTAAAAATTATAAAAGAGAATTATTCGATTTTACTAAACTTGAATCCCAACATTAAGGATGCATTTCATTTGCAAATATCATGTTACTAATATGTTATAGCCATGTTACACACTAACTTGTGTAAAGTATAAATATGTGTTGAATTAAAATAATGAGTAAATACTTGGATTATGTTAGTAATGTGTTCATATAGTTATTCTAAAAATTTGAGTTGAATTAGAATTTAAAAAAATTTAATATTATAAAAAAAATAATTAAATAATAATAATAAAGAAGAAAGAAAGAAAGAAACTTTGAAAAAGTCGTCGCCGGCGCCTTTTTAAAATAAGGCCGCGTAGACTTCGATTTGGAAGGCAGCATAATAGAGAAGCGGTCAACATATTTGACATGCACGGGTCCGGCAATATTTTGGGTTCAGAATTGATTTTTTCAATTTCGAATTAATACATAAATTTTATACTTGGATTGGTTTGGTTTATATTATTTGGAAGCATATTTTTATCACAATAATTTATATTTTAAATATTTTTAACTTTTTTTTAAAGAAAGATAGTCTTTATATTTTTATATAAAAAGACCTACAAGATAAGGAACTTTCACACATGTTTTAAGAGTAGCTTTTTAAACCTTAGAGAGGGATTAAAATCTTAAAACAAAAAATTCATCTTATGGTATTTGATTCATGTTAAGATAAGCGTTCTTTCTTTAAAGAATAAATCAGATCCTAAACTGCATATAATTAATAAAAAGGAGTTGAAGAACAGTGCGATATCATGGCCAGAGATTTGTTATAAACCATTTTGTGCGATTCGGATAAGAAGACTATATGCACAGAATGTGAAAACTTTTGCAAGCTGCTTATGCGATTCAAGTTGTGTAAGTCTATATGATTGATATTAATCGAGTATATATACTTTTGTGCATATAGTAGATCATTGAGTATTAGTCCTGCACTGCAGGGATACTTCATTAATTCTAGTATTTGCTTATCTACTTAATTGTTTTATTAATTGATGCATACTAGAAAATATTAATAAGGTTTTTCAGAATTAAAATTAGTAAATTTTTAGTATTTACTTTTGATTCTATGAAAATTAGTTTTTGAGAATCAATCACCAAATAACAAACTTAGGATTAACTAATTTTCTTCTGTACGCGCACGCTCTGACTCTTTCACATGGTATCAGAGGAGGTTACCTTAAGTTGCTAGGGTTAGGTCATAACATAGGTTTACGTTGTTTTTGCTACTTTTTGTTCTCATGTTTGGTTATTATGAGTAAAGATCAAACATTTATCACTCCTATTATGGATGGTTCAAATTATTCATACTGAATAGCTAGACTGAGAATTTTATTAAAATCGAAAGATGAATGCATATGGCTTGTAGTAATGACTGGTTGGAAAGCACCCATCACAAGTACCACGATTAAGAATACTGCTAAAATTGATATCAAACCTCTTGAATTGTAAACGGCTAGTGAATTTAAATCGGCTAAGTGGAACTCTAAAAGGATAAATTTAATACAAAGTTATGTGACGAAGTACGAATTTAAAAACATTGCCACGTGTGAGACCTTAAAAGATGTGTGAAAAATCTTAGAATTGGTTTATGGAGGTACAAACACTGTCAAAAATTCTAAAATTCAGTGTCTAATTTCAAAATTTGAAACAATTAGAATAAAAGATAGTGAAACCATCACAAAGTTCCATATTAGGCTTAAAGATTGTAACTAGCATTTGCTGTTGCAAAATAAACCAATTTAAAAATTGGATAACATGCTCGATAAGGCATGAGTTCTAGTGTCATAAGTGTTTCTTCGTAGGAACGTCCACCAATTTCATCAATTATTCTTCACGCTTTGTGAGCAGACATAGCTATATGTTGACCTAAAGCATATACATCTATTTGTTTCTTCTAGAACATAAAGTTTGCCTCCTACTAATGAATAATAAGCATGTAGATATATATATATATATATAATATTTTTATTAATCTAAATTTTTATTAACATTTCTTAACGATGCGATCTATTATAGCTTTTCGAGTGTCCTCAAAAATTTAAAGTAGGTGCAAACTTTCCCAATTTGTGGCTACCATACAATCTGTGATATAAATAGGCAGATGCTCCTTTCCATTATGGATAGCAATAGTATGACCGACCATTGTGGGTATAATGGTAGATGCCTGGGACCAAGTTATTATTATTTCTTTTTCTTCTTTTGTGTTAAGCTTATCCATTTGTCTTAGTAAATGATTTGCTATAAAAGGATTTTTTTTAATGAATGTGCACAACTTACTCCTATATTTTTTTCTTTTGTAAAGACAAACAAAGAAATAGAATTTTCTCTCATATTCATTACGGCGACGAAGAATCAAATTATCACTATGTTTATTCCGTTTTCGATTTCTTTTTCCAAGTGCAGGATAACACCAAGGTGTTATGGGTTTTTTTCTACCAATTGAGGCCCTCCCCTGACCACCCCTATGGGGATGGTCTACAGGGTTCATAACTACTCCCCTTACTACAGGACGCTTACCTAGCCAACGCTTAGATCCGGCTCTACCTAAACTTTTCTGGTTCACCCTAACATTCCCCACTTGTCCGACTATTGTCGAGCAGTTTTTGGATATCAAACGGACCTCCTCATAAGGTAATTTTAATGTAGCCAATTTCCCCCCTATTAAAATTAGTTTTGCTACAGCACCCGCTGCTCAAGCTAATTATCCATTGTTTCCAAGTGTCATTTATATGTTATGTATGGACGTGCCTAAGGGTATATCGGTTGAAGTAGATTCTTCAACTGATATGCATAAATACACATATTTTTATTCGTATTTACTCGACAGAATCCAATCAAACAAAAATAGGGTATAGAAACCGAGCGTCTTTTGATTATTCGGATGCACCAACTAGTTATGAAATCGCCCTAATAGTCTTTACTCGTGTCCTAGCTCGTCAGAGGGCTAGATTTGCCTCAATTGTTTGTCTTTTTCCTTCTTTTCTCAAACTAGCTTATGCTATTTCAAGAGTTTGCTGAGCTTCATGTGGATCAATGTCACTACCCTTTTCCGCATTATTTGCTAAAATAGTGATCTCATTATTACCTATTCAAACAAAACCACCCAACAGAGCCATTGTTACCCATTGGTCATTAAGGCATATTCTCAAAATACCTATATCAACAGATGTGGCAATAGGGGCGTGATTTGGTAATACGCCAATTTGGCCACTATTAATAGATAAAATGATTTCTTTCACTTCTAAATCCCACCACCCGTCATGTAATAATGAAATATTCTGCTTGAGTTAATGATAATTATCGGTATTAATATACTTAATTAGCTTGAGTTAATGAAAGGAAAAAACTCACGTTCCCATTCATGAGATGAAGTTCATTTTTTTTAAGAACCCTCGCAACATCTTATTTGACTGAATTAGAGTTTTTGCTCAACTTTTATAATTAATTTTATTTTTTATCTTATTTTTTTTTCTAACTTAAACCCAATGAAGAAATAGCAAAAACTAAACCATGTTGTTTTTCTTATCATTTTCTATGTCACTATCAAACGGAGTATAATTAGTTTAAAATGTTCCAAGAGTGAAAGTGTAAGTTAAACATCCCACCTAGAAATAATTCAAAAATACAAAACATTATCTACTTGACCGGTGGCCAATACAGAATATTGAATTTGAGGGGCTAAAATACAAGCACAAATTATTATTTTTGACATGAAAATATTTAATGTGAAAATAAACTCAAAATAAGCTAATCAAAAAGTGTGAAAACAGGATTTGGGTGGTTTCTCAATTGATGAGAATAACCACAAGGAGAAGATATATTTATAGATAGAGAGAACTATTTTACATCCCTTAACTACAGTAGAGAAAATCAAAGAGATATATACAGCTCAATATACAAAGATTTGAAATTTGAAATTTAAAATTGAAACTAATCTGGGCAGAAGTTTTACTTATCCTTATCAAAAAGGACCGGCAATTATTGCGTGTTATTTTCACCGTATTTTTATACTGATAAATTTTATTGTATTTAAAATTAGAGTTTTTATTTATAGATTTAAGTCCCAAATATTACAAATTTGCTTATAGAAAAAAAAATTTGAATGGGTCAATAAAGTGATCATGCCATGCAAATTTTGAAAAATCTCGCAGGGGGCCAGCCCCCCATCCACCACTGGACTTGATGATTAATGAGCGACCTACAGTTGACCAAAAAAAAAAGGTACGTAGGACCCCAAAACAAAACTCAATTATTTTGCTGTAGTTTCCCTTTTCAAAAGACTCACTAACTCGCTCAATTGATTACAGTTTGACATTCTTGTAAAGAATTATTAATTATGTAAAGAGGACAAGACCTTTATGCTTAAGAGGAGATTCGAACCGTTACACACGTGCAATCTATAAACATAATTCGAACAAAATAAAAAAAGTATCAATTCTTGTTGAGGGAGTAGTTATTATATATTTATAGTATTATTATGAATCCTTTGATTCCAAAAAAGAATAGTTGTAATCGTTTTATGTTTGAGTAATTGTTGAATTTTAAAATGAATTTGTTCAGGCTATAGTGCTCAAATATTGGGTATTTCTATTTACCCTCAGCTTATATTTTTTTTCTCAGATAATTATTGAAAACACTAATCTTTCGTGTACAAGTCAAGTATATATGGTAATATAATAGATCAAGAATAATTCAAGGCAATAAATTATTTTTATCGAAACAAAATCGAGTAGTCAATGAAATTTGAAAGGAATGTGAAGTGATATCAATAGCTAGACGTGAACATTAGGATCTATAATATATAAATCATAGTGAAAGGACAAGTATTAATTAGGCAAAGTCCCTCAATTCTACGTCATGTGATTCAAATTTTCCACCCATGTGTTGGACAAATTATTAATGGCAGAATTATGGTAGTGAGAATCAATGTGTTTGGCCTGCAATAACATTTTCTATGATTATAAGTAATATATATATATATATATATGGATGAGTTTTCAATGGTTATTTTCTCTTTCTACCCATCGATTGGTACTAACATTAATTAATGCACATTGGTGATGTGGCAAATCTTTTAACCTGTTATAGCAGGTTAAGGTGACATATTCTATTTTTATTTTTTTAATTAAACTTTAGGTGGTGTTTGGTTGAGATTTTAAAATCAAGTTTTTAAAATTTCTACCAAAAAGTCAACTTTACTTCACACTTCCCAAAATTCACTTCACTTTATTTTTTCTCTCATAAAATTTTTGAAAAATCGGAATTAGATAAAAAAAATCTATATATTTGAAACCTAATCATGGAGATCTATAAAATAAGATCCATTGTGACTATTTTTAAATTTTTTTTGTATTAGTTTTTTTGAATTGGTTGAAAAAAAATTCAACAAAAATTAAATTCACTTTTCAAACACATGTTTTAAAATCTCAACCAAATAAGATTCCTTAAAAATTTTATTTGCTAAATAGACTTAAGGAGAACCCAATTCCAAATTATGATAAGTGTTTATGGGTGTTTTTGTCATTTCAATTTTATAGTTAATTAATAACATAAGTTTATGAAAAAGAATATTTTCAAAATATATTTGACTTTGAATTTCCATCTCTATATAATATGTTTACAAATCACATACAACTCAACTCTTTCAATCTTTCAATTTAGTCATTTTATTATCATTTGTGACAAATCATATCACAATAAAAATCCAAAAATTAATTTGAAGCATCTCATATAGCCTGTGCTACTGGTTCTATTAGTTACTATTCAATTAAATAATAATTTAAACACAATAACATAAAATCATATTAAAAGAAATGTATTTTCTTAATTTAAGGCATTTCAAAAAAACTCAACTTTGAATAATTTGATTAGATATGGAAGTATGCGTATGACTTCCTAAATAACACTTAAAATATATCTTATGTAGTATTAAATAATTAATTATTTGGTTCAATAATCAATGTGTTGTGTTTGCCAAACAAATTTTGTACCATTTTCAAAATTGAGAAGTATATCCACCAATTAAAATTAATTTATAATTGTACTAATTTAGACTACATTTTAATTTAGATTCCTAATCGAAATCTAATTCCATTTTAATTTATTTTCTATTTTCTTTTAGGGTGCGTTTGGATTATAAAGTTGAACTTAGCTTTAAAGTTCATAAATTTAAAATTCAAAAATTACATATTTGAAATACAAGAGTTTAAAACTTTGTATTTACATAAAAAATACAAGAAAATTGATTTCTAAATCCAAATATTATTCCGCTAAAATTTATATTTAAGTGATTAGTAGGCTACTTTTATTTTGACACTGTGGTGGAAGTCGGGCTTACACAAAATTTACCCGTTTAACTCAATCCGCCCCTATTATAGTATTTTATTCTTTATAATATAGCGTAATTACTACAGAACGGGAGTAGGTTTATGAATACACTATTCGTGACGGATTTAGATTTAAAAAAAAATAAAACCTACACCGGGTTGGGATGTGTTTATAAGCGTGTTGGGTTCGGGTTTGGACAACACACGACCCTTTGCCATCCCTAGTATTATTATAATTAATATTACAAGTATAGTTATAATAATAAAAAACAATAATTTTTTTAAAAATTAATTATTATATTTTTCAAATTCGCGAGTTTGGGATTTAGAAGGAATAGCCCTATCTTTAAAATTTGAAATTTATAACTTTAAGATAAGTATCAAATCTCATTATTTTAATATATTTATAAATCTCAAATCATAATTTCACACCAAACAAAAATATTTAGATTTGAGATTTCAAATCCAAATCTCATGTTCAAATCTTCTCTCAAATCTACATTCCAAAACACACCCTTAAAGAATTTTAAAGGGTTTTATTAAAAAAATTGATGGTGTCAAAATCTAGAAGTAGATAATTAACCAATCAATAAGCGAATATCGGTGAATAAAAAATAAATGCGGCGCAATGATGAACACATGACTTTTTTTTTAAGGTAGGTTCCCCCGGTAGCGCTTATGCTATTCCAGTGGTACATCCTCCTTTCGTGTGTGCTTGCTTTGTATTTGCTCAAAGGCGATCAGTTTGGAAGATAATACAAGCTACCAACTTCTCTCTCTATAATTTCCTTAATTCTATTTATAAGTATAGAATTAGGATTACAAATATTTCAACAGAATAAATAATAGACTGTGTAAGAGAGAGTGTATAAGGGTTGTTAGTATTTTTTGGAGTATGAAAAGAGAGAGTAGATGACTCTTCTATTTTTTTGGGGTATGAAAAGAGAGAGTATAAGACCCTCCTATTTCTTCTTAAATCGGCTTGTATTTATTTTGCCAATGGCTTTTTATCTCTTGAATGAGATGGATGGATCTTAGGAGAGAAGGAAGATATATTTTTTGGTGTCTAGATTGTAGAAAGATGATTTTTTGGTGTGTCTTGAATGAATGAATGAATGAAGGGGGTATTTATAGGTAAAATCTAGAATGGTAAAAAAATAAATTTGATGAAGATGAGGGGCAAAAAGGTAATTTTACAAAGGTGAGTGGACGTAAGTGGAATTTGAGTGGAAGTTAATGGAGGTGAGTGCAATTTGAGTGGAAGTTAATGGAGATGAGTGGAATTTGAGTGGGATTTTAGTGGAGGTAAAAATGAGATTTTACCGGGGGTAAAAATGAGATTTTACCGGAGGTAAAAAATGTTGAATTACCTTTGTAGGCCAATGGTAAAATTAGTATTTAACCCCATCAAAAATATTTTTAATTAACTATGTTATCAACACTTCCACCCATTTCTTTCACCTATGCATAATAATAATAATAATAATAATAATAATAATAATAATAATAATAATAATAATAATAATAATAATAATAATAATAATAATAATAAAGATTTAAGAATCAAGTATACATATTCTTCTATGTTGACAAACACAGTAAACCTATTTCATGTTTATCAAATTTTCAATATATAGTCATATAAAGTATTTATGATTATATAATTAATTAGCTAGCATGACATTTGGTATTCTAATTTATAATACGAATAGTATTTTCTTTAATTAGAATGGTTTGTGAGAGGATAATTATGCAAACAACATATCATAAACCTATGAGATTTATTTTGAGCTTCGAAAAAAAAATATTTTTTATGAAATTATGTGAAATAAATGAGCCTAGAAACAATTCTAAAAAAATTTATCAAAATTTTAAATTTTTTTTGAAATGATCACTATTCTCAAGTATTTTTATTTTTTATTTTGTTGTACATAAGCTTTTTTTTTTCTTTTTAAAATTGTAGCATCTTATCATTTGATAATTTCTTTGAAATTTAAAGTTTTCGGAATTAATAAAACATATATATTTAGTACTTATGTTCTTGATTGACCTTTGTGATAAGATTTCAATTACATGTTCAAATTTAAAATCTTTGTTTGAGATGTTTAGTTTGAATTTGAGCTTTTGTTATTTATACATTTTTATTATTTTATTTTTTAACAGTTGTTATCTTTAATAAGGGATAGTTTTGGAAATGACTATCTTTTATTTTTAATGAATTAAAATTTATTTTGTTATCGTTTAAAAAGTTGTCCTTGAAACTAATCCTAAAAATAGAATGTCTTTTGTTAAATGTGCCTATTAATCTAATTTATTTTTTTAATATTAAATCATTAATAAAATTATATTTATAAAATTAATTCAATAATATTTTTTTGTTAGTTTATCCAAACTTATGGATTAATTTAGTAGGCAATGCTAATTAACTCAATAATGTAGATTAAATGCAAAATATCAATAGAAACAAAATTACCCATTTTATAGGGGTAAGGAATAGAGATATCCTGTATTGAAATTATAAAATCATGGAATGAATACCTAATTTATTATTGCTTAAAATTAAATAGAAAAAAATGTCATGTCACCCGGTAATAACAAGTTACTCACTTAACCTTTCATTTAATACTTTGTATTTCTCCAATGTGCATTAATTATACTAGCCAACTACACATTTGATCTCAACCATCGATTTTTCATCCAATGGTTAATATTACAATAACCATCCATGAGTAAAAAGAGAAGTAACTATTGAAACCATACCCATATGGATATATCCATTATCTTTTTCAAAGTTTAATCGTTAAAATTAGGGACAATTAGGATTATTCCCCTATAATTTAACATTCTTGGTTTTAAATCAACCATCAGACTGAAAGTAGTTCTTAGTCCCTTTTACCATATTTAAATGACAACTGATATTCATTAAAATAATGTTCTAACTAAAATACCCATAATCAATCAGAGTAAACATTAATGGGAAATTTCATTGACATAATTTCCTTAAACAAATTCTAAATTTCAGGCGTCAAATTTATTGAAAGTCTATTCAATAATCATAATAACGGTAATATTCGTAATATATTATCTTAAAATACACCTGTTATATTTACATTTCTTACTTATAAATATTTTTTGAAATAATAATAAAATTGATTTGTTCAATCAGTTAATTTAATAGTATAAGTTTATAAAATTTTATTTTTTGATAAAAAGGTACATCACGGAAACAGCAAAATTAGTATTTTTGGATTATATACATAAAATTGTGTGGAATATCAATTGAATATGATGCATAGATAAAACATATATTGTAAGTTATTTGGAAAATGTATAGGAGTATATTTAATATAATAATAAAAATTGAATAATTGTTGAAGTTAACAAGGTAGTGCTCTCCAATGGTTATATTTTCTCAATAATTAAATTTGTGGGATCCATTACTTTGCTTGATTACAAATTTATCAGTGTTTTGTCTCCTCCCCAAGATAGCATCGCCGAGCATTTATGATTTTTTTTTTTTAAATAAATGTTAAAAATTATCTAAAATCTGAAAACATTCTCTTATATTTGTTTTAGCCTGTATTAGAATTATTTGCTTCAGCATGCACAAAAATGAATCGTATTGTCAATTTATGTAAAAACTACTAACTCTGTTTCAAATAAAGAGCGACACTTTTATTTTACATGAAGATTCAAATTAAGAGAGTATCAATTTCTTTTTTGCACATATATATGTTCACATATGTGAATGATTTATTTCATATTATTACACAAAAAGCATTTCTTACGATTTTACGAAAAGGGGTTTCTACGAATATACTTTTTTTACAATAAACTTAATATACAATTCCCACTGAGTCTTTTGACTCACGCCACCTCTTTCCAAATAGTTCTTTCTGTAGGTTCGTCTAGGCAAAGGGGAAAAGGGAGGACGTAGCTTCGTAGAATGCCTCTATACCATACCGAGTCAAGGGTCCTTCACGAGAGAAGGACCAATGTTTGTTATATTGTCGTGGCACATGTACTAAACTTTTACTAATACACATTATATACGTTGTGGAGACTTTATATATACTGTATTTTGGACCTCGTTAGAGGCTAGCAGTTGAATTGTATCATTTCTCATTTATTGTGGAAAGATTTTGTGAAATGAAAGGTATTCTTATTGTTCGGATTATGGATTTCTAAGTTTATTACAGGGATTGTATTTACTTAATCCGCCGTCAGCGTACGATACCCATGACGAACCGAGTATCTGAGGAGAAATCCTCTTAATAGGATTCGGGGCGTCACAACGACACTACAAGGTAGTGTTATGTGGACAGTTGCCTCAGGCAACTGTCTGGACGATATTACTAGTCACCCCCCGATGATTTTTGTTGTTTCGGCCAAACCGAGTATCGGATTGATCTTATTTTTTTAGTACATTGTTTCCCATGATAAAACACACCTACAGACCAAATTTAGCTCATTTGGACTTCGGGAAGGCTTCCGTTAAATTAACCAAAATGAACTCCTAATTTTTTGAATTCCAGGAGATCCGGGTGCCGGATTGAATTTATTTTTGAATATGTTACTTCTTGTGGCAATACCTAACAACTTCGAAAGTTTGAGGATGATCAGAAATTAGGAACTCTCATTGACAAGTTTTTACTAGATTGACGGGTTTCGATTCCGACAGTTTTAGATAATTCTCGTATCTTCTTGTTCGGGTGTCCTTTTTGCTTCGTTCTTTGACCTGAATCACATGTACATAGTATGTATGCATTTATGTATCTTAATTTTTCTAGAGATCGGGATTTTTGCGATGGTCGCAAAATGAGGTGTTCACATGCCCTCTCGACTTAGGTTCTTTGTGAAGCAAATAAACTAGGTCGATAACGAGAACGCATCATTTTATGGCACTCGCATGAATCCTATGTGATATTTTAAAAATGTTGTCATGCAAATGATGCCGTGCTGTGCTATTTATCTCTACTGTGGATGGACGGGTGATTTTAGGATTGATCGGGGCATGTTCTGTACTTTGCTGTGATGTGCTAAACTGTTGTACTCCTTTTGACGAGGATAGTTCTGCTAGCAATTATGATATTTTTTGTTGAACCAGTGTACTCCCATTGTCAGGGACGATTTTGTTAACAATTTTTTATTGTTAAGTTGATGTATTACCACAGCCAGAGACGGTTTTGTAAACAATGTATGATTTAATGTTAAGTTGATGTACTCCCACTAGGAGGGATGAGTATGTCAACGATTTGTTATTTGTTAAGCTAATGCACTCCCACAGGCAGGGACGATTCTGTTAACAATTCTGATTTAGTGTTGAGCTGATGTACTTCCATTGGCAGGGATGGTTTTGTCAATGATTTTTTATTGTTAAACTGATGTACTCCCACAGGCAGGGATGATTTCATTAACAATCCTAATTTGGTGTTAAGCTGATGTACTCCCACAAGCAGGGACTGTTCTGTCAACGATTCTCATTTTGGATGGCTTTTTTTTTCCTTGAGAAATAATCAAGTTACGTTCTTTTAATTCTCGAACCTCGTGCATGAATTTTGGACTTTGCCTCTTGCTTTGTTTCCTTGGCATTTTTTCTCATGTCAGAAGGGTGCGATTCTGCTTATTATTTTTTGACCCCGTGAGAGGAGAATTCTTTATGCCTGCATCATTTTCTGTTTTTCGATGCCTTCTTTCCTCCTTGATTGTTTGAAGCTTGTTGATGTAGCTTACTTATTCTCTTTTGCATGGTCAACAGCCTTCGTCACCCAGGACGTAACCCCTGGCCTTTTAGCCTAGTTATCACTCTTGGTGTGTCTCTCGCAGCCATCTTTTTTTCTTTTCTATTTTTTCAATATTCTTTTATTTTGTCACTGTGAGATTTATCATCTTTTCTACTTTTCTCTTGTACCCACTTTATTCATTCTCATTTTGTCAGTTTTTTTGAGTATCATCATCCTTATGATTTCTAGTTCGAGAACCTTTGGGAGCGTATTTTGAAGACTTCTTAGAAGAGAAGAAGTTAGGCCAAGAAGCCCTTTTGCGGGGCTTGTTCTTTGCATATCAGTTGTAACATTTTCTCATTTTAATTTTTCACTCTCTAACTTTCTCTTATATCTCTTCAGCAGGGGCTTTGTTGGTTGTGGAGAGGGTATAAGATTTGCCTGTAGAAAGGGTTTTGGTATGTGCTAGTGGAAAGGGCTTGGAATTTTCCTGTGAAAAGTGCTTGAGATTTTCCTGTGAAAATGGCTTGAATTCGTGCCTATAAAAAAGGCTTGGGAAGTGATTCAACTCTCGGGGAGGATTTGTGATGTGATTTGCCTCTCTATGAGGGCTTATGCTCTTATTGTGATGATCGGGAGTGTGTTGATTAGCGTTTTGCATGTGGTGTGACTAATAATTGAGGTATACACCGGGATGCGGTGGTGAAGCCTTTCTGGTAAGTCATGGAGCGTAGTGCTTATGTGTATGCATTATGTAAATGCTCATGTCCTGCTTAGCTAAATTTCCAGCGTTCATATACTTCTTAAATCATTGCACCTTCATTTTTGAAAACTTGGTTTTAACAAGGTCGTGAATCTTGAGTTGCCTAATTTATGAAGTATGTTACGCTACTTGAAATTATCTAAGTGCAGATGTATGCATGCAAGACTGACCATTTTTTAAGAACATAACAACACTAAAAAGGCAAATATTGATTTCTGGTCAGTTAGTCAATGAGTACGAGATGACATCGGTAACAGGAGAAATGGCGTGCTTCCAACTTGAAATTCTGTTGATCCTGCGTTATGCTTCTATTTTGACAAGTTGCTCTCCGCTTCTTAATTCTTAGGCTTATTAGATTTTGTGTGCGTTACTGCTTTTGCTCATACCCTCAGCCTCAGAAAGATTATTGGTGTTTTACTTTTTCATGAGTGGGTGTGGATTATCCGGGATCCTTTAGTTGATAACCAATTGATTTTGTTGATTTGATTCTACCTTCAGAGGTAGAGTTTTTAGTTCTGCTGATAGGACAACCATATGGTAGTGGTGGTGTGGGTAAAGC
Source organism: Lonicera japonica (assembly GCA_021464415.1). Taxonomy (NCBI): domain Eukaryota; kingdom Viridiplantae; phylum Streptophyta; class Magnoliopsida; order Dipsacales; family Caprifoliaceae; genus Lonicera; species Lonicera japonica. The sequence continues at coordinate 68,266,714 of CM038464.1, forward strand.
ACCCTCAGTCCAAATGATGAATGAAGATGATAGTCTTTGGAGAGCTGTTCGGGTCTTCTTGTCGATACTTTTAGTACATATACCCTCGGCACCCTCAATGTGTGCAAACGATGGTGTTGAGGCTAGTTAATGGAGAGCAGTTTTGGTTTTCTTTTTTAAACCCACAGTGCATATACCCTCGATATTGTCAATGTATGTCATTTGTACCTCTAGAGTATTTATGGTAGCTTCACGCTCTTCGATTTAGACTCGTTGCTCGTGCCCTTTCATGAATCTTGTTTATGGATTTGGTTTAAGCAGAGGCTATCATGAACTAGGATACTCAAAATGATTCGATTTTATTAATGAAATGAATGAATACATTGATAAGAAATTCTTCATTCTACCCGTAACCCTTACAATTTTGCCCCATTTCCCTCTCAATTCCCCCTATCTCTAGGATGGTTCAGGTAAATTAGATCAATGATGTTTACTTCTACTTAGGGCATCTCTCATCTAATATTTGGTGCATTAGCGGGGTGTAATCTTCCCAGAATTAATGAATTCTAGGATATAATGCTTCAAGGCAGAGCAATTATCAGTGTTATGTCCAAATTCTTGGTGGTAAGTGCAGTGGTCATTGGCATTCCAGCCAAGGGAGCTGGGTTGGGGGATGCACGAGAAGCTAGCGACTATAGAATACCCTAAGCTTGTAGTGTGGCTAAGGTCTGACTCAGTGAAGTCGATAGGCATGAAAAAGGACGGTCCTTCTTTTTACTATTGTGCTTTTTTGGCCTTTGTTTTTGTGGATAATGGAAGCTCGTTTGTTGATGAGGACTCGAGCTTTGGTAAGACCAGACTCGATTGATGGCTGGGGTGATCTTCTCGTATTGAGAAAAGGCTTTCTCATCCTCGGCAGCTTGGGAAAGTTCTTCTTAGTCTCATTAGCTACATGCATCAAGGCCTTGTATTGGTCGAATTATTGGTGACCCATACGGCTTTGGATCTCAGGCTTGAAATTCTTGACAATTATCCCTAACTGTTTTTCCTTGGGAATTATGTAGACCAGTTGAGATGCTAACTCCCTTCAGCGAGTGATGAAATCACTGACATTCTCATATTTTCTCTATTTCGTCATCTCGAGATTCTTACGGGTAACTTTGAGCTCCTCATTGGACTTATAATGCTCCAGAAACTCCTCCACTATACTTTTCCAGTCGGCTACCCAGTGCTTTTCTAAACTTAAAAACCAAATGTAGGCTGGTCCGATGAGAGTTTAGTAAAAACCTCTTAGGACAAGTAATCTTCTTTCAATTCATACAATTGTATGGTTCGGATATAAGCTTTGAGGTGTAAGTGAGGTGGAGTCCTCCCAAAGAACTTTTCGATGTGAGGGAGTTTGAAATCAATTGGCAAACAAACATCTAGGTATAAAGCCAGTTTTTGGAGATCAGCGATGTCATCAGCCTTTTTGGTCACCCTTTATTTTAGGGCTTTCATCTGATCTTTAAGCGTTGTAATGGTCTCATTCTCTTTATCCTGATTGATTACGGTTTCAGAGTATTGGCCCTGGTTTGGATCTCAATCGGGGATGGCTTGGTGATTATGGTTTTGAAGGGTTAATTATGTTCAGGGTTCAGCCAGGTGGCTTCAGGATCTTGTACCGGTGGTACATTAATGTTGGCAAGGGCCACATGAGGTAGGGGGTTGATGTTGGCATGAGCTAGGAGAATGTGTTGGAGGATATTAGGTTAAACTATTAGGCCTCGAGCTTGGTGGTCTTCGACTGGGTTTGGATTTGGATTTGGATTTGGTTGGTTTGGTTCAACAGATGTTCTAGCACTAATCAGAGCATCAAAATGTGCTTGGGTGGTTGCTTGGTGATTCTTCATGATAGCTCCAGATTGGGGTAGGTCCTGAATTAAAAGGTAAAGATGTTCAAGGGTTAAGGTACCACCCTCAGTTTGTATAGACGAAGTTGGACAGCCACCGGCCGCACTTGCTAAACTAATAGTTGGTATGCATGACAAGGAATTTTGTTCACCAATCTCATGACTGACGGTTAGAAATACATGCAAAAATTTATATGTACTAGACTGACGCATCCTATATGCGAGCGTGGTTCAAGGGGTAAAGTTTGGGCTCCCTTCTATTTTGCTTGGTCTTGTTATATACCCCAAGGGCGAGTACATGCAAAGACATTTTGATATACATCTTAGGTACATGAGTGTTCTCGTCACTTAATATACATCAGTTGGTACTTGGTTAAGGAGAGTGGAAATAAAAGCTTTCGGTTTATGTAGACCCAGACGAGCCAACTCCCTACTCACACTCACTATAATACATGATAATAGTGCGTGCGTGCAAAATAACGATTATGGAGTACATTATTATAAGCACTTTAGGGTTTTTTTGAGTACTTTCAAATTTTATTTATGAAAAGATTTTTCTCAAACAATTATTACAAACAAAAGGGGAATCAAGGTATCCACTTAGGTCGCATCTATGTTATCCTAATACTAAGATCGAATAAGAAAGCATGCAAAGATAATTCAATTATCCACGCATATTCTACTCATGTTTAGAGTATAATCATTTTCAAAAACAAAAAGTCCCTAGCAGAGTCACAACTGTGAGAACCCACGCTTTCGACCTAGCCCCTTTGAAGGTGATTCCTCCGGTTTCTCGGTTCGTTTGAAAAATGGTTCGTTTTATTATAAAGAAAAGGTGATGGTTTGTAAAGGAAATCAGAGTCACCAGTTTGTTTTACTAAACAAACAAAAGTCTGTGTAAAAGAAGAACATTTATGGATTAAACAACCTTTTAAACACAATTAATGCGAAACCAATTGATACGAAGGTTCAGGGATTAAGTTACGAATCGAGAAGGTGTTAGGCACCAAATTCGCCCTTTCGGTATATAAGTATGACATGCATGTAATTATAATCGAATATTCGCATGTTTATTGATGTTATTGCGTATCAACCTATCATTTTATGAAAAATGGGATTTGAGGTGGGGACGGAAAGCATGTGCTTCGTAATTCGCTCTTTGATTTTTAAAAATCAGTGTGTGTGATTTGAAAAATAATTTTAATAATAATACATAGCAAAACAGGTATTTTGTGGTAAAATTAAGACTTTTTGGAAGCTAATTCGATTTGGAATCGGATATCCGATAATCCTCGAGATTTTTTTCGTCAGTATGGAATCGGATATCCGATAATACAGTACTCTCATATTGGATATTTAGGTAAGCAAGGCAATTTATAGATTAAACCGGGTACAAACGCTTATCGATTCCTTCGTGAACCGAGATTGATAAAATTGAGATTTTATGAAATTGACTGATAAAAATATGTTTAAAAATGGTTTCAGCTCGATCCCCGCATTTGGTTATGAAAACAGGGTTTAAATATGAAATCTGGGTTGATTTTGAGATAAACAGCAATTTTTACATATGATTGATCAATTATAACTGATAAAATAAATACATATAAAAAATTAAAACCGGACTAAGATAAAAAAATACCTGAAAACCTTGAAAATAGTGTAATACTATTTTAAAAAGCTGTTCTTGAAGTCCCAGAACTGTCTGATGCTTTAAAAGGGGTTTGTGCAGGTGTATTTATATCTGTAGAGCGAAATGGGCTGGGCTAAGGTGGTATTATTGTGTGGACAGTTCCCCTAGGGAACTATCTGGACGACACTACAAGGTAGTTTCGTGTGGACAGTTTTCCCAGGCAACTCTCTGGACGACATTACTATTCATCCCCCGACTATTTTTGTTGTTTCAGCCAAACCGAGTATCAGATTAATCTAATTTTTTTTATGTTGTTCCGCATGATAAAACACACATAAGGATCAAAGATTAGCTCATTTGGAGTTTGGTAAGGCCTCTGTTTAATTACCAGAAGTGAGCTCTCAATTTTCTGAATTCTCGGAGATCCGGCCGTCGAATTGAGCTGATTTTTGAATATGTTACTCCTTATGACAATACCTAACAACCCCCAAAGTTTGAGGATGATCATAAATTAGGAACTCTCACTGTACAAGCTTTCACCAGATTGACGGCTTTCGATTATGACAGTTTCTAGTAATTCTCGTATTTTCTTATCCGGATGTCCTTTTTGCTTCCTTCTTTGACCTATATCACATGTACATAGTATGTATGCATGTATGTGTGTTCATTTTTCTAGATATTGGGATTCTTGCGAGTATTGCAAAATAAGGTGTTCACAGGGGGGTTGAACAAAGTTTTTTAAACTTAATCCGATAATAAGTAGTTTCAAAAAAAGTTTAAGTCTATATTAAGAAACTAGCAAATCAAATAAGCAATCCCAAGAATAAGAAATAATATAGCAAGAAAATAAAGAGCTAAAGTTAAAAGGATTAAATCCAATGAGCCAATGACGTTTTGTTCTCACGGTTCGGTTGTTTAGACCATACATTCGTGCCCGATTAGTTCCCCCAAGAAGTTCCACTAAACGATTTTCTTATGAGTGAAAATCAAACATTTTTTACAAATGTATTTATCTAACTACACTCACACAAGAATCATTATTGCTAAACTATGAGAAAACCTCTCATAAAATGATGAATAAATTTGATTTGGTGATGAACACCAAGATACAATAACTCTCAAGTGTATTTGATCAAGCTCACACAAGAGTTATCATGTTTGATCAAGATTTATAGCTCAATGAAGAAGGATTGATCAAAACAACTTACTTGAATATTTGAATATTGAAGATTGATGAAGAATAGATGCAAATAGTGATTCAAGATATTTCAAATGTGTCTTAGAAGTCATATATATTCTCCCAAAGAAGATATGGCCATTTTAGAGGGTTGGTAAAGGTTTGGTACCAAAAATGGTAAAAAGTTAGAAATCCAATGGCTATATTTTGAAACTTCAGTCAACTGAGCAAAGTCCATCAGTCGATTGATGGCCCTTGCTCGACTGAGCCAAGGCTCATCAGTAGACTGAGCAACATTGTCCATCAGGCCCAAAATCCAATTTTTGGACTTTCACAATTTTGCTCCAAAATAAATTTAATGCTTGGAATATGTTAAAAACATGTTTCTAAGATACTTATTTTCATGAGAGCTCAAAATATGCTAGTTTGAATTTAATATAAATTTATTTTGAAAACCGGTTTGTAAAGAGTTGTGTTTTCAAAACAATTCAATTGCTAGCTTATTTGAATCAATCTTTAAATGGGATATGATTAACTTCAAGCTATAAAAATCATCAACCAAGAATCATTACAATAAACTTTAGCACTCACTTAATTTTTAATTTAACGAGTCTATGAATGCCTCATTTGTTTTTTCGGTTCTTCACTTGTTCTTAAACTTGAATCTTCAATGATTTGTATGTCAATGGTTACTTTAATCAAATATGTTGAGAGAGAGGCACGCCAATGTGATACTAATACTTGTAGAGGAGTGATCTCATCCACTTATGATAATAATTGAGATGTGGCTATAATAACTTCAATACACATGTTAATTACACAAGATTAATATACTGTTATTATTAAAACAAGATTAATGTCTTTTTAGGTAAAAAATATCCCCCTTTTTGATGATGACAATAAGTTAATGCGTGTTTTCTATTAAAAGCATAATATAGAATGAAATTAGGGATGCTCCCCCTTAAACTATGCATATGATAAATAATAATAATAGCAATAAGATAAGATATTAATTCAAGGCATTGCATAATATAATTAAACTTAAGTTCAAAACATAAAGCATACTACATAGATATAGTTTTAAACCAAATCAAGCAAAGTACTTAAAATTTTTTAAACCAAACATGTAACTCAAAAGAGTATGTATTAATCACTCATAAACACACACACACATACACATACTTATCCCCATTTGTTGACAACAAAAAGAAAAGTTTTATTCTTCTGGAGGATTTCTTGGCCAAAGTTTCCAATCGGGATTACCTTGCCAAGGTGTCCACGCTAAAAGCACGTACTCCGGATAATAGTAAAAGGAGACCGCCTCGTGAGCCCTTTGGCAATTCTCAATTCGGTCAAATCGAACATTCATGTTGAGCGAGAGATTTTGGATGGCTTGGAGTATAACTTCATTAGGAGTGGCATCAAGAGTGGTACCGCTAACTCTTTGAGAGAAAGGGACTTGAGAGGATCATTTGATATCCATTTTCTCCAACCAACTTGTATTTCATTAAACAAATGGTTTTGGTAGTATAAAGATCATTTTCGGTGCATACTACAACTTTTGTTTCATCATCAATTAGTATATCATAAAACTTGAAAAAAATGGGTCAAAGCCTTACCATAAACAAGCCTTGTTTTTTAAGAGTGATGATTTCATATAGATGGGTAAACATAAGGCTAGCATAGTCCAATTTATATCCCATAATGATGGCCCAAACCAAAAATATATATAATTGATTTACTGAGGCATGGCTACCATGGCAAAGGACATTACAATAACCAATGATCGAGTGTATGAGACGGCTTTAGAGTTTAAGCATAGAGGCTGTTATTTCATCGCCTATATGACGATATCGCCTTTTGAGAATAAGGCCCAAAGCCCCGGATTTCTTAGATCCGAGTAGGTTTCCAAAGTTAGACGAGACGTCTGTCACATTGTTAGTCCAAAAGTCAAAGATACCAACCAAGTCGGCTTTTGTGAAGCTAATAGTATGACCATTGAATATAGGGACAAGTCTGGACTTGTCCAAATGACCATGTTCATTAAGGGGATGATGTAAATTGGCATAAAACAATCAAACCAATATTGGGTAAACATTGTTCATTGATACGAAGGAAGTTGACAATGCATTGCTTACGAAAAAGGGCATAAATTTTCAACTCATTCGAGGAAAAAAACTCAATATCAAATTGTTTACATTCAACGATAGTTCATGTAGCGTTGTCCGAATTGAATTTTGCCTCTATCTCTTTCGAGAAGAACAATGGTGGTAGAGGTGCACGGGGTGGTACCTCCTCTGGTGTTGCCTCTCAAATTACAATCCTTAGTTGTCTTCTTGAGCTTGAAGCCATTGAAGTTGTAATTTTTGAAAAACTGAGGTTTACAGATGAGAAATTCAAATTCGATAAGTAATGGGTGATTTTGAGAATGAAAAAGGTTGGAAGTGTGTTTGTTTAAGTGTTTATAGAGATATATGAAGGAAATTCTGTGAAATTTGAAGGTTTTGGGAAGAAATTTAAATATGGGGTTAGGATTGGGGTTAGAGAGAGAGAATGATGGGTTTGTTGATTTTGGATGTAAATGAGGGGATTTTTGTGTGAATAAGGATTCAAACGGAAGATTTTGTGGATAAAAAGAGATTTTAGGAAGAAATTTGATGATTTGTGAGGTTTGCAAAGAGTTTTAAGAGAGAAGTGTCCACAATGGGAGATAATGGAGAATTTTGAAAATAGAGAAAATAAGGGCTAGTCCTACAGGAGTCATCAGTGGACTAATGCTTGGTCCTTTAGTCCACTGAAGGCATCAGTCGACTAATGACTTCCCTTAGTCGACTGATGAGTGAATTTTCTATAGAATTATGATAGCTTTGGTTTCTTTTGCATAAGAGGCTGGAATTTGCAATTATGGCCATTCTTAAGCTACAAAAAGATTATTAGTCCCCACAATAACAATAAAAGCATATAAACTCAATTTATGCACAAGATTTTATTCAAGAAAAGTATATAAAGATTGTATGCTCATAAGTCATAAGGAATCATTAATTGTTCAATGTATATGAACATTTTAGACAACTAGATATCACATGCTCTAATCACACCAAGTTTATCCCGAATAATACAAAAACAATCATTGGGTAGTGATTTTGTGAAAATATCCGCAAATTATGATTTGGTACTAACAAATTTAATATCAACATCACCTTTTGCACATGATCACGAATAAAATAATGTCTTATTTCAATGTGCTTAATACATGAATGTTCTATGAGGTTCTTGGTCAAGCTAACAGCACTTGTGTTATCACACCTAATGGGAATGTGGCTAAGACTAATTCCAAAGTTTTATAGTTATTGTTTAATATATAAAGTTTGTGTACAACAACTTCCGGCCGCCACATATTCGATTTCGGCCATAGATAAAGTTACCGAGTTTTGTTTCTTGCTTGACCAAGATATTAGTGCGTGTCCTAGAAAATGATAAGTGCCACTATTGTTTTTCTTATCAATTTCACGACCGGCAAAGTCAGCGTCCGAATAACTAATCAAGTCAAAAGTCGACTCCCTTGGATACCACAATCCCAAAGAACTAGTGCTAGCTAGATAACGAAAAATCCATTTAACGATAAGTAAATGTGATTTCTTAGGATTAGTTTGGAATCGTGTACAAAGATAAACATTAAACATAATGTCCGGCCTACTAGCCAATAAGTAAAGTAAGCTACCGATCATACCTCAATATTTCTTTATATCAACACTCTTACCACTTTCACTTTCTCAATCTTGAAAGTCAACCTTATAGGTGTGCTTATTGATTTGACACCTTCCAAATTGAACTTCTTCAAAAGTTCTTTCACATACTTCTCTTAATTGACAAAGATCTCGTCTTTGCGTTGCTTGACTTACAATCCGAGAAAGTAGTTCTTTCACCAAGCATGCTCATTTCGAACTCCTTTTGCATATAATTTGAAAATTCCTTACATAGATTTTCATTAGTAGAACGGAATATAATATTGTTAACATAAATTTGAACAAGTAACATTTCACTATCATGGTTCTTCATAAACAACGTAATGTCAACTTTTCCTCTAACAAAACCATTATGAGTAAAAATGAACTTAATATATCATACCATGCTCTAAGTGCTTGTTTTAAACGATAAAATACTATCGATAATTTAAACACATAATTCAGATGAGCATGATTTTCAAAATCGGGAGGTTGTTTCACATAAACTTCATCTTCAATAAATCCATTCAAGAGAGCAATTTTAACATCCATTTGATACTACTTAAATTTTTTAAAACAGTAACAAGTAAATAGCATATGGATTGCTTCTAGACATGAAACAGGTGCATATATTTTCTCATAATCAATGCCATCATCTTGATTGTATCCGTGGGCAATATGTCTAACCTTGTTTCTAACACTCACACAATTTTTATCCTTTTTATTATGAAACACCCATTTAGTGCTTATAATTGTATGGTCATTCGGTTTGAAAATAAGTGTCCACACTTTGTTTCTCTCAAATTGATTGAGTTCTTCTTGCATAGCCGTCATCCAAAATTCATCTTGTTTGGCTTCAATTATATTTTTAAGCTCATATTAAAAAACGAAAGCCACATTATTGCATGCATTTCTTAAGGAGGATCTAGTCATAACTTTACTAGATGGTTCTCCAAGAATTTGATCAATAAGGTGGTTGTACACAAATTTTCAACACTTAGACAAATCATTAGAAATTTGCTTGGTTTTATTTTCTAACTCCTTATAGGGAGCATGAGCACTTGATGGTCCCTCCTTAGATATATCATTAATTTGATTTGTCAAATCTTTTGGGACAATCTCAACATCTTCATCGAAGTGCATTATAGGGTGAAAGGATTAGATTCATCAAATACAACATGCACAGATTCTTAAACAACTAAACTTTTATTATTATCAACTCAATAAACTTTACTATTAGTGGCATGCCAAAGAAAAATTATTTCATCGAATTTAGTATCAAAGTTTTCTAAATGATTACGATCATTCAAAATAAAACATTTGCAACCAAAAACTCTAAAATATGCAATATTCGGTTTCTTGTCATTCAACAATTCGTAAGGCGTCTTATATACCTTTTTAATAATAATAACTTGATTAATCACATAGCATGAAGTATTAACAGCTTCCACCCAAAAATATTCTAACAAAGAATGTTCATTTAACATGGTTCTAAACATCTCTTGAAGAGATCTATTTTTTCTTTCGACAACACCATTTTGTTGAGGAGTTTTAGGTGCCGAAAAGTTTTGATCAATACAATGCTCATCACAAAAATTCTCAATATCAACATTATTAAATTCTCCACCTCTATCACTTTTAACATGGATAATATAAACACCTTTTTAATTTTGAATTTTTATACAAAACTTGGCAAACACGTGGAGTTTTACTTTTGTAAGTGAGAAAGAACACTCAAGTAATTCTAGAGTATTCATTAATAATAACAAAATCATATAATTTACCATCCAAACTAACAACTGAATTAGGTCAGTTGAGGAACTATACCTTGAGATTTAAGAAAATTAAGAAATGAGGTAGACAAATATTCACCACCTGAGTCCGATCGAAAAACTTTAGTGGTTTTAGAAATTGAGTTTCAGTCATTGTGGCAAATTCAATGTAAACTTTCAAAAAATTCGAGAGGGAACGAAGTAAATAAGTCCAGGTGTAACGAAAATAATTATCAATGAATACAACATAATATAAGGCCCCACCCATAGAGGTAACAGAGATATCAAAATGTACAAGATCAAATGGAGAGATTGAAATAGTAGTGCTATTATTGAAAGGGAGTGCTAGTTGTTAAGCCAGCTTACAAGCGACACAAGAAGGATCTTTGTCCAATGTGGCTGGTCTTAACAACCTTTTATTTACCATAAATTGAAGACTAAAAAAAGAAACATGGCCTAATCTAGAATGCCATGAAATAAAGGGGGAGGGATTGGTGGTAAGTGCTGCAAAGGATGAACTAGGGGGAGAAGAGATTTGTAATCTGTCTGTCACATAGAGACGTCAAACTCTATGGCCTGTCCCAACTGATGTCCCCGTCGAACAGTCCTGCACAACAAAGACAAATGAATCAAATCAAATGATTAGCCTAAGATCACATAATTGTCCAATAGATAAAAGTTGCATAGACAGTTGTGGGACTAAAAGAACATCAGAAACAGACAAATCATTGTTGGTGTTGATAGAGCCAATATGACTAGTAGAGATGGTAGACCCATTAGATGTATGAATCTGAGTAGATGAGCGAATCGGACTTGAGGGTGAAAGTTGGTAGGATCAAATGTCATGTGATTCGATGATCCAGAATCAAGGAACCATGGCGAAGTGGAGGGACTAGGAGGAGCAGATAAGGCATATGAGATAGTATGATTGTCTTAGGGAGGATTAGTAGGTAGCTCAGTAGTGGTGGTTGAGAAAAATGTAGATGGAGGCGGATAACCAATACTTGGTGGAATACCTGATGTAAAGGCAGCGACGGAGTGTGAGGATTTTGTAGACCTCTCATGTAACGAAAAGTGGGAGAGGGGCAGTACTTAACTGTGTGACCATATTCCTTACAGTAGTTACATTAAACCTGTGATAAACCTCTGGGTGGCCGAATGGAAGTGAGTTGGTGATGTGTGGAGGTATGGGGAGGACATGGTGAGGGGTGATTGGTTGATGGTTTGTAGGATTGTTGTTGTGGGCGAGAAGTGGCAATGAATACTGAAGACATAGTATGATTGGTTGATGGTTTGTAGGATTGCCCTGCCTGTTGCTGTAGAGCCTGTATATCTTGTTCAAGCTTGTACTTTTTAGCAAAATTAGTGTGAATATAACAATTGGTCAAAAAGTCCTAAGCTTTCTTTGCTATGTCACATTTTCCAAGCTGTATGCTGACAAATGGTATGACAGTATTGGCTATCCAAGTCAAGATTTTGTTATTATTGATATCTCATTCCGCAAACTTGGGATCAGTCTCAGCAGGACAATTTTCTTTGACTGTTACATAGTTCCAAAGACCTTTTCTTTTCAAAAAATTACGGAATAACATAGACCAATGACTATAGTTATTTCCATCAAGTTTAATGGTAATGAGAATTTCAGAGTTGGAAGACATGGTGAAAATTGGAGAGTAACAGAAAAGAAAGGACAAAAAAAAGGTAAGGTGTGGAACCTGATCCCGAAACTTAGAGATTGAATTGGCAAAAATGGAGGCCGCAGTTGAGTCTGGGATGTTGACAAACCTTGGGAACAAGTGTATTATTATTATTTTTTTAAAATACCGTTTAAAATATTCCGTCAAACCAAACGGAGTGAGATAATGGCAGTTAACATGTCAACAGTCAATGGTCAACGCTGACGTGGCACCGAGGTGGTAGCTGATGTGGAGGCTTACGTGGCACTAGGGCTTACGTGGCGTACCACGTGTGAGCACTGATTTTGTCACGGTTCTGAACGATGACACAGGATGTTTGTCACTGCTATTTTTGTCACAGATATTAACCGTGACAAGGTCGTTTTCTCACGGTTTAAAACTGTGACAATTTCGCGTATTTTGGTGCAGTGGCTGCAAGTGGCACGTGAACATTGCGTTGCAGATGCGTGCTTCTTTAGTTGGCGTGTGAGAGGTCCAAATCGGATGAATAGAACGGCGTTTGGATCGTCTCCTCGAGAGGATTAGTTTGATGTATGGCCTGTGTGGTAGATTAAGGTGTTGGTACGGGATGAACGAAGGTTTAGACTTTCTGTCTGCAAAAAGATTTTTTTTTTTTGGGAGATTATGTGTTTAGGAGAATAATGTTGGGTAGTGTTTGTGGCTAGGATGTAATCTCTGATACCATATTAAACTTAGAGAGATAAAAGAGATAGAATTGGATGAAATATGTATGTATTTCTTGTGCATTTGTTGTGTATTACAAATGAACCAAATGACCCCTTTATATAGGGTTTACAAGAGAGTTATATCTATAACAAGTCAATAGTCAAATCTCCATAATCAAGGAGAAAATCAAGGAATCAATTAACACATTCAACAAGTCAATAAAGACAAGTTAGATGAGGATTTATAGGGATTTGTAGGAATACTTATAGGAAGATTTGCAGGAAGACTTGTAGGAAGCTAACAGTAATCACATAATTGGTTTAGCACCCTTTTACACTCAATGACTCGACCAAGCTTCTAATCACCGCCAAAAAGAGAAGGCAAAAACGATTTGATAAAAAAATGCTCGGGGCCTCCCTTTACCGATCCAAGTCCAAGCGGGCCAGGGCCAAGAGCCTTATTTTGCACTAAATTAAACACATCATCATTTTCTACGAAGGCTAGGCATAAAAAGTAATTCAGAAATAGAACACATGTCAACAACAAAAAGACATCAAGCAAAATCATCTTAAGCAATGTGAAGTTATTATAACATACTGAGATATTAATTTACCTGTTTTTCGCACTTTCTTCCAGTTCTCCCGGCACTTTCAACACCAGTTGAAAGGTTGCACTAGGCTTTCCAAACAAACACGTGAATCAAAATGCTTTGGCATGCCACTAATCTCAATGTCGACAATTCGTTTTGTTGTAAAGTCATACGAAATAAACCTTTCAAAGTCTTGTAACAAAAGCACTTGCTCGCGGCTCTTCGAATATGCAATAGGCAATTATAGAACATAAAACAAATGCCCTATAACACTGGGTAAAGGATGAAGGACAAATACCCATAAAAATGATCATGAAAGGGATAGTATCTTATCACATGCATTAACTTATTTTATAATTTCTCACACAAATCAAGTATTTTTCATTTTATTTTTCATGTTATTATCAAATGAAGCCTAAATTAAATAATTAATATTAGTTCATTAAATATTATTTAATGTGAATGCTTTTATCTCTTAGAGGTTAAAAATGTTAATAATATAAAAACAGGCTGAATGTAGGGTCAGAAAAATATTATTTAAAGTGACTTTTCTATTTTTAGGGGGTTAAAATGTTAATAATATAAAGATATGATGAAAGTTGGTGATTGCAAAACTTGAAAGCTTATCCGGTCAAAGTATTTAACCAAATATGTGGCCATAATTTATATGTAAATTTTCAATAAAACTTAGAAACTTTTAAAAAAGCATTTTCCTTTTCATATTGGCTTTCAGACTTTTAGATCAGATTTATCTCGGATAGCATATGTGTTTTAGGAAAATAACAAATACCACAACATTAAATTCATAAATTGTAACCTAATAAATTTTATATATTTGAAATCAACTTAACGAAATTTACAAAATAAGATAAATTGTGATTATAACATAAAATGAATGTTTTTTAAAAAAAAAATTGCCATATAATATTAATTCCTTTAAAAAATTTTAACACAATAGTCTGTAAAAAATATTTAATTTTGGTAGAGATCAGGTTTTTTAACTTTAAATTGAATTCTATAAAAAAATTATTACTTTTAAATCCAACAACATGTTCGCAAATCCATATTATAAAACGCCATTTTATTTTCTAAAAATTGTAAATCAATGAAAATTTTATATTAGGTCGAACCAGAGTAGTTGCCCCAACACAACCTAGTAATATCTCATAATTTAGAACCTTTAAATTTTGGATTAAGTTTTATCAAAGCTAAGTTATAAGTGAAACTATGGGGGCAAAGTGGAAATTTTGAAAATTCAAGGAACCTAGATCGATCAACGAATTAAATATTTCTGGAACCGTGGTTGTTGTGTTTTTTGCTTGGTTCCAAACCCAAGAAAAATATGAGTTTTGTTGAAAATAGGATTGTTCGCTTGAATAGTGCAAAAGAGGATTTGCGGTTCTGGAAAGCTGCAAAAGCACTTTTGCAGTTATGCGAAAAAAGTGCAAAAGTCGTTTTGCAGCAGGGCGATAAATATGTTTCCTTATCAAACTTGGTTTCCTTGTTTATTTTGGTCTCTATTACCTTGTTAATAGTTTCTATATTTATGTAGGATTGTTATTACATTATTCTAGATTGGATGGACTCTATTATATTGTTATATATAGATAGAATTATTCAAGAGATTAAGGTATAAGAAAGCTATTCTTCTTTCTGTGAGAATTATTGGGAGAGTTCATCTTATTATGAGAGAGAGGTTAAAGGGCTGTTGATTTTCTTCTTCTGTGAGAGTTTTGAGTGCAATAATTCTTGTGATAGATTTTGTAATCGTTTTCAAAGAATTAGTGAAATCTTTGTTTGTCGAATATTGTGTGTTCCATTATATATTTTCTTGCTTTTTTCTCATCCATATTATCTCTAATTATTAATATCCACTATTTGAATTACAATCCATGGCATGATTTATTGTTAATAATCACAACAAGTGGTATCAAAGGGTGGTATTCAAGGAGGTGTGTATTATAATGGAGAAATCTTATAGGATGAAGAAGTTCGATGGAATCATGAATTTCAGCCTATGGCAGATAAGTATGACAGACTATCTCGTAGTGCTGGACTTGGATGATGCCCTAGAAGGTCCACCAACGGTGGAACAAAAGAAGAAGGATTAGGATGATATGGAATTGATTGAGGTTATTGATGATAAGTGAAAAAATATGGATAAGAAGTGCTTGTTAGAGATTCGTCTCCATCTTACAACAAAGGTCCAAGGTCATGCTTCAATCAAGGAGGCTACATCAGCAAAACAGCTATGGGAGTCTCTTCAAGATTTGTTCATGGCTAAGACGATGACGAATAAGATCTATATCAAAGGTCTTATACACGACATGAGGATGGAAAAGAATACTCCGGTTATGGATCATATTTTCACTTTTGATTCATTATGCTCAAGACTCGAAGATGTAGGTGAAGAATTAAAAGATCAAGATAAAGCCTTACAACTAATTTAGACCTTGCCAGATTCGTACAAGACGCTAATTCAAAACTTTATGAGTAGATCATCTTTCACCACCTCGGAGGTGTGTCAAGCTCTGTTTGCGGAAGAGATGATGAGAAAGAGAGATCGAATTAATACCGTTTAAGAATGCACGTTTGTAGCGAATGGAAATAAAGGTTCTAGCAAATGACGAAATACTATCTTTAAAGGAGATTGCTTTAAATGTGGTCAACCTAGCCATTGTGCTAGGGACTACCCAAGGAAGAAGGATGACATCAGGGAAAAACCGGCTACTAACCCTAATGGAGCCGTAACCGTTGCGATGACTTCTTATGACAAAGAAGCCGATCTTATAGATGTCCTATTGATGCCTACAAGCCTTACTAGTCAGAGAGGATGGTTCTTGGATTGCGGTGCCGCTGTGCATGTTTGCAACAATCGTTCATTGTATAGCACATATGAAGATTGTAGCGGGTTTGTCTACATGGGGGATGGCTCCAGATTGCTAGTTCGTGGAGTTGGTGAAGTCCGCCTGGAATTATTTGATGGCTCAGTTCAAACAATCATAAATGTCAGACATGTACCAGAGATAAAGTGGAATCTAATTAGTCTCTCTAGATTAGAATCACTTGGGATGTGGTACTCTACTCGAGGTGGAGTAATGAGCGTGTATTATAGCGACGATGTAGTCATGAAAGCTAGTCATTGTAGGGGCTTACATAGATTACATGAGAGAGTTGTACATAATGGTGCTAGGGAACCAAGAAGCATATGTTCCGGTGGTGCAAACACATCAAGGATGAGTTATGGCTTAGGTGGTGATTCTAAACTGTTGACGACTCAAAGTTACGTGCCAGTGATGATGTCCAGTACGGACATGGTCTGATTATCGACATAGATAATCGGATGTGGCTCGATCATTGAGATAAATAATTGAGTGGCCCTTATAAAGGGTGAGACAAAAGAAGATTTCATGTGTCATCAAGGAGAAGAAGAAGAAGAAGATAGCTGTTGGTTTTGTTACCTTCACAAAAGGTGGTGATTGTTGTGTTTTTTGCTCGGTTCCAAACCCAAGAAAAAGATGAGTTTTGTTGAAAATCGGATTGTTCGCTTGAATGGTGCAAAAGAGGATTTGCGGTTTGGAAAGGTGTAAAAGCACTTTTGTAGTTACGCAAAAAAAGTTCAAAAGTCATTTTGCAGCAAGGCGAGAAATATGTTTCCTTATCAAACTTGGTTTCCTTGTTTATTTTGGTCTCTATTACCTTGTTAATAGTTTTCATATTTATGTAGGATTGTTATTACCTTATTCTAGATTGGATGGACTCTATTATATTGTTATATATAGATAGAATCATTCAAGAGATTAAAGTATAAGAAAAATATTATTCTTTCTATGGGAATTATTGGGAGAGTTCATCTTGTTGTAAGAGAGGTTAAAGGGCTGTTGATTTTCTTCTTCTGTGAGAACTTTGAGTGCAATAATTCTTGTAATAGATTTTGTAATCGTTTTCAAAGAATTAGTGAAATCTTCATTTGTCGAATATTCTGTGTTCCATTATATATCTTCTTGCTTTTTTCTCATCCATATTATCTCTAGTTATTAATATCCACTATTTGAATTACGATCCGTGGCATGATTTATTATTAATAATCACAACAGTGGCCAGTTTGACCTTAAGGCTTGATCAATCATGAGCTTGAAATAAAAAAGGGTTTGACCAAAAATTTAAGGGTTGGTTGGAAGGTCATATCTCTCTTATTCAATTGCCACACACACAAGCCTAAAGCCTTATTAGAGAATTCTAGAGAAAGTGAAGGGAAAAATGAGTTAGAAAAATCTTGGTGGGAAATTACCAAAACTTGGCTAGGAATGCTAGAGATCATTGTCATCACCTTGAATTTTGCTTGGAATTGGTGGATTGGTAAATGAAAATCAAGATCACTTAGTTTGTAGCTATCTCCTTCAATCTTTACTTGTAACACTTAGGGTGCGATTAATAGCAATATAGAAAAGGAAAATAAAAATAGTTGATTTTTGTGAGAAGTTAGAAAATAAGTTGAGACATGTGGAGAGATTTCTTCTTACTTTGCTACTTTTTTCATGGAGAAATTTTCTTTGGTAGTTGAGGAAAAAAAAAATTCACAAAAAATTATAAAGAATGTAAGACATTTACTCATAAAATAAGTATGAGATGGACGTTTACTCATGACATGACTCAACTTATTTTCCATCTTCTTACCCAAATCAAATGTTTTTTTTTTCCATATTGTCATCAAACAGAGCCTTACATTTCATTTGGACCGTAGTAATTAAACTTCGGAATGGCTATATGATTCCTAGTAATGAGACTCCCTTATTCTGTATTAGTATGTAATCTGAATATTGTTGTTTGATTAGTGTCACTAATCCAGTTAAAGAAAAAGAATGCATTCCCATTAATTTGTTTGGATCAAATACAATATTACTTAGGAGTAATAATTAAAACACATACATTGGACAATAATGCCCTTCTTACTTTTATTGTATTTAGATAATTAACAATTACTATATGACAAGTATATTATTTTCAAATAAAGTCAAATCGTCGAATCCAAAGTCAATAATATCGAACTGAAATTTAATAAAACGCAAATCATTGTCCTAACGCAAAATCTCTTATTTTTTTTTCTCTCCTAATTCAAAATCAATTCTAAGTAATTACTGAATCGTATCTAAACCCCTAATGAGCAATTACTTTACTTGATTTTTGTAAATTTCATAATTCAATATGTTACATGATTAGGACGAGGGACTTATAGATCTCCGATTACTTTAATTTTTTGCACGCATTGTCAAGATATTATAAATAACTAATTCAACGGTTACATTGATGAATCATGAAACTTAGAGAAACTTATTGACGAGTTTGATTTCTTTTTTGTTTTACACCAGGAGTAACTTAATTAAACACTCCCCATATATATATATATATAGATATAATTATATATGTTTGTATGCATGTTCCTTGTTAATCACTGTGGTGATGCTGAAAATACTGTACAAGTTTGTTTTGTTAGTTAACCCTGTAAGAGGAAATTAGGGAGTAGGTAAAAAGAAAAGGGGATTTTAGTATAATGTCCCCGTAATTTGATTTCTTTAAGATTTAGTCTATTATGACATTAATTTTAGGGATTCATCCCTCTTGCCTTAATGAAATGACAAGTAACATTATGTTAAATCTGTTTTGGACCAAATTACCCCTAATCAATTAGAACTGTGATTACAACGATTTTGTGTTTTGTATTATGGTAATTTTTGACTTTACTTTCCAAATTTAATAGTAACGTAAATTTATTGATATTAATAATTTTATTTTCTTTTTTAAACATTTGAAATTTAGATTTCGAACATCTAATATATGTGTATATATATATTCCTGTTAAATGTTCAGGTCGATTTCAATCAGATATTCCAAGTGTTTGATCAATAAACTTTTATAGAGTTAATAAATTAAAAAATTTCATATAAAATTATATTTCTTTGTAAAATCTGTTTTATTTGAGTACATTTTATTCGTAATTGTATATGTCTAACACAATTTCCAGTGTCTCTGTATATTTATATCTGTAATATAAACTTATGTGTATATTTAATTATTTAATTGCTTAAATCTTAAAGTTTTGTATGGTATTCAGATAGTGGTGCATATTCTTTTAATGTAATTTTTAAAAGCTTAAACAGTTATTTATTTGCAATCAATGAAACAATTTTATACTGAACTTAAAAACTCCCAAACGATACTTTTATATAAAAATTATCTAAAATAAAAGACTTAAGGTTGTGTTCGTTTCGTTAAAAACTTTCTTCATGAAATGTAAATACAATATATATATTGTGATTGTGTGCTTGCAATGGTGGTAGATTGAAAATCGTTTGTACTGTAATTTAGCATGCATTAAATTTGAAATAAAAATATAAGTTTTAAACTAAACAGTATATAAAACCCGACTTGCTCATTTACCACATCATTCAAATCCCGGAATTTCAATACTAGTAATTCTAAAAGGTACATATATATTTCAATTAAGACCTATGTAGTGTAGTGGCCTATTAGTATTGTTTAGAATGTGAGTTCACATCAAATCCATCTTTATCGAAATCTATACTAACTAATGAATAATTGTCAAGCTTATATATCACTATTTTGTATCAGATTAGGGTAGAAAGACTCATTTCACTATTTTGTGTCTTTTGTTCCATATAGTAGATGATTTGGTGTGTAGTGTTTAGCCTACACATAGTGGTTCTTATCATCGGTTCTTGTGAAATATAAGTTTAGTGGTTCACAGTTTTAGACAGAATTGTACACCCATCGGTATGATTATAGTATAAGTTTTAGTAATTTATCTTAACTACAAGAAACGATATACTTTTAACTCATTGTGTTAGTACACTTTGTATGTATTAAACAGGACTAGTTTGGGTTAATTATTTTTATACTGACTATATAAAATAATTTAAAATCTCATAGTTATTATGATTGATTATATTCTTAATCTTGAAATAACTAATATATATATATATATATATATAGTATTTGTTGTTTTGACTCATTAAGAGTGAGATTCATTTATGGATCAATAAGTTTCGTGAATTGGATAATGACATTATATATATGATAACCCCTTAAGAAACTTATAACTTTTGATCATGTCAAATTCTGTAGGCGGATTATATTAATCTAACATATCAAATAACTTAAGTGGTAGGCTCAAGTAAAGAAATCATTTAAATATAATTGTCATTAATTTAAATGTAGGTTATCTGTAATCTTAACATATAGAGAATAATAAGCATTTAATAATAAGGAGTTCGAAATATAATTTTCAAATAAGAACGGGAGTGAAATTATAATTCTTTAGTGGTTTGAATTATAATTTATAGAAGGAATTAACTCATAATGAAATTAGGATTCCAACTTTTCATAGGAAGCCCAAATATTTTTTTTCCCTTAGGCTCACTATCGAAGCCTTATATATACACCTGCCTTGGCTCTTCTCATGGTGACAAGAATTTTCACAATCTAGGATTTGTTTTTCTAAGAGAGGAGAAAATCTTGGTGATACTGTAACCCACGCTCGGTACAAGATTTTGATGGTGGATGAAATACGATAAAAGGTCTTTAAGTTTTTGGTAATTCAGTCGTAAATTAATCATCGCATGAAAAATCAAGATGACCAGAAGTCGTTTTGGTAGAAAAAATGATATATTTTTGCAGCCTAGCGGGATTTGAAAAAATCTGATTAAATCGCAGTTTGGTGCTGTGAGAATCCGCAAATGCGACCCCCGGGTCTCGTCCCCGTTTTGGTTGGGCGTCTGAGACGTCGGAAACGGGTTTCGTCGTCCCATTTGCTAAGAGTTGTTTTCTTTGTTGATTCATATCAAGTGTCCCTATGTTTCTATTTCTAGATACAGGAGGGTTCGTTTAGAGTCGCCAGTACGTTTTACGAGAAAACGGACAAAAAAGAGTTGTGTAAGAGGAAAGGCTATAGACAAGCCTTTCTTTACACGTTTGTCTGCGAAACCGGGATTCTATAGGATTCAAAAACTATATTACGGTTTAGGAAGGTGTTGTAACGCCCCGAATCCCACACCCCGGGGTAGCGGGGACGCTACGGTATCCACCTATATGGCGGATATAAATTTGGATATGGACGCACATAAGAACAACTAAAATTTCTTAAATATAAATCTGAAAATTATAATGCACTTATACGATACAAACTGTAGACCAAATCATAAACCATTATCAAACTCATTAAATATAAATAAAAGTCATATATACATAAAACCATAAGTTCTCCACAAAATATTCTTCACTAATATTACATAACCACAACATATTATTAATAAAACTCAAAAGAAACAAACCAAAGTGTTATACATGAAGACTACACAAGGTCTAGTTGGTATCAAGAATCTACTCTATCGCATGGAATCTCATCTTTTCCCCCTTTCCCTTGTCATCTACTACACGATCAGATTTTGTACCTGTGGAGGAAAACGTGAGCTAAAAAGCCCAATGGAAACAAGAGTGCAAAATGAAACTAATAATTGAACTATTAAAATTGTAAACAAGCCTAATAAATGAGGCTCCAAAGTATAATGGAATTTAACAAAGAAAATAATCACACCTCATTAAACTCATATAAGAATCATAAACAATGTTGGCACTTTGATAAGGAATACATAAATCATAAAGTTGACACATTTAATTTTTGTTGTGTTGAGGATAAGTAACCGAATATAAATTTCGGATAAACTAGTAACACATACATAATGAATGGTTACTCCGTAAATGCTAATGTGGTGGTCCCCATTCCGGGGGCTCCTCACCCCGTGGCGGTGGCACCTCTTCTTTGCTTCCGTGCACGGTTTCCGGTCTTTTCATCCGAGGGGCTCTCCGTCCCAACTTACAAACCAACCACAAATACAAGCACAAGTACAATATCCATACAATACACAATTTACATTAAATGTGTCTTTAAACCAAGTTTAAGTACCAACACTAAAGGAAATTCCATAAATAATTTTTAAAGTAAACTTATTCAATTATACCAATAATTTATGGGTAAGGTGTACTATGACGAATTCACTGTTCATTATCAAAACTTGGCTTTAAAACCCATATAACAATCAAACTTGCACATTCATATATCAAATACCATCATCACAACTTCATAGTTCAATTAATAGCAATTTAGAAAATCATCTCTTCTCTAAAATAGCAAATCTAAGATTCATATGGATGGAACTCAAAATTAACAATCTGGAGTATAAAACATGTAAATTAGAGTAGAGAAGAGAAGTTTACTCATGTTCCCACCTCAAATAAAGGATTGATGAAGAGTTGAAGTAGTTGAGTATGAAGAACTTGAAGGATCCTTGGAGGAATTGAATAATTCAAAGGAGGAGGATGATAAAATCTTGTTGATGATGTTGCTAGCTTGTGATTTCTAGTAGTAGAATGGATTTAGTGGCTTAATTTGTGATAAATCAAGGTTTTAGGATGAGGAAAATAGAGAGAAGTGCTCTGTTTTTCGTGGGTTTGGTGAAGGGAAAATGAGAAGTGTGTAGAAGAGAAGAGTATAAATGGAATAAAAAGAAAATCACTAAAATGCCCCTGTTTTTGCGTCACTGTGCGTGACCAGTAGCTTCGGAGCTAATTTTAGGCTCGTAAATGTCCGAACTGGAAAATTTTCAGTAGGAAGAAGTTTTAGCTCTTCGAGTCTTCTTTCTAACGATATAAAGAACGCCAAAATCGGAGTTCTGAGCGAAAAGATATGATCGAAATGGTAACACTGCACAATTGTCTAAAATATTTTTATTTCTCCATAATTTGTAGGCTAAACATGTAGGTATCTAGAATAGGTTAAATGTATCTGAACAAGGACTAAGATGAATAAAATAAAGTGAATTACAACAAAGAGTGTAAAAAGTGGGGACACGGTAATCAAACCTGAACATAATTATCAATAAATATAATCTCAAATCATACCCAACTAATGAAATTTGTATGACAAATATCAAAATAAAATAAAATAAAAATTAAACTCATATAAAGGTATAAAACAAGAATGCTTATGCTCAAATGCAAATGCAAATACCACGGGTATTACAGGTGTTAAGCACCCATTCCGCCCTTTCGGTCTCTAGTGGTCTTTTATATGTTTATTCTATGTTGAAAAACTTAGATGCTTTTACCGATATTCTACTACTTTCCAAAATAAAAACCCTAAATTGGGAAAACAGGAAAAGGGGTATAAACCTTTGTGTTTCGAGATCCGATGTTTTTATACTTGAAAGAGGTAAAGGACAAATGACAAAAAAAACCTTTTATTTTGAAAGAGTATTCCGTATTATTTCCTCAGATAATGACGGTTTTCTCGAGTTCTGATTATTTTGGGAAAGTTCGGATCTTTATGTCGGGACTAATTCAATATGGAATTTGAACTCTTTGAGGAGAGTTTTTATCAGACACGTCGCAGTCTATGAAAAAGACAGGATATGTTGATTTTAATTCCTAGATAAGTCTTATCGGTCCGGGGTTTGAAAACAGAATTTATTCGGATGATAATGTACTTACTCTTCTGGTTTTAAAAATGGTTTTATCAGGGTCTTTTGTTTTGAAAACGGTAGACTATTTGTAACTTGACAATAAGTTTATTCAAATAAAACGTGGACAGAACAACAGAAGTAAAATAAGTACACAGATATCTAATTTTAAATACTAGAAGGGACTTTCTTTACCTTCCCGACGAGAATAATAATAAGAAAGAAAATATAATACGGCAGAGAGATCTCCGGCGATAATAATCTTCTCTTTCTTCAGATATTTCCGAGAAATCGATTCCAGAGACGGGACACGTCGAGTGTCGAGAATAGATTCGATAATTCTTCAGAAATAAGACGATAGTAGAAAAATGCTTGATAATAAAATCAGATATAAAGCTCAGAATTCCCAGATCCAAACTGCTGTCTAGAGCCCTTGGGGGTGTTGGCCTATTTATAGTGCTCGGGAGAGATTGTCGCGCGACATTCCCCAAAAAAAGGGAAGTGTCGCACGACAAACCTGTTCACTGTACCTGTTTGTCGCGTGACATATCCCTTTGTCGCGCGACAAACGGCTGAAGTGATGTGTTCTGACACTGTGATGTGTCAGAAAGTGGTTGGTCGGATGCAGAGGGGTTTGTCGCGCGACATAGCAAGGATTGTCGAGCGACATATCAGGGATTGTCGCGCGACAATGTGATATGTCGTGCAACAATCTCTCTAAAAAACATGTTTGTTGGCCACAAACCCTCCTAGGGTAGTTTCGGGTGCTCGGGTGGGTCCCGGAGCCAAAAACAGTAGTTCTTGAAGGTTGTTAGGGTTCTTGCGGGGGTCACGGATCGGGGTGTCTACAGGTGCTATAAAACCCTAGTATCCTCGTATAGACCCTCTACATGATTCACAAAGTATTTTGTTCGACCCATACGCAATATCAAACGACCCATACACGGATTGAACTAATTACGTTGTTCTGTAAAATCGATTCATGCATGTTGATGTTGGATAGAACGTTAAAACTTGCAAACCCTTATTTTGCATTATTCTTATCCAGCTATTATGGTCACATAATTATGTTTGATTTTATTGGATCCCACGTTTTTATTCATAGTTAATTTTAATGTACATGATGATTTGAGTTTTATTCGTGTTTGTATGTAAATTAAATTTAGATCGGATTTGTAAACTCATTAAAAGGAGGTTTATGATCTATGTAATTTTATTTATAGTTTAGATATAATAGTTTATGTGTGAACTTCTTAAATGAAAGCATAGGATCTTTATATCTAAGATTGTTGTTTATTTAACAAAAAATGTTGAAGAAGATGTTTTTACCACGGTCGATCCCCATCATAGTCAGTGAAGTGGCGACATTGGTCGTGATAGAGTTTTAACATATTAGGGATGTTGAAACTTATACTATAATAGCAAGGATTTAATTATTCTTATTATTAAATGCTTTGATGTTGTGTATGATTGTGTGTTTGGTCATATAAATTATTAGATTCCCTTATAATCTTGGATAATATGGATACATGATCACACTTAAATCATATTTTGTTTAGTACATGTCAAATAAATAATGGGTATATAAAATAAGTATAGTGCAATTGAAAATATATTTTTTAATAGAAAGTAGTAAAATAATTTTATTGTACATAGGTCTTATATTTCATACCCTTGTATTTTAATTGACTAGAATTGAATATAATTTTTTTCTCATAATCCTCAGAAAATAATGTTTTAAATGCTAAGTAGCTGAGGGATTTTTTCACATAAAAATCTCATGGTTTCCATCATTAACTTGTAGATGATATAGTTTATTCTTCGTGTAAGTTATAGTGCTCAACCTTTATATCGAAAATAATAGATTGAGGAATCATTGTACAAATTTTTTTGAGAGATAATTTTAAATGATATGATTTTTTTGTAGGTTTTAGTGGTCACCTCTATATCAAAAAGAATAAATTGTATAATCATTGTATTAAATTGTCAAATAAATAATGGGTATATAAAATAAGTATAGTGCAATTGAAAATATATTTTTTAATAGAAAGTAGTAAAATAATTTTATTGTACATAGGTCTTATATTTCATACCCTTGTATTTTAATTGACTAGAATTGAATATAATTTTTTTCTTATAATCCTCAGAAAATAATGTTTTAAATGCTAAGTAGGTGAGATATTTTTTCACATAAAAATCTCATGGTTTCCATCATTAAGTTGTAGATGATATAGTTTATTCTTCGTGTAAGTTATAGTGCTCAACCTCTATATCGAAAACAATAGATTGAGGAATCGTTGTACAAATTTTTTTGAGAGATAATTTTAAATGATATGATTTTTTTTGTAGGTTTTAGTGCTCACCTCTATATCAAAAAGAATAAATTGTATAATCATTGTATTAAATTAATTGATGGTGTACACTTAGATATAAATAATAGTATGCTCTCTAATTGAGTCTCTACTATTCTTTGTAAGACCAAAGGAAGTCAGTTATTTAAATTTTCTTGGCAATAAAGGATTATCTAGATAACATGTATTGCTTGACAATAAAAGATTGTCTAGATGGTAAAATTTAATAGACTTAGGCCTGTCTAAGAAATAATGAATAATAGATGAATTCACTAACGAGCCATATTGTTCAAAGTCTTAGGTTGTCGGTAACGCTTTTTGAAATGGTAGAGTGTACTATATTTAAAATATGGAGTAAATACTATAAATGGCCAATGAACTATTAGCATATTATACCAGTGGTCGGTATATTTCACTTTATTACAATCGGACCATTAAACTTTCAAAACATACTACCAGTGGCCACACCGTCAAATCCCACCATTAGTAGGCGACATGGTAAGTTCATACAATTTACCAATATTGCTGCTGATTTCATCTGGTAGTATTTATCTATTTGTGTATTGAAATTTCTTAGCGTATAAGAAAAGAAAGACAAATTTGTGTTGATGTTGTACGAGTTTGTTTTGTTAGTTACCCCTGTAAGAAAAAGCTAGAGAGGTAGTTTAAACGAAACGGGCCCTTCTTTGTATTGGATTTGGCCATAATTGTTGGTTTAAGTGTTCGTTACATTTAACTATAACTATAGATTATGTATTGTAGTCATAAGATTAAGTTATCAGAGCTGATACTCGAGGAAGTAATGTTTGCGCATATGAAAATAACATTTTAACTCTAATCCTACTGTAAACTTTTCTTTCACAGTGAGTAACTCTTGACAAATTTTTAAGTATCTAATAAATGTGAAAGAATCTTGATTTCGTGCTGGGTTAATTGGGTAATTTTCACATAAAGTGCAAAGTTTCATGTGTTCCATGAATATTTAGTGCACTATGAGAAAAGTGCGTTTTTATGTCATTTATTTAGCTGCACTATTAATAAATGCCAAGAGAAAAAATCGGCACTTTTTAATAAAATACAGAGAATTTATGGCATTTTGTGCAAAATACATAAAATTTATGGTATTTCATAACAAATGCCGTAAATTTGTAGCACTCTCCAATAAGTGCCGACAATATTAATATTTTTTAGACATTTTGTACAAAATTCCGAGAATTTATGGTTTTTCAACTACAACAAGTGCGAACAATATTAATATTTTGGTCCGCACTTTGAACAAAAAAATTTGGAGTTTATACCATTCTATACAAGATATAGTAAATTCTCAACATTTTTTGACAAATATTAGCAATGTTAATTTTTTATTTTTTTTTAAACATTTTGTATCAAATGCAAAAAAAATCGGTTTATTATACCAAATGCTAGAAATTCATGATACTTTCAAACAAGTGCTGAAAAGTTATTGCAAAATTTTAAGTTATGAATTTTTTTTATTTGATAATACTAACCAAAATAATACAAGAGATTTATTACAATGTAATATTTTTTACATAGTGTTTTTTTTATTAAAATATTAATGTAATTATGTGATACCATTGTAATTAAATTTATTTGATCAATTTTAATTCTTTTAGCATGAACAAAATAAAATTTTATTATATGTGTGTATCTTTGCACACCTTGTGCATTAGTTGTGTCAAAACAAGAATAGTTCAACATATTAATAATCTTGTTTATTTAAATAAATTTTTTAGTTATATGTATTTGAATTAAATTGAAGTATAAATAATACACATAAATAAATAAAACCCGTCATCAATTGAAATAATTGAAAAATCTAAAAATTTAATCAACAAAGAACTTTATGTAAATTCCAGTATCTCTTTTTATGTAATGGTACCAATGGTTCATATTTTTATATAGATGTATATTGTATGTATATATAGAAATAAGTTATTACAAGAAAAATTTATAATTTAATAACAATTACGGGCACAACGGTTAATTAGTAAGGGATAAAGGGAGCATATGGCAAAACTTGGTGTAGGTAGTGGGTTCGGCATTTATATAAATGTAGCAAAAGAGGTTGGCATTTTACACAAGTTTTGATATAAATGCCGCTAATGTTCCCGGTATTTGAAAAAATGTTGAAAATCTTTTATGACATTGGCTTTTAAAGTACTTTAACAAATGTCGAGAAAAATGCCGTAAAAAATTTTAACGGCATTTATATTACTTATAACGGCATTATGGTAATGTTAAAAAAAGCCAATTGTTTTGTAGTGGTGGTATTTTGATTGCATGATTTCCCATGTAATCAATTTCCTTGGATAGCTAGCTCTTGGTTTAGCTAAAATTTCTATTTTTTTGTACTTTGATTTATAGTTATTCTCACTATATACACATATAAACTTTACTAGGAGTCTAAATTTGTCACCGTGACTCTTGGTATCTGCTGAAGCCTTCACTCACGTTAGGAGAATACCGAGTAATATCTAGTGTTTTCTCGTAAAACTAGACTTATGCTTTCGACAAAAATAGTCTCTTGTTGTTTTGTCGTTTTAGTAAAAATAAAAATCATGTTTTGGTTTTCACATACCATTGTGGTCATTTAAAAATTTTAAGAAATTGGAAGATTAGGAAATTTCAGAATTTGGAATTTTTTTAAGGTTCCCAAATTTTGGAAACATTTCAAAATTAGTATATGTCAATTCGTTCCATCTAATGAATACCCTTAGGTTGTGCTTGATGTGTAAGATAAGAAGATATGATATCATAACTTAATTTATTCTATCCCATAATGGTGTTAGATAGGATTGAATATTGGAAAGGATTGTCTATCCTATAAAGATCTCTTATGCCACTAGAAAAGGGATTAATTAACCCCACATAAGAGGTAGAATTATTTTATTTGGTCCAAATGGGATTAAATAATCCATACAGACATTCTCATCTGATGCATCCAACGCACCATAAATCCTTCGCCTTTAGTGCTCTTTTGGTTCGTTTCTGGAATTCTAAATTGGTAAATTTTTACACCAAGAGTTTCTTATATATAGTTCATATCAAGACATTAAATCATAAGTTAATAAGGCTCAAACTTTCGATTTTGGATTCCAAAAATGCAAAAATATTCAAACCAAATGAATAATAAGATTAATATTTATTATTTTTAATGGGACGTTTCAATTAATGAATCTGACTTTAAAATTAATGCATCAAATTTTAAGATGAGTCGATAAATTAATTGCGAGGCAACATTTATTTTGGTAAAAAAAATATTAACTCTTACATTTATAATATAACTCAAATATTTATGATATCTCAAAGAGTTGTGCTCTCATTGGAGTTTATAATTTTAGGAACGTACACAAAATATTAGATAGTGAAGTAATCTTGTTTTCGTGTCATAAATGTATTGATTGGTTTTAATTCGCTTCGATATTAGCACACCGCAAACTCAAACCAGACCTATTTAATTTTAGTTTAATTTGTACAATTCATTTTTTAAAGATCTATCGTTCGATTTTTTAATTTGCTGCAGCACCCCTATTTAAAGGTATTAGTTTGGGCTTTCCAAAAAAATGGCTTGTTGCCAAACAATGAAAACAACTCAGTAAAGGGCCAAATGTTTTTTTGTCAATAGTTTATAGGTCAAACAAGTAATTTACCTTTTATGATCCTTGAGATTATTTTTCTTCCCTTTGTCTGAATACCTTGGTTATATAGACATAGATGTCGGCCCCTAAATAGAGATAAAATGAAATTTAGGTTGTTTAATAGCCGATATGCAATTTGTCTAGAAAAAAAGAAAATAATTTTACACAATTGAATTAACTAAAATTAAATTTTATGCAAAATATCATGTTGACTGTTGAGGTATTTGATGTGGCATCACTTAAATAAATTGTTAAAGTAACATATTTAATATGTTATTTGCATTTCTTTTTATTTGATTGGACAACTCTTGTAAAAATATTTAGTTAGTTTAGCACTAACTTTTTGGCCATCCTCCATCCCTTCCTTCCCCTAGAGTTTATAAAAGGAATTATTAAGACTATATCTGTTTTGTATTATTATAAAGGCATTTATATAATTCTTGTTTTACTTTGCAAATATTTTTTCTTAAAAAATTTGTTAATACCAAGAATTGAACCATTAACCGTTCACAAGCGAACTTCTTTTTCACATTACTAAACCTTCTTTATCTGTTGTTAAATATTTCTCTTTAAATGCAAATAGCACGCGTACCACGTGTGCACATGGTTTAATTATTATATAAATAAAAGATATGTTGCACCAGTAAGGTGAAGTTGTATCAAACTTTGTTTGACTTGCCTATTTTACCTTAATAATCTTATTTTGAAAAAAAATATTTACTTGCAACAAAGTTCAAACCTTGTGTTGACCTTGAAGGTCTTAATCTTATTTTGATAATAACAATAAATCAATCATGTGTAATTTAATATGTTCTTGATATAAGATTATAGATTTCTTATTTGGAAAATCAAGAATAGCATGATTGCTCAAAGGAAGTTTGACAAGGATCATTTAATCAATATCTGATCAAGTCAATGAAGCATTGGACTAAAACCGATCTATCCGAATCAAGATCATTCTTCTACAAGCGTTGGACAAAACAAGAAAATCAATCTCATCACTCACAAGCTAGCAATGCATTTCATGAAGCATAAAAGATCAAGGATCATATGCAAAAGCTTCAAGGAAAAAGCTTCAAGTGAAGAATTAATTTGAAGAAACAAATCGAAGCATTCGAAGACTCACTTATTCGGTAATTGAGTGTTTGCTTAGGATTAATGTAAAGTTTCTTAATTGATTGATTATATAGCTCATACATGTTGAAATATCATTATTAGATTGATCAAAATCAGTTTGAATCGAAAATCATTTCAAAACATCATTTTAGCAAATACCGGATTTGAAATATATTCATATTAAATTCAAATGATCATATTTTGAGTTTTCCCAAAAATAGGTGTCTTAGGAACTTATTTTTGAAGTCCCCAAAGCATTAGAATTGATTTTGGAGCTTAAATGCAAAAGTGCAAAAATTGGGATTTTTGGCCTTTTGGCCTGTTGGGCAGACTGGTCCATCAGTCGACTGATGGTTTTGCTCAGTCGACTAATGGTCCATCAGTCGACTGATGGTTTTGCTTAGTCGACTGATGCTCCAGAATATAGCCGTTGGATTTCTGATTTTTTACTATTTTTGGTACCAAACTTCTACCAAACCTCTAGAACGGCTATATCACTTTTGGGACTATATATATGACATCTAAGACTCATTTTAAATAACTTGAATCACTCTCATACTATATACTTCATCTATCTTCATTCTCTAAAGATTCAAGAAATTGTTTTTGATCAATCATTCCTATTGAACTATAAATCTTGATCAATCAAGTAACTCTAGTGTGAGCTTAAATTGTATTCTACAAACACTTGAGAGTTATTGTAAATTGGTGTAAATCACCAAACTTTTAGTATTCAATTGTGAGAGGTCAATCTCATAGGAAAACAAGAAGGTTAATTCTTGTTTAGAAATTGTGAGAGGTAAATCTCACAAGGTTAGCAAGAGAGAGAATCATGTGTGAATATTGTGGTCAAGCAATATTTGTAAAGAGTGTAGTGAGACAACAACACTTGTAGTGGTTTGATCTTCACCCGGAAGGAGATTGGAATTAGTGGAAATTCTCGGGGAACTAACCGAGCGCGGATTATGGTTTGGTAAACCAAAACCGTGTGGACAAAACGTCTTGGACTTCAAATCGGTTCAATCTTTCTAACTCAATCTCATTATTTACTCTCTACATTATTGTTTGCTTGAGATTGTTTATTTGCTTGTTTGCTTATTTGATTGCATTCCTTGATAATTTATTTAGCAAATTTGTTTTACTTAAACTATTTTAGAAAAGTTTTTAAATTTCGCATTAAGTTTCAAAAACCCTATTCACCCCCCCCCTCTAGGGTTATTTTCCGACCAACACCTTGGATATTAAGTCGTTTAATTTACAACTCACTCACTAAGCTACTAACTATTTTATTTTATTTTTTTAGTTTAAATTATATCTATATTATAAGGGAAGAAAATGTCACATCATCCAATTATCTAATCAATTGCTTAGAATTGTTCTAAAAAATAC
The DNA here is from genome assembly GCA_021464415.1 of Lonicera japonica. Lineage (NCBI taxonomy): Eukaryota > Viridiplantae > Streptophyta > Magnoliopsida > Dipsacales > Caprifoliaceae > Lonicera > Lonicera japonica. The sequence goes on from CM038464.1 coordinate 68,298,888, forward strand.
ACATAAAACGTTAACCTTTGGATGTGAAATTTTTTCCTAAAAATATCACATCACCACACTAATGGCCAAGATTTATTTACAAAAACTAAAAAAAATTTGAACCCTTAGATGTACTTTTAGGATATCAAATCAAAAAAGTCAACATTTTTTTTATCTCTCTAATATTCTACCAATCTACTATCTTCCCTACTTTTCTCTCTAATTAATTTTTTTTTAAAAAAAACTTTAACTTTAAATACAAAAACTAAATATTATTAAAATATTCATATTTAAAATTTATTAATCCATACCTATTGTAACTCACTTTTCTCTCTTTAAACATATTTATTCTTCATATACTTACATTCAAATCTAATTCTTCCTTTAGTTTAAAAATATAAAAAAGATATATATATTTTAATTTAATCTTTTACAAACTTAAATATTTTATTTTATTTTATTTAAAATATATATATATATATATATATTACTTTTGTAAATCAACTAGGTATTGCCCGTGCCAAACGGCATGGCGACTTAAAAAAAATTTAACAGTTAGATTGAACAAAAAATACATAATACTTAAATAGCGTACAATCCAAAACATATTTTAAGAAAATTGTATAGAAAACCTATATAACTATCAAGCATAAGGGTGGGGGAGGATATATTTGACCCGACCAGATTGAGGTGGTTTTTAATTGAAAACTCGAAGTGCTTCCGTTACAATGACGTTTTTAATATATCGTTATTATTACAATGACATTATAAATTTATAAAAATTTAATTATAAACAAATGGCACCATTAGTGGTAACAATGAATTACAAAAGTAACGTGTTTTAAATTTTAATTGTAAATTTTAATTTTAAATAAAATAAAATAAACTATTTAAGTTTGTAAAATATTAAATAAAAACATATATCTTTTTTATATTTTTAAACTAAAAGAAGAATTAGATTTGAATGTAAGTATATAAAGAATAAATATGTTTAAAGAGAGAAAAGTGGGTTACAATAGGTATGGATTTTATTTTATAGGTACGGATTAATAAATTTTAAATATGAATATTTTAATAATTTTTAGTTTTTGTATTTAAAGTTAATTTTTTTTATTTTTTTTTTAAAATTAATGAGAGAGAAAAGTGGGGGAGAGAGTAGATTGGTAGAATATTAGAAAAATAAAAAAAATGTTGACTTTTATGATTTAATATCCTAAAAGTACATCTAAGGGTTCAAATTTTTTGTGTTGTTTGTAAATAAATCTTGGCCATTAGTTTGGTGATGGGATGGTTCTAGGAAAATAAATTCACATCTAAAGGCTAACATTTTATGTGTATTTTTTAGAACAAATCTAAGCCATTGATTAGATAATTGAGTGATGTGACATTTCATTCTCTTATAATATAGATGTTACTACTAATTGTACCATATATTTACAATTAAAATTTAAAACACATTATTTTTGTAAATCATGATTACTACTAATGGTGCCATATGTTTATAATTAAAATTTTATAAATTTATAACGTCATTGTAACAATAATGGGATATTAATTTTTGTATATATTGGTGAATGATTATTAACCCATCCCGACCTTAATGAATTGGTGAAACGGATTTGAATTTAAGTATATCCTAAATGGAGGCACTTCTTTTTTTTTAATTAAAAACCACCTCAATCTGGTCGGGTCAAATATATCCTCTTCCCACTTCCATGCTTGACGGTTATATAAGTTGTGTATTCAATTTTCTTAAAATATGTTTTGAATTGTACGCTATTTAGGTATTATGTATTTTTTGCTCAATCTAACTGTTAATTTTTTTTTACGTCGTCATGCCGTTCGGCACGGGCAACACCTAGTATATTCAAATTGATCAAACAAGCTTCATGTGCAAGTTAACCTTGTTCCATTTACTAGCACAAAGTCAAAAAAGGTTGGGTGATTTTGACTTTGGCCCACATTAATTATGCATATTTCTCTTGGGCACCCAAAGTTTACGAATATTAAATCCCTTTAGCACCCATTTTGTATGATTTCATCTGGTCAACATGGATTGACCGTTAAGCCAATTCCAAATGACTCAATTACCCCTAATGATAAATGATAATTCTTCATATATCCTCCAACTAAATCTTGGTCTCTTGATTCTCTTTATACGTTTTTTTTGCCCAGTATTTACTCAAATAATGTAAGAATATGTAATGAGAATAAAAAATCAAATGCGCGCGCGCGCACATATATATATATATATATATGTATTTTCATTTTATTGTGGTTTGTATCAATTAATTATGAGAATAATAAATCATTCATTTTTATTGTGGTTTGTATCAATTAAATATTTTAATTTCATATATCATTATTATGGCTAATTTAATTCTTCTTCTTCTTCTTCTTGTAACTTGTATTTCTCCTCCTCCCAGGGGCGGACCTAGGGGAACAAGGCAGATTTCAGCACAGTGAAAAATTTTGAAAAATATATTAACACTTGCAAATTTTTTTTAAAAAAAATAGTTTAAACCCACCCCTTTTCTGAGTTTTAACCCATCCCTTAGCTGAGCTCAAATATATATTAGAATTTGTAATAGATGAATTCAAATCATTAAAAACTTGTCGTGTTCAACTTTGTTAGATACTTTTCGTTATGTGTGAACTCAAATATTTAAATTATTCTATTCAATTTTATTTTCACTAGATGGTTGTACTTTTGATTTATGATTTTAATTTTTTTATGATTTGTTTTGTCTGTTATTATTAGCTCACCCCTTGAAAAGTTCTTAGGTCCGCCCCTGCATCATCCTCCTCCAAATTTAGGAATTAAAAATAGGCAACTTCAGTATTATATACTCCCTATTCTCTTAACCCCTAGCTATTTCATTGAGAAGAAAAACAAAATGAAGAAAAATGTATAATATGACATTGTTTTTCTAAAGAAATTTTATTTTAAAGGGTAAAAGATATTTTTCGTTATTATTTTTACAAGTCCTCAAATTGTAATTTTAAATTTTTTGGGCATTTTTTAAAAAAATTCTCGCAAAAATAATGATTTTTGGAAAATAAGAGGGGAAAAATTTGACAATTTGCCCTAAATAAGGGGTGATGCGGATATAAAAGGAATGGGATCACAAATAAAATGTATTATAGGGCAATTTGGGGATAAATTTTGTTTTATGGTAGATTTATTAGTCAATGCTCGTTGACCGGATGGGAACCATCTAAAATAAGTGTCAAAAGGATAATATAACAATTCTGTTTGACCAAGAACACTATTGATAAACCATTCCAATAAATCACTATTCAGTCCAACCCCCCCCCCCCCCCCCCCCCCCCCCCCCCCCCCCCCCCCAAACGCACCCACCCGCAAAAAAAAAAAAAAAATACATCAAACCTATCTAACAAATTCACCACGGAAGTAAGGTTATGTTTGGTGGTTATTTATTTTTCCAAATTTTAAAAACTCAACTTAAAATTAATTTTATTTTTACACCTTTTAAAATTTATTTCACTTTACTTTTTCTCTCTAAAAAAACTTTTAAAACACTATAAATTTAAATCCAAAAATTAAAATTAGATAAAAAAATATATATTTGAAACCTATTCATCGAGATCTATAAAATAAGATCCATTGTGATTATTTTTTAAAATTTTTTTATGAAATTTTTTAGTTGGTTGAAAAAAACTCAAACAAACATCAAATTCACTTTTTAACATACTTCCAAATTCTACCGAACACCAGATTTTAAAAGTTCAACTTAAAAACTAAACTCAAAACATCAACCAAACATCACCTAAGTCTCCACAAGGTATGGGCTGAGAATGAAATAGATCCATCTACATAATTTTATTTTATTTTAAATCCTCTAAGCTAAAGTTAGGGCATTAGAGTAATGCAATAAAATAAATAAAAAGGAGGGGGAAACAAAGGCCTTCCCCAATGACCTCAAAAAAAACACTAATGAACATAGCTTAAATTGATAGATGGACTAAAGGAAACATCATAAAGTCCACCAAGCAATTCAAAAAATATTAGCAAGGCTAAACAAGGCCTAAAATGCAAATGCAATATTATTATTATTTTGTCAATGGAGCTCCAATACCATCTATCTACATAATGTTACTTTTCTCAATGGAGCTCCAATATGTCTGGAATTTTTGTTTATTATTATTATTATTATTATTATTATTATTATTATTATTATTATTATTATTATTATTATTTTGTTTCATAGTAAAAATTAATTAGATTTATCCACATAATGTTAACTTTGTCGATTCAAGTTTAATATGTCGAAATATTTTGTGCTTGGAATCACCGGATCATTGGCTTGAGTTTTGTGATTTTTGATAATAAGTAAGAATTGATGGCGAATAGTTTGGTAGTGTAGTATTATCGTACCGTACCAACCCACTATTTTAGTGTACCAAAAAGTTTAATACGGTAATAGTTATGAATTTTGACCGATCTAAACTTGAGTATGGCATTTGGGGTACGCATTAATCGTAACGAATTCACCCCTAGGTTGTCATTTAGTTAGGTAGAGTAATAAGTGAAACATCATGTTAGACATCATTTAGTATTAAATATTAATACAGATGTTGGGTCCAGGGCATATTCAATCCACCTCGACCCGGGGTACATTTTACATTAATAAATTTCAATTCGACATGCTTACTAGTACACTTGAACATCATCTTGCCCCGACTCTCATAGTTACATCCCGCTCCAGTTTAATTAGGATATAAAGAAAAAATATATATAACATTAGGATTGCATCGGATTAAACTAGGTATTGCCCGTGCCTTTCGGCACGGTAAAATAAAAAAATATTTAATACAAATAAAGAAACTCCATGTTCGAATTGTATATGTTAACTTTACTAAATTCACATAATAAACTATCATAGGTAAGAACGACATCAGGTGCGGCTTACGAATTTTTTTGCCAAATCTTGAATCGTAAATGAAAAAACATATTAATTTGAGTATAAAATGGTTAGTTTGAGCATAAAATGGTAGACAACGCTACGGGAGGTTAACAAAACTCACATACATGAAGATGTGGTAGAATAAAAACTGAACAAAATAATATTCTACAGAGATATCAAAAAAGTATAAAACTCACATGCATGGATGTAAACTTTTTTATTCCTATTCCTATTGACTGTAAAATGGATATTCAACACACATAAAGGGAAAAATTCAAAAGCATATACATTATTCTTAACCTAAGCTGCCACTAAATAATTATTGGATCATCAACTAAATATATATATATAAAATAAAGCTGCGATCTTCAATTAAATGATTTAATAATTGCTAATAAAAAATAGCACCCATATATACATTATTCAAATGAGTTACATAAACCCATATATATACCTTCTTAAAAGAAAAAAGTAAACCACAAAATATTACATTCTTCAAAAGAGTAAATAACAAAAAGGGTAGAAAATCTCAAGTATTTTGATGGGTGTTTAGCCATAAAAATCTTAAGAAATAGTACATAAACCCATATATATATCTTCTTCAAAAAAAAAAAAAAGTAAACCACAAAATATTACATTCTTCAAAAGAGTAAACAACAAAAAAAGCAGAAAATCTCAAGTATTTTGATGGGTGTTTAGCAATGAAAATCTTAAGAAAGAGAGAATATATATATATATATATATTTGGTAAGAGAGAAAAGAGTGTTCTTGTATTTATAAAAAAAATTGTGAGGGGAAAATGTGAGAAAATTTTGAAATTTGAATCTCAAATTTTAAATTGTATATTTTTATTATTATATTAAGGTGAAAAAAGACAATAAAAAAGTATTATGTAATTGGGTAATTTGATATCTTAAAAACACATCTAAAGGGTTTACATTTCTTTTTGGTTTGTAAGCAAATTTTGACCATTAGTTAATAATAACAAAATAAGAAAAAAATACATCTTATAATATAGATAGAAAATTGCTGCTAGAAAAAATGAAATAGTTTTAAGAGTAATGTGAAAATTTTATAATAAGAGTAAGAAAAGTGGATTATAATTTTAAATATACAAATTTTGTCTTACACGTAATTTTATATCTACAATTTTAAATATACAAACTTTTATTGTTAAATTTTAAATATACAAACTCTTACATGGTATTTTGTTTTAAATTTAATGTATTTTGAATTTCATAAAAATAAATAGAGAAAAAAGATAAGAGGTTAAAATTGGTAGAATAAGAGAGATAACAAGTTGTTGACTTTCTTGATTTGACGGGTTGAAAACACATCTAATGGTCCAAATTTTTTTTCTTTTTTGCAAATTAATGTGGACCATTGATTAGATAATTTGGTGATGTGATGGTTCTTTCCCTTATAATATAGATGAGTTTATTTTACCAAAATTGAATTCGGCTTGATGTGTTCTAGTCCTTACATTGAAAATTAGACACTAACCCTAATAATCGTCCAATAATCTCCATCATTCTTGATGAATTACTCGCCGACATCCTCTCTTAACTACCAGTCAAGTCCCTTATCTGATTCAGTTCTATGTCTATATCAAAACCCTAATAATCATCTAACGATCACCATCATTCCTGATGAATTACTCGCCGACATCCTCTCTCAACTACCAAACAAGTCCCTTATCTAATTCAGTTCTGTATCTATATCAAAATTTGAAACCCTAATAATCGTCAAACAATCTCCATCATAACCGCTTTACTTAAGCACATCACCTAATAATTGTCCAACAATATCCATCATAACCACTTTACTTAAGCACATGTTTAAGCATATTGCTTATTTGGAACAAGTACCTAGTTGTCACGCGGTTACACTTTCGTGTGGCACTTAAGCCTTAACTGAAAGAGAGAAGGTGATTACACAAGGGCAAAAAGAAAGTAAGGTAACTTGTATTATGCTTGGAGAGAGTTTACAAGGTGTACAAATGATGTTTCTACCTATTTATAGGCTCTCCACCTTCTCAATGGATTGTGGAGATCTATTATAACCAATGGTCCGGATTGATTCTCCAGAACATTTTAGATTTTAGATTTTCTATACAATCTTACATATCTCCATACTATTCTAAATTATTCCTTTATATACAAAGTATCTAAACGTTCTAAAGGTTTCCAAGAATATTTTATTTAGGTTGTGTTTGATAAAAACATCTGAAAACTGAAAACTGAAACTGGAAAAATTGTTTGTTTACTTCTAAAAACTATATCTAAAAAAATGTTGTTTGTTTGAATATAACACATCTGAAAACTGAATTTTTTTTAATATGACAATTTTGCCCTTATTAGTGTGTTTAGAGCACATGAATAGGGTTTCAATGAGGGTAAAATAGGTATTTTGTAATGGAGTGTTTTAAATTTTCAGATTTAAGTGGTAAACTTGCCACTTAATTTTTTGGATGCAAATTTTCAGATTTAAGTGATAAGTCACTTAATTTTTTTACCAAACAAATAACTTTGATACCACTTAAATCTGAAAACTTTAACTTTTCAGATTTAAGTGGTTGAAACAAACAAACCTTGTCATATTTTTGTAAGTTTTGAAACCTTCCATCAGCCACCAGAGTGGCTGGACGTAACATAGTGGAGATAATTTCCTCTCTATATTCTCTAGTCTAGTCTGTTTCTCTCATGTATCATATCTTCTTCTCCAAGCACTTTTTTCTGCAAATGCTCTCCCATTTTTTTCCAAATTCCTCACTTGGATTTAAGTAGTAATAATCATATCTTAACCAATCCAACAAAAAAATTCACCATGGATAGGGATGCAAAAACTCTCGCTCGTGCTGCTTCGCATTCTTCACATTTTCCCTTTCACTCGTTCTTCATTCCTATTTCACCAGAAGAAGAACAAGAAGAAACCCTAGCCTTAATGCCCTAAAAATATCCCTCATTCCTGACGAATTACTCGCCGACATCCTCTCTCGACTACGTACTGGTCAAGTCTCTTCTCCAATTCAGGTCTCTCTATCTAAACGATAACTAATTCTAATTGCCATATCCAACATTTCATTGATTTTGCTTATATATATATATATATATATCACTTGATACATCTAAATAAATCTTATTATTATAATTATTAGATTTAGTTTTTGCCTCTCTATTCTATATACTTTGATCCGCTTGATAATGCCATAATATGCTATAATACTCAATCACCATCCACTGAACCCTAATAATGAACTATGCTCTATTTCACCATAGTAGTTTGTCCCTTTAATTGTGAATTAGACAAATTAACAATTAGGCAATTCAAGATTTTCGCATTTATTGTGTTGGGTTGTAAAAATTGAACAATAGTAAACATTGTAATTCAAGTTTACAATGCCAAACCTAATGAACTATTTGTTTTACTCGTTTGTTTTGAGTTTTACTAGATTCACGGAATCGAAAATGGTCAGTTCACGTGTAAGGTTTAAGTCTCATAAACTTATTATTCGACCTCTTGAAATGAACTATAAGAGATTTCGAGTGTGAATTTACCAAATTAAGATTTCAGGAACGAAAAAAAAATCTCTAACCAAACAGAGCACTTAAGGTGTGTTTGGCTCCATAGAATTCAAATTCAATTAGAATTGCAATTCTATAGATTTGATATTAGTCTATGGAATTAGAATTTCATTGTTTGGTTTAGGGGTGTGCAAGATCCGAACCGGGCCGATTGGACCGACCGAACCGGACCAAAAAACAGAGTTTTATTTTTTGGTTTTTACACCTTTAACAGTCCGGTCCAAATTTTCGTAGAGTGAAGTAGTCCGGTCTAGTCTTCGGTCTTATGAATAAAAATATTTACAAAATCGGACCGAACTGATTATCTAAATAATTTTTTTAAAAATATATATTTATATTTATAGAAATGAGAGAAAGCCTTCCGCTTTTATTTTTCCAATAAAGCTATTGCCCATCACTTTTGTCCCCCACCCAGCTCCACCCATGTGATCCCATTCTCTCTCCTTTGTTTTTCACTCTCTCTCTCTCTCTCTCTTATTCTCTCATACTTTTACATTCTCTCTCTCTCTTGCATTTTTCTCTTCCATTTCTTCCTCTTTCCCATCCGTTTCTTCCTCTCTTTCCCACTCAAGTATCTTTTTTGCATTAACCCTTCATCCATTCTCTTTCTATATGCTTGTATATACACATGTTTAGATAATTATAAATCAAAGAAATACAAGATCGAAGAAATCGAAAGGCTGCGTTAGTTCTCTTCTTTTCTCTTTTTGTATGCGTATGCGTGTATATTATGTATGTATACTAATTAGATCTAAGAAATGTTTTGTAAAAATATTTTTTTTTTCTTGATTCTGTATGTATATTATAAATATGTTTGTATGTATGGATTTGTTGGTTGTGAAATGAAGGTATGGATCTGAATATGTTTAATTTTTCTCTCAATGCTCAGACCGATTGGACCGATTAAAACTGGACCGTTTAAATTGGTCCGGTCTAGTCCGGTCTTGGAGGGTACTTCGGTCCAGTCCAATCCAAAAAATTCTAAGACCGAAGTGATCGGTCCGGTCCAAAAATATGGTGAACGGTCCAGTTAACCGGACTATGCACACCCTTAGTTTGGTTCAGTTGTAGAATTCTTTTAATTCCAAATTATTCTTCTCTCTTACGCACACCTCTAATATGATTTATACATAATTTTAAAGGAATTTGCTAATAACAATATTATTATTAGCAGTCCTGGTATTAGATTTGATAGTTGCCTCTATTCTATAAATTAGGATTCACTCAACAAAGCTGTAAGACTCAACCACCCCCCGCTAAACCTTAATGCAACTCAGAGAACCATAGTAGGTTCTTGCAATGGCTTGCTCCGTTTGACCGACACTGAGAATTATATTTTCTTGTGGAATCCATCCACGAGAAAGTACCGAAAATCATCTATTAGTAGGATCCCGTTGGGTGGTGTTGAATTTGTTGTGTTTGGTTTTGGTTATGATGATGTTAGAAATGACTATAAAGTTGTGAGGATGGTACAATTTTATGGTAAGGATAAAAATTCAAAAAACAGTAAGGTTAGTGTATACGCTTTAAAATCGGATTCATGGAGAGGGATTGGGGATTTCCCTTATGACTTTACACCTACAATTGGGTTTCTGGTGTGTTTGCTAGTGGTGCTTTGTATTGGGCTATTAGCCAAAATCATGGAGAAGAATTGAAGAATTTGATTGCTGCATTTGATCTTAGAACTGAAGAGTATAGGTTGGTACCATAGCCTGAATATTCGGAGAAGAAGTTTTGTATGAATAGGATATATTAGGAGGACGTTTGTGCGTGATTTGCAACTATTACAAGAGTAATGTTGACATGTGGGTGATGAAGGATTATGGAGTTAAGAAATCATAGACCAAGTTAATTTAGGTTACACGACCCACGTCATTAAATGTTATACCCTCTTACAATGTTTTATTGCCGGTTGCGTATTCGAATAGCCGCAAGCAAGTGCTTTTGCTAGAAGACTATGCAAAGTTTATTTGGTATGACCTTACGACATAAAGAGCCATGGATGTCGAGATTGATGGCATGCCTTATCATCCTTTTGATTCATGTGTCTGTTTGGAAAGCTTGGTTCAACTCAGAGGTGGTGTTGAAAGTGCTGGGATAAGTGGATGAATGTTCCAAAAATAGGTAAATCAATATCTCCTTCTGTTCTAATAACTTGACATTGCTTAACATGATTTTTCTTGATGTCATTTTGTTGTTGACATGTGTTCTATTTATGAATTACTTGATCGAATTTGAATAAGCATATTTGCAATTAGGTGTTGTGTATTATAATGCCTAGCCATTGTAGAAAATGCTGATGCGTTTGATTTAATGCACATTATGGCTCTTGTAGAACTCTTGCCCTTCTATAGTACATATTGGTATGCTTTGTTTCTTTTAGAGACAGTTTCCTGCGAAGGGGGTTCAAGTTTCAAAGGGTTCCTTTTGTAAGCGAAAAACGTGGAAATTAACAATTTAAACAAGTTGAAAAATCGAGTCTCGTGTATCACACGATCTCCTTAAGACAATTACGCCGCCTCCCACGGTGCTTTTGAGGTTGTTATGGCGTTTGTCTCCCATGATGAAACGGTACAAAGAGTGTCTACCTTTAGCACTTTGATGTCACTCGCAAACGAACTTAAATTGTGTATGAACTTTGATCACCAAAACAAACTATTCTAGAGAGCAATAGAGAATTTTGTGAAGAGAGGTGTGTGTTGAGTTGTGTGGAATGAGGTCTCCAAGGCCTCCAATTTATACAAGGGGGAGGAGATTTAGAATTAATTTGTCATTAATCAAAACAGTAATTGCTACAATTAATCAAAGTCGTTTTTCATGATTAATACAAATTAATTCAAACGTTTTTTAAATAATTTGAATTTAAATCTCTTAATTAAAAGTAATTCAAAATTTAAAATGGGTGGCATTAAGGAAAATAAATGAAAACTCTTTCTAATAGCAAAATACCGCGCAGCTGGTCATTTTCGGAGCGACATTCCTGTCCGCAAGTGCTGGCTCACACAAGCCAAACCTGTGTCAAGTCAAATTCGGTCCGTGATTTGCACCCCTGCGCCTAGGTGCACGAGAGAGAGCCTTATGTTTCTTAGAAGCTTATGAGCTAGTGAAAGGTTATCCTTTATAAACTCATAAATGTTTTTCCAAAGTTTCAATGTGGGACTAACATTTCCCATTTTATTTTTCATCTCAAGTAGTTCAATGTGGGTGACAATTTCTCATTCACCCCAAATCCGTTTTGAGCAAACAAATACACGATCTCGATATACTCACGGAGGAGAACACGAATCTATAATTTTCTTTCACAACCGAGTGTGAAACCCCATTTAAAATTACCCTCAAAATGGCTAAAAAAGTTACTTTAAAACCATTTTTCCAACACCTTTTATCAACTGGCAATGGTAATACAATATGTAGGATTGAGAAAGCAACATGGTAATTTCATAAAATTTATACTGCTGACTTCATCTGGTAGTATTTGAAATTTCTAATCATAGAAGGAAAAGGAATGCGCGCAATTTCGAAAGGATTCATATTAAACCATATTTTCCTTTCCTCTTGATGGTGTTTAGAGATTGGATCAAGTCATTTGGTGTAAAAGGTTCTAATTTTAACTTATGATTCAAGGCTTCTGGTCAATTTAATTCTCTTTTGAAAGGAGGTCCAAGTCTCGTCCTTGTTACAATTACAAGTGGAAGAGTGGTGTTGAAAAACATTAGAGAGAAGAAGATAATTGGATTGCTTCAATAGAAATACCAAGATTACAAGGTTTATATATATATATATAATACAAGGTGCGTGGGAGACCTAAATCAAGTAATCATTTACTTCTTCTTTCTTTTTTTTTTTTGCCATCGAACAAAAATCGAGTTGGCTGATGTGATTGCTTTATTCAAAGATAGTCAAATATAGATTTAATAAAAACAAATAAAAACGTTGCAATTAATGATTAGGGCCTATAATCAAGCGGGAATGGGGAATCAAGCCCATGACGTCAAGTGGAAGGTGATGGCCATTGTTGTCAATCTAAAGCCCTAGCCTTTCGGTCCATATGATGGTAGTCTTTCCTATTCTATTCATAGGATGGTCACACTCACTTCTTCTTGCTCACTTCCTCTTGGATCCTCTTAAGTTATCAAAAGTAAATAAATAAATAAGAGAATAGTGTATACGTAAATTATGTATTAATTGATCTTGCAGCATTGTGCTATGGGAATTTGCCATTATCGTGCGTCTCTTAAGTCTCTCATTTAGTTTCATGATGAGGGGATGTTATGTTAGCTTATCTTTATTCTGTGAACCTTCTTAGAAGTGAGATCAACTTGTTTTCGAAGCATAATTTCTAATTTGTGAATTGTTGGTAATCCTTTCTTCGGTTTGAAATTATATTTTGTCTATACTATAAATTATACCCTTTTTGGTCCGTTAGTAAGTTTACGGATTGATCAAATTTTGAAATTCAGACTTCAGAGTTTTGTCAAATAGGATGAGGAGTTCAAGTCCATATTTTTATCCTTCGCATGTTCTGTTCTTTGCGGTATTATTATGGGAAAGGTTAGCTACTTATGATTTCGTTGATCCTTGCATTTCCCTTTGATAACTATTTTAAAACTCAATAAATATCCATTTCAATAGTCCCACAAGAAGTAATTAAGTTCTCGTGTCTCTACCCAAACTATCTCTGCATGCCAAAAAATATAAAAAGAAAAAAGGGACTGTCTGCCTGAAATTAGGAGAAATGAATTATAAGTTTAGTTAAATAAAACTAGCATCTTAATTTGTCGATGAAGTCGTCAGCTTTACACGGACCTCCATCCCTCTGTTCCTCCTCTCCCACGCCGGCACTGGTGGCGTGTGTTAAGTTCCAATTTAGGCACTGCCATAATCTGCCATAGGGATTGCAGTGGGGCTTAGCTCAAGAAAGATGTGACGAAATCGCCACACCTGCAGAAACCCAATTGAAGATTTAAGATCAGATCCTTGAATTCCGATCCTAAATCTTCAGAAATTCTGAAAATGCTGCGAGAAGAAAAAGAATTATGCAGGAAGCAGAAAAACGTGGGTCCAAATCCTATTAGAACCACTGTTTATTTTTTTTATTTTTTAAATGAGGGATAATTTTTGAATTTCAAGTACATAAGAAAAGAGCTCCTCTTACATAATATATAGTAAGATATATGTGTGTGCGTGTGTGTAAGTGCACATGTTTGCACGCTTGTGTGTGTGCCTTGTTAATCATTGTGGGCCTTGTGGTGATGATGTACAAGTTTGTTTTGTTAGTAAGACCACCTCAGGAGGTAGTTTAAAAGAAATGCTCTCTTATTTGTATTGTACACGGTCACAGTTGTTGGTCCAAGTGTACCTACATCTAAACTTCTCTTACACAGTTAGTACTCCTGATAACTTTTCAAGTATCTCATTAATGCGAAAAAATCTTGATTTCTTGCATGCTTTATTGGGTAGTGGTTTTTGCTTATGGGATAGTTATGGAAGAGAGGAAAGAAGGAAGACCAAATAATATGCCTCTTATCAAAAAAGGAAAACTAGAAACCGAGTACTGATGGTATTTTTATGTGTTGTTTCTTACACTTCGCTGCAGCTTAGTTTAGTATGTTCCTGTATTCTTCTGGTTTCTCTTTCTCAAAGTGGTTCTTGATTGCACTTCTTTTTCATAGTGTTACGAAATAGAAACGAAAGAGAGATTGAAGAAGGAGAATGAAAGAATTGTATTACTTTCTTGATAATTGAATGTACAATAAAGTAGGAATATATATACTAGAAATAAAACCCTAATTTAGGATACAATTAGGAAAGTATAATGGGAACACAATCAATACAATTAATACAATATGAAAAGTATAATAGAAATAGGAAACGTAATATATATTATATTCTAACACCCCCCCTCAAACTCAAGGTGGTAAGTGAGAGACCAGCTGGAGTTTGGAAATCAATGCTTGGAAACGGCTAGGCTGGTGAGCTTTAGTGAAGAGATCTGCAGGCTGGTCATCTGAAGATACGGGCATAAGACGAATGTACAGATTGCGAATATGCTGGCGAATAAAGTGACAATCAATCTCAATGTGTTTAGTTCGTTCATGAAAGACGTCATTGTGACTGATTTGAATGGCACTGCGGTTGTCACAATAAAGAGTAGTAGCAGAGTCTTGAGGAGCACCTAATTCATCGAGGAGGCGTCGAAGCCATATTAGTTCTTGTGAAGTATCAGCAAGAGCGCGGTATTCAGCCTCAGTGCTTGATCGAGAAACAACAGACTGTTTCTTACTACGCCAAGTAAGAAGGGAGTCCCCGAGGAAGAAACAGTAACCAGTAATAGACCGACGATCCGTAGGGTCACCGGCCCAGTCTGCATCAGAGTAATCCCTTAATACAAGAGATGACTTTGAGGAGTAGTGAAGCCCATGAAAAACTGTCCCTTTGAGATAACGAAGAATCCAAATAACAGCATCAAAATGAGTAGAGCGAGGAGCAGCCATAAACTGACTGACAACATGGACAGCATAAGCAATATCCGGGCGAGTAACAGTAAGATAAACCAGACTGCCAACTAACTGTCTGTATAAAGTTCCATCAGAGAGAGGAGTTCCATCAAACGGAGTAAGTCTAACATTGGTGTCCAATGGAGTAGATGCAGTTTTACAGTCAGTGAGACTAGCACGAGCCAGAACGTCAGACGTGTATTTCACCTGAGATAAATAATAACCTGTTGAATCAGAAAGGACTTCCAGCCCTAAGAAGTAGTTGAGACGACCAAGATCCTTCATTTCAAAAAACTGACTGAGAGATTGTTTGAGATCTGAGATACCAGAAATATCATCCCCAGTAATTATCATATCATCCACATAGAGGAGAAGAAGAATAGTCCCAGAATCTGTCTTTCGAATAAAAAGGCCTGAGTCTGACGAACTGGATGAATAACTAAGCTTTGTGATGGTAGAGCTAAATTTGGCGAACCAAGCTCGGGGAGCTTGCTTGAGTCCATATAGGGCACGGCGAAGTTTGCAGACTTGAGTGGACTGGTGTGAACAACCGGGAGGTGGTTTCATATATACTTCTTCTGTGAGGTCCCCATTAAGAAAGGCATTTTTAACATCCATCTGAAAAAGATCCCATTTGCAAACGGCAGCAATAGCAATAAGACTGCGAACAGACGTCATTCGAGCCACAGGAGCAAAAGTTTCTTCATAGTCTATACCATACTCCTGATTGAACCCCTTGGCTACGAGACGAGCTTTGTATCGGTCAATCGAACCATCAGATCGTGTCTTGATTTTATACACCCATTTACACCCAACTGCAGATTTTCTAGGAGGAAGAGTCACAAGATCCCATGTATGCGCTTTATCTAAAGCTTGTAATTCTTCTGTCATAGCTTGCTGCCAAAGTGGATTAGTACTAGCTTCCTTATAGGATGTAGGTTCATAGTGAGATATCATAGTAGAATAACAATGGTAATCACGAAGGTGATGAGGGAGCTCTCTTACCCGAGTGGACTGTCGTTGTGGTGGAGGTATGACAGGATTAGCAGGCGAGACATCATCATTGGGAGGTGCCGTATGTTGAAGCTCGTTGGAAGAAATGACGTCAGGTGAGGATGGTTCAGGAGGTGTTGGACTGGGAGGTTGAGGTGGTGATGGCGTGGCTTCTGGTTCAGGTTCTGGTGGAAATGTGACAACTGGAGCCTCAAGTTCAGGGGTGAAAAGGTCAAGAGATGAATGAGTAAAGAACGGAAGTGGTGATTCTTCAAGGACATAAAATTTGGATAGAGAGGAGAACATTTTATGTTCCCAAAAGACAACATGACGAGAAATCCGTAAGCGTTTGGAAATAGGATCCCAACATCAATAACCTTTATGTTCTATCCCATACCCCAAGAAGCAACAAAGACGAGCACGTGGTTCCAATTTAGAATGTTCATGAGGCTGGAGTAACACAAAACAAGCACAACCGAAGACTCGTAAGAAATTGTAATCAGGAGAGGTACCATGAAGTCTCTCATATGGAGATTGATGCTGAAGAAAGGGAATAGGGATACGATTGATAGTGTAAATAGCAGTAAGTGCTGCTTCCCCCCAAAATCTTTCAGGACAACTACTAGCGATAAGAAGTGTGCGAACAGTATCAAGAATATGTCTGTGCTTGCGTTCAGCATGACCATTTTGCTGAGATGTACTGGGACAAGAATATTGAGAAACAGTGCCTTGTTCACGGAGAAATTTAATAAATGAGGTTCCCTTGTATTCCATGGCATTATCAGCTCGAAAAATTTTTATTGGACGAGAAAACTGAGTTTGAATCATGGGAGCAAAATTAATATAGATTTGGGGTAATTCTGAACGAGTTTTCATAAGATAGATCCAAGTAAAACGACTATAATCATCCAAAAAGATAACAAAATATTTTGAACCCCCCATGGTAGAATGTGGAGAGGGTCCCCAAACATCAGAGTGAATAAGATCAAATGGTGCTGAAGAAATAGAATCATTTTTATTAAAACATAATGCCGGTTGTTTTCCAAGTTGACAAGATAAACAAGACAATTTCTCAGACTTTATTGACCCTAACTGACCAGATGACGCAATAGAACGAAGACGATCAAAAGACACATGTCCTAAACGGGAATGCCACAACTCAAATGAAGAAATAGTTGGTGGGGATGCCACAGGTGGTGTGGATGCAACAATAGGAGTGGGTGAGGTACGGAGGTGTATGAGCTTGAACATGCGGCCAACCTTACGGCCTATCCCAATAATTTGTCCCGTCTGAGGATCCTGCACATGACAACCAGAAGAGGAAAATATAACATTCAGCCCAAGATCACATAGTTGACCAACAGAAATAAGGTTGATAGTCAATTTGGGAATATGAAATGTAGCAGGTAAAGAGAGGCTAGGAGTAGTAACCGTTCCAACATGACTAACAGATAATTGAGAGCCATCAGCAGTTTTAATGGTGGGTGTATGAGAATTATGACTTTTAGAGGTGAAAATAGTAGGATCAGAAGTCATATGATTGCAGCAGCCAGAATCAAAGAACCAAGATGTACCTGTGGTGGTGGCCATAGCAGAACCAGAAGAGGATGTAACCTGTTTCAGAAGAGCTGTGATGTCAGCTAGAGTCACTGGTCCAGTAGAAATGTCGGCTTCAGAAGAATCAGTGGTGGCAGCGGTGATGGTGCCAGAGGATGATCTAGAGGAGGATCTCCGGGATGGGTTCTTGTGACAATCGGCTTGAAAGTGAC
The DNA here is from genome assembly GCA_021464415.1 of Lonicera japonica. Classification (NCBI taxonomy): domain Eukaryota; kingdom Viridiplantae; phylum Streptophyta; class Magnoliopsida; order Dipsacales; family Caprifoliaceae; genus Lonicera; species Lonicera japonica. The sequence goes on from CM038464.1 coordinate 68,316,638, forward strand.
CTGCTCCCACCTTTTTGCAAAAAAAACACGTTCTAATTGGACACTTTAGTAGCATATGGGTGGTGGCATGACAGTACGAACATTCTCGAGAAATCGGACGCGAAAACTCGTGCTTTTCCATTGAGAAACGTGTAAGATAACACAATATCTGTAAAAACTAATCTGATTCCAAGAGATCTGAGGCCAGAAACGGATCCGGAGCGGTTGGTTTAGTGGGGAACCGGTCTTAGACTGAAAAAAACCGGGTTAGATATAGGTGAACCGGTCAAGGGAGTAAGAATTGGTTCAGAAAAAAAAAACCGTTTTTTTTTTTTGGGCAGTGGCGCGTGGCTGTGTTCTAGCGGCGCGTGGGGGTGCGTGCCAACTCCGATTGGGGTGATTTCGACGGATTTTGGTTCGTATTGAAGAGACGAAGGTTTTGATATATTATATGGGTGGTTTGGGGTTATGTATCGATGTGGCGATTGATCAAGAAAGGAGGGTGCGCGCGAAATCTGGGCTGCGCGACTGGGGGATATTGCAGAGGTGCGTGAGAGCGCGTGTAATGTCCGAATGGGGTATTTTCAACGGGGTTTGGTTCGTATTGAAAAGACGAAGCTTTTGGTATATGTTTTGGGTTAATCGAGGTTCTGTAGGGCTTCGAACAGTGGATCGACAGTTGGATAAAGTTAGGGTTTTTGATTGGTTGGTTGCTTGGGTTGATGATGCTAGGGTTTTTGATTTGGATTTGATTGAAGATTAGATGAGAGATTGGTTCTAGAGGAAGATGAACCCCTCTGATACCATGTTACGAAATAGAAACGAAAGAGAGATTGAAGAAGGAGAATGAAAGAATTGTATTACTTTCTTGATAATTGAATGTACAATAAAGTAGGAATATATATACTAGAAATAAAACCCTAATCTAGGATACAATTAGGAAAGTATAATGGGAACACAATCAATACAATTAATACAATATGAAAAGTATAATAGAAATAGGAAACGTAATATATATTATATTCTAACACATAGAAATGCGTAGACTTTCAAGTTTCCATGTTTGGTGGTATTTTGATTGCATGGAATCGATTTCCATGGGTAAGCCCTGCCCCCCTTTCCCTCCCCCTCCTTCCTTCAGTCCTTTTTTTTAAAAAAAATAAAATAAAATAAAATAAAAATACAAGCTATAGGTAAGGATAGGGAGTTGGAGGGGAGGGGTGAAGGGATTCAAACCGCAATCCTCTTGAAGCTTACAACGCATTTAACTAGCTAAACAAGTCAAAATGATTTGTGGCTTCCGGGTTTTACGAAAATTTCTCATTTTTGATTTACAGAAACCCTAATTGTAATTCACAGATACCCTGTACTAGAGGTCAAACTCTATATTCAAGATTATTGACTTACTATCCAACAAAGTACAAATTCAAAAAACAAGAACAAAAGGTGTGATTTATTGTACTTTGTATAAAATCCTTGAATCTAGACATGGGGTGAGATACTTTTCTAGATGCTTATAGATTGTAAAACAAATGATATATATATATATATATATATGTATATTATTTTGTACTTTGTTCATGCTTGTTAAAATTGATATATGTATATATGAGTTATACTATAACGAGAGATTCTCCTACTTTGGCAAAAAGAAGGGATTTCCATTTAGATGCATAGATTGATGAATTATTTTTTGGAAGTTTGTAAAGATGATCTAATTTATGAATAGATCATCTCTACCAAATTTCATTAAAAAATTCTACCCATAAGCAGGTGAGATGATTATAAAAAATTTCACGGTTAAAAATGCAAACATATATCAAATTTTCAATACACCCACTTCTAGGTTGAGTTATTTTTTTATTTTATATTTTTTGTATAAAATTCCGTGGAGGTGATCTACTCACTATATAGATCATCTGAGTATTTTTTTGTTTACCTATTTAACCCTTCAAATATGCATCCCTTCTTTTGGCTAAACCGGAGGAATTCCTCTTTATAGCCTAACTCATTTGTGTGTATATATATATTACTGAAATGCTCTGGTTCTTTCTTCTTCCTCATTCCGACCCAAAAATTGAAGTGTAAGATTCCACTCATAGAGTTGAAAAAACTATGACCATTAATTTTTTGGACAACTCATATTTTGGCATTATTTTATATTTAAAATAAGTTTTTACCATAGGCAAACACTATTTAATAAATCTATGTAATATTCATTTGATAACAACATGGAAAAAAATCGCGAAAGCAATTGATTTTTGTGGGAGAGGAAAATAAGTTGAGAGATGTGAGATGTTCTCCTCAACTCCGTCTAATAGCAACATGTAAAATGGTAGAAAAACAATTAATTGGTATGAAAAACTGAAAATAAGTTGAGTTTAACAAGCCTGGAGAATGGAATAAGAAAAACAATGTAATTTTGTGAAAAGTTGGAAATAAGTTGAGTAATGTTTTAGTTTTTTCTTGGAAATTTTTTGTTTGGGGTGAGAAAGAATTTTTTTTCACAAACAATAAAAAAGGATATATGGAGGTTCTACACTCATAAAAATGAGCTTGAGATGAAGAGCATCTCTACCACATGGCTTAACTTATTTTCCAATTTCTTAGGCTAATAAGTTGTTTTATCTCATTTTTCATATTGCTATCAAAAGGAGCATTACTTTTTGACATTTTCCCTTGAAAATTGTGGGGCCAAATTTTTTGGGTCTCCCCACAAGATGTATTCAAAGCAAGATCGGTGGAGCAATAGTTGAAGATGGTGAAGGAGACAAGAGATTTTTTGGTACGGTAAGTTTTCCCGGTAGCGCTTATGCTATTCCGGTAGTACGTCCTCTGTTTGTGTGTGTGTGTGTGTTTGATTGTATTAGCTCAAAGGCAATTGAGGTGAGAATACAAGTTACCATTTTCTCTCTTTAAAACAATTCCTCTAGCCTACATTTTTCTCTCTGCTTGCCTCCCTCTGGGATGTAGAGATAGAGCCCCCCTTGATGGCTATCCATCATTCTATTTATATTCATAGAATTAGTGTTACCCATGTTACATTAGGGTTAAGGGTAAAAGACTAAAAAGGGCAAACTAAGGTTATACTTCATCCCTTTATAATTTTCCTCTTAGACTTTGAGCCGACTAATTGCTTGAGACCATCATCATTTTTATCAATTTTTAGTCACCCACAATTGCCCCCCAAGCACATGAGCTCGGTGGCCGAGGTGAGTTCATGTGCTTGGATCCTTAGCTTTCGTATCCTTGTCGTATTTACGATAATTTACTAAATGTTGTAAACAACCTTTCTTGAAAAACTTCAAATCTTCTGGTTAGGAAAGTGAGATGCATTGATTTGCGAGTGGTTGGCTTGTTGAATCTTTTTCTCTTGCTGACCTGATAAGTGGTTATTAATGATTGACTTTTTGGGCCGATTATGGTAAATCATAAAGTACATGTTGCCGAGCAGGAGACTGTCGATGTTCCAGGACCAGAAGAGGGAGCCTGTTTTTGGGACTGCCTTGAAGTTTGGATTTGGATTTGATTCCTCCCTGATATTCGAACAAGTCTACCTTGGTTGATTATGCTGATGTGGCTCGAAATGAGGCTATTAATATTGTTGGCCTTCAAGCTTAAGGACGCGATATATAAAGCTGGCCATGAATACGGCCTTGGTTTTGTTAAGAGTGCTTGATGACATTGAGTTCTTCAATAAGGCCACTTTTTATCCTCCACAATCCAAAGAGGCTGATACTATACAATGAGTTACTTTTGAAGGAGATATAGACGTTGTAAATAACGATCGGTAGTAGCAAGGCTAGGCGTTCTCATCTTTTGATTTTTGTTTCCCTTTTTGGGCTAGGAGCCCTTCAATATATAATCAACTTTTTGATTTCTCACGAATGAAGCTTCTGCCATACTTATGTTTCCTCCATTTTCTGTGTCTGACTTACTCGGCAGTTGAGTTGACTCTTTATTTTATCTAACCAGCTTTAACAAGCTTTAGACTAATTTTGCCTTCTTAAGAAAAAGGTCTTAAGCGACTCATTTCAAGAATTTAGTCCAGCTGCAATTGAGCTTTAGGCCGATCATGCACCCGTAGGAGGTTTTAAGCGATGCCTTCGAAGAAAAGTCTTGCATTCATCTGGCCAGCTGCAACGAGCTTTAGGCCAATCATGCCTCTATAAAGGTCTTAAGTCAATGCCTTTGAAGAAAGGTCTTACATAATTACCTGGCCAGTCTACCGAGCTGTTAGCCGAGTTGCTTCCCATAGAGGTCTTAAGTCAATGCCTTTAAAGAAAGGTCTTACATTCATCCGGCCAGCTGCAACGAGCTTTAGGCCAATCATGCCTTTGTAGAGGTCTTAAGTTAATGAGTTCGAAGAAAGGTCTTACATTCATACGGCCAGCTGCAACGAGCTTTAGGCCAATTATGCGTCTATAGAGGTCTTAAGTCAATGCCTTTGAAGAAAGGTCTTATATAATTACCCGGTCAGTCTATCGAGTTGTTAGCCGAGTTGCCTCCCGTAGAGGTCTTAAGTCAATGCCTTTGAAGAAAGGTCTTACATTCATCTGGCTTGCTATAACAAGCTTTAGGCCAATCATGCCTCTATAGAGGTCTTGGGTCAATGCCTTTGAAGAAAGGTCTTACATTCATCCGACCAGCTGTACTGAGCTTTAGGCCAATCATGCCCCCGTGGGAGATCTTTCTTTTGCCTTTGTAAGAAAAGGTCTTAAGAAACGCCTTTGAAGAAAGGTCTTACATTCCTCCAACTAGCTCATTGAGCTTTAGGCCGAGTTACCTCCAATAAAGGTCTTAAGTTAATGCCTTGGAAGAAAGGTCTTACATTTATCCTGCCAGCTGCAACGAGCTTTAGGCCAATCATGCCCCCGTGGGAGATCTTTTTTTTGCCTTTGTAAGAAAAGGTCTTAAGCAACGCCTTTGAAGAAAGGTCTTACATTCCTCTGGCCAGCTGGAACGAGCTTTAGGCCAATCATGCCTCTGTAGAGGTCTTAAGTCATCCGGCCAGCTGCAATGAGCCTTTGAAGAATTTGCTGTGAACGGCTAACCATCTCGGCAAGATAAACTATTGAAATTTTATCCGCGCTTATTTTTATATCACTAAGTTGGCTGGGCTTGATCTCGGCAAAAAATACTTGTTCTGGCCAAGTATTGAACTCACGACCTCCAAGTTGTGAACTAATCAGCTCCCCATCTCGGTAAGATACACTGTTGAAACTTTATTCGCGCTTATTTTATATCATCAAGTCGGTTGGGCTTGATCTTGGCAAATTGATTTCGGCGAAAAATACTTATTCTGGCCGAATATTGAACTCACGACCTCCAAGTTGTGAACTGATCGGCTAATCATCTCGGCAAGATACACTGTCGAAACTTTATTCGCGCTTATTTTATATCACCAAGTCAGCTGGGCTTGATCTCGGCAAATTAATTTTGGCAAAAAATACTTGTTTTGGCCGAGTTTTGAACTCACAACCTCTAAGTTGTGAACTGATCGGCTAACCATCTCGGCAAGATACACTGTTAAAACTTTATCCGCGCTTATTTTATATCACCAAGTCGGCTGGGCTTGATCTCGGCAAATTGATTTCGGCAAAAAATACTTGTTCTGGCCGAGTATTGAACTCATGACCTCTAACACTCTGAAAAGTGGCACTAACCAGCCAAGCTAAGTAAATATTTGGTATGACTCTCACGCTTTTAGCTTAATGAAGGTCAAAAGACGCCGAGTTGGCTGCAGTTCACCAACTCGACTGGACATGTTTTAAGAACTTTAAACCATTTTCTACACAAAAATGGGATACACTGGATTTAGTGAACCACACAAACATGATGTAAATTGGGTATATGTGCCTTTTGTGAAATATGCCGAGCAATGCAAAACTAATACTATTAAAAGAATGCCAATATATAATTAATAAGGGAAGAAGCCTTATTTGATGCTCAAAGCATTTTTTCATGTTTGTGTTTGTTATGACTTTCTTTGAAACACTTTGCTGACTAGCATCCTCAGGAATAAACACTTTGCTGACTAGCATCCTCAGGAATACTCCACCAATTAATCGATTCCCATAGACGGTGCCAATTGTGGGGACAAATTTTTTGGGTCTCCCCATAAGATGTATTCAAAGCAAGATCGATGGAGTAATAGATGAAGATGGTGAAGGAGACGAGATTTTTTGGTACGGTAGGTTCCCCCGGTAGCGCTTGTGCTATTCCGATAGTACGTCATCCGTTTGTGTGTGTGTGTGTTTGATTGTATTAGCTTAAAGGTAATTGAAGTGAGAATACAAGTTACCATTTTCTTTCTCTAAAACAATTCCTCTAGCCTACATTTTTCTCTCTGCCTGCCTTCCTCTGGGATGTAAAGACAGAGCCCCCCTTGATGGCTATCCATCATTCTATTTATATTCATATAATTAGGGTTACCCATGTTACATTATGGTTAAGGGTAAAAGGCTAAAAAGGGCAAACTAGGGTTACATTTCATCCCTTTACAATTTTCGTCTTAGACTTTGGGCCGACTAATTGCTTGGGCCCAGCATCATTTCTATCAATTTTTAGTCACCCAAAAAATATTTATGAAAAATACTTCTTTTGATGGTGAAAAATAAATATTTTCCACAAAAGATAAACGAGGAGCAAGCACATCTCCTAAATAAAATAGGCATAAACGAAGAGGTAGCTAAACTTATTTTACATATTCTTATCTTTTATTATAATTTTCCATTAAGAGGTTGAATTGTATGGGTACCCATTTGGCCACTTGGATAACAAAAAGGAGGGAAATCAAATGTTCGATGGTTTGCTGTTCTGGCCTTTTTTCCCACCACAAAGGAAAGACAAAAGCACCCTGCACCCCACTTTTTATTTTTTTTCTTCAAATTAAAGGAGGTTAAGTCTTTTTCTTAATTCTACAAATAAAGAAAATGTCACCTTTTACTTTTATTAGTCGAATCCTTGACTTTATGGCAAAGATGAAAGTTTGCCTATTACTGGACCAAGCTCTCTCCTCAAGACAATAGCACCAAACAATCACTCTTTAATCTGTGTTAAAAAAAAATTGAATCTAGAAACCTTCAATCGAAAGTCTATAAAAAACAATCAACCAATAGCCAAAACCTTCATTGTATGGGCTTTCAGATCCAATATCTAAGTTCGTACATTTAAGGGATGTTGTCCCCGACTTTTTTTTATAAAAAAAAAGAAAAAAAATTAGAAAGAAGAAAGAGATGCAGTTTGTTGACAAATACTGTAGCAAAATATTATTCCCAGTATCCTTCGCCCCGTATATGCCTCTGCCGCATAACTAATTATGTAATATATATGTTATAATATTTGTCAAGGTTAAACAGTATTTGTCTTCTCAATTAACTGCCAATGTTTGTCTCCCGACCGTGTCCTTTAAAAAAAAAGAAAAAGTTGGCTTTCAGAAATTGTTTGAACTCAAAGACCGGTTCTTAATGTTTTTTGTTATAATATAAGAAATGTATGTTTATGTATGTACGCTATAGCGAAGGTGTTCTTCAAGGATAACAGAAAGGATTCCTATGATGCTCCAAATCCCGTTCCGAGAGTTTCACCTCCACATTCACATAGATTCATATCCAACACTTAATTACAAATCTTATACAATCCAATTTCCTCCAACGAAGTCCCAAGCAATATTAATAAGTTTTATAACATTTTCACAATACACAATATGTTAATTCAATTATACAAAGCATTCAAAAGATATGGGTTACATAATCATTAAGTCGTCCTGAGACAACTACATAGTTTTAAGTTATCAGAGGCTCCCTAGACTTATACACGTGCCATCCCTCGAGGAGTACCTACAAAATTGTTTTGGAAAAATGGGAGTAAGTCAAACAGGCTCAGTGAGAACTATAAGGTTTTATATATAAAAGTACGTTTTAAAAACAATGCATGTGGTGAGCATTAATAGAAGATGGTTTTCTTATGCATATGCAATGTAAATGCGTTATTTCCCTGAATGGTAAAAATACATATATTCAACTCATAAAGCTAGTACAATGAGAATTGTTGTATCTGCATGCTAATTCTCACCCCTTCCCCAAAGTATAATAAGAAATAGTTCAATTTAAAATACTGTTGAAATCATACAAAGAATATAGAAAAATCATAAACCTTATACATACTGAAAAATAAGTATTAACGGGATACAATTAATCCATAGTACGAAATATGTACTTGTATCTAGTACGTGTATGAAACCGTTGGCTAGTTCGTAAAACGTGGCACTATAATTGTATCGTCTAAATACATCTCGCTCTCAACGATCATTTTAATATCTCGTAAATATCCAAGCGTACAATCGGGTCTGCATTTCATGGCCTTTCACCCACATGACAGCAGGGCCTTCCGTTACTTTTCGTGCACGGTTTTGGGTCTTGTACCCAGGAGACTATGTCCCAACTTCCGGCTCTAATTGTCAAAGACCAAACCCGGGAGGACTAGTACAATCGTATATGTATATAAATCGAACCATTCATGTATCAACCCACAGACAATTGTGCCACTTAAATGACATGACATTTCATACAGAACCCCTCAACTAGTCAGATAAAATATATGTAATGAAAACCGTTATCATCTCGAAAGTATACTCAATATACCCCTACTTGTGTAAATATCATAATTGTATTTTATGAAAATATGAAATACCACGCAATCTATAAGCTTGAATCAAATATATGCTCAGTAGATATATATATATATATATCTTATATATGTATCATGTTCATTTTCCAAATCTCATATAGTAATACATGTTTTAAATGTAAAACTAGATTTGCCTAGTCAGTCAACTAACAGCCCCTTTAAAATTTCAATTTCCATGTTCACTAATACGGGATATAACTTCGTATATAATCAAACCAATCTTAACCTGAGTAAGTAAGTATAATTCATACTTTGTAATACTTTAACTTGGCATAAACTTCCCTCGTAAGGCTTTCACATTCTTTCAAAATCAAGAGTATTTTAAAAGCTGGCCTGGCTTAGTTATGGACTAGCTAGTTAAGTAATAAATCTCATGAACAATGGACCAGTAGCTCAAGTACAATAATGATTTGACAATTATGAGTAATTATGTCCTAATCATACTTTTTAATCCAAGTATAACATCGTATATATGCGTATCATAGAGTACTGTTTACTACTGTACCAATAATTGAGTGTTTAATATGAAACTCTTCAATTCAACGTAGAAATTAGGAATTCTTGTATAATCTATTGTTTATAATCATATCGAGTCTAAATCAAACCAATAATAAAAAACAATCATCCAAAACCCCCATAAACATACAATTATTGGAACCATATACAACATAATTATTTTTGCTTGGATTTGAGATGGATAACTTTTAATAACTTGAAAACAAGTTTAAATACTATTGTACCCACCTTTATAGGGTCAATCCCACAAAGAATCGCAACGGAATCGAGCCAAAGAAGTGCCAAGTCCGAAATCCCCCAATTTCTTAAAACTCTAGCCATGGTGGGTAAGATGAAAGAGATGATGAATAGTGATTTAGGTGAGGGTTTACATGATTTAAATCTTTGTTCTTTGGTGTATGATGCTAGATAAGTGGAAATCTTTTTAAAAACCCTCATAATTGTGCTCTCATCTCTCTTTAGCCTCCATTTGGTGTATTGGGTTCAAAATGAGAGTTTTGGTGTGTTTAAAGGGTTAAAAATGAGTGAACATTCGACACTCAAGCTCTAGGATCAATCCTAGGTTTCTAGGATCGATCCTAGAAACACACTGTCCACACTCTGCTTCTTGCTGCACAGACCACTGTTGGTATTTAGGTCCTAACTTCTTAATCAAAACTCGGATTGATGTGATCTTCATGCCCACGAAAAGATATTTCAAAGATCTACAATTTATTATAAGAAAGTTTTCTCAAATTATACATAGATCATTCCCAAAAATCCTCCGAAGACAGCGCTCTGCCGAAGTGCTACTGAATGATCATAATCTACTAATCGGCTTACTTTGTACGATGTTTTGACCAACGAGAAGTACGAATTAGACTTCGATCAAAACACGAAAGTTGTATAATGGTATGAAACCTAAATATGGGAGCAAACAGCTACCAAATTGGACAAGAGGCGAAGACGCTATAAAGACTTAAAGTTAGCGAAAAACAATAAATCGCATAAGACCGAAACTTACGATTTACAAGCCGGAATCAATTCGGACCACCCGAATCACTAAAAGATCACTCACATGAGTCTAAATAGACTAATATAACTAATAGAAGATGCTAGAACACTACGAGATTTCAAGAATCGTGTTTTCACCACTCGAGATGAAATGAATAGTTGAACGAAGTTGAATACAGCGGGATGAAAGTACGGGGTATTACAATTTTGGCATTGGGATTTGGTTGAACAAAAATTAGAAGAATGATGAGGATGGGATATAATAAACACCTTACAAAGCAGGTTTGCCATTGTTGATTTTTTATTGTGAAGGACAGTAACTGGAAAGGCTAAAAAAATTAAAGAGAGAGATCAGGGCCGGGTGTTTTAAGTTTCGGTCTCGGTGAAATTTAGGGAGACTAAACTCAAACCAATTTGAAAATTTGTTTTCTATTCAGTTTAGTTTTAGTTTTAGTTTTCTAAATCTTCTAAACCATTACTTGAACCTAACTTTTCGATTCTGTTTTATTCGATTTTTAATATATGTATATATTGGGGAAGGATCTCAAGAGGACCAACTTTTTGGTCCTTAAATGCGGACCCATCATTTTAAGGGAATAAATAAATGAATTTTTTGATGAAACTTGTTGAAAATGATCTCCATGATTAGCATATCACCTCTACCAAATTTCATCGAAAAATTAGGTTGGGAAGTAGGTTAACTAAAAATTAATATATATATATATAGAGAGAGAGAGAGAGTTAGGCTATAAAGAAGGATTCCCTCACTTTAACAAAAAGAATGGATGGCCATTTAGAGGGGTAAATTGATGAATTTTTTTATATGTACATTTTGAAAAATTCAACCTAAAAGTGGGTGTTTTGAAAAATTGATATATATGTACATTTTCGACCGTTAAAATTTTTGATGATCATCTCACCCACTTATAGGTTGAATTTTTTTAAAAAAAATTTGGTGGAAGTGATCTACTCATAATATAGATCATCCCTACAAATTTTCATAAAAAAATTCATCGATTTACCCCTCTAAATGATCATCCCTTCTTTTTGTTAAAGTGAGGGAATCCCTCTTTATAGCCTAGCTCTATATATATATGTACGTTTATGTCCGTTAAAATTTAAGATGTTTAGTTAACCTACTTCCCGGTTGAAATTTTTTAATGAAATTTGGTGGAGATGATTTGCTAATCATGGAAAACATCTTCACCAAGTTTCATAAAAAAACATTCATCCATTTGCTCCCTCAAAATTATTGGTTTGCATTTAAGGACCAAACAAATGGTCCTCTTTAGATCCTTCCCCATATTTAAATAAATTGTAAGCAATATTTAATGTTAACTCTTGCGTTTGTAATATAGTTCCAATATTCATGATATCTCAAAGAGTTGTGCTATAATTAGAGATTATAAATTTTAAGAACATAAAGTTTTAAAAAGTGAAGTAATATTATTTTCAATTCATACGTGTAATGATTAGGTTTGGTTAGGTTCGGTTTTGCATTGACATACCCCAAACCCGAACCAAACATATTCGGTTTCGATTTTGGTTTCTTTTTCAAATTTTTTTGGTTCGTTTTTAACAGGTCGATTTGGATTGTACTTATTGGATTTTGACTTTTAAAATTTTTGTGGTATGAGGCGTCATTCTCTAAAGTTTGACACAAAACAAGTGATATTATAAAACATGTTATTTTTAAAATTCTACTACATACAAGATGTCAAAACATGGAAAATTGCAATTGGAGGAATTTTGAGTGATGGAATTGTAAATCCTATCATTTACAATTTTTATGAATTGTAGAATTACTTCACCCAAATACAGGGACAATGGATTTTAGAATTGCTTGGTCAAAACACAGGGCAAGAGAGATGGTTGGTGGTGGGGTTACAGTTTAAGAGAGAAATCAACGGAAGGTTTTAATTTCTATTTTTCGAATGGGCTTCTTAGTGGCCGGTCCTTGCCTTTGAAATTTTTTAACTTACGGTTCACAACTTTTTTTAACGCTTATAGTCCTTGTCAGTTTTTACGTTATTGAAATGCTTTTGGCAAGGACTCACGTGCCTAAATATAGTAATTGAGTAACCTAAGAAATATCGGTTACCATACTCGAGTAACCTGAGAAATATAGATTACCATAGTTGAGTAACCTAATAAATACCCGTTACCATACTTGGGTAACTACAGAAATGTAGGCTCTTAAGAAAATGGCTATTAATTTGAGGACTCCAAAAAAAGGGAATGTAAGATTATGTTTAATAGTAATATGGAAAATGGTAAAAAAAAATAATTGATTTATGTGAGAAGTTAGAAAATAAATTAAAACATGTAGTGAGGATAACTCTTACTTTTGACTTTTTCCATGAATAGTTTTAAGGGCGAGGAAGATAAAATGTCCTTAAAAAAATAAAAAAGTACGTAAACAATTACTCATAAAAATGAAGATGAGATGATTTAGTATCTCACCACATGTTTCAACTTATTTTCCAACTTCTCATACAAAGTAGTTGTCTTTTTCTATTGTTTTTATGTTACTAAACCTAAGGGTGCGTTTGGCGCGCCGGATAAAGAGATAGGATAGAATACGATAAAGGCCGGATATGATAATAGTCGGAATTAGTCGGATAGGAATTATGTGGGATAGGATAGCAAAGGAATCAGTCGGATAAGAATTCAGCGGGATCGGACAGGATAAGGATTGGTCGAATAAAGATTTAATAAACTTTGCATTTGATGAAGTTCCGAATTAGAAGTCCAGATATTATATAATGCAACTTGCTTTTCTTTTAAAAATATATGCAATTTTAATTGTTGTGCATAATTTTTTTTAACTAATGCGATTCTTCTATTTATAAATAAGTTTCGTAAAAAACTCTTTCAGGAGAAAAGTTTTATATCACGTACAACATTTACGAACTAGCCATTAAGTACAATTCAAATTCTAATGTTACCATTTTTTTCTAAAATTAAAGTTTCTTATAAATATTTTCATTTAATAAAAAAACAAATAAAAATGCCATATTATAAAAGAAATGAATTTTATTAGTTGAGTTAATGTGATTTTGAGTGGTTGAAAATTTTCGTTAATAAATTTGATTATCTAAAAGGTGTAAAGAAAAAGATTAAAAAAAAAAAAAAATTTATATTCATTTTGTTATCCGGCAATCATGGGACAAAATAATACTACCTATAGGGGTGGTATATATTTATCCGGTTTTAAAGGGATAAAATGATAATTAATCCCGAATGCAATCCAATCCCGTGTTGCGCCAAACGTGGGATTGGATTAAAATATCCTATCCACCCTTGCGCCAAACACATGACAGGATTTATTTATCCTATCCTTTCCGACAACAAATACCGGATAGGATTAATTAATCCTATCCTACTTCTAATCCCGCGCAACAAACACATCTTAAGAGTATTAATTTTCCATCTCATTATCAAATGGATCTTTACTTTCAAAATTTTATAATATCTGAATTATTTGTAGTTCTTAAGAAAATAGAAAATCAAACTGAAAATTATAATTTTCGAATAACAGGATTTGTCTAATTAAGGTAAGGGCAAGCATTTAGATAATAAAATTAATTTGCAACCAATGAATACAAAATCCGCTGTAGCACAAGTAAAACTGGATATTTCGATCCGGGTCGACTCTCGGCAGTGGAAATTTTTTTTCACATTAAATTTATATTTAAGATTTATAAACAGTAAAAAACCAAAATCAAAACGACATCATTTTATAAAAATAATAATAATAAATTTGTACAAATTGTTCTTCGTTCCTTCTTCACTAGACGAAGATGCCCTAATCAATTGGGGAACAATGTCCGACATACCGGAGCAAGTACTTGTTGGCATACTCGCTCGATTACCTGTGAAGAAGAAGACTTTGGAGAATTTCATTTTCCGTCTATCAACATACAATAGAGTTAATAGACTACGGATGTGTTTGGTTCATTAAAAACTCACTTTATGTAAATTAGATGGAGTCGGTGGATATGATACCTAGTAATTTCCCGCGTAAAGCTTATTTTGTTCATAACATAACCAGTACGTGTGATGGTATATATTCGGTCAAGTGGTAATAACATGTGTTGTTCTATTTGAGTATTACTTTTATTTTCATAATTTCGTAATTTTACAAACCTACCAAAAATAAGCTAGTCTACTCTACAGTCATGAAAGTGACAAGCAAACTTAACAAATCCCAAACGGTGCTTTCATGGAAAAATTATCTAAAATAAGTATCAGGTTGTGTTTGATTCCTCGAAAACTCGCTTGACGTAAATACAATATATTGTGATTGTGTGTTTGCAGTGGTGCTAGAGTGAAAACGAACTGTACTATATTTTATGCATGGGCCAATATGTATTAGTTAGAATTCGAGTTCATATCAAATTCATCTTTCTCAGAATCTATTCTAACTAATTAATAATCGCCAAAGGTGATACATCACTATTTTGTGTCAGATCTGTGTAGAAACACACATTTCAATACAGATTCTCATAATTATAAGGGGCTCACAAGCTATCTCCCTAAAGTTTGATCAATCGGCCAACCATGTCCAATGTTCCTGAGGATGTACTTGCCCACATACTCTCACGATTACTGGTGAAATCTGTTCTTCAATTCAGGTGCATATCAAAACCAAGGTGTGCCTTAATTGGCAGCCAAGGTTTCATTAAGTTGCATATTACTCGAGCTACAGAAACCAACACAAATTGCAGTATTATTAGTAGAGAGGGTGGTAGCCCATAAACGTTGATTTGCTCAACAATGCCATAAGACTCAATCATCCACTGGACCCTAAACAGATCGTGAAGGGAACTACAATAATCAGTTCTTGTAATGGCCTGCTCTTTTTGACCACGGATAAATACATTTTCTTGTGGAATCCATCTATGAGAAAGCATTGGAAATCACCCATTAATAGGATTCCGTTGGGGTTTGAATATGTTATTTAAGGATTTGCTTATGCTGCTGCCAGAGATGACTACATAGTTATGAGGATGGTACAATTTTATGGCAAGGATAAAGATACATTTAGCTCTGAGGTTAGTGTATACTCTTTGAAATTGGATTCGTGGAGAAGGACTGGGGATTTCCCTTACTACCTTAGTTACGAAACAGATTCTAGTGTTTTTGTTAGTGGTGCTTTGCACTGGGTTGTTGGTTAAAATCGTGGGTTCGATAGTACTAGTACTGGTGAGAAGTTAATCGTTGCATTTGATCTTAGAATTGAGGAATATTGGTTAGTACCACAACCTCAATATTCGGACAAGAACTTTCAAATGGATGTGTGTGGATTAGGAGGATGTTTGTGTGTGATTTGCAACTTTTACCGTTATGTTGACATCTGGATGATAGAGGATTATGGAGTAGAGAAATCATTGACCAAGTTATTTTCGATTTCACAACCCAGCATTATATGGTATTTGGACTTTTATGGCCTGTTGCACATTCGAAAAGCCATGAGCAAGTGCTTCTGTCACTAGACCATGAAAGATTTATTTTGTATGACCTTATAACAGAAAGAGTTGTGAGTATTGTGATTGGTGGCATGCCAGTTCATATTGATTCATGTGCTTGTTTGGAAAGCCTCGTCCAGCTCAGAGGTGGAGTTGAATTAAAGTGCTGGGAGAAGTGGAAAAAAGTTTCAAAAAAAGGTACATGATTATCTCTGTATGTTTGAATTACTTCGCATAGCATAAATGCTTAACATGTTTTTGCTTGTTGTCGTTTTGTTATTGACACATGTTTTTTTTCTGAATCACTTGATCATATTTGAATAGCATATTTGAATTTAAGTGTCGTGTCTTCGTATCCCTAGCCTTTATAGAAAATGCTGATGGTTTTGAAATTTAATGTACATATTGTAAGAAGCAGCTGAGATCCGATCCTCTTGTACAATAGTCTTTCCATTCTATTCATATGATGGTTGCATTTACTTCTTCATATGACGGTCGTAATTATGTTATGTAGTAAATGATCTTCTGCATCGTGTTGTGAGAATATAATTTGTCATTATCACTCATTTCTTAAATTTGTTGTGTTTCATGATGAGGGAATGTTATATCAGCTTATTATGTGAACATTCTTAGATCAACTTGTTTTCTAAGCAAAATTATTAATTTGTGAATTGCTGTGAGCCTTTCTTTGGTTCGAAATTAGAATTTGTTATATTATATATTTCTGCTTTCTTGTTACCTATTGCTATTGCCCCTGGACCCTAGCACGGTATGACAATATCAGTTAGACACCTAATGAGTTATTCCCTGACTTTATTGTTCTTATTCTTCCTGCACACAAACACACTCAATTCGTCTTCCATCTCTTCTTCAATTTGCTCATTTCCTTACTATCCCAGCTGCCGGTAAATCCTATTCTTTGATTCAGCTTTGTATCAAAACTATGGCATTCTGTAATAACATCATCAAATTGCGTACCAATCACTCAAAACCAACAATGATTTGCAGTACTATTCTGAGAGACAGTAATTTCCATTCTATAGATTTTGATTCACTCAACACTGCAGTTGAACTCAATCATCTATTAGAGTGTGATGAACGCCTTATGATGACAATTCCTTGTGGAATCATCGACTCGAAAGCATTAGAAATTAGTATCTAAGCTAGGGGTTAAGGTTAATCGATCTGCCATATGAGGTCTAGGTTTTACGATGTGAATTTGCTAATTGGTCCATGGCACTTTGTCACTACTGATTGCAATTTAAAGGTGCCGTTGAAAGAAATTAAATATGCTGTCAAGGGTGCACTTCATTTTAAGAGGAAGTAAGAGATGTAGGTTTAAACTGGTGTTGTACCTTGCTGTAGATGGTTGGTTCAATTGGACCTAAATCCGAACTTTTCTTTTACAGTTAGTTACTCTTGATAACTTTTCAAGTATCTAATTAATGCGGAAAAATTGTGATTTCTTGCAGGCTTTATTGGGAAGATTTTGTGCTTATGGGAATAGTTGCGGAAGCAAGGAAAGAAGGATGACCGGATAATATGCCTCTTGTAATAAATCTTGTTTTCTCAGGTATTATTGTTCGTTGAAAATTTGTTAAGTCTTTTTTTTGAGACCTTAGTTGAAATATAATGCTTCTTTATGGTTTGAATTTGTCGAAAAAGAAGAAACAGATTACTGATGATGTTGTGTTGTTTCTTTTAATTTGCTGCTGCTTGGCTCAGGTTATTTATGGTTTTGAGTTTTAAGTTTCCATGTTTGGTGGTTTTTTGATTCTATGATTTTCGATGGGAATCCGGTAATTTGATTCCATCATTTTCCGGGGAATCGATTTCGATGGGCAATTTATTGTGCTTTTTATGAAGAAGATCCTTAAATTTAGACAAGGAAATAGATATTTCAAAGACTCGGATATTGTAAAACAAAAAAAATTCTTATTCTTTTTACTTAGATAGATACTGTAGCTCAAAGTATCTGTGAAACATATATCTTCAACTTTACGTGTGTCTGGACAACATCTTTAAAAATAAAGAAAAAAAATAAATAGTAAAAGTTAAATTGACCATTTGAAAAAGGGTGCATCATTTAACTGAAAATATTGAAAAATAATCTTGAGGCTAAAATAAATCACGGAAAAAATACTCGTTTGGTATGAAATAATAAAGTTTCTTTTACTTGAATATAATTATGGAGTAAGAACACATAATCCATTTTTCCTACTAGAATCCTAAATTGCCTGTTATTTAAGATTCCAATAGTTCAAATTTTGAGTGGAAATAGATGATTCCAAGGAACGGTGGATTTCTCATATATTCACCTTTTTCATACCTTTAATTTATGGGTGAAAAGCTAAAAACGTTTTGAGGGATCCTCTGTATCATTAAAAAAAAAAGAGTTTGTTGCAAATTTGCGAGTCTATATTCTATATATTGGAAATTTTTGTTGAATTTTGCAAATGTATTTTAGTATTTGTACATCGATTTAAATTTTACAATTAAATGTCTAAGAGAATTTGTAATATAAAATTTCTAAAAGTAGTTCCAAAATTATTCTCCATAACCTTCAAATTACGAACACCTTTTTATGGAGTGTCGTGGGGAAAAAATTTGATGGGAGCAAAATTGGATGGGATCATAGGGTTCCAATAATAAAACAACATATGTCCATTTTTATTTATTTAAATCAAATGAAAAAATTAAAAAAATAATAATTTTAGATGAGAATAAACACGTGTTATTTTATCATTAAAGAACTCATGCCCCTATCTAATTTTGCCCCATCAAAAATGGACTCGTGTCGCGGTGGTGTCTGATACTTGAGGGACACCAATGTCTATGTTGGACACTTGTGCAAAGTATTCTAGTTGACTTTTTTGGTACGACAACCAAGTTCACTCCAGGAACATGTGAAGGACACTAGCAAGACACCTCCGAACACAGCACAACACTTTTTGTGAATTTTAATAATTATTTAATATTTGTATAATATTTGAAGGGCCAAAACCTAAAATTATTAGTAGATGAATTATAAACATTATCCAACTGATTCAACTACATCAAAACCTATAAATCTAGCTTTTGCATTTCAACAATGGTATTAAGTGGGTTTTTTTAGTTTATTATATATATATATATATAAGAATTTATGACATTCTTGATACGTGTGTAGTATTAATAACGAAAATAATTTTTAACATTATGTAGAATTTTGAAACAAATCAACTATATAATATGATGGTGATTGGTGAAGTGGGGATCCTTAATATTTAATTGGCATTGTTTTCTACCTAAATATTATTATTTCTCATTTGTTTTACTTACTTTTTGTTATTTGATAAGTTAAAATATTATGTGGAAATGTATATTTTTTCATGGATAAAACTTAGTTTGATTTCTCTTTTTTTTTACTTACTTTTCTTGTTTAATAAGTTCATATATTATGTGGAAATGTATCTTTTTTCATGGATAAAACTTAGTTTGATCCCCCACTCCATCCTCAAAGAAAAATAAAAATAAAATTATTTGTGAATTAGGTTAAGAGAGGGAGAAGAAGAATAATTATGTTCTTGTCTACTTTAGAGAGTTTGGGAGGAAGTTATCAAAAAGAAAAAAAGGAAGTACTAATTTAAAATATTTTATTTTTTCCTTAATATATAAGTGATGATAGATTCATGTGGTTCTTAACTAGAAAAGGAGGATTAAACTATGGTACTCCGTGTGAAATACCGCACACTTAACCACTTGAGTTGAGTTAAGACCCATATCTTTCTTCTTAAAAATGATAGATTCCCATTCAACTCATTTAATTAATTCTGTGTTTGATCCAGAAGATACATATTTGGTGTTGTTCATGCCTTTTATCCCATTGAAAAAGAGATTAATTTATTTGAATTAGATTAAATAATTTTATCTGACCTTCTTATTTAATACCTCAAACGCACCCTTTAATTGTCCAAAAAAAAATGCACCCTTAAAAAAAAATATTACAAATATTTGTCGAGGTGGCACACACTTTAAACACTTTTAAATCCGATGTAGCACAGTTAACAACTTTTTTAAGCCGATTTTGATTTTTTCCCCAACTAAGCTACTCCCTCCCTACAGTTTAATCCAGAGGAATTACCCTTCCGATTACCGGTGAAACCTCCTTTCCTCTAGTTCAGGTGTTTATATCAAAACTCCTAATTGGCACCCAGCATTTCATTAAATTTACATATATATATATATATATATATATATATTAATATATATATATCTCACTCGATCGATCGATCTATACACTTATATGTAATATACAATATCTATCTTGTGATTATGTGGTTGCTGTGTTGGTAGATAGGGGTGGCAATTTGCGAAACGACATGAAAACACACCACAAAACAAAATGAATTTTGCACAAAAATGACAGTAAATTAGAATTATGTCATGTCAACCATGTCTCGTCATGTCCAAACGAGAGAAAAAAAATATTCTTGTTAGGATATGTCTACTAGGATGCAATATTTGTAGTCATGTTGGTTGTGTCAAGTTTAAGTGAGCTGTGTTCGTGTTAGCTAATAATAACATGACCTTGTGTTGCATTTCGTGTCGGCCATATGCTAGTGGTAAATAGAAAATCAGTGGTCGTAATTAATCTAGGGTGAAACTGATTTCCATTAAGTCTTCATTAAATATTCATTTTCAACACACTTTTAGCGCAAAAAGCATTTAGTACTACTACTTTATGAAATAATATCATCATTTTTAGTGTAAAATCTGTTTATTCAATTCCCCTGCATGCACAGGGAAATGCCTAATGATTATGAAAACGAAGGGGCCAAGTCTAATCGCATATTAAAAATAGGGGCAAAGTGAAAAAAGGCCTGAAGAAGTTTAGGGGTTGAGTTACCCGGGGTGAGTTTATGCATAATTGAGTACAAATTTGTCGTTGACTTTGGTCCTTTTTTTTTCTTTTTCTTTTTTGTGGGGCTCTGGGAGTTGTTTGAATTCCCTATGATATACAACTGAAACAGGTTCTTGCTAATAGTGAAAAGAGGGCTTTGAATGGATTACCAATTGTTATTCTGTTGTAGTTGTACAATTGTAGAGTGTGATTGGTTTGGCTTTTTGGCTAGCTTAATCATGAGCCAAGGGCCTCTATTTATGCGAGTAAATTTGGGTTTCAACGAGGAAGCAAAATAAATAGAAGGACAAAAGAGGACTTAAATAATCTGTGTAATCAAATCCTAATGTTTTTTCTGTATTTTTTATAATCTTTTTGTGGAAATTACATGTTTTTTATGGCTGAGAAATTCATCTTGTTAGCTGGTATAGAGATTTGGGTAGATAAATAATAATTATATGTATTGTTGCTATATATTCAGATCCTCGACTTAAGTATTCTGAGAGACGGTAATCTCTGTTCTATATTTTTGATTCACCACTGCAATTGAACTCGATCATCCATTAAAGTGGTTTGAATTCACAACTCAAGCTTTAGATCTTGGGATGGCTTGCTCTGTTTGTGACATTGTGTAACCCTTGTGATGACAATTCCCTGTGGAATCCGTTGATTTGAAAGTATCAAGAATTGAGCAGCTAAGTTAAGGGTTAACGTTAAGTCGTTAATCAATCTAGCATTTGCAATCTAGGGTAAGATGAGGAGAATTTGCTAATTTGTGCACTGCCACTTTGTCACTACTGATTGCAATTTAATGGTCTTCAAAGCTGTTGAAAAAAGTTCAATTAAAGGCACTGCGATAATCAGCAGTAGAAAACCTCCGCCGTTGATTTGTATACAACTTGTTCCAGACAATTGACAGCCATACAAACTTTTTTCTCCTTACACTTTAATGAATTTAAAAACCCTAGCCCCTTATATATATATATGTGTGTGTGTGTGTGCCCTTGTTAATTGGTTTGGCCTTTTGGCTTACTCAACTGAGAGCCGAGGGCTCTATTTACATATCTAAATCAGGGTTTCAATGAGGATGCAGAATAACCAAAAGGACTTAATGAGTGTGTGCTGTACATTTGGCTTATGCCTTGTTGCGCCGTTTATGCATTTTTCTTATGATTGCCTTTTATATGTTATACTTCTCTCTCTGTTGCAGATTGTTTTAATTTGTCTGAGAAAGTCATATTTTTTGCTAGTATAATGTCATACAGATTTGGATTGTATGTATTGTTGCTATATATCTGAAATACTTTATTTTTGTAAGCTTCTCATTGTTATTAGTATATCTCTGCTTTCATATTAGCTATTGCCATTGTAGATGAACCCTACCATGATCTGACCCAGACAACCCTCTATCTCAGGACCCTAATGAGTTATTCCGACTTTAAGGTTTACTGTGCTATCCTGGAGACGCGATAAACGTTTAATTTGAAGAAATTTGTTAACAAATGTAATCAGTGGCCAAGTAGTTAGCTGCATGCTTAACTTTCATGGTAGATAGGGTTTGAATCAGTATGATGGACCCTCAAAGCAGTTGAAATATATCATGTCTTTATATAATAGCATAGATATTCTTCCGGCAACAAACAGACACAATTCATTTTCAATATTTCCTTCTTCAATTCGCTCATTTTGCAATGGCTTTTCTGTGTTTGTGTATATGTACCCCATATGATGCAATTCCCTTTGGAATCCATCGACTTGAAAGTAGCCAAGTTAAGCGTTAATTGTTGATGAAATCATCAGGTTCGCAAGGACCTACGTCAGTCTATTCCTCCTCTCCCGCGCATGCACTGGTTGGCGAGTCTTAAGTTCCAATTTAAGGCACTGAAATAATTTGTAATATAAAATATCCACTGTTGATTTGTACTTCTGGTTTTAGACAATTGGCAGCCATCCAAATTTTTGTTTCCTTTACAATTTAAGAAATTCAAATACCTGGCCCTTATATTATATTTAGTAAAGCATGTGGAGCGCACTTTAGAATTTCAATACCAATAATTCAATCGAAAACTCACTTTAGAATCGATGGATATGATAACTAGCAATTACTCACATAATGCATAGATTGTTAAAACAAAATAAACATGCTTGATGGTATTTGGCCAAGTGGTAATAACATGTGTTGTTATCACTAGGGTCGTAGGTTCAACTATCTGTTTAAGCTTATTTTTATTGTAGTTTTCGTACCAGGAAGGGTAATATTGTAATTTTACAGACCTACTAAAGGCCCTCCTCTCTATATATACTAGATTAGATATACAATATATTGTGTTTGTGTGGTTGCAGTGGTGGTAAATAGAAAATCAATGGTCCGAATAAGCTAGTCTAGAGTCATGGAAGTGATTTCCATCACTTGAGAGGAGGAGCCGGATAAGAAAACTTAATAATTTTTATTGTAGTTTTTATAGCGGAAAGGGTGGGTAATATTGTAATTTTACAGACCTAGTAAAGGCTCTCCTCTCTATATATACTAGATTACATATACAATATATTGTGGTTGTGTGGTTGCAGTGGTGGTAGATAGAAAATCAATGGTCCAAATAAGCTAGTCTAGAGTCATGGAAGTGATTTCCATCACTTGAGAGGAGCCGGATAAGAAACTTAATGAATCCCAAATGGTTCTTTTAGGGAAAAATTATCTAAAATAAAAAATAAGTTAGGTTGTGTTTGGTTCTTAGAAAACTCCCTTCATGCAATTATGTAAATACAATATATTGTGATTGTGTAGTTGCAATGGTGGTAGTTTGAAAATTAATTGTACTATATTGTAGCATGCAATAAATAATTGAGTTAAAATATAAAAAGTCGACTAAACAGTATAAGCGCATAAAAAGTCTAGCCTTCTCATTAACCAGACCAATTAAACCCTGGAATTTCAATACCAATAATTCTAAAAGGTACATATATATCTGACATAAGACCCATGTAGTGGCCAAGACGTATTAATTAGAATGTAAGTTCATATCAAATTCATCTTTATCAAAATTTATTCTAGTTAACGAATAATTGCCAAATTGATATATCACTACTTTGTGTGACATTCATCTAAAAAGACTTATTTCAAAACAGATTCTCTAAACACACGGAACTCACACCCAACCTCCCTACAGTTTGTTCAATAGGCCAACCATGTCCGACATCCTTGAGGACGTTCTTGCTGACATAGTCTCGCGATTACCGGTGAAGTCCCTTCTTCGATTCACGAGCGTAACAAAGTCATGGCGTGACTTAATTGGCAGCAAAGATTTCATTAAGTTGCATCTTAGTCGAGCAATAGAAACCAACATAAATTGCAGTATTATTATTAGAGAGTGTTGTAGCCTATATTCTATAAACTTCGATTCACTCAACAATGCCGTAAGACTCAACCCCCCACTGAACCTTCATGATCAGAGCAAGATGGGAACTAGAATAATTGTATCTCGCAATGGCCTGCTTTGTTTGACCATGGAGAAATACATTTTCTTGTGGAATCCATCCAAGAGAAAGTACCGGAAATCACCCGTTAGTAGGATTTCGTTGGGGGTTGAATTTGTTGTTTTTGGATTTGGTTATGATGATTTTACAGATGACTACAAAGTTGTGAGGATGTTACAATTTTATGGCCATGATGAAGATTCATTTAGGCCTGAAGTACTCTCTGAAATCGGATTCTTGGAGAAGGATTGGGGATTTCCCTTATTACTATGGTTATGAAAGAGCTTCTGCTGTGTTTGTTAGTGGTGCTTTGCACTGGGTTGTTGGTCAAAATCCTAGGTTTGGTAGGTACTAGTACTAAGTTAATTACTGAGTTTGATATTAGAACTGAGGAATATAGGTTGGTTCCACAGCCTGAATATTCGGATAAGAAATTCCATGCGAGTGTGAATGTGTTAGGAGGATGTTTGTGCGTGATTTGCAACTATTACTTGGGTAATGTTGACATGTGCGTGATGGAGGATTATGGAGTAGAGAAATCATGGACCATGTTAATTTCAATTACACAACCTAGTGTTATAGGGCATTTATTTTATGTTATATTGTCTGTTGCATATTCGAAGAGCCGCGAGCAAGCGCTTTTGTTACAAGACTACGAAAGGTTTGTTTGGGACGACCTTACAACAAAATGAGTTGTGAATATTGAGATCAGTGGCTTGCCAAAGCATTTTGATTCACATGTTTGTTTGGAGAGCCTAGTGCAGCCTCACAACTAGTGTTGAAAGTGCTGGGAGAAGTGGAAGAAAGTTGGAAAAAACAGGTAAATTAATATCTCAGTATGTTATAATAACTTCACGTTGCTTAAAATGATTTTGCCTGATGTTTTTTTGTTGTTGACACGTGTTCTATTTCTGAGTTACTTGATTGAATTTGAATAGCATATTTGCAACGTCTTTTATGCCTAGCCTTTGCAGAAAATGCTGACATGTTTAATTTAATGCAAATTATGGCTCTTGTATAATGTTGCCTTTTTATACTACATATCATAATGTTCTTTGTTACTCTTAGAGAGAGTTTCCGTGAAGGGGGTTCAATCTTCAAAGAGTTCCTTTAAGCAAGTGGAGGAGATAATACAATACATAGGATTGAGAAGGCAACCTGGTAATTTCATAAAATCTATACTGCTGACTCCATCTGGTAGTATTGGCCTATTTGATAAACTGAAATTTCTTATCATAGAAGGAAAGAAAGGCAATTTGGAAATGTGGTTTCTGGAGGAAGGCCTGACAGTGAGGACCCTGGCCCGCTTGGACTTGGATTGGTAAAGGGAGGGTGCACCACCGGGCTAGAAGGATCAGGATGTGGGATTTCTACTGTTGAAGTATAACCTGAACCTATTTCCTCCATGGAAGCAGCTCCCGCGTGTTTCTTATCAAATCGTTTTTGCCTTTTCTTTTGATGGTGATTAGAAACTTGGTCCGGTCATTTAGTGTAAAAGGTTCTAATTTATACTTGTGATTCAAGGCTTTTGGTCAATTTTTTTCCTTGTTATATAATTACTAGTTTAAGAGGGGTGTTGAAAAAATTTAGGGAGAGAAGAAGTTAATTGTATTGTTTCAATAGACATAATCAAGATAACAAGGTTTATATAATACAAGGTGGGAGACCTAAATTAGGTAATGATCTACTTGATTTTTTATTTTTGAACAAAGATCTACTTGATTGATGTGATCGCTTCAATCAAATAGATTCAAATCTAGATTTAACAAAAACATTGCAATGATTAGGGCCTATAATCTCAACAAGGGGGAACGGGAAATCAAACCAGTGATGTCCCAATTGAAATGAGGACTGTTGCCATTGAAATGAGGACTGATGTCCCAGTGGGGGTTGCCCTTTTGGTCAATATGACAAGCTCTTTTGGTTATATGACCGTAGATTTTCGTATTCGATTCATAGGATGGTCACTAATTTCCTCTCGGAAGTTATCTAAAATACATAAATAAATAAGAGACGTAATTATGTTATGTTTTAATTGATCTTGTTGCATTATGATGTGAGAATATGTCATTATCATTCATTTCTTTATCCCATTGTGTTTCATGATGAGGGGATGTTTTGTCAGCTTATCTTTATTCTTTGAAGCTTCTTAGAAGTAAGATCAAATTGTTTCTTAAGCATAATTTTTACTTTAAGAACTATAATTTGTCTATGTTATCAATTACACCCATTTCGGTCCATTAGCACAGATTGATCGAAGTTTGAAATTCAGGGTTTAGTTAAATAAAAGATTGAGGATTTGAGGAGTTCAAGCCCGTAATTTTTTATTTTTTTTGAACAAAGATCTCTGATTTCATTTTAGCTATTGCTATTGTAGATCTAACCTTATCGGTTAGACAACCCTTTGGGTCAAGGGTATCCTAATGAGTGGAGTTATTCCAATTGTTAAGAACCATCTCTTCCGAATGTTTTAAGATGTTAGGTGATGGGTCAACAATGAGTTATCATGCTTTTCAACACGCCCCCTCTTGTGCAACCCCCACTCGCACATGAAAAGACAAACTAAACCAAATTCAACCAACAACAAAGGTTGGATTCTGCATAAATAGAAAGGAGGAAACAACTGCAACCGAGATGATTCGAACTCGAGACCTTGCGGAACCTGATCTATGATACCTTGTTAAGAACCTTTTTCTCCCAAAACCTTGAGCATGTAGCGGGCCAATCCAAGGCGCTGAAATAATCTACAATAGAAAATATCCACTGTTGAATTTTGTATACAACTTGTTTTAGACAATTGGCAGCCATCCAAACTTTTGTTTACTTTACAATTAAGAAATTCAAATTACTTGGCCCTTAATTATATATACTAGAACATATGACACAGTCAACGTGTGTGCAATATTGTACTTGGTAATTCTTGATATTAAAATGTTTTTAAAATCTTTTAAGAAAACATGATTGTGTTTGATCAAGTGGTTAAGATGCATGTTGTTAGAGCTAAGATTAAGGGTTCAAATCCCATCTAAACTATTCCTCAATTTTTCCGAAAGAAGGAAGGGTAATTTTGTAATTTCAAGTACGTACAAAATGAGCTCCTCGCGCGTTCCTTATTAATCATTGTGGTGATGATGAGAGGAAGTAAGAGATGTAGGTTTAAAAGAAATGCTCTCGTGTTTTACCTGGCCGTAGTTGGTTGGTTCAATTGGACCTAAATCTGAACTTTTCTTCTACAATTAGTTACTCTTGATAACTTTTAAAGTTTCTATATAACGTGGAAAAATCGTGATTCCTTACAGGCTTTATTGGGCAGATTTTGTGGTTATGGAATAGTTACGGAAGCGAGGAAAGAAGGAAGGCCGGATAATATGCTTCTTATGAAAATTTTTGTTTTCTTAGGTATTATTGTTAGTTCAAAAATCTTGTTTTCAAGTATTGTTAGGTTGAAAATTTGTTTTGTTTTGTTTTTTGAGTGTAGTTGAATATAATGCTTCTTTATGGTTTGAATTTGTCAAAAAAGAAGAAACAGAATATTTCTGATGGTTGGGCTGTGTTGTTTCTTTTAATTCGTTGCTACTTAGTTCAGGTTTTTCATGGTTTAGAGTTTCAAATTTCCATGTTTGGTCGTATTTTGATTCCATGATATTTACATGCAATGTTCTAAAAATCGTGAATCAGAAATCGATCGGCAAGGTGGAGAGTGGGGATTTTTCATTTTATCAGGAATTTATTGGAGATAAATCGGAAAAAATCGGATATGCACTGTTCACCATATAAATAATATATTATATAACCATATGCTAAATAAAACATAATAGTAGCAAAATGGACATTAATAGATTAATAGAAACAAAGTACCAAGCATGTAGAAACAAACTAAGCATGTAGCAAAAGAGTACATGCAATATTATGCAATCTCAAAAGTAGAAAGAGAGAGTAGAGAGTATTAAGCAGTAAAACATAAGCATGTCAAAAGTCAAAATACTCAAATCCGATTTTTTGCCGATTTTTCCCTATAAAATCCTATTTTTTGCCTGGCCGATTTTTTCAGCCGATCATGCATAATCGTATCGGGGCATAGCCGATCACCGATAAATCGGCCTAAATCGGGGATTTTTAGAACACTGTTTACATGGAAATCGGGTATTTTGATTGCATCATTTCCAAGGTGTCGATTTCGATGGGTGTCACTACACCAAAAAAATTAACCTTATACGTAAGTGTTTTCAACACATGCAAATGCCATCTATAAGTGTTAAGAACACTTATAATTTGACCACTTACAAAATTTTATAAGTGTTCATAACCTTTATTAATTCTCATGCATTAACACTTTTTGTGTCTTGGACACTTACTCTCCTTATAAATTTTATAACAGTTTATAACACTTAAAAATCAAATGGTTTGCCAAACTATATATGCTCAATATAAAAATTTGGTACAAAACAATAAATTCACATCAATCTACAATACAATAAATTCACTACTAATCTACAATACATTATTTTTCTTCGAAATCGTGCAAACAAACTCATCAACTTGTAGGACCTAATTTCTAAACAACTTTTTGAATCTAAAAAAGTAAAATGTTACAAATAAACCTAGCCATCAACTTTGCTCCACTCTTTTCCTTTCATTTTTTTTAGCACAAGTCAAGCTGACCTAAAAATGGTCAAAAGCTAAAAAGTCGATCCTTTACTAATACAAGAAAGAAAACAAGTACAAAATTTACTAGGGCTGCACAAAATGCCTCTAAATCACTAGGATTTCCCTACCGTATATACCATAACCCATGTCCACCAACTTGTCTACCATTTCCACAACATATGCGCTTCAATGAGTAGAACTAGGGTCTAGGAAAGTAGAGTTCAAACCCACCTACTGATATGGAAACAAAAACAAAAACAAAATTAAGGGCTTAGCAACCTAAATTGATCAAAGCAAAAAATTTACCATTCAAAGATCAATTCCTAGCATTCAAGTATTGTACCTTTTTCTTCCATCTTTTTCAAAAGCTGAAAAATCACTAGTATTAATACTCCCCAACATCTATTCACTTGAAGTTGGCCTGAAAAAGAACAAAGTGACCAAATGCAAATATGACGAAGGTGCAATCCCACTTCAAGAGAAAATTTAAAAATTTATAATATATATTATCTCCACAAGCTTCTTGTATACTGACCACATGCTTTCAGGCTCTTTCTTCAACTTTGCTTCTTGTATATTGCTCTCCAAAAGCTACAAAATGGAGCGGCATACAAGTCATTTGTAAGCACGTGAATACTCTTATGCATGAGATATATTTGATATAAGACTCATGAAAAATATGTGATGGAATGGGCATAATGTGTAAGAACTTGCTTGATGGTTGATTTCCAATAATTATAATATTCGGTAAATAACCCAATATCATTTGCAAATGAACCATATAAATATCTAGAAACTTTAAAACAACTAGAGAGGATGGGCTTATAACCTTTTCAAGTGCCTTTTGCCCTTTAGAGATGGCCACCATTTTAAGAGGAATAAATGAGGGACTTGAAAATTAATCTAGTGTACGTAAAGGCGCCCACACGGATCCGGGAGATCCCAGTTCGAGCACAGTGGGGAGGATTTCTTTGTTGTAGTAGAAGGAAGACACTTAGACTTTTCATTTTATATGGAAAAAAAAATGAGGGAGTTGAGTCTTAACTTTTTAGTAAACATATATAAAAACAAACTTATAGGGCACCTTTTCCCAGAAACATGTTCAATCAAGTTGAAAATTGTTAACTCTCGTTAAATGATAAATAACACGATCCTCAAATTTATCGGCAAAAATAATCTTGAGCATCCATTGCACTGAACTCTAATTATACATAAAACTACACCAACTAGTTGGCCCTTTTCCCTTCACACTTGATCAACTATCCAAAGGCCATCTTATAATGTCAGTAATATATCCACTTCAATAGCACTCAATAGAATTTCATCAATTAATATAAGAGGTTTAATTTAATAGTTATAATACATCAATCCTTCAATTCCACTTTAAAAATAAATTTAGAACGAGGTTTCCAGTTACAAGAAAGGGACACAAATCAAATAACAAAAGTGAAGTAAAAGATAAAATGAAGGGGACTTACACGGGCAAGAAAATGGACAAACCAACAAGGTTGAAGGGTCATGTCCATGTGACACAAACCGTGAACTACATGTATTTTCCAAACAAAATTGCAATATCAGGATATCCAAAAATTTCAATGATGAAAGGCAAAAATAATTACTGAAAAGTATAGGAAACAATAGCATACTCTGCAATTACAGGTGAAGTCATTAACTTAATGATAACTTCAACAACTGTACTAAGGAAGATTGTTCTCTACTAGTTCATTATAGCAAAATATAAGGACTCTCAAAATCAAGGAAGGGGTTAGTGATTAGCAGCAATAAAGAAAGCACTAAAGATTCACATATTTACGTACTAGACTACTAGCAGCTTTCTCAGGTCAAACCACAGAGATATACAAGCTTTGGAACATTAGTAGACTCCAACAAGACTTGTTGGATAATAGAAAAAAAAACCATTAACCATTTAGTGTTGCTAATAAAACTGGACTTTTAAGACTTGTAGAATGCAAAAGCTTCAAATAAAATGTATAACATGCATAATATTCTCTTTTAACTCATTATCAAATAAATAAAATATTCTCTTAGGCAATTTGTCAAATACTTAGCAAACATGAATGTTGTATCAATAGTCTAATCAATGAAACTACGAAACAATGGAATATACCTCATTCTCAATACAACCATAGCCAAAAGCAAACATAATGTTTGCCTGAAAGCTATTCTAGCACGAATAAAAGATAGTGTTACCATATATATTATACATGTGTATTTTACTGCAAAAAAATAAAAATATCAGCTATTGGAATTAATGAAGACAAATGCAAAACTTTTATGCAAATTAGTTACGAGTATGCAATGATCAAGTAAACAAATTCACAACTCATTATGGCAACAGCAAGTAAAATCTGAAATGCCTCAAAAGCAAGTCTCGTATAGTTGCATTATCTTCTTATCGATGTCTTAGAAGAAGTGGCAGCGCTACCACGGCTCTCCTAGTAATGATCTTAGAAGCAAAACCATCAAACTAAACGTTGGACTCAAAAATCGAACTCATTTAAGCCCCAAATGCGAGCACATAATATGTAACAAAAAGTCTAAATTTCTATTTTGTGTATCGATCCATGTTTTTATTAAGTAATAAACTGAGTGAAAGAATGAATTCGGAACATAATATTAGTTAAGAAACTCAATCCAAAACCCTAGAAAACAGAGAAAAGCAAAAGAAAGGTACCTTTGGTGCGTGGAGCTGTGTTAGGGTTTTAGTGAGCTCTGATGAAGGTGAATCGAGAAGATTTTGTTCTGGTTCTGTTTCATTGTTGTGATTGGGATTCTAATCGAAGATTTCGACATTGTTTATTGGAATAGCTAGGGTTTCAAATCACTCACGATGAGATGTGGAGAGTTGCATGGGAGAGGATATAACTTTGCTGAGTGGCGAGTTGAATCAGGAGAGTTGAAGTGATTAAAACGTCTAACAAGACGACGTTAGGAGAAACCCTCCTTTTGTTAGTGACTTAAAGCGTATGTAGCCAGACGTGCCTCATTTTATTTTTTTCATTTTTTTAAGCCGTATCCACTATCCGTAAATCAAAAGTCAAAAATACATTAAAAGAGAAGGGTTAAACTTACTCAATTTTTGTACGAATATTTTATACAAATAATTATAGCCCCAATTAGGGTAAAATTAAAAAGGTAGACAATACGTTAAATGCATAACTCCTGCTAGTTCATTTGAGTTATGTCGCATCAGTTTGTATAAAAAAATTGAATATGTCTAGCACTTATTGTCAATGAGTATTATTAGATTGGCATGTCACTATTTTGCATTAAATAAGTATGTTTGGGTAGAATAATTCATTTTGATACACTCTTCTATTAAAAAAATAAAAAATAAAAAACACACACTCTCCTATACACAAGGGAGCACACCCTACCTCTCTCCTCCTCGCAGTTTATTCATTCGTTTCACGAGAAACCCTAATTGAACAACCATGTTCTACGTACTTGAGAAAATAGTTGTGGCCATACTCATGCGGTTGTGGGTGGTGGTGGTGGTGGTGGAGTCGTGGAGGTGGTGGGTGAGCGCCAGCAACCACCAATAGAAACAAAAAAAATTTAAAAAAAATGTAGTAAAAGTATTATTAACCATTCAAAAAGGGGTTTGTCTTTTTAGTGGCTAAAAGTCTTAAACAAATTGTGAAAAAAGTAGTGAAGTACTCGTGTAGTATGAAATAAGATTTACTTTAATTTAATATAATTGTGGAGGAGGGACATATAACCCATTTTTCTTCTTAGAATCCTAATCATATGTTATTTAGGGTTTAGTTCAAGTTTTGAGCATAAATAGATAATTCCTGGGAATGGAGGATTCCTCATATTTACCTTTTTTATTTAATATTACTACCTTTAAACGAAAAGAAAAAAGTAACTCACATAATTGAAACTTATATTTTAAAAGCACCCATACTTCGAATACAGATGTTGCACATTAATTTAGAATACGATGGTCACAGTCATTCCTCCGTCACTAGCAATGCGTGAAGCCTTGGTTTCACATAACACAACGAGAGTTTATGTTATTCTCAGTTCTATTCCACTACCGACAGGTCATACGAGTATACGATCACTATAACTCTAGCTATTACTTCGCCTATGTCTCTGATCAGTGGATGTTGAAAATAGGGTTCATGAATCTAAGCTCCAACTGTAATTTTTTTCACACAATATCAATAGATACTGAAAATCTTTATTGAGCTCAGCTATTAAAGTTGGAGATTTAAAGGATAGCTGAAATCTCTCCCTTCAACTACAAATAAAGAAAATCGCACCCCATACCTCCCTTACTGAGACTTAAACTGGAATCTCTCCGAATCCGAGTGAATGCTTCCCCAATAAGGCTCTTAGGGTTGCTAGTTTCTTCTTTTGCTTGGGGTGATGATGATTAAAATAATTTTAATTGATTGATATAAAGCTAATTTTTTTTTAAGAAAAAAATGTGTAATTTTGTAAAACTTGATTCAGAATTGTCATAAATCTAAAATATATAAACCATAAGAAGACGCAGATAAAAATAAAATAACTAATTATTTTATTTTATCCAAATAATATTAAATAATCTATGAAGTATCAAACAGTCCTAACTATTTTGAGACCCTGGGTGAAATCTTAAAATGTGTCTATCTTATAAATAAATATATTAATTTCTTATATTAAAAAAATAAATTAATTTTGTTTCAATGATGAGAGTTTACATGCCACAAAAAACACCTACAATTACAAAGAACCGTGCAAAAACACTATGATTAAATATTTAATTCTCTCTCATTCAATATGAGCGAAAGAAAAAATATTGGTGCCCCTCGAATTCTCTCTTATATCATGAGAAAATTGAGATTGAATTTGGAAAGAAAGAATTAGAAAATAGTTGAAGAGGTGGTTTTCCTATACATTGTTAGAGTTTTGAAAGCTGGAATTTTTTTCTTAGAAATTTGTATTATAAATTAATATTTTTATTTTTTAATATATATATAATATTGGTACCATTCTAAATTTTTGAGCTTTAGACAGTTGCCCTCTGGCGTTGCCCTAGGCCAGCTCGGGTATCAAATACAACCTAATAAAAAAAGGTAGTTATAAATATTTGTCAATAGCACCAATTAGATTTGAATTATAATGACTAATTTGCGATTAGTTTTCATATAATCCGCTGTAGCACAACCTAACTGGATATGTTGCATTCAATCCGGGTTCGAATCCCGGCAGCGGAAATTTTCCTTTTAGTGGTGCGAAAGCATTTTCTGTTTTTAATCCCACACCCTACATCATTCGTTCGTTCGCCAGAAGAAGAAACCCTAATCAATCGCCCAACCTTTTCCGACATACCGTAGGAATTACTCCGGTGAAGCCTCCTCTCCTTTGATTCAGGTGCGTATATCAAAACCATGGCATTTTGCCCTAATTTTAGTTGGCAGTTTGATCATTTCATTAATAATTTGCATATATATATATATCATTCGATCCATCTACACACACAAATCTCACTATTATTGTTATTAAATTCGGTAGTTTCCTCTATTGTCATTGGATTCACTATTATCATTAGATTCCGTAGGTTCTTGCAGTGGCTTGCTCTGTTTCACCGTACTAATTGTGAATTAGGCAATTCAAGATAGTCACATTTACTTGTGTTTGTTAATGAATATTGAATGACCATAGTGAATATGACAATTCAAGTTAGATTCATTAAAACTCTAATTAAGTCATTTTAAGTAAAACATGAATTATCCTAATTTTAGAAGTAGGAAATTCACTTCAACCCTGTACTTGGTGGAGATAAGAAAGAGGAATTTAGAACATGTTTTCGTTGTAACATTCAGATTTTCTCATTCAAGTCTTCTGAACACTCCGCGCATTAGAATTGAATTATCGAGCAATGCACATATTTACAATTCCTTAATTGAAAATGAACTAATTTTAAAACTTACAATTTATGACCCCAAGCAGACCGTTAGTTGCATAAGAAATTATTTGTATTAAAAACAATTTACATTGCATTAAATTTTCAGCGTGCCACACAATGCCTTGATTTAAGACGCAAGAAACAATAATCCTTGTAATTTAAGATGTACATAGTATTACGTTTTTGAACATACAATAGACTACGAATGTGTTTGGTTTGTTGAAAACTTGCTTTATTGTGATTGTGTGCTTTCAGTGGGGGTAGATAGAAAATCAGTGGTCCAGATAAACTAGTCTATACTCTGTAGTGATGGAAGTGTCTACTCTGTAGTGATGGAAGTGATTTGTCGTTACGTTAGAGGAGCCATATCAAATAAGAGAACCAAAAGAATCCCAACGATAATTTTAGAGAAAAATTATATAACATAAAAGAAGGTTGTTTTTGGTTCGTTAAAAACTAAATACAATATATTGTGATTATGTGGTTGCAAAGGTGGTAGATTGAAAATCATTTGTACTATAATTTAGTATGTACTAAATTTTGCATTAAAATATAAATTTCAGACTAAACAGTATATAAAGCCTGCTTTCTCGTTTACCACATCAATCAAATCCCGGAATTTCAATGCCAATCATTCTAAAAAGTAATAAATATCTGACATAAGACCTATTTACTGTAGTTGCCAATATGTATTGGTTAGAATGCAAGTTCATATCAATTTCTTCTTTCTCAAAATCTATTCTAACCAGTTGTATATCGCTGTTTTGTGTCAGATCCCTGTAGAAAGACTTATTTCAATACAGATTCTCATAAATACTAGCGACCTACACCCTACCTTCCTGCTGTTTGTGCAATCTGCCAACCATGTCCAAAATTCCTAATGACATTCTCACCGATATTCTCTCGGGATTACCAGTGAAGCTTCTCCGCCGATGCAGTTGCGTATCAAAACAATGGCATACCCTTATTGGCAGCGACGATTTCATTAAGTTGCATCTTACTAGATCTATAGAAACCAACATAAATCGCATTATCGTTATTAAAGACGGTGATAGCCTCTATTCTATAAACTTGGATTCCCTCGACAATGCCGTAAGACTCAATCCCCCACTGAACCTTTACAAACAGAGTGCGAATGGAATTACGATAATCGGTTCTTGCAATGGCCTGCTCTGTTTGACCAACACAGATGAATACATTTTCCTTTGGAATCCAACCACGAGCAAGTACTGGAAATCAGCTCTTTGTAGGATTCCTTTGGGGGTTGAATATGTTGTTTTTGGATTTGGATATGATGATGCTAAAGATGACTACAAAGTTGTGAGGATGGTACAATTTTATGGCAAGGATAAAGAATCATTTAGATCTGAGGTTAGTGTATACTCTTTGAAATCGGATTCGTGGAGAAGGATTGGGGATTTCCCTTATTACCTTAGTTATGAGAGGGTTTCTGGTGTGCTTGCTAGTGGTGCTTTGCACTGGGTTGTTAGTCGAAAGCGTAGGAGGTTAGAGCGTTTTAGTGGGGATTTAATTGTTGCATTTGATCTTAGAAGTGAGGAATATAGTTTGGTACCCCAGCCTGAGTATTCGATTAAGAACTTTGATATGAAGGTGGATATATTAGAAGGATGTTTGTGTGTGCTCTGCAAGGATTACTCGTTGCAATTTGAGATGTGGGTGATGGAGGATTATGGATTAGAGAAATCATGGACCAAGTTAATTTCATGTTTAGATCCCAATGCTTATTGGTTCCATGATATTGTATTGCCTGTTGCGTATTCGAAGAGCCACAAGCAAATGCTTCTGTTACAAGACTATCGAAAGTTCATTTGGTATGACATTACAACAGAACGAGACGTGAAAGTTGAGATTGATGGCATGCCAAATCGTTTTGATTCACGTGTTTGTTTCGAAAGCCTCATTCAGCCAAGAGGTGGTGTTGAAAGTGCTGGGGGAAATGGAAGAAAGTTTCAAAAAACAGGTAAATTAACATGCTTAACATGATTTTGTTTTGTTTCTGAATCACTTGATCGAATTCGAATAGTTTGTTTGTTTTTTGGTTCTGTGTCTCTTATACCAAGCTTTTGCAGAAAATTCTGGTGTTTTATTTAATGCACTCTATGGCTGTTCTAGAATTCTTGCCCTTTTATTGTACATATCATAATAGTTGACAATTGTTCACAATGTTCTTTGTTTCTCTTAGAGACAGTTTCCTGTGAAGGGGGTCCAAGCTTCATTGAGTTCCTTTAAGCAACTGGAGGAGATAATAGAGTACGTAGGAATGAGAAGGCGATGTGGTAAGTTCTTCAATTTGTCACTATTGCCTATTTGGTTTATTCAAGTTTCTTAGAATAGTTAAATAAAACACTTGGAATCGGAAGAGTTCAAGCCCGCGTTTTTATCCTTCGCATGCCCATTTGCATTATTTTTAAGGGAAAGGTTAGCTAATTATGATTAGGTTGATGTTTGCATTTTCTTTTGATAATAGCCTCACATGAAGGCAGTTCTCTTGTCTTTACCTACAACTCTCTCCGCACACCAAAGCATACAAAAACAGTTGTCTTCGTCTGGAATTTGGATAAATGAATTTTGAGATTTTTTCACTTTGCCCCCCAGTTTATATATGAAATTAGACTTGCCCCCTTTTTAACGTTCATTAGAATTTGGCCCCCCTGCACGCGGAGAATCTCAAAGAATTACGTAAAATGGGGTTAAGTCAAAGGATTGCATTAAAAATAAATAAATTGTATTAACCCCTACCCCAACACACAATCCCAATTTTACATCAATTTTTTTATTTTTTATTTTTTTTGTGGGGTGGGGTTGGGTTGGGGGGGGGGGGGGGGGAGGTAACTCTAGCTAATTTCCCATTAATAATAGGGACAAAGTCAAAAAAAACCATGAGTTGGACATTGGTCCCCATTTTTATGTATTATTTTGAGATTCCCCTGCATGCCGGGGTGAAAAGCCTAATGATGATGACTTTTTTTTTTTTGGGGAGGGGGGGCGACGGCAGAGGGGCTAATCAAAGCTGTAGTTTGCTCTGCAAAGAGAATATTTCTTTGGCAATATGGCTAACAATTTTAAATGCATTAATGAGTATGTGCCATTGTGCTGTACGCCTGTACGTATGGCTTATGCCTTGTAGTGCCTTTTAAGCATTTTATTTGTGCATCGATGCCTTCTGTATTTTGTATTTTCTTTTGTTGCAAATAGTTTGTTTATTTTGGTTAAGGAATTCATATTTTTGCTATATATTCAGACCCTCAGCTTAATTTTTCTATATATCTTGATTCACTTGACACTGCAATTGAATTTGATCATCCATTAACGTGTGAATTCATCATAACTCAAGTTTTAGATCTTGTGAATGCTTGCTGTGTTTCTGAAACCCTTACGATGCTAATGCCCTTTGGAATCCGTTGATTCGAAAGTTCAAGAAATTTAGCAGCTAAGTTAGGGGTTAAAGCTAATCAATCCGTCATTTGCAACCTAGGGCATGATGATGTGAATTTGCCAATTGTCCAGCCACTTTGTCAATACTCATTTGCAATATAAAGCTGTTGAAAGAAATTAAAATATGCACTTAAGAATCAAGCACTTCAATTTCTATTTTTTCAAATATTTAAAAAAAAAATTAGTCCAAGTCTCTAAATGACACTGGAGAAACATTAAACGCCTTAATTTGGCAATCATCAGATTTGCTTGGAAAACCATTACTCTATTCCTCCTCTCCTATGCAAGCGCTGGTCGGCGAGTATTAAGTTCCAATTTAAGGCACTGCAATAGTCTGCAATAGAAAATGTTTACTCGTTGATTTGTATGCAACTTGTTTTAGACAATTGACAGCCATCCAAATTTGTTGATATCCTTTATGTTTTAAGAAATTCAAAGTTCCTGGCTCCATATTATATATATATATGCCTTGTTAATCATTGTGGTGATGCAGTACATGTTTGTTTGTTAGTTACCCCTGTAAGAGGAAATTAGAGAGGTTGTTGGTTCAATTGTACCTATATCTAATTGTAGCTCTAGATTATGTATTCCCGTCTTAATGTGAGCTTCTCTTTCTATGTTGGTTACTCTTGACAACTTTCTAAGTATAGAATTTATCTGAAAAAATGTTTGTTTGTTGCAGGGTTAATTGGGTAGCTTTTATGCTTAAGAAATAGTTATGGAAGCAAGGAAAGAAGGAAGATCGGACGTTATACCCCTTACAAAATTTTTTAATTTTTTTTTTAAAGGTATTGTTAGTTCACAAAGCTACATCTAATGATCGTTTATGGTTTGAATTTGTCAACAAAGAAGAAACAGAGTACTTCTCATGGTTTGGACTTTGTTGTTTCCTTTTCTTTTCTAGAAGAGGCACTTTGATTAATTGCACTTCTTTCTCACAGAAAACAGTTGAAGTTTCGTGTTTAGAGCTACTTACCTGTTAGCTGCCCCCCCCCCCTTCCCTTCTCTCTCTTCTCCTTTCTCTCTTCTCGTTCGGTTTCCCCCCTTTAGTACAAGCAATGGATAATGATCAAGTGTAAGAGGAGGAGAGGGTATGGGTGGAAGGACCTCGACGAATTGTCCTCTTGAAACTCGTAGCAGCCCATGGTTTAGCCAAAATTTATCATTTTTCATATTGTGATCCACAAATACTCTGGAGTGTTTGACAACCTAATTCCAAGATCAGAATTGGATTGCCAAACACATCATCACACTAATTCATACAGTATATACTCCCACTGTAATTCACGAATACTCTTTACTAGAGGTCAAACTTTATATCTAAGAATTAACTTTGTATCAAGAAAATCTTAACATGATTAAACAACCATGAATGTTTGATACTTTGCAAATTTTTTTAGAAAGAAATAGGATCCATGAATTTATTCATGGGTTTGAATACTTTTCTAAGATGCTTTAGAAAACTGTAAACATAATTTTTATTTTTATTTTTAAAATTATCTAAAATAAAAGAAGTAAGGTTGTGCTTGGTTTGTTAAAAAATCAAGCATGTTATACTTTAGCATGACCGAGTTAAAATACAAAGTGCTGACTAAACAGCATAAAAAGCTTGACCTTCTCATTTACCACACCAAACAAACCTATAATTATAAAATGTACATGCACACATATATTTATGTGTGTGTACTTATCTTACACAAGATCTATGTAGTGATGGAAGTTTCGTTTGGGATTCTCTAGGTTTTCTTATTTGATCCGGCTCCTCTAAAGTGGTGGCATATCACTTCCATCACCACACTAGACCATTGATTTCTATCCACCATCAGTGCAACCACACAATCACAAGAGAGAGATTGAATATTACATAAAGTGAGTTTTCAACGAACCAAATAAATTTGTAGACTATTGTATGTTCAGAAACATAATGTAAGGAACATCGTAAGTTATAAGGATTAAAGACCATGTTTGGCTCGTTCAAAATTCAATGCAATGTAAATTATTTTTAATACAACTAATTTCTTATGGAACTGTTTTGGAAACATAAATGAGAAAATTTGAATGTCAGAATAATAACATGTGTTCTAAATTCCTCTTCCTTATTTTACATTTTGTATAGAGCTGACATCATCAATTATAGACGGTAAATTTCCTCTAAGTATAGAGGTGAAATGGATTCCCTCCCTAGTTCTAGAAAGAAATGATTCATCAAAAGAATAAATCACTATTGATATTGACAACTAGCACTTGACGAAGGGTGAAGAGGAAAACTTGAAATGGCTTAAGTTGAGTTCTGGAAAATCTTACTTGAATTATCATATTTACTATGATCGTACTTATTCTAATAAAGATAAGAGCGAAGATTTGTGTGGGTCGGTTAAGTGAGACATATGCAAATTTAATGAAATGTTGGGTAGCATTAGTGTTTTAATACACACCTAAATTGGAGAAGAGTATGTGGAATTATCATATTTACTATGATCGTACTGATTCTAATAAAGATAAGAGTGAAGATTTGTGTAGGTTGTAGGTCGTAAAGATAAGGGTGAAGACTTGTGTAGGTCAATCGAGTGAGATATATGCAAATTTAATGAAATGTCGGGTAGAATTAGGGTTTTGATACACACCTAAATTGGAGAAGAGTATGTTGGTAACCAATTTCTCATTGTCAGGAGGAAGTGATAAGATCAGTGATGTAAAAGAAGGGTGAAAAGTAATTTCCGCTATTGGGATTCGAACCTAGATAGAATGCAACATATCCAATTTTATTGTGTTAAAAAGGATTTTGTTATGTTAAAATTATACGCAAATTAATTATTATAACCAAGTGAAGTGTGTGCTTTATAGTCTTATACTACTTTGTCAATTATTAAAAAAATATATCGTTTTCTATTAAATTGGCCTATTGTAAAACTTTGTACCACTAATTTTAGAACTTGACTTTTAATTTAAAATTATACTCTATAAATACGTCATATGAATTATATATGAAACTTGCACAGAGACATGAGACAATAGAACACGATGTGAAAATTTTGAAAATAATTGACACAAACATGGCAAGAAGATGATATATATATATATACGTATGTATTAAACAATAAATTAGTAATGAAGTCATTATTCTTTATAATAACCAACTTTATAATAATATATATTAAGTGAGAGGATGATTTTGGTACTCTTGAAATTACAAAATTATCTATCATGTTTAGTGATGGCATAATGGCCCTACTCGACAGGTTTTTAATCCGCCCTCATTATAATGGGAGCAGGTTTAGGGAAATAATTTTTTTCACGGGTTGGTTTTTTCAAAGTAAAACCTGCATCGGGTTGAGGGTTTAAAACCAGACATTTAAGTCAACCCACCTTCAATATAATGTTTTCCCCCCCTTTAATACCCACATGATACCTTATAACTACACCTGTGGGGGCGGTGGGGGAAGGTGGGATCGAGACGAGTTTGGGTTCAAGTGTTGTAGGTTATGGAGAGTAATTTGAGAGAACTATTTTTTTTGGAATCTCATATTACATTTTTAATTTAATGGGCAACAAATGAATAGGGTATTTTTATCTTTTTATAGACGATGGCTAGGATTTCTAAAAAAGTTTTGCGTGCTTTCCTCTCTTTTTTTTCGTTTTTTTTATTGATTGACATACATTAAAAGGAAATCAACCCGATAGCTAAAAGAGAGACAAGGCGAGGCGGGGGACATCCAATCCAATCATCTATCAAAAGATTTAAAAATGAGTCCTCGAAGTTACCCAATGAGCCGTATAATTTTTACACCTTTTAACAAAATGAAAAGAGATATTACTCTCACGAGCTAAAGCGTGAATATCCTTGATGAAGGGAGAGATCTCCCAAGGAGAAATAAGAAATTTGTTGTTACTAACAATTGAGCAATCTCGAAGCCCACACATATGGATGATAAGGCAAGCCTCTCTCAATGCTAGTGTTTTTGAGTAAAAAGTGGAGGAAGATTGAACATTTTTAGCAAAACCATCAACAATACTTCTAGATGGGTCCCTGACCCCCCCCCCCCCTACACACACACACACAATGGCAACTGAAAAAGAAGGGCAGAAGGCTCCATCACAGAAGAAAACAATGAAGAAGAAGATAGGTTAAACGTACTATGTATAAAGAAAGAAAATGATGTCAACTATTGAGGTGTATATTTACTGGTGCTGAATTGTATATTGTATATTGGCTATTGGCTATTGTTTGGTTGTCAATATTCTCTAAATGGGTAAAATAAGTAATTTAGGAAAGTACTGATAGGAAAATTATTTGTTTCTTATTTTAACTCCATCATATAGTCTGTATATATATTTTACCTTTTGCTCTTAATGAAATGCAAGTAAAAGTTATTTCTCTTTAAGCATTATATGGTATCAAAGCGCCCAAAACTCTCACGAGTTAAATTCCTCCTCCTTTTATAAAAGATATATATATATATATACATAAGACATGTCAGACCTTCAAAAACCCCACCACAAATTCTTCATCCACCTCATCTTCCAACCAAAATTGTACTGTCGTTCTTAATCCTTTTGATAATAATTCCTCCCTCATCTCAATCAACACCACCACTCTAATTTCCATCAAACTTACCTCCTCCAATTGCACATCATGGCGGTTCCAATTTTATACCATTCTCATAGGTTATAATTTTATGGGATTCATTGACGGATCTAAACCTTGTCCATCGCCAACCAGTAAAACAACCGAAGGTGAAATCTTAAATCCAGACCATTCATTTTGGTCCGACAAGATCAGCTAATTCTTAGTGTTATTGCTGGGTTTATTTCTCCCAATCTTGTCCCATTTATTGCTTTAGCACGAACATCACGCGAAGCGTGAAATATTCTCGCCAACATTTATGCTAAACCCTCTCGAGGGCGTCTTATACAATTAAAAGAGGATCTCCGTCTCCTCCAGAAAGGCACTCAATCCATTATTGACTACATGCAACATGCCAAAATCCTTGCAAATGAACTAGCTATGCTTAATGCTCCTGTTGATAATGAAGATTTCATATTGAGGATCTTAGGTGGTCTCGACGAAGATTACAAAGATCTATGCTCGGCCATGTGAGTTCGTGAAAGTCCAGTTACTTTTGATGAGTTGTATGAAAAACTCATTAACTTTGAAGCACATCTTAAACATGAAGCACGCCAGAAATCCCATCTCCCCAACATGCCTGCTTCTACCAATCCAGCATAAAAGTCCTCCCAAAAATCATAAAAGCGTCCCTCTTATCCCTCGACAACAACCAATAACCACCCAACCTTCCTTCCAAAAACGACCTCATCCTCACCATATCAATCTAATTTATCCACTCCACAAACTCGTTCGTACCTAGGAAAGTGTCAACTGTGCAGCCATCAAGGTCATTCCGCAAGACGTTATTTACTATTCAAAAACATGCATTGGTCTCATAACCCTCAACCCAATATCAGTACCAACTTATCATATGCTCCTCAAGCCCACTTTACAACACCTTAAGCCTACCTAATATGAGTGATTTTCACACGGGGTTAAAGCTATTGCAAAGAGTGGCTAAATATGGTGTTTATGAGCGTTCATCATCAACAAATAAAAAGCCTGTGATTGCCTCTTCTTCAATAAAGTTCCTGTCGACCAATGGCACCATCACCTTGGTCACCCGTCTTCTAATATTTTACGTCATTTAATTTCTAGTCAAAATTTACCTCTGTTATCATCATCCACTATCTCCACTTCTACTTGTAATTCTTTTCATTGCAATAAAACTTGTAAGTTACCATTCTCATCGTCCTCAGTTACAAGTTCCCGTCCTCTTAAACTTTTATATTATGATGTGTGGACTTCCCCGGTCATTTCTTATGATGGCTATAAATACTATGTCATATTTATCGACCACTTCACTCGATATATTTGGCTTTATCATTTAAAGAAAAAATTCGATGTTCATGACATATTTATTCGATTCAAGGCATTAGTTGAAAAATACTTCAAACATCCAATAATTACATTTTACATTGATAATGGTGGAGAATACCTTTCTTTAAAATCCTTTCTTGCCACAAATGGCATCTCTTACCTTACCACACCACCATACACCTCATAACACAATGGCCTTTTCGAACATCGCCATCGCCATATAGTTGAAACTGGCCTCACTTTGCTTCATCACGCACACATGTCTTTCACTTTTTGGCCACATGCATTTACTACAGCCACGTACCTTATTAATCACATGCTAAAATATATCCTCTCCATGAAATCCTCATTTGAAAAATTATTTGGCAAACAA
The DNA here is from genome assembly GCA_021464415.1 of Lonicera japonica. Classification (NCBI taxonomy): domain Eukaryota; kingdom Viridiplantae; phylum Streptophyta; class Magnoliopsida; order Dipsacales; family Caprifoliaceae; genus Lonicera; species Lonicera japonica. The sequence goes on from CM038464.1 coordinate 68,360,969, forward strand.
CCAAATTACTGTAAATTAAAAAAAATTGGTTGTCTTTGTTATCCATGGCTGCAACCATATGGGTCTCACAAGCCTGACCCTCGATCTCAGCCCTATGTTTTTTATGGTTACTTATCCATCCAAAGTGCATAATCAATGCTATGATCCAATCTAAAAAAAAATATTTGTACCTAGTCACGTCGTATTTGTTGAGTCAATTTTTCATTTTGCTCAACAATCTCTCCATCTTTCACGCCCTACAGATACAACTTTCTAGGATTGGACACACACAATATGACCACTTTCCACTTCCAATCACCCATCCACATAAAATCCGAAAGTTTCAATAAATACCCACTTACTGGATTTCTATTATTTCCCAAATGCGCAATCTTTTCCTGGCCAATACATGCCAAACATATCTCACGCATCCCCCTCCCCTGTTCCAGAATCTCAAAATTCCTCAACTCTTAAATCTCTACAGGTTGGCACTTCGCAAATTGAAGATGACGCATTTACTCATAAGCATCATTTCTCAAGCAACTTGGATAGTGAGTCCTCAATTGATCTTTCTTCCTCATCATCTTCTACTTCATCACCCCACATACCCCTCCACCTACCATAATTAATCTTCCATCACCTCACAACAATCATCCAATGCAAACTAAAGCCAAAAACTATATCCATAATCCATTAACCAAACTAAGCCTTACCACCTTCCATTCATCAACCCAAATTAAACCCACATGCTTATCCCAAGCAATAAAACATCCTCAATGGCGTGCGGCTATGTCTGATGAACTCAATGCATTTCTACGTAATGGCGCTTGGACTCTTGTTCCTCCGGACTCCTCCCAAAATTTGGTCGGTTGTAAGTGGGTCTTTCGTATTAAAAGAAACCCAGATGGCTCCATAGACCGCTATAAAGCTTGCCTTGTTGCAAACGGCTTTCATCAACGACCCGGCATTGATTATCATGAGACTTTTAGCCCTGTCATCAAGCCCACTACTATTCGCCTTGTCCTTAGTCTTGCATTTTCCAAAGGATGGCCTCTTAAATAATTGGACGTTAATAATGCGTTCCTTCATGGGCAATTAACTGAAGATATCTATATGAGTCAACCCCCGAGATTCCAAGACAAAAGCAATCCCTCATATGTATGTAATCTTAAGAAGGCTTTATATGGACTCAAACAAGCTCCTAGGGCTTGGTACCATGAATTGCGTGACTTCTTTTTGTCTACTGGGTTTGTTAATTCTAAGTCGGATACCTCTTTATTTATCTACACACAAAAGCATTTAACAATGTATCTTTTAATGTATGTGGATGATTTGATTCTTACAGGTAACAACGACAGTCTTCTTGGCCAATTCACTCGTCACTTTGCGGCCAAATTTTCTATTAAAGATTTTGGTGGACTCTCATACTTTCTTGGTGTTGAAGTAATACCCTCCAAACATGGTATTTTCTTATCCCAACATAAATATATACATGATCTCTTGGAAAAAACCAATATAGTAAATGCAAAAAGTGTGAATACGCCTATGTCCCCCAATCATGTGCCAAGACTTCACGATGGTACCTCCTTAACAGATGCCACTGAATATCGCTCCATTGTTGGTGCCCTCTAATACTTATCTCTTACCCGGCTAGACATTGCTTTTGCAGTTAACAAGTTGTCCCAATTTATGCATCGCCCAACAACCTAACATTGGGTCATTGTTAAACGAGTACTTCGTTACCTTCAGGGTACTATACATCATGGTTTATTTCTTTATCACAATTCTTTATTCTTCATGGATTTTCTGATGCCGATTGGGCTGGAAACATGGATGACCGAACATCCATAAGTGCTTACGTAGTGTTTCTTGGTCATAATGCTATCTCATGGAGTTAAAAAAAATGCACAGTTACTCGATCCTCAACTAAAGCTAAGTATCGAGCGATCGCTTCCATTACAGCTGCAATTATGTGGGTATAATCATTGTTACAAGAACTAGGGATTCAATTGCCTAACATACTCACTATTTATTGTGACAATGTTGGTACTACTTATTTATGTGCAAATCCCGTCTTTCACTCTCGAATGAAGTATATTGCTATAGACTTTCATTTTGTTTGAGAAAAAGTGCAGAATGGCGAGATCCTCATTTCTCATGTCTCATCTGTTGACCAGTTAGCTGATCCACTAACCAAACCACTCTCCCATCAACGGCTAGACACACTTCGAGTCAAGATTGGCGTCCTTACTAAGGACCCCATCTTGAGGGGGCATATAAAGAAAGAAAATGAAGTTAACTGTTAAGGTGTATATTTACTAGTGCTGATTTGTATATTGGCTATTGTTTGGTTGTCAATATTCTCTTAATGGGTAAAATAGGTATTTTAGAAAAGTACTGATAGGAAAATTATTTGTTTCTTGTTTTAACTCCATCATGTTGTCTGTATATATATTTTACCTTTTGCTCTAAATGAAACGCATGTAAAAGCTATTCCTCTTCAAGCATTATACTAGGGGATGCCTCCAAAGTTGAAAAGACCAAAGAAATCTAAAAGCTCAGAGGATTTGGCAATCACTCTGAGATAATTAAGAGGAGCACCTTCAAACAAGAATTTATTTCTTTCTAGCCAAATAAAGCAACAGACGATGACAAGCTTACGTAATAAAGGACAATCATTTATCTTACCCTTCGAGATTGAATCAAACCATTGCAAAGAAGAATGGATGTGTCTAGGAGGAGCACAATGGAAAGAGAAGCTTCTAATCCAAACTTGATTAACCCAAGAGGACCTAAACAAAATATGTTCAATCGAATTAACTTCTTTAAAGCAAGTTTTGCATAAAGGATTCACAACACATTTTATACTATAGAAATTCTATCCCATGTCCAAAGCATTACAACAAGTTTTCCACCAAAAAATTCAAATATTTGGGGGGAATCCTAGTGCTAGATTAGCTTCCAAAAACCTGGAGCAACTGAGTATGACGTCAATGGAGAAAACGAATTAGAAACAGCTTCAAGGATTTTAACTTGATGCCCTAATTTCATTGAGAAAGCTCCATTTTAAGTATACTTCCAGACTAATTTGTCCTCCATATTCTATTTATAGTCATAAAATTAGGGTTATATTTGGTCCATTAGGGTAAACAATAAAATACCAAAGAGGGCAAAACTTAGTTATCACTTTATTACTTTACATGTGTCACTATCCTTATCCACAATCCATGTTTGCACGATTATCTCAGCTAACGATCTCAATAGCACGACCACCATGGCAATGCAATTATATCGGCAAGACCATCTCAGATAAGAGTAGTCTTTTTGGCACTATTCTATCTATTCGACCAATAGCCTAATCTATTTTCTTAAGTTGGACTTCAAGTTGGCGATTTGGTTGGGCTTGGCTGAATTCTTAGGTCCATAGAGTTTATTCAGACCAAATCATGGTTATTATTTTTGGACTTCCTCAAAACATATTTAGTTATTACGAGATTTGATACATTCTTACTTTGGGATGTTTTAAATTTTAATGAGAGATGTAAGGACTACATAGCACAACAGGCATAACCTATGTTTCTAAGTTTTGAAATTTTTATATTTTGTTGAAAAACAATTTTTAGTTTACTAAATCTATATAGATGTATCAGCATTAGAGGGGCATTATTTTTTAAGACAATTTAAACTTTAAAACCATATTAACTATTACAATAAGATAGCTCCCACCACAATGTTTACAATGATGTCTCAACATTTACAAAGATAGCCACACACTCAAGTAGACTTCAATAAGTACACCCTCTCCAAGAAATGATTATTGTGGGCTTTCATCTAAATCGATGAGGACTCAAGCGCTTACAAATCGTACATTAATATATAGGCAAAGAGTTTTAATTTATATAGATTATTTATTGATTCACTTTTTTATATTAGATAAGTATGTGTAAGTAAAATAATCATTTTGATACACTCTTCTATTAAAAAAATAAACATACTCACTCTCATATGCATAAGGGAGCATACCCTCCCTGTAGTTTACTCATCCGTTTTGCAAGAAACCTTAACCCTGTGTTTGGATGAATTAATTTTAAAATTCATAGAAATATTAAATGATAGAATTTAGAATTCATAGAAATATTAAATGATAGAACTTAAAATTCTACCATTTAAAATTCTTTCAATTACAATTTTCTATATCTGGACGACTTGTATGTATAATTTAAAAAAACAATATGAATTACAATATTACTTGTTTTAAGTTGAAATTTGAAAAATAACGCCTTATACCACATAATTTTAAGTCAGAATTTTTAAAAGCCAAAATCTATCAAATTTATCGAGTGTAAAATTTCAAATTCTTCTGTAATTTTACCAAATGATGGATTTTTACTTTTCCACTCTCCAAATTCCAACTTTTGCTTAAATCACAAGTTCTTTTTTTCCATCCAAACATACCGTAATCGAACAACCATTTTCAACGTGCCCGAGGAAATAGTTGCGGACGTATTCATGCTGCTGTGGGTGGTTGTGGTGGAGGTGGTTGGTGAATGCTAGCAACCATGCACCAATAGAAATAAAGAAAAAAAAATGTACTTGAAGTATCATTGATTATTCAAAAAAAGGTGCATCCTTTTATTGAAAAATTGAAAAATGGCATACTTAAGAAATCTTCATACTCTTTTCTTCATCAATGATGTGTACTTTATTGAAGTTATGTGTATGTTTTTATATATATAAATATATGGTAACATTCAAGGAATGTCTTAACCTAAGCACCTTAAGTCATTGACTGAGCATTTTTGGAGTTCTTTTGATGAAACTTGGTGAAATTCATAAAAAATTTAATCAGAAAGTAGATTAACTACAAAATTAAAATATATATTTCCGTTAATTGATCATATACATACACACATATAGAACTCGCTCGTTTAGAGTACAATGGTTATAGTCATTCCTTTGTCACTAGCAATGTGTTTCATAGATGTCGACAAGAGTTTATGTTAGTCAGTTTTATTCTATCGTCGACGGAAAGTTGGAGATTTGAAAGATAGCTGAATCTTTATATTATTTTACTTTATTACTTATTTTTTTTTAATTAAAAAATAGATGTTTACATATACCCCCCTTCAACTACAAATAAAGAAATTCCATACCTCTTGGTAAGACTCGAACTTGAGATTTCTCCAAGGTTCGAGTGAGCATCACCACAACTAAACGCTTTGTGTTGCTATTTTCTTCTTTTGTTAGATGAAGTGATGATGTTTAAAATAATTTTAATTGATGAATATAAAGTTCAATTTTAAAATGGTTAATTTTGTAAAGCTTGCTTTGAAATGACCATAAGTCTATAATACATAAATTCTAAGTAGTAAATAAAAATAAAACCACCCATTAATTTATTTATCTAAATAATCTTATACAACAAATTAAACATGCCTTAACGGAAGAGGCACTTTTATGTTTGAGATATGAAGATTGATTTGCGATTAATTATCATCTACTCCGCTGTAGCACAATTAAACTGGATATGTAGAATTCAATCCAGGTTCGACTCCCGGCAGCAGAAATATAATTTTTATTACCCAACGCATTTTCTGTTTTTTACATTGCCGACACCCTACAGCACGCCAGAAGAACTCTAATCAATAGGCCAACCTTCTCCGACGGCCGGAGGAATTACTCCGGTGAAGCCTCCTCTCCTTTGATTCAGGTTCGTATGTCAAAATTGTGGCACTTTGCCCTAATTTTTAATGGCAGTTTGATCATTTCATTAATAATTTGCATATATATATAAATCTCATTCGATCCATCTACACACACAAATCTCACTATTATCGTTATTAGATTCGGTAGTTTCCTCTATTGTCATTGGATTCATTCACTGCTATTATTAGATTCCTTTAGTTCTTGCTCTGTTTCACCATACTAATTGCGAATTAGACAATAAAGCAATTCAAGATTGTCACGTTTATTTGTGTTTGTTAGTGAATATTGAATAATCATAGCAAATATGATAATTCAAGTTAGATTCATGAAAACTCGAATTGAGTCATTTCAAGTAAAACCTGAAGTTTTCTAATTTTAGAGATAGTGAATTCACTTCAACTCTGTACTTGGTGGAGATAAGAAAGAGGAATTTAGAACATGTTTTCATTGTAACATTCAGATTTTCTCATTTAAGTCCTCTGAACACTCTGCACATTAGAATTGAATTATTGAGCAATGCGCATATTTACAATTCATTAATTGAAAATGAACTAATTTTAAAACTTGGCAATTTATGCCCCAGACGAACCGTGAAGGTTGTGTTTGGTTTGTTAAAAACTAAATACAATATATTGTGATTGTGTGGTTGCAATGGTGGTAGATTGAAAATCATTTGTACTATAATTTAGCATGTACTAAATTTTGCTTTAAAACTTAAATTTCAGACTAAGCAGTATATATAACCTGTTTTCTCGTTTACCATGTCAATCAAATTCCGGAATTTCAATACCAATAATTCTAAAAAGTACATAAATATCTGACACAAGACCTATCTAGTGTGGTGGCCAATATGTATTGCTTAGAATGTAAGTTCATGTCAATTTCATCTTTCTCAAAATCTAATCTGACCGGTGAATAATTGCCAAGTTGATATATCGCTGTTTTGTGTCAGATCTCTGTAGAAAGACTCATTTCAATACAGATTCTCATAAGTACTAGTGGTCAACACCCTACCTCCCTGCAGTTTGTTCAATCGGCCAACCATGTCTGAAGTTCCTAATGACGTTCTCGCCAATATTCTCTCGGGATTACCTGCGAAGCTTCTCCACCGATGCAGTTGCGTATCAAAACAATGGCATACCCTTATTGGCAGTGACGATTTCATTAAGTTGCATCTAACTAGATCTATAGAAACCAACAGAAATCGCATTATCATTATTAAAAACGCAGATTGCCTCTATTCTATAAACTTGAATTCACTTGACAATGCCATAAGACTCAATCCCCCACTGAACCTTAATAAACAGAGTGCGAATGGAACCATGATAATCGGTTCTTGCAATGGCCTGCTCTGTTTGATCAACACGGATGAATACATTTTCCTTTGGAACCCAATCACAAGCAAGTACTGGAAATCAGCTGTTTGTAGGATTCCTTTGGGGGTTGAACATGTTGTTTTCGGATTTGGATATGATGATGCTAAAGATGACTACAAAGTTGTGAGGATGGTACAATTTTTTGGCAAGGATAAAGAATCATTTAGGTCTGAGGTTAGTGTATACTCTTTGAAATCGGATTCGTGGAGAAGGATTGGAGATTTCCCTTATTACCTTAGTTCCAGGAGGGTTTCTGGTGTGCTTGCTAGTGGTGCTTTGCACTGGGCTGTTAGTCGAAAGCGTAGGTTGATCCTCCTAGAGGAGATTTTATCGCTGCATTTGATCTTAGAAGTGATGAATATAGGTTGGTACCCCAGCCTGATTATTCGATTAAGAACTTTGATATGAAGGCGGAAGTACTAGAAGGATGTTTGTGTGTGCTCTGCAAGGATTACTCTTCGCAATTTGAGATTTGGGTGATGGAGGATTATGGAGTAGAGAAATCATGGACCAAGTTAATTTCGTGTATAGATCCCAATGTTTATTGGTTCCATGATATTGTATTGCCTGTTGTGTATTGGAAGAGCCGCAAGCAAATGCTTCTGTTACAAGACTATCGAAAGTTTATTTGGAATGACATTACAACAGAAAGAGATGTGAAAGTTGAGATTGATGGCCTGCCAAATCGTTTTGATTCACATGTTTGTTTGGAAAGCCTCGTTCAACCTAGAGGTGGTGTTGAAAGCGCTGGGGGGAGTGGAAGAACGTTAAAAGAAACGGTAAATAACATGCTTTACTTGATCTTGTTTTGTATCTGAATCACTTGATCGAATTCGAATAGCCCATGTTTGCTGTTAGGTTCTGTCTCTTATACCTAGCTTTGGCAGAAAGTTCTTATGTTTTATTTAATGAAGATTATGGCTGTTCTGGAATTCTTGCCCTTTTATAGTACATATCAGAAGAGTTGACAATTGTTCGCAATGTTCTTCGTTTATCTTAGAGACAGTTTCCTGTGAAGGGGGTCCAAGCTTTATTGAGTTCCTTTAAGCAACTGTAGGAGATGATAGAGTACGTAGGAATGAGAAGGCGATGCGGGAAGTTCATCAATTTATCACTATTGCCTATTTGGTGTATTCAAGTTTCTTAGTATAGTTAGATAAAACACTAGGGGTCAGAAGAGTTCAAGCCCGTGTTTTTAACCTTCACGTGCTCATTTGCATTACTTTTAGGGCTCGTTTGGTTCGAGTTTTGGGAAAGGAATCGGAATCCTAAATTCCAGGAAACCTTTCGAGGAATTTAAAATTCCATTCCAATGCTTTGTTCACATAATAATGCTACTTTTCTGGCATCCTAAATTATTTTTAATTTACTAAAATACCCTTCTAATATATATGCAGACAAACATAGAGATAAGAGGGATATATGCAGACATACATATATTGAGCAAACATACTTAGATAGATAGATAGATATATATACAAAGAGATCGAAAAAGGGGAAAAAAGGGGGAAAAAAAGAAAGGAAGAAGATCGCCGAGCAAACATATACATACACAGATATATATATATATATATATTATATATGTACCGTATACATATATATATGCACATATATATATATAGATCAGTATATATACAAATATGTAGATCGGTATATATATATGTGTGTGTGTGGTAGAGCGAAGGCGGTGGCCGAAATCGAACAAGATCTGGCCGGAATCGAAGGGGATCTGGCCGGAATTCGCCATTGTTGGTCGTTTTTGTGATGAAGGGGATGAGCAATGAAGAAAAGAGCATATGAAATATGGAAGGAATGTGGGTTTTATGGTGGGTTAAATTTGTCTTTTTAACAAAAAATGAGAGGATTCCTAGGAATAAAAATGGTTTCCTCCTAATTTAGAAGGGAATAAATTTTGGCAAAATGGGGGAATTTAGGTTTCTTAGGAATCATGCTTTCCTCCTAAAACTCCAACCAAACACTGGAATCCTATCCGGAATAGAATATAGGATTACAGGAATCATCAAAAACTCAAACCAAACGGACCCTTAAAGGAAAGGGTTAGCTAATTATGATTAGGTTGATGTTTTCATTTTCTTTTGATAATAGCCCCACATTAAGGCAGTTCTCTTGTCAATGCCACAACTCTCTTCCATGCCAAAAGCCTAATGATTATGAAAACATGGGGATAAGTCTAATTGCACCTTAAAAATACAAATTGTAAACAGTCCCGAAGAATATTGCTTTGGCAATCTGGCTACCCAATTTTAAATGCATTAATGAGTATGTGCTATTGTTCTGTAGATATGGCTTATGCCTCGTAGTGCCTAGCTTTTAAGCATTTTGTACTTGTGCATCGTTGCCTTTTGTATTTACTTTTGTTGCAAATTGTATGTTTATTTTGGTTGAGGAATTCATATTGTTTGCTGGTATAGAGATTTGGGTAGATAAATAATAATTATATGTATTGTTGCTATATATTCAGACCCTCAACTTAAGTATTCTGGGAGACGGTAATCTCTATTCTATATATTTTGATTCACTTTGCACTGCAATTGATCTCAATCATCCATTAACGTGTGATGAATTCACAGCTTAACTTTTAGATTTGTGATGTGTTTGTGTAACCGTTACGACTCCAATGCCCTCTGGAATCCGTTGATTCTAAAGTATAATAAATTTAGCAGCTAAGTTCGGGGTTAACTTTAATCAATCCATCATTTGCAATCTAGGGCATGATGATGTGAATTTGCCAATTGTCCATCCACTTTGTCAATACTGATTGCAATTTGAAGCTCTTCACATGCAAGGTTCAAGCATTTCAATCTCATTTTTTTTCAAATATATTCAAAAAAATTTAGTATAAGTCTCAAAATGACAATAGAGAACAATAAACGCCTTAATTTGTTGATGAAATCATCAGCTTTGCTTGGACAACCATTACTCTATTCCTCCTCTCCCATGCAAGCTCTGGTCAGCGAGTATTAAGTTCCAATTTAAGGCACTGCAATAATCTACAATAGAAAATATTTACTCGTTGATTTGTATGCAACTTGTTTAAGACAATTGGCAGCCTTCTAAATTTGTCAATCTCCTTTACATTTTAAGAAATTCAAAGTACCTGGCTATTATATATATATGTGCCTTGTTAATCCTTATGGTGATGCTGTACAAGTTTGTTTGTTAGTTAGCCCCCTGTAATAGGAAATTAGAGACGTTGTTGGTTCAATTGTACCTACATCTATTTGCAGCTGTAGGTTATGTATTCTGGTCATAAGATTTAGTTATCAAAGCTGATACTTGAGGAAGTAATTTTTGCGGGTATAACAATAACATTTTTTATTCTTGCTTTAATGTGAACTTATCTTTCTATGTTAGTTACTCTTGACAAATTTTTAAGTATTATTAATATGAAAAAATCTTGATTTATTGCGGGGTTAATTGGTTAGGTTTTGTGCTTATGGAAGCAAGGAAAGAAGGAACACCGGCCACTATGCCTCTTACAAAAAATCTTGTTTTTTCAGGTATTGTTAGTTTTGTCTTTTGAGAGTGTCTAGCTAAATCTAATGGTTGTATGGTTTGAATTTGTCAACAAAGAAGAAACAGAGTACTTCTGATGGTTGGACTATGTTATTGCCTTCCTTTTCTAAACGAGGATGCACTTCTTTTTTATAGAAAATGCTTGAAGTTTCATTTTTTACTGACTTCACTTGGTAGCATGGCTGCCGCTCTTTCCTCCAACCCCCCCCCCCCCCCCCCCCCCCTCCTCTTCCTCCTCCTCATTTAGTACAAGCAATGGATAGATATTGGGTGTTGGAAGAGGAGGAGAGGGTTGGGTGGAGGGACTCGAAGAATTCTCCTCTTGAAACTCACAATCTTTTAACCAATTAAACGTTGTAAATTTAAGGAACATAAAATTTTAGATAGTGAAGTAATATTATTTTCGAATCGTATATGCAATTATTCGGTTCGTTATAGGTTTTGCAATGGCGCATCTCTAACTTGAACCAAATATATTTGGTTTCGTTTAGGGTTTTTTTCATTTCTGTTTTTAACGGATCGTTTTGGATTGGTTCAGTTTTTGGGTTTGCCTTGAAACCGTATTGTGGACTTTATCCTTTTAATTTTACGTGTTTAAATTGTATCCTCTTAACTTCTAACCTTGGACAAAATACCTCTTATTTTGGATTCATTATTTTGTAGGTTCTTTGAGAGATGCAAAAAGGCTTCCCGTGGGATTGCCTCAGTTTGTTTTTAGGTTTAAGTTTGTTTAGCTTTGTTAAGAAAACTTAAAACAAGAGATTGAGAACTAGTTACATGGCTACTGTTTCATACAGTCAAATCTACATAAATTTATTCCTTGTTGATGTTAGTGTTTGCATAAAAAATGTGGGTAAATTAGGTATTACGATTTTGAAACCAATACAAAAAACATGTCATGAAACAAAATTGACATGAGAAATGTGTCTAAATGATAGGAAAAAGTTATTTTAACTAGTCTAAGGATGTATCTATTAGGAGTTCGGACTTAACAATTATTAATTGTATTTATTGGATCGTGTCAAGCTTTAGTGAGTCGTATTCATGTTAGTTAAAAATATTAAGATATAATGTCGTGCTTGTGTCCTCCCATTTCTTGTCATTTAGGGTCGTATTGGGCAAATCACAATTAAAATCCGTAAACCAACCCTTGGTTAAATAAACATTTTAACTAGTTTATATTAAAAAATGACTCAAAATAAAGTGGCTCTTAAACTATCCTTTTCTTTTAAAGGCACTTAAACTACTCAATTTTATTTATTTAATTTTAAATAGTAAAGCAACAAAGTAAAACACACTAAAAGACACCATCAATATTACATAAACAAAGAATCCAATTAGAAATATAGAAACCCATTCACTCGAACCCTCTCGAGCTTGACGGGCAATTTCATGCGCAACCCAATTACCATCGCGACAAATAAGAAAAGGAGACCTCCATTGTAGAAGTGAGCTCCAAAATATTCGAAATTATAATACCTCCTGGAGCCAAGAAATTGGGAGATGACGAAATCCAATCAATAAACACTCTCGAATCGCTCTCGACAACAATCTTTTGTAACCCGCTATTAATAGCAAAAGAAAACCCTCCTGAATAGTCATAGCCTCAGCTAACAACACATTTGAAGAGTGCAAGAGACAATTAGATAAAGATTAGAGGTGTTTTCAATTTTGTTCGGTCTCAATTTGTAAATCATCGAGACCTTGATCTGAACCAAAATTCGATTTTGGTTCGGGTTTATCCGGTTTCTATATAATAATTTTTTTTTTACCCTTTTCAAGTGCTACCATCATGGGCTTACGTTTAATTGACTTAAATTTTTTTTATCAATGTGAAGCCTATAACATATGACCTTGACGTCAATGCTAGGCATGTTATACGTTCGATGCAAACACATCAATATTTTCCCTAAGGAAATTAAACATTTCTTCTCTCTCCCTCTCTAATTGAGCAAGCTTCTAACCAATAAGAACCTGTCCTTAGTTGTCTACCTAGAACTGCAAGGACTTGTATTAAGTCTTCAAAGACTTTTTCTTTTGGCCACCCATGTGCCCCAGCATTAATGGGACGGCTGTTTTGTGATTATTATTGGTTTTTAGCCTTTCCTCTTGGCGGAAAAGATTTAGGCTTATAAGACGTTTCTCCTTCTTTTCTCTTGCTAGCTCCTTTTTGTTTAGTTGCTACATCTTTGCCCATAGTTTGAAAACTATCAATTAATTCAGTGGGGGCATTGCTCGGCCAGCCTGAAGTAATAATAGGCATCTTCTTGCTTCCCTGTAATCTTAACAATCCCGTCTTTAATGGGAACTTCAGTTTTTGATGATGTGGAGAGGCAATGGCTCATATCATCCCTAACCAGTCTCAGCTGAGTATAGCGTTATATAGAGAATCAATGTTCATGATAATAAATTCTACCGTTTTTTTCACGGGGCCTATTCTCACCGACACCTCAATAATTGCAATTAACCAAACAGCCTTTCCACTAAAACTAAAAATTAGCATATCAGCACTACGTACTTATAAAGCTGGGAAATCTAACTTTTTGTATAGACTGTGGTACATGATTTCTAATGAGTTTCGTGGATCAATCAAAATTCTCTTAACATCAAATGTGTTGATATTAACAATTAACACTAAAGCATAATTATGGGGTGTGTCAACCTTTCATATCCTGCTCCATAAATCTCAACTCATAAGCCTTATTGGCTTCTCGGCTCCTCTCATATGTAGATATAGACATTACTTCCCTTAGAAATGCTTTACTAACACATTAAGCCCTCTTGATATGGACCATAATTGCATTTTTGCCATATGCTTTTCTGCTTGGGGTGGCATGAATTGCATTTACCACACTTGTGACCAACATGTTATCTTGTTTCTTTCTGGGTTCCTCATTATCTTCATCATCATCATCATCAGTCTTTCTTACTTTCTCTGTCCCCTTAACATACTTGAAAAGATGGCCCTTCGAGACCAACCATTCAAGGAATTGCTTATTTGTTTTGCAATTTTTGGGTTATGCCCATGATCTTTATGGTTTGAGCATCTCAGTTTATTGTTTTTAGCATTTTTGCCACTTATTAACGAGGGCCATTAAAAATGGGGCTAGTTGTGAATGTCAAATGTAATCTTATGGATGGGTTTGGTAAACACTGTGTTTGCTCCTTTGTTGCCTTCCTTACTGACCTTACTAAAATCTTCCTTTTCCTTCCTCTTGGAATTATCAAACTTTCTATATCCTCCCTTTATGTCATCCGCGGCCTCATAAGTGACCACTTCATCGTTTTCTACTCGGGCATATTCATTAACCCTTGAGAGCAACTTATCAAAAGTGTAGGGGGAACTAAGATTAAGGAATTGTAGATACCATTTGAATCCTTAGGCAGGCCATATTTGAAGGTATTCAAAGTAAATTTGATATCACAAACCTCAGCCTCTTAATAAGTCTCATAGTAACTAGATGAATACTCATACAGAGTTTATCCATTCTTTTTCTTAAAATTTGTCAAGGCCCTTGGGCCTTTAATCACCCTATAGTTGGTGATGAACCTTGTTGTAAATTATTCGACAAGTTCCCTGAAATTGTATATTTGATTGGCTGGCAGTCGAGTAAACCATCTGAGTGTAGCAACCCCTAAACTTACTTGGAACATTCTTCACATTACTGTATTATCAAAAAAAACCACTAGACCATGACCTGTTGGTAGTATCTTATATGGTCGGCTGGGTCTATCCGGCCATTATAAATGTTGAACTTAAGCATTGAAAATTTCTTGCGGGGAGGGACATCTACTATCCAATGAGTAAAAAGAGATATGTTTTACTCACTTTAGAATTTATTTGCTAAATGCCTTGGGGTACAGGCCACAACCTTTCCAAACACAATATAGTCTATCAGTTTTCTTAGGTCATGCTCTGCCTAAGTTTTTGGGCAAATATCCTTCTCTGTAATTCTATCAAAGACACTTTGCGTTTGAATAACAATTAGAACCTTATGTGTTGAGATTTGAATGGCTTTACTTGGAGATTGATTTGAACCAGTGGAATGGCAGTGTTTTAGGCAAGCACATTTCTTTGTAATTCTATCAAGATACTTCATTATTTTATGGTGTTAGTGGGAGATTGATTTGAACGAGTAGGATGGCAGTGTTTTGGAGATCTATTCACTGAGTGGAGTGTGGCCAATAGCTTAATCTAATTCTTTTAGTTGGACTTCAAGGTGGCTATTTGGTTGGGCTTGGCTGAGTTCTTGGGCCCATAGAGTTGATTTAGCCCAAATCATGCTTATTATTTTTGGACTTTTGAAAACATATTTAGTTATTACGAGATTTGATACATTCTTAGTTTGAGATGTTTCAATTTTTAATAAAAGATGTAACTACATAGCACAGGCATAACCACATTTCTACGTTTTGAAATTTATATATTTTTTTGAAAAATAATTTTTAGTTTACTAAATGTATATTATTGCATCAGCATTGGAGGAGCATTATTTTTTAATACAATTTAAATTTAAAAACCATATTTTTGTGACAATTTAAACTTTAAAACCATATTACCTTTAGTAATAAGAAAAACAAGGAAGACAAACTCGTCAAATTTGTAATTGAGACATGTTCTTAAGATAATTTATGTAGCTCCCACCACAATGTTCACAATGATGTCTCAAGATTTACAAAGATAACCACAAACTTAAATAGACTTCAGTAAGTACACCCTCTCCAATCAATGAATATTGTGGCCTCGCATCTAAATCGATGAGGATTCATGAGGATTCAAGCGCTTAGAAATCATACATCAACAAATAGGCAAAGAGTTTTTAATCTATATATACTATTTCTTGATTGTCACTATTTTTTATCAAATAAGTATGTTTCAGTAAAATAATCATTTTGATACACTCTTCTGTTAAAAAATAAAAATACACCCTCATATGCACAAAGGAGCACACCCTACCTCTCTCCCTCCCTGTAGTTTATTCACCCGTTTCACGAGAAACCCTAACCCCGTGTGTTGGATGAATTTATTCTAAAATTCATAAAAATATTAAATGATAGAACTTAAAATTATATTATTTAAAATTCTTTCGATTGCAATTTCCTATGTACAGATGTCTTGTATGTAGAAATTGAAAAACAACATGAATTACAATATTACTTGTTTTAAATTGGGATTTGAAAAATAACACCTTATTCTATGGAATTTAATTCAGAATTTTCAAAAACCAAAATCTAGCAAAATTTTTGAGTGTAAAATTTCAAACTATTCGGTAATTTTATCAACTGATAGACTCCCGCTTTTCCATTCTCCAAATTTAAACTTTTGCTCAAATCACAAGTTATTTTTCTTCATCCAAACATAGGTATTGAGCAACCATGTTCGACGTGCCCAAGGAAATAGTTGCATAAATATTCGTGCGACTGTGGGGAGTGATGGTGGAGTTGGTTGGTGAACACTAGTAACTACCAATAGAAATAAAGAAACCAAAAAGAAATGTAGTTGAAGTATAATTGATCATTCAAAAAGAGGTATATGCTTTTATTGAAAAATTAAAAAAGGACATACTTAAGAAATCTTCTTACTATTTTCTTCATCAATAACTCGTACCTTATTTCACTTATGTCTATGTTTGTTTATATATATATGGTAAAATTCAAGGAATGTCTTAATTTAAGTACTTTAATTCACATATAGGATTAGCAATTCGGGTTCACGTGTCGTGTTAACACACACAAGTATTACAGTATTAGTGTCAATCCGAACATGACCCGTTTAATTAATCGTATCATTCATATTAACTAAGACACGACCTATTTATTTTATATGGTAAAATTCAAGGAATGTCTTAATTTAAGCACTTTAATTCACATATAGGGTTAGCAATGCGAGTTCGCGTGTTGTGTTCGGGTTGTGTTAACACACACAAGTATTACAGTATTAGTGTCAATCCGAACATGACCCGTTTAATTAATCGTGTCATTCATATTAACTCAAACACGACTTATTTATTTTACAGGTTACACGACACGACTTGACTGACACATTTAATAAAAAGATCGTGTTAAACCTGCAGCTTGACACGACACGACACGATTAACCTTTTAAGATTATATTGACAATTAAGTCTTATGTGAAAATAATTAACTTGTTTTATAATAGCTTTAAAATTTTAATAAATTATAATAAGTATCCCCCAATACCAAAATTCAATATTTAATCAAAATAATACGATAATAATAATTTATAGTCAAAATAAATAGCATTTCACCACTGAAGCAAAAACATAATCGTGTTAATTGCCACTACTCATTTACAACCATTACTCAAAATAAGAATATAATTGTCCAAGCAAGATGACAAAATAAAAATAAAAATAAAAATAAAATCGTGTTTATTGCGGATCAATTTTAAATTAGCGATTAAATAATATTAAATATACAGCTTAATAGAAGCAGCAATTTTACTTCTATGATATAAGGATTGATTTGCGATTAATTATTAACTAATTCGCTGTAGCACCATTAAACTGGATATCTTGCAATTTATCCGGGTTCGAATCCCGGCAGCGGAATATATTTTTTATTACCCAACGCATTCGTGCTAATCAATCGGTCAACTTTTCCGACGACCAGTGGAATTACTCCGGTGAAGCCTCCTCTCCTTTGATTCAGGTGCGTGTGTCAAAACTATGGCATTTTGCCCTAATTTTAAATGGCAGTTTGATCATTTCATTAATAATTTGCATATATATACATATATATCATTCGATCCATCTGCACACAAATCTCACTATTATTGTTATTAGATTCGGTAGTTTCCTCTATTGGCATTGGATTCACTATTATCATTAGATTCGGTAGGTTCTTGCAGTGGCTTGCTCTGTTTTACCATACTAATTGTGAATTAGGCAATTCAAGATCGTCACATTTACTTGTGTTTGTTGTTAGCGAATATTGAACGATCACAGTAAATATGATAATTCAAGTAAGATTAATGAAAACTTAAATTAAGTCATTTCAAGTAAAACTTGAAACTTCCTAATTTTAGAGCTAGCTAATTCTGTTGGATTAATTTTTATATTAATCTTACTTTGGTCCACACATGTATATTATTAATGTGTGTCATCATTTACAAGCCTAAAATTAAGTGATCTAATTTAATGTTTTAAGTAGGCTTGAGGTTATTTGTCATGGAAATAATGTGTAGATGCCATTATGTGAATTCTATTTCTATGAGGGGCGAAAATAGAATTATCGGAAAGTTCAAGGTGAACTTATGTAATTGCGGCATTGGTCCCCAACCCATCCATCCTTATATAAGTTGTCTTCTATCAATGGAGACATACAGCAGAGCTATTCTCTACATCCTCTTAAGGAGAATACTAAGGGATATAGAAGGGGAAAGGGTTGGAAGATCAATTGCCATACGGAAATTGACGCTAAAGTCCGCTGCATCGATCAATCAATTCCAATGGAGACAGGTACACACACTTCTCTTTTGTAATCTCTTGGCACTAGATATGATGCACGATCCTAGAATTGATGTTGTTTAGGACACTCAATTATTCATAACAAGTGGTATCAGAGCCGGTTTTAGTGTCGTATCTATTGTTAGAGATTTTATATGTACAGAATTCATGATTATAATTTTCTATAAATCGTTGAAAATAATATTTTTCATGAATTGGAGAACACGATAAAATTCTAAGAATTTTAATTTGGTGGTATTGTCTTCGTCTTTATGGATATATATATATATATGCATGTGTGTGTATATATAATTTCGGATATGTTTACAATTATATGCATAAATAAGGAATCCCGTATACATGGCCGATTGAATTTATGGCAATTGGTATCACCCTTAAGTAATTAATTTTATTTTTTTTGGGATTATGACAACTCTTGGAATATTATGAAATTGTATAATTAGTGTTATATATATATATATGTCTACGGATGTGTGATTGTGCTTTCATTCATAATGGGATTAGGTGAGATCTATATATATATATAAAGAATATGTTATAATATTTTTTCTTTACATGTATATATTAATTTAAAGAAAAAGTAAGATCTATATATATATATAAAGTATATATATGCCACCATGATGTTTTCTTTTTATATATGTAAATGTTAATTTAAGTAAAAGTTAGATGAATGTGCCATTATCATGATGTTTTCTTTCTTTTACATTATTTATATATATATATTAGTTTAAGTTGGTGATAAGATATATATTGTATATATATATAAAGAAAGTGCCATTATAATGCTTTTCTCTTTTATATTATTTATGTATAAATATTAATTTAAGTAAAAGTGATATATGTATTTTATATACATAAAGATTGTACCAACATAATAATTTTTTTTTTATTATTATTAAATAAAGAATGTCTTATATATATGTTGGTTTCATTTATTACATGATGGTAAAAGTTTTATGGTATATATATATATATAGACAAATTTTAGAAACATCAGTGAAAATGAAAATATTTATTTATTTATTTTTCGCCAGAATTGTCACTGTTTATAACAGTGACCAGTTTATCCAGAATTGTCACTGTTTTTGACAGTGACGAACTTCAGGTTGTCACTGTTTTCAGCAGTGACAACACAATTTTTGGGGTTATAATAAATTCGATTAATTACATGTGACATCTATTATTTATATTGTCTGTCTAATCATTCTATTAAGGAATATTTACACAAGATGTTACCAAAGTGACCTCTCTTTTGTAGATAAAGAATGATTAGATATTTGTGTTTGATTAATTCATGCGAATATTAACCAATCTAAAGAGGGGTTTGTATTTGGCCGAATTTCATACACACTTGTGATGGTAAATATGTGACAATTATAAAGGTAACCTAATGTGAATAATAAATCAATCCAAAGATAGATTTGTTATTTGACATAATTTATTGTCAATATTTGATCATTACAACAAGAGTACCACTTACAATTAATATCATTGTCCAAAGACTTGGTATTAATGTTGTGCTAGGTATCTTGAGATGTTGCGATAAAATTAATCAGTTTAAAGACTACTTTTTTGGTTATATGATGTGAGCATTATTGTTAATGTACTTTATTTTTGTTCTCTATTCAGTTTTAATGTCTACTACTTCTGTATCTGCCAATATGAACAATGTTCCAATTTTAAATGGAACAAACTTTAAGGACTGGAAAGAGAATATATTAATTATTCTTGGTTGCATGGACATAGACTTGGCATTAAGAATGCCAAAACCGAATGATCTCACTGATCGAAGTACTCCTGAGGAAATTGCGTACTTTGAGAAGTGGGATCGTTCAAACAGGCTAAGTCTTATGATCATGAAACGTGGGATTCCAGAAGCTTTTCGAGGTGCTACTTCGGATGACAAAACTCTTGCCAGTAAATTTCTTGAGGAAATACAGAAACGTTTTATTAAAAACGATAAGGCTGAAACAAGCACGCTTTTAGCGAACTTGATTTCAATGAAGTATAAAGGCAAGGGTAATGTCAGGGAGTACATTATGGAGATGTCTCATCTTGCTTCAAAACTTAAGGCATCAAAGCTCGACTTATCGGATGATTTGCTCGTGCATTTAATATTGATCTCTATCCCTGCACAATTCAGCCAGTTTAAGGTTTCTTATAACTGT
Organism: Lonicera japonica; assembly: GCA_021464415.1. NCBI lineage: Eukaryota > Viridiplantae > Streptophyta > Magnoliopsida > Dipsacales > Caprifoliaceae > Lonicera > Lonicera japonica. The sequence continues at coordinate 68,381,228 of CM038464.1, forward strand.
CAAAGGGAGAAATGGACTCTTAATGAGCTCATTTCATTTTGTGTGTAAGAGGAAGAGAGATTAAAGCAAGAAAAGACTGAAAGTGCTCATTATGTTAGCACCTGTAAGGGCAAGGGCAAACGTAAGGATAAGGGAAATGAAGTTGCTATTCCTAAGGGTCCGAATGAAAAGAAACAGAAAACCGAGATCGGTTGTTTCTTCTGTGGTAAACCCGGACACAAAAAGGTGAATTGTACCAAATATGCCGCTTGGCGGAATAAGAAAGGTACAAATTCAATTTTGGTCTGTTTCGAGATCAATTTAACTTCAGTACCAAGTAACACTTGGTGGGTAGATTCTGGTGCTACTACCCACATATGTGTTTCTATGCAGGGTTGCCTGCACTCCCGCAAGCCAATTGATGTTGAAAGACACATCTATGTGGGCGATGGAAAGTGTGTGGAGGTAGAAGCAATTGGGCATTTTAGATTATTGTTGAGTACTGGTTTTTATTTGGATCTAAAAGACACTTTTGTTGTACCGTCGTTTAGACGAAATTTGATTTCTATTTCCGTATTGGACAAATTTGGTTTTTATTGTTCATTTGGAAATAAGAACTTCACTTTGTCTTTAAATTCAAATGTTGTTGGTACCGGTATTCTTAATACTTTTGATAATCTATATTTGCTTGAAACAGTTGCATCTTATAATGAAACTTTAAATGTTGAATGGCGTGGTACTAAGCGAAAATTGAATAATGAAAATTCAGGCTCATTATGGCACAAACGCCTAGGTCACATCTCTAGAAATAGAGTTGAGCGACTTGTGTCTGATGGAATTTTAGGATCCCTTGACTTTTCAGACTTTGGTGTCTGTGTTCAGTTTGTCAAGGGAAAGCAGACTAAAACAAAGAAATTAAGTGCAAATCGAACTACGGATGTCTTAGAACTTATACATACGGATATCTGTGGGCCATTCCCTACGGCTTCTTGGAATGGTCAACGGTACTTTATAACGTTCACAGACGATTACTCTCGATATGGCTACCTATTTCTTATTCATGAAAAGTCACAGTCTTTGGACGTGTTCAAATCTTTTAAGGCCGAAGTTGAGTTACAACTCAACAAACGGATAAAGTACGTTAGATCTGACCGTGGTGGTGAATACTACGGCAGGTATGACGGATCAGGTGAACAACGTCCAGGACCATTTGCTAAATACCTAGAGGAATGTGGAATCGTCCCACAGTATACCATGCCGGGTTCGCCTAGCATGAATGGTGTATCTGAGAGACGAAACAGGACTCTTAAGGATATGGTTAGAAGTATGATCAGTCATTCTTCTTTACCCGAGTCCCTCTGGGGTGAAGCTCTAAAGACAGCAACTTACATTCTCAATAGAGTGCCAACTAAGGCGGCTGCTAAAACACCTTATGAGCTTTGGACTGGGCGAAAGCCTAGTTTAAAGCATTTTCATGTTTGGGGATGTCCTACTGAAGCGAGGCCTTATCAGCCTCATGAGGAAAAATTGGACTCCAAGACAGTTAGCAGTTACTTTATTGGCTATTTGGAACGATCGCGGGGCTATAAATTTTATGATCCCACTACTAAATCTATTTTTGAAACGGGAAATGCCGTGTTCTTTGAGGAAGTTGATTTTGGGGGGAGAAATCGAGTTAGGGACATTGTATGTGAGGAGGAAATGGGAGCAATCCCAATTCCTACTATTACTTTTGACGATGTACAGGTTTCTACACCTGTCGTTAATCAAAGAGTAACTTTGGAACCTCAAATAAACAATGAGGAACAAACTCAACAACCTCAAGAACATGTGCCATTAAGGCGATCCATTAGAGAAAGAAGAAATGCAATTTCAGATGATTATGTTGTATATCTTCAGGAACATGAGGTAGAAATTGGAATGTCGGAAGATGATCCTATCAATTTTCGACAAGTCATGAATGGTTCCAACTCTCAAAAATGGATTAAAGCCATGAATGAGGAGTATAAGTCAATGCAAGACAATAAAGTTTGGGAACTTGTCCCATTACCGGTTGGTGCGAAACCCGTTGGTTGCAAATGGATATTTAAGACCAAACGGGATTCGAATGGTAATGTGGAAAGGTATAAGGCACGTCTTGCGGCTAAGGGCTTTACTCAAAAGGAAGGAATTGACTTTAAAGAGACATTCTCTCCAGTTTCTTCGAAGGATTCTTTTAGGACAATCATGGCACTTGTGGCACATTTTGACCTTGAGTTGCATCAAATGGATGTCAAAACTGCGTTTCTTAATGGTGACATTGAAGAAACGATTTATATGGTGCAACCAGAAAATTTTGTGTTGGGAGACCCACAGAATATGGTTTGCAAATTGACAAAATCAATTTATGGACTTAAACAGGCTTCTCGTCAGTGGTACTTTAAGTTTCATCAAGTTATCATTTCGTACGGTTTTGAAATGAATTTGGTTGATGATTGTGTGTATCACAAATTTAGTGGGAGTAAACATAAATTCCTGGTTTTGTATGTCGATGACATTTTGCTAGCGACAAATGACATAGACATCTTGCATGACACCAAGAGATTTTTATCAAAGAATTTTGAAATGAAAGATCTTGGTGAAGCATCCTTTGTATTAGGAATCGAGATACACCGAGACCGGTCTCGGGGTACTTTGGGATTATCACAAAGGAGTTATATTGAGAAAATTCTCAATAGATTTGGCATGCAATGTTGTAAACCAGGTGAGACCCCGGTCGCTAAAGGAGACAAGTTCAGTCTCAATCAATGCCCGAAGAACAGTTTAGAAATTAAAGAGATGCAAAAGATTCCTTATGCCTCGGCTGTAGGGAGTCTAATGTACGCTCAAGTATGTACGCGTCCGGATATTGCGTTCATAGTTGGCATGTTGGGCAGATACTTAAGTAACCCCGGAATGGATCATTGGAAAGCAGCCAAACGGGTTATGAGGTATTTACAGAGAACAAAAGAATATATGCTCACATATAGGAGATCGGATAAGTTAGAGATCATTGGATATTCCGACTCCGATTTTGCTGGATGCCAAGACAGCAGGAGATCCACTTCAGGCTATGTTTATCTGTTAGCTGGTGGAGCGATTTCATGGAGGTCTGCCAAGCAGACGCTCGTTGCTTCGTCCACCATGGCTGCAGAATTTATAGCATGTTATGAGGCATCCAATCATGGAATATGGCTGCGAAATTTTGTCACTGGGCTGCAAATTTTAGAGGGTGTTGAAAGACCACTCAAATTATACTGTGACAATAAATCAACAGTTCTATATTCAAACAACAATAGAAGCTCGACTAAGTCAAAGCATATTGACATCAAGTTTCTAGTTGTAAAGGAAATAGTACAGAGTGGTCAGATTATGATAGAGCATATTGGGACAAACTCCATGGTTACGGATCCGCTTACAAAGGGATTAACACCTAAGGTCTTTCATGAGCATACTGCTCATATGGGTGTTGTCTCATTTGAGGACACTTTGGTTTAGTGGGAGTTTGTATTTAAGTTTGTGTTGTTGCTCTATGTATGCTTTGGATTACATTTATATGTATTTGGTTTAGTTTCTGCAGAAACAAAGTATTCGGTTTATTACACTCTGTTTAAGTATTTTGAGGTTTTGATCTCAATAAAGAGGACCAGTTGGAAATAGGCATGTTTGGATCACATTACATGTAATTTCCATGCTGCACACCATGATTGATCTATGTCATTTGATTGTGTTGGTATACGTGATCATTGATGGGTCGAGTTACGATTAATGTAACAAAGGCCGCTTTGGTTCTATATTGGCATAATTGATGGACGAGATTGTTTGATAACCTAAGGTTATGATGACAAGTTCTGAGCTCACTAAGGTTAAACACATTTGGCAGGATACATATGTGGCCCAGTGGGAGATTGTTGGATTAATTTTTATATTAATCTTACTTTGGTCCACACATGTATATTATTAATGTGTGTCATCATTTACAAGCCTAAAATTAAGTGATCTAATTTAATGTTTTAAGTAGGCTTGAGGTTATTTGTCATGGAAATAATGTGTAGATGCCATTATGTGAATTCTATTTCTATGAGGGGCGAAAATAGAATTATCGGAAAGTTCAAGGTGAACTTATGTAATTGCGGCATTGGTCCCCAACCCATCCATCCTTATATAAGTTGTCTTCTATCAATGGAGACATACAGCAGAGCTATTCTCTACATCCTCTTAAGGAGAATACTAAGGGATATAGAAGGGGAAAGGGTTGGAAGATCAATTGCCATACGGAAATTGACGCTAAAGTCCGCTGCATCGATCAATCAATTCCAATGGAGACAGGTACACACACTTCTCTTTTGTAATCTCTTGGCACTAGATATGATGCACGATCCTAGAATTGATGTTGTTTAGGACACTCAATTATTCATAACAAATTCACTTTAACTCCGTACTCAGTGGAGATAGAGGAATTTAGAAGATGTTTTCATTGTAACATTCAGATTTTCCCATTTAAGTCTTATGGACACTCCGCGAATTAGAATTGAATAATCGAGCAATGCACATATTTACAATTCACTAACTGAAAATGAACTAATTTTAAAACTTGGCAATTTATGCCCCCAAACAGACCGTTAGTTGCATAAGAAATTATTTGTATTAAAAACGATTTACATTGCATTAAATTTTCAACATGCCACACAATGCCATCTGAGATGCAAGAAAAAATAATCCTTGTAATTTAAGATGTGCATAGTATTACGTTTTTCAACATACAATAGACTACAAATGCGTTGGTTTTATTGAAAACTCGCTTTATTGAGATTGTGTGCTTTCAGTGGGGGTAGACAGAAAATTAGTGGACCAGATAAACTAAATTTTATGGAAGTAATTTGTCGTTACGTTAGAGGAGCCAGATCAAATAAGAGAACCTAAGAATTCCCAAGATAATTTTATACAAAAGTTATAAAACATAAAAGAAGGTTGTGTGTGGTTTGTTAAAAACTAAATACAATATATTGTGATTGTGTGGTTGCAATGGTGGTAGATTGAAAATCATTTGTACTATAATTTAGCATGTACTAAATTTTGCATTAAAATATAAATTTCAGACTAAACAGTATATAAAGCTTGCTTTCTTGTTTACCGTGTCAGTCAAATCCCGGAATTTCAATACCAATCATTCTAAAAAGTACATAAATATCTGACATAAGACCTATTTAGTGTAGTTGCCAATATGTTTTGCTTAGAATGTAAGTTCATATCAATTTCATCTTTCCCAAAATCTATTCTAACAAGTGAATAATTGCCAAGTTGATATATTGCTGTTTTGTGTCAAATCCATGTAGAAAGACTAATTTCAATACAGATTCTCATAAATACTAGCGACCTACACCCTAACTCCCTGCAGTTTGTGCAATTGGCCAACCATGTCCGAAGTTCCTAGTGACGTTCTCGCCAACATTCTCTCAGGATTACCGGTGAAGCTTCTCCTCCGATTCAGTTGCGTATCAAAACAATGGCGTGCCCTTATTGGCAGCGTTGATTTCATTAAGTTGCATCTTACTAGATCCACAGAAACCAACACAAATCTCATTATTATTATTAAAGATGGTGATTGCCTCTATTCTATAAACTTGGATTCACTCGACAATGCCGTAAGACTCAATCCCCCACTGAACCTTAATAAGTAGACTGTGAATGGGCCTACAATAATCGGTTCATGCAATGGCCTACTCTGTTTGACAAACATGGATGAATGCATTTTCCTTTTGGAATCCAACCACAAGCAAGTACTGGAAATCAGCTGTTTGTAGGATTCCTTTGGGGGTTGAATATATTGTTTTTGGATTTGTATACGGTGATGCTAAAGATGACTACAAAGTTGTCAGGATGGTACAATTTCATGGCAAGGATAAAGAATCTTTTAGGGCTGAGGTTAGTGTACACTATTTGAAATCAAATTCGTCGAGAAGGATTGGGGATTTCCCTTATTACCTTAGTTACAAGAGGGTTTCTGGTGTGCTTGCTAGTGGTGCTTTGCACTGGGTTGTTAGTCGAAAGCGTAGGTGGTTAGAACGTCCTAGTGGGGATTTAATCGCTGCATTTGATCTTAGAAGTGAGGAATATAGGTTGGTACCACAGCGTGAGTATTCAATTAAGAACTTTGATATGAAGGTGGATGTATTAGGATGTTTGTGCGTGCTTTGCAAAAATTACTCATTGCAATTTGAGATGTGGGTGATGGAGGATTATGGAGTAGAGAAATCATGGACCAAGTTAATTTCGTGTGTAGATCCCAATGCTTATTGGTTCCATGGTATTGTATTGCCTGTTGCGTATTCGAAGTGCCGCAAGGAAATGCTTTTGTTACAAGACCATCGAAAGTTTATTTGGTATGACATTACAACAGAATGAGACGTGACAGTTGAGATTGATGGCATGCCAAATCGTTTTGATTCACATGTTTGTTTGGAAAGCCTCATTCAGCCCAGAGGTCGTGTTGAAAGTGCTGGGGGAAGTGGAAGGAAATTTCAAAAAACAGGTAAATTAACATGCTTAACATGATTTTGTTTTGTATGTGAATCACTTGATCGAACTCTTATAGCTTGTTTGTTGTTAGGTTCTATGTCTCTTATACCTAGCTTTTGCAGAAAATTCTGGTGTTTTATTTAATGCACTTTATGTCTGTTCTAGAATTCTTGACCTTTTATTGTACATATCAGAAGAGTTGACAATTGATGGCAATGTTCCTTGTTTCTCTTAGAGACAGTTTCCTGTGAAGGGGCTCCAAGCTTCATTGAGTTCCTTTAAGCAACTAGAGGAGATAATAGAGTACGAGGAATGAGAAGGCGACGTGGTAAGTTTTTCAATTTATCACTATTGCCTATTTGGTTTATTCAAGTTTCTTAGAATAGTTAATAAAACACTTGGAGTTGGAAGAGTTCAAGCCCGTGTTTTTATCGTTCGCATGCCCCTTTGCATTATTTTTAAGGGAAAGGTTAGGTAATTATGATTAGGTTGATGTTTGCATTTTCTTTTGATAATAGCCTCACATGAAGGCAGTTCTCTTGTCTTTTACCACAACTCTCTCCGCACACCAAAGCATACAAAAACAGTTTTCTTCGTCTGGAATTTGGATAAATGAATTTTGAGATTTTTTCACTTTGCCCCCCAGTTTATATATGAAATTAGACTGGCCCCCTTTTTTAACGTTCATTAGAGTTTGGCGCCCCTGCACGCAGAGAATTTCAAAGAATTACGTAAAATGGGGGTTAAGTCAAAGGATTTCGTTAAAAATAAATAAATTGTATTAACCCCTACCCCCAACACGCAATCCTAATTTTACATAATTTTTTTTTGGGAGAGAGGGTAGGGGTGTTAACTCAAGCTAATTTCCCATTAATAATAGGGATAAAGTAAAAAAAAACCATGAGTTAGACATTGGTCCCCATTGTTATGTAATAGTTTGAGATTCCCCGGCATGCCGGGGTGAAAAGCCTAATGATGATGACTTTTTTTCCTTTTTTTTTTTTTGGGGGGGGGGGGGGGTGGTGCAGAGGGGCTAATCAAAGCTGTAGTATGCTCTGCAAAGAGAATATTTTTTTGGCAATATGGCTACCCAATTTTAAATGCATTAATGAGTACGTGCCATTGTGCTGTACGTATGGCTCATGCCTTGCAGAGCCTTTCAAGCATTTTATTTGTGCATCAATGCCTTCTGTATTTTGTATTTTCTTTTGTTGCAAATAGTATGTTTATTTTGGTTAAGGAATTCGTATTTTTGCCGTATATTCAGACCCTCAGCTTAAGTATTCTATATACTTGATTCACTTGACACTGCAATTGAATTTGATCATCCATTAACGTGTGAATTCATCATAACTCAAGTTTTAGATCTTCTGAATGCTTGCTGTGTTTGTGAAACCCTTACAACGCTAATGCCCTTTGGAATCTGTTGATTCGAAAGTACAAGAAATTTAGCAGCTAAGTTAGGGGTTAAAGCTAATCAATCCGTCATTTGCAATCTAGGGCATGATGATGTGAATTTGCCAATTGTCCAGCCACTTTGTCAATATCATTTGCAATATAAAGCTGTTGAAAGAAATTAAAATATGCACTTAAGAATCAAGCACTTCAATTTCTATTTTTTCAAATATTTAAAAAAACAATTAGTGCAAGTCTCTAAATGACACTGGAGAAACATTAAACGCCTTAATTTGGCGATCATCAGATTTGCTTGGACAACCATTACTCTATTCCTCCTCTCCCATGCAAGCGCTGGTCAGCGAGTATTAAGTTCCAATTTAAGGCACTGCAATAGTCTGCAATAGAAAATGTTTACTCGTTGATTTGTATACAACTTGTTTTAGACAATTGACAGCCATCCAAATTTGTTGATCTCCTTTACATTTTAAGAAATTCAAAGTTCCTGGCTCCATATCATATACATATGCCTTGTTAATCCTTGTGGTGATGCAGTACATGTTTGTTTGTTAGTTACCCCTGTAAGAGGAAATTAGAGAGGTTTTTGGTTCAATTGTACCTACATCTAATTGTAGCTCTAGATTACATATTCTAGTCATAAGATTTATTAATCAAAGCTGATGCTTGAGGAAGTAATATTTGCTCATATAACAATAACATTTTTATTACCGTCTTAACGTGAGCTTCTTTTTCTATGTTGGTTACTCTGGACAACTTTTTAAGTATAGAATTTATCTGAAAAAATGTTTGATTGTTGCAGGGTTAATTGGGTAACTTTTATGCTCAAGAAATAGTTATGGAAGCAAGGAAAGAAGGAAGATCGGACGTTATGCCCCTTATGAAAAATCCTTTTCTTTTTTTTCAGGTATTGTTAGTTCACGAAGCTACATCTAATGGTCGTTTATGGTTTGAATTTGTCAACAAAGAAGAAACAGAGTACTTCTCGTGGTTTGGACTTTGTTGTTTCCTTTTCTTTTCTAAAAGAGGCACTTTGATTAATTGCACTTCTTTCTCACAGAAAACAGTTGAAGTTTCGTGTTTAGAGCTACTTACTTGTTAGCTCCCCCCCCCCCCTCCCCCTCCCCCTCCCTTCTTTTCTCCTTTCTCTCTTCTCTTTCGTTTTTCGCCCCTTTAATACAAGCAATGGATAATGATCAGGTGTAAGAGGAGGAGAGGGTATGGGTGGAAGGACTTGACGAATTGTCCTCTTGAAACTCGTAGCACGTTTAACCAAATATGCAAGGCCCATGGTTTAGCCAAAATTTATCATTTTTCATATTGTGATCCACAAATACTCTTATGGTGTGTTTGACAACCTAATTCCAAGATCAGAATTGGATTGGCAAACACATCATCACACTAATTCACATATATTCCCACTGTAATTCACGAATACTCTTTACTAGAGGTCAAACTTTATATCGAAGAATAACTTTATATCAAGAAAATCTTAACTTGATTAAACAACCACGAATATTTGATATTTAGCAAATTTTTTTAGAAAGAAATAGGATCCATGAATTTATTCATGGGTTTGAATACTTTTCAAAGATGCTTTAGAAAACTGTAAACATAATTTTTTAATTTTTTTTTAAAAAAAATTTATCTAAAATAAAAGAAGTGAGGTTGTGTTTGGTTTGTTAAAAAATCAAGCATACTATACCTTAGCATGACCGAGTTAAAATACAAAGTGCCAACTAAACAGCATAAAAAGCTTGATCTTCTCATTTACCACACCAAACAAACCTATAATTGTAAAATGTACACGCACGCATATATTTATGTGTGTGCGTACTCATCTTACACAAGATCTTTGTAGTGATGGAAGTTTCGTTTGGGATTCTCTAGGTTTTCTTATTTGATCCGGCTCCTCTGATGTGGATATCACTTCCATCACCACACTAGACCATTGATTTTCTAGCCAAAATTTATCATTTTTCATATTGTGATCCATAAATACTCTTATGGTGTGTTTAACAACCTAATTCCAAGATCGGAATTGGATTGGCAAACACATCATCACACTAATTCACATATACTCCCACTATAATTCACGAATACTCTTTACTAGAGGTCAAACTTTATATCTGAGAATAACTTTATATCAAGAAAATCTTAACTTGATTAAACAACCACGAATATTTGATATTTAGCAAAAAAATTTAGAAAGAAATAGGATCCATGACTTTATTCATGGGTTTGAATACTTTTCAAAGATGCTTTAGAAAACTGTAAACATAATTTTATTTTATTTTTTTTTAAAAAAAATTATCTAAAATAAAAGAAGTAAGGTTGTGCTTGGTTTGTTAAAAAATCAAGCATACTATACCATAGCATGACCGAGTTAAAATACCAAGTGCCGACTAAACAGCATAAAAGGCTTGATCTTCTCATTTACCACACCAAAGAAACCTATAATTATAAAATGTACACGCACGCATATATTTATGTGTGTGCGTACTCATCTTACACAAGATCTTTGTAGTGATGGAAGTTTTGTTTGGGATTCTCTAGGTTTTCTTATTTGATCCGGCTCCTCTGATGTGGATATCACTTCCATCACCACACTAGACCATTGATTTTCTAGCCAAAATTTATCATTTTTCATATTGTGATCCATAAATACTCTTATGGTGTGTTTAACAACCTAATTCCAAGATCGGAATTGGATTGGCAAACACATCATCACACTAATTCACATATACTCCCACTATAATTCACGAATACTCTTTACTAGAGGTCAAACTTTATATATGAGAATAACTTCATATCAAGAAAATCTTAACTTGATTAAACAACCACGAATATTTGATATTTAGCAAAAAAATTTAGAAAGAAATAGGATCCATGACTTTATTCATGGGTTTGAATACTTTTCAAAGATGCTTTAGAAAACTGTAAACATAATTTTATTTTATTTTTTTAAAATTTTTTTATCTAAAATAAAAGAAGTAAGGTTGTGCTTGGTTTGTTAAAAAATCAAGCATACTATACCATAGCATGATCGAGTTAAAATACCAAGTGCCGACTAAACAACATAAAAAGCTTGATCTTCTCATTTACTGACTACGCGAAAACAACGCGAGTTATTACACCAAAGTGCAGGTGATCGGTCAAGTAATAAAAACTCGGTAAGTTCGAGGTCGATCCACGAGGAGGAGGGTAGTTATTTGACTTAGGAAAATTTCTTTCAAGAGGAAGAAGAGAAAAATAAAGAAAAGATGAAATATGGAGGGAATGGAATAACAAGAACATAGAATAAAGCTAAATAAAATAAATAATAAAAAAAACGTGCTAAATTAACTAAATGCGTGAAAAACTTTTACTAAAATTAAGAATAAAAGGAGTTAGGGGTATCCATAAGTTTCGGGCAACATAATGGGCAATTCGGTGGACCGAGAATCCTTTTCTAATTAATTTTTCTTTAAAAATCAGCCAACTTTCCACAAGCTAATTGATCTCATAAACTCGTATTTCTTTTGTAATAATTTATGCGTGACATGAACTATACGTACCAATACTAATTATGAAATCAATTCGCATTTCTTAATTTTACCAAAAACACTTGTTTATTAAATTGAAGTAGTACTTGACACTAAAAAAACATTTTTATTAAAAGTGAGTTTAGAAATATTAAGTAAAAGCCACAATTTAATTCAAATATGTTAAAACATGATTAAAATCAAATTTGAACGAAAACGGGCGGTGGAAATACAAAATTGGCAATTTCGGTATCAAAAAGTAAGGATTAAAAATACTGCCGAAAATAGCGCGCTCTAGTTTGAAATTAAAAATATACATAACCAATTAATTTAGAGAGTATAGACCGCTCTCTAACTCAACCGATTAGGATATGATTTAGCGCAAAAACAAAAATTCAAACTAGTTTGGTTCTTTTGTCGAAAAGATTTTATTAAATTTATTATAAAAATATGTTATTAGCATATTAGGATAATAATTTAATAAAAATCAGATTTATAATGACCTATTAACCAATGAAAAATTAATTAGAACTGAATTTGGGTCCTAAAAATTACCGCGTCGGCATACCCGTTCCTTACGGACCCCTAACTAACGAACTAGCCAAACATATTTAATAAATTCATGGACAATAAAATAATTAAATAAAACAGCATATTTATATTCAAGAATGAAAAATTACTTAAAAACATAAGCATATAAATGTACTCAAAATTTTAAAGCAATCGAAAATTAAAAAAAACATGCGCAAAATAGAAATTATGGCTAAACATTTTTGTTTGAAAAATAAACAATCTGCAAGTAACACAAATGGCCTACTGACCTTTGAAAAACTTGGGATTTGAATCTCCAAGTCAGTAGGGTTTTGTAGAGAATTAAAATACGTTCGTTTTGATAGGTGGATCATCAAAATCGGCCAAGAAACGAAGAAGTTATGATTAAAGTAAGAAAACACATATTTTTAGGGTTCTACGCGGGATTCTACGCGAAAATTCCAATAAAAATTATAAATTAAGCATTAATTTCAATAACAATCACATTCAAACACAATCAAAACATTAATTGAAAGAAATTAAAAATAAAATTGAAAGAAAAAGAAACTTACAGATACGCAGTTACTGAAGAACTATAATAGGACTCGCGCAAACTCAAATTGAAATAGAATTATACGATATTTCTTATTCAATAGAAGCCATAAACCAAATTAAAATATCTCTCTTGTTACGCAAGGAAATTTGGAATTATTGAAGAATGTCGACTCTCCTCCGTCGACTCTAAAAAAAACTCATCCATGTCGACTGTGCTCTCCAAAACATATAACCTAATTTTCTTTTTTTTCAAATTTTAAAAATTAAAAATTAAACTAATTAATAAGATAAAATAAAGTAAATAATAATAACAATAATCCAAAAGCTATTTTTAGCTTTTATCGTCTATCAAGTCGTTGGCTCGAGAGACTAAGTCTTCCAGCTTAACTTCTCGGGTTAGCTTAAATTTCAAATTTTAAAAATTAAAAATTAAACTAATTAATAAGATAAAATAAAGTAAATAATAATAACAATAATCCAAAAGCTATTTTTAGCTTTTATCGTCTATCAAGTTGTTGGCTCGAGAGACTAAGTCTTCCAGCTTAACTTCTCGGGTTAGCTTAAAAATAATAATTAAAACTTGTTGACCGTGGAATTTGAACACTGGACTAAGCATGAGTAGAGAGCTGGTCACTTGCCATCTAGGCTAAGGACCCCATTCGATAAATATCTGCATCATAAATTTAGGTATTCTTTCGCGCAGGAATCTGCTCCTCTAGCACACTGTTCGTATTTCGGCCATAACTTTGCACTCTGAACTCCGATTGACGCAAGGTTTTCGCTCACGCGTAGATAACTCAAAGCTATACAAATTTTGTCTCAGGAGTTTTCTTCAGATTCTGTATGGATAAATACCAGAAATAGCCGGAACATAGATGTTGCGCACGGTGGATCTCTTCTTTATTCAAAAATTTCTCGATTTGATTCAAATGACTCTTTTCTACCTGGGACTGCTCTATTGGCTTCTCATAGTCTCTTCCATCAACTTTCTTCATGCTTGAGCTTGGAATTTGCTTTCGGTTCACTTCTTGAACTCAATTCAGCTCCGAATTTGACCGGCAATGACTAACTTTGGGGAAATTTGCTTCTAGATTCGTTCTTGTTCATTTTTAACCTGTAAAAAGGTTATAATGCGCTAGAAACAAACATACTATCCTATTTCATGATTAAAGCTCAATTCTTATCAATTTAGGATAATTAAAATCAAATTCGTGCATATTAAGCCACCTAAATACATATAAAAATGTAATATTTTGGCTTAATCACATCCCCCAACTAACGTATTGCTAGTCTCTAGCAATGAAGTGATCTTTATTACAAGCCAACTAAAAAAAAAAACACGAAAAGGACTGACCAAAAATACAATCCTAAACTAAACAGTTGCATTAAGTGTATGCAATAAGCCTTTAAACCTCTAGGTCACCCCTAGTAGGACGAGTTTTGTCTCGTGAGGGTTTGCAGTGAATCTACCCACAAAATTCATGATTGCAAGACAAATCAAGCCAAAGTATCTAAAAATGTTGTCCTTTCAAAAATAGCTCAGCAAGAACTCAATAAGATTTATGTAATGTATTAGCAAAAGATATTCAGGAAAAGTACAAGTCTTGATAACAATTGAAAAGATGCATACATAAGTGAATTTAAGTGTTCATACTTAGACAGTTATATTAACTTGTCAATGTCAATGCCAATCATGGGATAAAGCTTTTGTTCATCATTAAGCCTCGACTCAATTCTCACTGGGCATACACTCTACAAATGAATCATTAGAAGCAGGTGTAGCACTCTACATACGGGCTAAGGATTGTTCGTAAGCAAATTCAAATGCCTCACGTATGTTTTCTTTGAAAGACGTCAAAATGAAAGAATATGAGTCTTTTAAATTAAGATTCAGTTATTAACGAAGCGAGATTGCTATATCTGCCCTTTCATTGTTTAAACCACAAACTAAACCTTTAGGGATCAATTAGGACTTTACTAGGTTGTAATGGTTAAGGGTAGTGGTTATGCAATGAATGGGTCAAATAAGGAATCAAAAGACTCATTAGCTCAGTTAACTCAAGAGGTATATAAACGAGCCTCTATATCAAATACATACCCAAATTTTACTGTCTGCATTATCATCCCAATACACTTGCTTTTCTTTATTCTTTTTAAGGCATTCTTTTGATATCTATTTTTTTTTCATTGCCTTTTCTCTCTCCATACCTTTTTTTTGTCAAAGTAAGATATTCTTCTCTTTTTTTTCATTTCAATACAATCCAGGCCTTTGATTTTGAGCCATACTGCTAATGAGCCAAAAAGGTAGGTAAGTTATGGAATTTGGGCTCGGTTATTCATTTGGTATATCAATGCGAATCAAGCTTCAGGCTTCAAAATTGGCTACTAAGGATAAAACATAACGGGTAGGCCAAGGCTATATGGGCTAATGAAAGAAGGCTTATATCATTTCCCTAATGCCAGTTCTAGGTTCTAACAATAAGGAAGTAGCAATCTCATGGACGAACCTCTCTAAAACTGAATAAGAATGATAATAGAATGACGCGAACAATTTAATAAACGCTTTCAAAAGAATCAGAATTTGTAAATAATAGCTCTCAAATAAGGAAGAAAGGCTCAACTCCTCACAAGGCTATATAGTCTCAACTCATTGTGAACAAGGCATTTCTCAGTCATGGTATATCAATCTAGTCTATAAACATGAACAAGTAAATTCAAATCGACATATAACTTTTCAAACATAATAAAAATCAACATTTTCAAGATTATCTGATACTGCTAGACATGCTAAGTCTAATCATGAATGCATCGTCGCCCAATGAAAGGGAACAAGAAATATACCATCAGGCGACTTAGGCTTGCAATCTCTTATTATTATTTTGAAATATTTTTTTTTTTTGAAAAAAACATAAATAAAGCAAAAAGATTATCCTAAGTTACTTGCATACAGGCTTTTCGAAAAAAAATTGGACCACATGTCTCTCTCCCCCAACTAAAATCTAACATTGTCCCTAATGTTACAAAATAAGTACAAAAGCATGGATGCAAGGGACTGAAATAAATGAATAAGAGGGAAGATATACCTGAGAGCGGCCTAATCTCTCTAAAATCTGCATGTTAGCAACAACAAATCTACCAAAAATTAAAAATAAACAAAAAGAAAAAAGAAAGAAAAATAAGAAAAATCCTAAACTACTTACCTGACTTACCTGGTGCGTGCTGTCTTTTTTTTTCTCAAAAGTACCTGCAAAATTAATAGCTACGCAGAAGTGGCTAATTACAAAATATTGGCAGTACAATTCATAGCCAAAGGAAAAACAAAACTTACCTTTACTTCCCTATTCTTCCCCCAACTAAGGCTTTGCTTAGTGTCAAACAGTAGTAATCGAAAGAGTTGTGGATCAACCCAATAAACGATGGCTATCACAGTAAGATCAAGAAGTTTAAGCATATAAAAGAGAACTTTTTGGACACAATGTATGTCCGGGAGCAAATCCTTAGAAATCACAACCATGAGGTTATGAAGGCGAATATATGCAGGATAACACAATAACCCAGAACGACTAAGATCACAACACTTCTCTACACCTAAGTTTGGCTCTAGATCAAAAAAAGTGAGAGAGAAAACCACATTGTGGTTGTGAAGTATCTTTTCAGAATGACCCATAAGAATTGAATGGAACTCTAATGAAGAACGTGGATCATTAGAAGAGATGTTATCATGGAACAAAACATCAACACACTTCTCATTCAACAAGCATTGATTTAAAGAAAAAGAATCATCTGGCTCCAACTGCTTAGCAATGATCTTTGGCTCGGAGCTTACATGGAGAAATCGATCAATTTGGGCCTCCAAATCATTATCATTCTCGAAATTCAAGGAATCAAGAAAAGAACTAGTTTCCTGTTGAAGTTCAAGTTCATCTAAAGTGGGCACAAATTGGTCAAACTCTTAAGTTAAAGAATCTTGCGATAGAATGGAAGGTGGTGAGTTTATGGAAAATTCTTCCTCGATACCCGTTTGATCAAAATCAAGATCTAAGAGGCCGATAAGATTTATCTCTTGAATTTCCTCCTCTTTGTCACCACAATTTCGATCAGACTTCTTAGGAATGGAGAAAATATTGAGTTCGAGCTTCATGTTCCTAAAAGTTAGCTGCATTATACCATTCCTACAATTGACAAAGGCATTTGCAGTAGCTAAGAATGGACGACCCAAAATGATAGGAGTTTGAGTAAAAATATTAGTCATAGGCTGAGTATCCAAAACAACAAAGTCGACCGGATAGACGAAACTGTCAACTTTAATTAATATGTCCTCAATCATTCCTTTAGGAACCTTGATAGAGCGGTCAGCTAATTGAATAGTGATCTTGGTAGGCTTTAGCTCACCTAGACCCAATTGTTGGTACACTGAAAAGGGAAGTAAATTCACACTTGAACCTAAATCTAGCAAAGCATGGTCAATTCTTTGATCACCAATGATATAAGAAATGGTAGGACAACCAGGATCCTTGTATTTTGCAAGCATGTTATGTTGGATAACTGAACTCACTTGATTGGCTAAAAAAGCATTCTTCTGAACTGAAACTCTCCTCTTCACAGTGCATAAGTCTTTGAGAAACTTAGCATATGATGGAACTTGCTTGATAGCATCCAACAAAGGGATGTTTATCTTGACTTGCTTGAATGTATCCATAATCTCCTAGTTCCTATCTTCCTTCTGAGGTTTCTCCAGCCTTTGAGGATAAGGAATAGGAATTTGAGATTTTGGCATAGCCTCAAACTCAACGTCTTCAGGAAGATCATCACTAGAATTTGGAATGAAAATACTTTCTTTAGGTTCTGAAGAAGTCATTGGAATATCCTTTTGAATGAGTTTTCCACTACGAAGAGTGGTGATGGATCGAGCTTCTTCGACATCACTAAAAGATAGAGTGGGATTGCAGTCTATGGAAAGTTGCTCAATGGGTTTGGCTTCAGACTGCACAGGGAACATTCTTTCCTCTGGAACATCGTTGTGCGCAGCAAGTTTATCAATAGAGGTCTTCAGTTGATTCATCACTTGCAACATTTGCGAAAACATGTCATGCATCACCTCTTCTTGACCTTTCGATTGCTGGGGCACACTAAGTCTAGGATCAGAATAAGGCGGCAATGATGAGGGATTGAATTGTTGATGCTGAATGTATGGCTGAGATGGAGGAATAGGTGAATGAGGAAATTTCGATTGGGATACAGAAGGGAATTGAGGTGGAGAATGAAACTGAGGATAAGATAATAGTGGGAAATGGCCTTCATCATTCTTTAACTCATTGGTAGCATTGAGTGGTATAGGAAAACTACTTATGGAATTTACCTCTGCATGGAGTACTTCTTTGAAAGCAGGGATCGTAGGACAATCTTGGGTAGGGTGCCCTTGAACTTCACAAATTCTACAAGATTCTTCCACACGTTTTTGCTTTAGAATTTCAACATTTCTTCTTTCAAGGGCTTCGACCTTTCTTACCAGTTGATAAATTTGCACACTAAGGTCTTCTTGCTTTTCGATATGGCACACTTCTTGGACTTGATTGGTTGTATCTTCAAAGGATCGATCAACTAATTGAGGCGTCTCCCATTGCTAGGAATTCTCAGCTAACCAGTCTAAGTAGGTCTCCGCTTCATCAGGATTCTTGTTGAGAAATTCTCCATTACACATCATTTCAACAAATTGACGCATTTTAGAAGATAAGCCATCATAAAAGAAACCTATCAAGCGGCACTTTTCAAAATTATGATGCGGGCAAGAGTTTTGAAGTTCTTTGAATCTTTCCCAACATTGGTAAAATGTTTCTCCTTCCTTCTGAAAGAAAGACATTAGTTGCTTTTTGAAATGACTAGTAAGGTGAGAAGGGAAGAACTTTTTAAGAAATTGTTGCTGCATGTCAAGCCATGTTCTAATAGACCTTGGGCGAAGCGAGAGAAGCCACGCTTTAGCTTTATCCTTTAGGGAAAAGGGGAAAAGCTTAAGTCTAATTAACTCTTCAGTACATGCTTGATTATTGAAAGTAGCACAAACGTCTTCAAATTCTCTAATGTGGAGGTAAGGTTGTTCATTCTCCAATCCATAGAACAAGGGTAAGAGTTGAATCATTCCATTCTTGAAGTGAAAAGCTCCAGCATTAGGTGGAAAGACAATACATGATGGATTAGCATTCCGTGTTGGCTGTAGTAGCTCACGAAGATTTCGATTTTGATTCTCCATGACTGAGTTAGAAGCAAGTTCACTTCTTCTCATTCATTATTGAATCAAACTAGTCATGCTTATGGATTGAGAAAAACTAGTCACTTCGGTGTGAAGGGAACTAGTAGAGGAGGAACATGATAAATGAAATGGAAGTAGAAAGGTGGATTACGAATCCAAGGTTTCATACACTAGGCGGGAACCTAGTGGAGATCCCAAGGAAAAGAAAGAAAAAGAAAAAAAAAACTTTCTTAAACTAAAAACTAACAAACCGTCCTCCTCGGCAACGGCGCCAAAAACTTGACTACGCGAAAACAACGCGAGTTATTACACCCAAGTGCAGGTGGTCGGTCAAGTAATAAAAACTCGGTAAGTCCGAGGTCGATCCACGAGGAGGAGGGTAGTTCTTTGACTTAGGAAAATTTCTTTCAAGAGGAAGAAGAGAAAAATAAAGAAAAGATGAAATATGGAGGGAATGGAATAACAAGAATATAGAATAAAGCTAAATAAAATAAATAATAAAAAAAACGTGCTAAATTAACTAAATACGTGAAAAACTTTTACTAAAATTAAGAATAAAAGGAGTTAGGGGTATCCATAAGTTTCGGGCAACACAACGGGCAATTCGATGGACCGAGAATCCTTTTCTATTTAATGTTTCTTTAAAAATCAGCCAACTTTTCACAAGCTAATTGATCTAATAAACTCGTATTTTTTTGTAATAATTCATGCGTGACATGAACTATACGTACCAATACTAATTATGAAATCAATTCGCATTTCTTAATTTTACCAAAAACACTTGTTTATTAAAGTGAAGTAGTGCTTGACACTAAAAAACCTTTTATTAAAAGTGAGTTTAGAAATATTAAGTAAAAGCCACAATTTAATTCAAATATGTTAAAACATGATTAAAATCAAATTTGAACGAAAACGGGCGGTGGAAATACAAAATTGGCAATTTCGGTATCAAAAAGTAAGGATTAAAAATACTGCCGAAAATAGCGCGCTCTAGTTTGAAATTAAAAATATACATAACCAATTAATTTAGAGAGTATAGACCGCTCTCTAACTCGACCGATTAGGATATGATTTAGCGCAAAAACAAAAATTCAAACTAGTTTGGTTCTTTTGTCGAAAATATTTTATTAAATTTATTATAAAAATATGTTATTAGCATACTAGGATAATAATTTAATAAAAATCAGATTTATAACGACCTATTAACCAATGAAAAATTAATTAGAACTGAATTCGGGTCCTAAAAATTACCGCGTCGGCATACCCGTTCCTTACGGACCCCTAACTAACGAACTAGCCAAACATATTTAATAAATTCATGGACAATAAAATAATTAAATAAAACAGCATATTTATATTCAAGAATGAAAAATTACTTAAAAACATACGCATATAAATGTACTCAAAATTTTAAAGCAATCGAAAATTAAAAAAAACATGCGCAAAATAGAAATTATGGCTAAACATTTTTGTTTGAAAAATAAACAATCTGCCAGCAACACAAATGGCCTACTGACTTTTGGAAAACTTGGGATTTGAGTCTCCAAGTCAGTAGGGTTTTGTAGAGAATTAAAATACGTTCGTTTTGATAGGTGGATCATCAAAATCGGCCAAGAAACGAAGAAATTATGATTAAAATAAGAAAACACATATTTTTAGGGTTGTACGCGGGATTCTACGCGGAAATTCCAATAAAAATTATAAATGAAGCATTAATTTCAATAACAATTACATTCAAACACAATCAAAACATTAATTGAAAGAAATTAAAAATAAAATTGAAAGAAAAAGAAACTTAAAGATACGCAGTTACTGAAGAACTGTAATGGGACTCGCGCAAACTCAAATTGAAATAGAATTATACAATGTTTCTTATTCAATACAAGCCATAAATCAAATGAAAATCTCTCTCTCTAGTTACGCAAGAAAATTTGGAATTATTGAAGAATGTCGACTCTCCTCCGTCGACTCTAAAAAAAACTCATCCATGTCGACTGTGCTCTCCAAAACATATAACCTAATTTTCTTTTTTTTTCAAATTTTAAAAATTAAAAATTAAACTAACTAATAAGATAAAATAAAGTAAATAATAATAACAATAATCCAAAAGCTATTTTTAGCTTTTATCGTCTATCAAGTCGTTGGTTCAAGAGACTAAGTCTTCCAGCTTAACTTCTCGGGTTAGCTTAAATTTCAAATTTTAAAAATTAACTTAAAAATAATACTTAAAACTTGTTGACCGCGGGATTCGAACACTGGACTAAGCATGAGTAGAGAGCTGGTCACTTGCCATCTAGGCTAAGGACCCCATTCGATAAATATCTGCATCATAAATTTAGGTATTCTTTCGCGCAGGAATCTGCTCCTCTAGCGCATTGTCCGTATTTCGGCCATAACTTTGCACTCCGAACTCCGATTGACGCAAGGTTTTTGCTCACGCGTAGATAACTCAAAGCTCTACAAATTTTGTATCAGGAGTTTTCTTCAGATTCTGTATGAATAAATACCAGAAATAGCCGGAACATAGATGTTGCGCACGGTGGATCTCTTCTTTATTCAAAAATTTCTCGATTTGATTAAAATGACTCTTCTCTACCTGGGACTGCTCTATTGGCTTCTCATAGTCTCTGCCATCAACTTTCTTCATGCTTGAGCTTGGAATTTTCTTTCGGTTCACTTCTTGAACTCAATTCAGCTCCGAATTTGACCGGCAATGACTAACTTTGGGGAAATTTGCTTCTAGATTCGTTCTTGTTCATTTTTAACCTGTAAAAAGGTTATAATGCACTAGAAACAAACATACTATCCTATTTCATGATTAAAGCTCAATTCTTATCAATTTAGGATAATTAAAATCAAATTCATGCATATTAAGCCACCTAAATACATATAAAAATGCAATATTTTGGCTTAATCATTTACCACACCAAAGAAACCTATAATTATAAAATGTACACGCACACATATATTTATGTGTGTGTGTGTACTCATCTTACACAAGATCTATGTAGTGATGGAAGTTTCGTTTGGGATTCTCTAGGTTTTCTTATTTGTTCCAGCTCCTCTGAAGTGGTGGCATATCACTTCCATCACCACACTAGGCCATTGAGTTTCAATCTACCATCAGTGCAACTACACAATCACAAGAGAGAGATTGAATATTACATAAAGTGAGTTTTCAACGAACCAAATAAATTTGTAGTCTATTGTATGTTCAGAAACATAATGTAAGGAACATCATAAGTTATAAGGATTAAAGATTATGTTTGGCTCGTTCAAAATTCAATGCAATGTAAATTGTTTTTAATACAACTAATTTCTTATGGAACTGTTTTGGAAACATAAATGAGAAAATTTAAATCTCAGAATAATAACATATATGTTCTAAATTCCTCTTCCTTATTTTACATTTTGTATAGAGTTGACATCATCAATTATAGACACTAAATCTCCTCTATGAATAGAGGGGAAGTCGATTCCCTCCCTAGTTCTAGAAAGAAATGATTCATCAAAAGAATAAATCACCATTGATATTGACAACTAGCACTTGACGAAGGGTGAAGAGGAAAACTTGAAATGACTTAAGTTGAGTTCTCATGAATCTTACTTGAATTATCATATTTTCTATGATCGTACTAATTCTAATAAAGATAAGAGTGAAGATTTGTGTGGGTCGGTTGAGTGAGATATATGCAAATTTAATTGTAGGAAAAATAATAATTATGCGTACTTGTATGCGCAGCGAAAATAATATTAGATCTTGTGAAATTGGCCTTACAATACTCACATTTGTGTAATGTTACTCGAACAGCTACCACTATGCCCACAGCTTCAAGTGCTCTTTACGAGGAACCCTAGAATGTGCTTGAGAAGAGATGACGACTGCCTCTAATTGTGTTGTGTATTGTGTAAAATTTTTTAGGTCTAAAGACCTAAATATATATATATATATATATATATATCATTAGGCTTAAAGGGTTTTGAAACCCTAAAGCCCACTATGGGTGTCCCTATTTGGCTAAACCAACAGGCCTAAAAACCAACATCTCCCACTCGCCCATAGTGGGCAAATAATCGCATTTTCCCTTGCACCATTCTAGATTCCCCGTTCATACTTAGTAAATGAGCTGTGTGACCGCGAGCCACCTGAAAAAGAAATTTTGGAGCACTATGCGAAATTCCTAAAGAATCAGCATAGGATATCCCCATAGCGTCTCGTTCTGCCCCTGACCTATTTAGCCACATTCAGATTAAGCATCTCCAATCCCTCGGAGTCACATCTCGAATCAATGTTTAAACCTCTTCCGTTTTATTCTCACAGCTACGTCGCTACTCTCAGAAAGTGACATAACTTGGTACCAGTGATCATAAAACTTGAACGTGCTACCAAACAGTCATCCTTTCGCTCTCATATCATTTAGATTATATTCAATTGCTTTCCTAACGATGGCCCTTTAGGCCACATCAGTCTTAAGCCATAGGATACACACATCAAAGTAGCATACACTGAACTTCCTCTTCATGATACAGTCAAAAGTCACATAGGGCAAAAAAAAGGTATAGGATCATATATATCGTATCAATCCATAAGGACTCACATAGTTAAAAAGCAGGGATCATTCTTTTGCTTCCTTATATAGGTCGCCAAGAACATGTAATATGACTTACATGTTACGGTGGGGTTCTCTTTTAATAAAGTGCGTATGTCACTATCAAATACCGTACAAATCTTAGTTCAGTCGTTGTCAAGCTCCTAGCCCGAAAAAATCTACTTGCTCGCTCGTCTCAGCGCCTAGTTGAAATTTCGCATCCGGCTATTCATAGGTTATATATAGATAGTGGGGTATCCATATTTAGTCTTTGAAAGACTCTATCTTGGCCCTTTCCAAGTCGACACTTCAATTAATGTCAGCTCAGTTCGCTATCACAGCTCCATAAGCTTGACGTGTTTCATCTTTGCTTGCCTTCTAGGCCCCAAAGGCGATCACTCGTGTGAGAGAGTTAATCTATACCTATTGACATACTCATACTATGATATTCCAATTATGGGTAAAGTGTGTGCTAGTAGTTATATTAAAACAATAACATAAGAGCAATAAATTCCAAAAATTTATTAATAATAATATCAACGACATCAAATATCCTCTATGGTCAGGAAACAAACAATCACAACCTACGTAACCCTAGACTCCTGACATGAGCTTGGTAAACGTCTCTAACTATAGGCTTAGTCAAAGGGTCTGCAACCATGCGACTAGTAGAAATATGCTTAAGGACCACCTCCTTGTGCGCAATCATGTCACGAAGAAAATGGTTGGGTTCTCTTGGAACCTACTGGCAAGACCAACTGTATAACAAATGTCGAGTCGCGTACACATCATTGCGTACATCAGGCTAGTAATAGCGTTAGCATACGGAACACAAGCTATCTTTTCCTTCTCATCAGGAGTCTTATGACACATATCCAGACTTAAGGTATTACCCTTCTCAACAAGAGTGTCAATGGGTTTATAAGATTGCATCTGAAAACGTTCAAGTACATTTCTTATGTAAGTCTCTTGAGACAAACCAAGAAGTTTCCTTGATCGATCTCTTAGGATCTTAACTCCGAATACATAGCTTGCCTCGCCCATGTCTTTCATTTCAAAATTTGAAGACAACCACGTTTGTGTGGCGACAATCAACTCCTTGTTATTTCCAGCTAATAGTATGTCATCTACATACAAAGAGAGGATCAAGAAACTATTCCTAGAACATTTAACGTATACATAGTGGTCCTCCTCGATCATCGTAAACCCATTTGAAGAAATGACTCGATGAAATCTCAGGTACCATTGTCTAGATGACTGCTTCAACGCATAAATGGATCGTTTGAGCTTGCAAACTTTGCGCTCTTTCCTGCTAGCTACAAAACCAGTAGGTTAATCCATATAGATTTATTCATCTAGTTCTCCATTGAGAAATAAAGTTTTAACATCTATCTAAAAAAGTTCTAAATCCATATGAGCGACAATAACTAGAATGAGGCAGATTGAGGCAAACTTTACTACCGGTGAGAAGGTTTCCTCATAGTCAACGCCTTCCTTTTGGGTGTAGCCTTTTGCCACAAGGAGAGCTTTATACCTATCAGTGGAACCATCTGCCTTGCGTTTGACTTTTAGAACCCATTTGTTTCCAATAGTCTTTCACCTTGGCGGAAGATCTACCAAGTCCCATACATTGTTTTTCCTCATAGACTCCATCTTATCAATCATTGCAACTTTCCATTTAGCCGAAGTAGGGAATGTGATAGCCTCCTGATAATTTCTAGGCTTATTTACATCTTGTGGAGTACATATGAAAGCTGCCCCCTCAATCTTAAAACGACGACGTGGGATGCTCTCACGATTGCTCCTACGCAAATGTGGACTTTGGGAATCAGTCTCTAATGGAGGGACAATCCCACTAGGAGGTCGCACACTCCCACTAGAAAACGAGTCGCTCTTAACATCCTCATTCGGATTTGAAACGCCTTCTTTTAATTCGACCATTTCAAACAACTTAATATTTCTTTCCACATCCCATCTCTTGGGGAATTCATTCTCTAGGAAATCCACATCTCGTGACTCAATCTCAGAAACAGTTATATTTTCTTATTCACCAAGCATCATATATCATTTAGATTCCTCAGAATATCTAATGAATATGCACTTATGTGCCCTAGGGCCTAGTTTCCCATGCGAATAAGAACTAGTGTGAACATATCCCGCCGCGCCCCATGGGCACAAATGGCTTAAGTCAGGTTTCCTGCCCATCCAAAGTTTATAAGGCATTGATGAAACAGATTTAGAAGGCACACGATTGAGGATGTAGGCAGCAGCTAAGATAGCATCACCCTAGAAAGATATTGGGAGGTTAGCTTGCGCCATCATCGATCTAACCATATCCAAAAGGGTTCTATTCCTTCTCTCCGCTACACCATTTTGTTGCGGAGTATATGGAATAGTTAACTGCCTCTGAATACCTTTTTCATCACATAGTTGTTTAAATAGCTCAAATAAATACTCACGTCCACGATCAGTACGGAGAGCCTCAATGGCCCTCCCACTTTGATTCTCAACCAACCTCATAAAATGTTTAAAGCAATCCAATGCTTCAGACTTATGGGAGATCAAATGTACAAAATCGTAACGTGCATGTGTAGTCATCAATAAATGTGATGAAATAGCTAGCACCATGCCTTGCCCTCACACTAAGTGGGCCACATATTTCTGAATGTACTAATTGCAAAGGAAAAGATGCTGTAGTGACTTTTTCAAACGATTTTCTAGTTGAATTTCCTACTAAGCAATGCTCACAATTGGGCAAACTAACTTTAGCGAGCTGACTTAATAATCTCTCTCTAACTAATCATTCATTCTGTCCTGGCCTATATGACCAAGTCTAGCATGCTAAATTATACAATTATCAGCAGAAGTCAAAAAAGAAATATAATAATTATTATTGGAATAACAAATATCCAAAACAAATAATCCATCCGAAATAAAACCACTACCATAAAAAATTGTTTCATTAAAAATGCTAACATTATTGTTCTCGAAAACTACTCGAAATCCTAGCCCAAGCAAAGCAGAAACTGATAGAAGGTTCTGTCGAATATCAGGAGCAAGCAATACATCATGGATCAATAAGTCGCGTCCACCGCGCATGCTCAGCTTGTAGGTACCAATACTTAAAACTTGAACAGTTTCTCCATTTTCCACATAAAGTATTTTGCTTCCTACTGGTATTTGGCGGTACTCCACATATCCAACTAGATCCCTCACGACATGTTCGGCTGCTCCTGAATCCATAATATAATCATAGGAAGGATGAGCTACCATAACATGACTTGTTACATAAACAAGAGGAGAATTATAATTTAAGAGTACCTTCTTCGGCTCAGTGCAGTCACGAGCGAAGTGACCTTCTTTACCACAGTTGAAGCATGCTTTGCTAGCATTGCCCTTCTTGACACCACGCTTGCCCCGCTCGCGTTTGGCAGAGTTTGCCTTCTTAGGCGCATGTTCATCATCGTTTTTCTTCCCATTATTCTAGTTCTTGTGCTTAGACCCAGATGTCTTGCGCGAACCAGAATGAACCATATAAGATGAGCTATTGGCTTTATTAGCTTCTAAGCGCTCAGCTTCTAACTCCAAATGGCGCACTAGATCATCAAAATTTTTGATATTCTCATTGTGCGTCATATTAACTCTCATATGTTCCCACAAATCAGGTAAGGAACGAATTCCAGCTTGAACCTGCTGCTCATTGGTCAAGTTGTTCCTAGCTGCTATGAGCTCGCGGATTATTGTTGACAGCTGTCTAAGATGCTGTTTCATCGGGGTGTTAGAGCGCATCTTATATAAGTCAAACTTCAAAGTCAACGCGCGCAACCTAGTAGCTGAAGTGGAACCATACTTAGCTTTCAGGGCATCCCACATTTCTTGAGTAGTCTTACAGTCCTTGAACGCGCTGATCAAGTCATTGTGCATGCTGCTAAGCATAACAAAGTGCGCACAACGATCCTTCTTGACCCACTGAGTGTAGGCCTCTTGATCGCACTGATGTTGGGCACCATTGCCATCCTCCGGTGGTGGAGTCAAGGACTAGGTCAAGGTTTCCAAAACCTCTTTCTCATCAAGGAGATATTGGATCTTATAGTGCCAAATACCATAATTGTCACCATCCAATTTCTCTCCTTTGTTCAAGTGAGCAGCAATGCTCTTAAGAAGCCATTTAATTATGTGCAAAAAATAAGGATATTTAATAAGGACATTATTATTAGCACAACACATCAAATTTTTGCAGCACAAATCTTAAATAAAATTTAATAGTTCACACATGACATGAGATCGAAAGATCGCTACGCTCAAAATCATCTCCCCCATCATGTGATATTATTAAATTTAAATTTAAATTACACGCAAAATTGCATAGGAGCTCTAAGCTACCACTACATTCCCATTATACTACAATACTGAATATATGCATAGTTATATATATAGCAGGTAAAACATGCAACACATTGATATATAACAGCGAATTATATAAAAAAAATTTGCTAACCCAAAAAATACATTGCTCGAAAAACTGCTAAAAAACAGAAAACACCAATAAATTTTTTTTTTAAGCAAAAGAAAACTGTTTTTTTAGCAAAAGAAAATAGTTTTTTTTTTTAAAAAAGAAAACTGTTTTTTTTTTAAAAAAAAAAAAACATAAACCTTTTTCTTTTTCTTTTTTTTATAAAGCAAAAAACTATTTTTTTTTTCAAAAAACAGAAACCTTTTTTTTTCAAGCAAAAACTGTTTTTTTTCTCAAAAACAACATAAACTTTTTTTTAAGCAAAAAACTGTTTTTCTTTTTTCAAAAAAAAGAAACCCTTGTTTTTTTTTAAGCAAAAACTGTTGCGGCTAAGGAGTTTTGAACTTGGGGGCTCCAATTATGTGAACTTGGAGTTTCAAGGCAGTTTAAGGAGTGGGATCTGTAAGAGGGATGTTGTAGTTTGGGAAAAGGATAACAAACAATGTTCCTGCGTTCAAGGTTGTCTGAAGGGTACCAATACAGGCATGCTGGTATTTGGGAAAGCGGCTATCCAAAAGGGCTAACCGAGTAACAGCTGGTAAACCTTTTCTACCATGGAAGGTGATAGAAATACAAATCGTACCAAAGTGAAGATGCATACAACCTTGAGACAATGCCATACGAATCAAATCATCTGGCAAAGGAAAGGTGATCAATTGCTCTTGTTCATAGCTTTTATGTCTTTGTGTACAACTGTTTAAGTCCTGGTCAGTCTTATTAATACAGAAGAGATAAGGTTTAGCTGTAGTGGTTAAGAACTCTATCTTTTCTAAAATTATCTTTTCCAAAACATTTTCAAAATTATATTTTCTAATGGAGTATATTTTAAAGCGTCCCCCTATTAATAATTCTCAATTATTAGCTAGAAGTTTGTCCTCTTCGTCTAATAGATTTTTTGATAATAAGCTTTTAGATTCTTTATATGAAGTTACTACCAGAAAATGAACAAATTCCGGAAACAAAGTTACCTCTTGCAAACCCATATAATATTTTTCGAAATCCAAACAATGAAGGTTTTACTAAATCTGTGAGGAAAATCTTTGGCCCTCAGAAAAAGCTCTAAATCAAGGAGTATGTTTAGTCTTCAAGGATGGATCAGTTTCAGATTCCTGCAGGTGAACAAGAGCAATTGATCACCCTTCCTTTGCCAGATGATTTGATTTGTGTGGCACTGTCTCAAGGTTTTTCGCATCTCCACTTTGGTGTGATCCGTATTTCTATCACCTTCCATGGTAGAAATGGTTTACCAGCTGTTACTCGGTTAGCCCTTTTGGATAGCCGCTTTCCCAAATACCAGCATACCTATATTGGTATCCTTCAGACAACCTTGAACACAAGAACAATGTTTTTTACCCTTTTCCCAAACTACAACGTCCCTCTTACAGATCCCACTCTTCAAACTGCCTTGAAACTCCAAGTTCACATAATTGGAGCCCCCAAGTTCAAAACTCCTTAGCCGCAACAATCCACCACCAAATGATTTATCGAGTGCAAGATCATGCCTTCGATTTATCAATCCCTAATCCTCAATCCAGTGATGCCTTGTTGTTAAAAGTTGACGCAGGTCAAGCCCCTAGCCATACCTTTGTCCTTCGCCAAATCCTGCGTGAAGAACTCATTAAGTTGTTACTTAATTCTTGGGTTACAAGTTATGAAAAACTTCATGAAGAAACCCACCCCTAACTTGTTCATTTAGCCGAGCCAATTTTCATTCGCTAGAAAAATAAAATGATTGAAGTCAACTTCCCTAAACCCACATCAGTGCCCATTTCACACCATCTTAGTCTTTTTACCACTGATTTTCAAATGATGGAACCCATACATCCTCATCCTGATGATCAGAAACTTGAAAATTAGCCTATCCCAATTCTGTTCTTTAATAAGAATGGAACCCTATATTACCAAGCCCATGATCCCAGTTCCAGCCACATCTGGTATGACACTTGCTATTGTAAAGACTGTGAAGATAGCAGGTATGAGATTGAGTTTATGGAAGATTCCCCCAAGAGGAAGAATAAGAAAAAGTCCTCTCAACAGCTCATGAAGGAAAAATATGAAGCAAAAGATCCATCTGTTGGATTGCTTAAAGACCCTTTTGGAAAGTTTGACTATTATGTTTACTATGGTCAAAGCAAACCTCAACCTCCTCCAGAAATATCTTCCTGTTCTCTTCCCCCTCCTTCTAAAAAATCAACTCTTCCAAAGCCACCATCTCTCTCACCATACTACCAGAAAGCTCTCAAACAGATCAGCAGTGAAAAAAACCTAGACCCGATTTCATGTTGTATGGTTGACCCGGTATGTTCTGACTATTCTGCTAAGTTTCCCATCTTAGAAGAATATATATATATATATGTATTAAACAATAAATTAATAATGAAGTAATTATTCTTTATAATAACCAACTTTTTATTAATGTATATTACGTGAGAGGATGATTTTGGTACTCTTGAAATTATGAAATTATCTATCATATTTAGCCATGGCATAATAGCTCAACTCGACGGGTTTTTAACCCGCCCTCATTATAATGGGAGCAGGTTTGGGGCGGCCATTTTTTTCCCGGGTTGGTTTTTTCAAATTAAAACCCGCACCGGGTTGAGGGTTTAATTAAATAAAACCAGCTATTTGAGTCAACCCACCTTCAATATAATGTTTTTCCCCTTCAATACCCACATGATACCTTATAACTACCCCTGTGGGGGCAGTGGGGGAGGGTTGGATCAAGAAGAGTTTGGGTTAAAGTGTTGTAGGAAGTGAGACACTCGACGTGTTGCCATCCTATTCATAGTTTACAAATATAAAAAAATGGCTTAAACTAATATTTAACCCATAACACCATAATAAGCAATTCACCCATCACCATCATATATATATATATATATATTATTTGTTTTAAAATTCTACATCGTGTTAAAAATTATTATTATTATTATTATTATTATTGTTATTATTATTATTATTATTATTTTGATAAATAAAGAAGTAACCCAATGGCAAGGTGTTTTCTAATTTAACCCAAGGCGAACGAGTTAGAATCTCATCAAATAATTTTTCATTAAAACTAAATATACGAACAAAATACGAAAATACATATATGCATAGGTTATGAGAAGGAGTTGGAGAAGAATGTTTATAATAAGTATAATTTTCAGTTTTGGGCTTTTGGCCCTTCAAATATTAAATAAACTTTATATAAGTATAAATAATTCCCCAAAAGTGTCCCTAAAGTATTCCTTGAGTGTCAAGACTTCGCAATGGCACCCCTAGAGGAGTTTATGTGCTTTGCAATTATAGGTTATGGAGAGTAATTTGAAAGAACTATTTTTTGGTATCTCATATTACATTTTCAATTCAATGGGCAACAAATGAATAGGGTATTTTTGTCTTTTTATAGAAGATGGAGAGGATTTCTAAAAAAGTTTTGCATGCTTTCCTCCTTTTTTTAATTTTTTTTTCATTGATCGACATACATCAAAAGGAAATCAACCCGATAGGTAAAAGAAAGACAAGGTGAGGCAGGGGACATCCAACCTAATCATCTGTCAAAATATTTAAAAATGAGCCCTCGAAGTTACCTAATGAGCCGTACAATTTTTATATCTTTTAACAAAATGAAAAGAGATATTACTCTCACGAGCTAAAGCGCGGATATCCTTTGATGAAGAGAGAGATCTCCCAAGGGGGGTTATCTTCCAAGCTACTCAATGAAATAAGCAATTGGTTGTTACCAACAATTGAGCAATCTCGAAGCCCACACGTATGGATGATAAGGCAAGCCTTTCTCACTGCTAGTGTTTTTGAGTAAAAAGTGGAGAAAGATTGAACCTTTTGTGCAAAACCATCAACAATACTTCTAGATGGGTCCCTGAGCCCCCCCCCCCCCCCCTACACACACACACAATGGCAGTTGAAAAAGAAGGGCAGAAGGCTCCATCACAGAAAAAAACAATGAAGAAGAAGATAGGTTAAACGTACTAAGTATAAAGAAATAAAATGAAGTCAACTGTTGAGGTGTATATTTACTAGTGTTGAGTTGTATATTGGCTATTGGCTATTGTTTGGTTGTCAATATTCTCTTAATGGGTAAAATAAGTACTTTGGGAAAGTACTGATCGAAAAATTATTTGTTTCTTGTTTTAACTCCATCATATAGTCTGTAGATATATTTTACCTTTTGCTCTCAATGAAATGCAAGTAAAAGCTATTCTTCTTCAAGCATTATATCGTATCAGAGCGCCCAAAACTCTCATGAGTTAAATTCCTCCTCCTTTCACAACAGATATATATACATAAGACATGTTAGACCTTCAAAAAACTCCCACCACAAATTCTTCATCCACCTTATCTTCCAACCAAAATCGTACTATCATTCTTAATCCTTTTGATAGTAATTCCTCCCTCATCTCAATCAACACCACCACTCAAATTTCCATTAAACTTACCTCCTATAATTACACATCATGGCGGTTCTAATTTTATACCGTTCTCATAGGTTATGATCTCATGGGATTCATTGACAGATCCAAACCTCATCCATCACCAACCATTAAAACAACTGAAGGTGAAATCTCAAATCCAGACCATTACTTTTGGGTCCGACAAGATCAGCTAATTCTTAGTGTTATTGTTGGATCTATTTCTCCCAATCTTGTCCCCTTTATTGCTTCAGCACGAACATCAGGCGAAGCGTGGAATATTCTTGCTAACACTTATGCTAAACCTTCTCGAGGACGGCTTATACAGGTAAAAGAGGATCTCCGTCTCCTCCAGAAAGGCACTCAATCCATCACTGACAACATGCAACACGCCAAAATCCTTGCAGATGAACTAGTTATGCTTAATGCTCCTATTGATAATGAAAATTTCATACTGAGGACCTTAGGTGGTCTCGACGATGATTACAAAGTTCTATGCTCGGCCATGCGTGTAACATCCTGTGTTTATATTGATATTAATTATGTTGTTTTAATTAGATATAGTGTGGTATTTATAATTGTGAAAATTTTATGTTCATAATTTGGAGGAAAAACTACTTCTGTAAATTGTAGATCTCTGAATTACCTTTTCAGGCATATAAAGATCGTCTCGATCGAAGCTCCGAGCGAGAAGTTATGGCTAAAACAATATGGGAAAAAGTTTACTCGCGGACCGGTATTGGATTTTTGGAATATTGGTCCGACGTATGAATTTTGGGAGAAAGTTTGGCTGCGGACCGGTATGCGGGTTTTGGCATACCGGTCCGGCGCATAAAAATTTGGGGAAATTTGCACTGTGGATCAGTACTCTGTTTTTGGAATACCGGTCTGCCATCCAAAACAGTGCACCGACTTAGTTCGTTTTAAGTGCGTTTTATCTCTTTTTCCTTCATTTTCGATCCAAACCTTTCCACACACTTCTAGAGAGTTCTAGATAGAGAAAGAGAATAGCTCTTAAGCAATTTTCGCTTATTTTCATTTTCGATTGAAGATTTAAGCATCAAATCATCCAAATCCTCCTATATTCACTATTCATCGTTTTTCTCCTTGGGATTTTTGCGAGGGAATCTTGGATTCTTATCTTTCTTTCTTCCATACGGCTAATAAACACGAGGTAGGGGTTCTCTAGCTTTCAAAACTTGATAATATGATTCTATTATACAAGAATCGTTGTGTTTGATTCTTATTTGTTTGAGAAACTTGAATATAATATGGGCTCATGTTGTTCTTATGATTTATAAATCTATGATTGCATGATTCGAGGCAAGATAT
This sequence comes from Lonicera japonica, assembly GCA_021464415.1. Lineage (NCBI taxonomy): Eukaryota > Viridiplantae > Streptophyta > Magnoliopsida > Dipsacales > Caprifoliaceae > Lonicera > Lonicera japonica. Next base: position 68,414,866 of record CM038464.1, read on the forward strand.
GCCATACACACTTGCTATAAAGTGTTATTTGAGCTATATAAGGCATCTCTTGGTTGTGTAGATGTTTTTGGGGATAGAATGAATTTGTTGATGGTTTATACACACCAAGATATATGGAATGAGATTTATATGAGTGGATATGGCATAAATTGCTTGGTGTATTCATGTACTAGCATTCTTGTATATTATACATGTTATCTTTGAGTCAACCAAATGCTTGGAGATCTTTTGGCGCATTCGGACTATTCTATAGCCCCTTTTATTGGGCATATATCTCTTGCTCATGATGGAAGCTTGATGAGATCATTATGTTGTTCTGGATATGTTATGATCATGATATGGATCTGGTTGTGATTCTATGGTGACCCTTCGATGGTGAAGGGAGTATGTGTTACTTTGTGCCTACCGGTATGGAAATAAGTAGGGCCTGGTGCCCTTGGGTTGAAAATCCCTAAACCTCCGAAAAGCAGCAATGCGTCGGCTGTCTAGAGCCAATGGTGTGTAGCCCGAAAATCTAAACAACGGTAAGGCATTGATGGTTCTGTTGTTATGATATTATGATACTATGTGACTGACTTATGGTCCAACTCGATTATGATCTTATGATATTATGTGAGGCAGATGGGCCAATCTATGATCATTATCGGATTATTCTCTCGGGCGGCCAAACCTATGTTATACTCTGGTTTGTTATTGATATATTCTGGCTATATGGCTAGGGGTGTTTTCGGTTTCGGTCGGGGTAGAAACCAAGGTACCCCAAACCCAAACCAAATATAAAAGTTCGGTTTCGGTTCAGTTTGGTTTCGGTTTCTAAATCTTCGGAACCCAAACTCGAACCAAACTTTTCGGTTCGGTTTCGGTTCGGTTTTTTTCGGTTTTGACGTATGTTTTTTTTTTTAAATCAATTTAACATAAAAATATAATACTAAGAGTAATGTAATAATGATTTAAATTCAAATTAAAGTGATTATTTTTTAGAAACAAGGAGCAACACATAAATACCATATTTTATATTTAATTACAATTTTATTTGTACATTTATAAGAATGAAACACATTAAATAAAATGATGAATTATTTTTCTATCATGTATGTGATAAAAAAATCTTAGTATTATGTAGTTAATTAAATAATAAAGGCACGCGCAAATGACTATTTTTTTAAGATTATCATAATATGCAATTAATAAGAAATATATTCCTATAAAAATGTTATATTTTTTGTATTATAGTAAAATGAACGTGTGCCCTTAAAGTATATATTAACATTTTTTTTTCTTATACATAATTCGGTTCGGTTCGGTTCGGTTTAGTTCGGTTTTAGACTAGCTTACCCCAAACCCGAACCAAACTTTTCGGTTTTAGTTCGGTTTTCTTGTTTTCGGTTTTGGTTTTTTTCGGTTCGGGATTTTGCGGATCGGTCCGGATTGGTTCGGTTCGTTCAGTCGATTTTCGGATTGACTTTAACACCCCTATATATGGCTCTAAGGTTGACACAAGGGAGGTAACCTGCATTGGCATATGCATGCATTATTTACTGAATACATGGTTTTAAATAAAAATGTGTTTTACATGTGTTATTTTTGTTATTGTTACCCCTACTGAGCATATAGCTCACCCCATTTCTTTAAAATATTTCGGGTACTTACTAGTCCCGGGGGGACAAAGAGACGACGGGTTCGGGGACGAAGTAGAAGCCTCTGATACTATAGTTCTCTTTTGTAATAGATATGGTTGTCTGGGAAGCCACGGCTAGCCCAAAGACTATTTATATTTTTGTTGTTCATAGGGTTTGGCCATGTATATCCATAATGCATGTTTATCAGATATATCATCATTTTTGCACCCCATGCTTGTTGTTGCTTGGTATACATGTTGTTGTTGATTTATATTCTTCTTTTACACCTATGTCAGTCCTACTAAGGTGGGTCAGTAACACTCTAGGTCTTAATTATGGGTGTTATCCTATATATTAAGGCGGGGGTGTTATAATGCAAGTTCGTGAAAGTCCAGTTACTTTTGATGAGTTGCATGAAAAACTCATTAACTTTGAAGCGCATATTAAACATGAAGCACGCCAGAAATCCCATCTCCCTAACATGCCTGCTTCTACCAATCCAGCATAAAAGTCCTCCTAAAAATCACAAAAGCGTCCCTCTTATCCCTCGACAACAACCAATAACCACCCAACCTTCCTTCCAAAATCGACCTCATCCTCACCACATCAATCTAATTTCTCCACTCCACAACCTCGTCCGTACCTAGGAAAGTGTCAACTATGTAGCCAACAAGGTCATTCTGCAAGACGTTATTCACTGTTCAAAAACATGCATTGGTCTTATAACCCTCAACCCAATATTAGTACATCATATGCTCCTCAAGCCCACTTTGCTGCACCTCAAGCCTACCATACCTCTCCTTCAGTACCTTACGAAACCAAATGGTTGCTAGACTCCGGCGCATCTCACTATGTTACCACATATCTTCATAACTTCTCTCTTCATTCGAAATACCCTGTCATCGAAAACATACACATTGGAGATGGTACCGAGCTACCCATCACCCACACTGGTTCCACTACACTACCATCTTCTTCTCAATCCTTTGTTTTAAATAATGTTTTGTGTGTTCCGTGTATGAAAAAAAACCTAATATCCATTTCTCAATTTTGTTCGAACAATAGTGTTTCTGTTAAATTCTTACCATCGTCTTCTTATGTGAAGGATCTTCACACGGGGCAAAGCTACTGCAAGGAGTGACTAAAGATGGTGTTTATAAGTGGCCGCGTTCATCATCAACAAATAAAAAGCTTGTGATTGCCTTTTCTTCAATAAAGTTCCCGTCGACCAATGGCACCATCGCCTTGGTCACCCGTCTTCGAATATTTTACATTATTTAATTTCTAGTCAAAATTTACCTATGTTATCATCATCCACTATCTCCACTTCTACTTGTAATTCTTGTCATTACAATAAAACTCATAAGTTACCATTCTCATCGTCCTCACTTACAAGTTCCCGTCCACTTAAACTTTTATATTATGATGTGTGGACTTCCCCAGTCATTTCTTATGATGGCTATAAATACTATATCATATTTATCAACCACTTCACTCAATATGTTTGGCTCTATCATTTAAAGAAAAAATCCGATGTTCATGACATATTTATTTAGCTCAAGGCATTAGTTGAAAAATACTTCAAACATCAAATAATTACACTTTACATTGATAATGGTGGAGAATACCTTTCTTTAAAATCATTTCTTGCCACCAATGGCATCTCTCACCTTACCACACCACCACACACCCCATGACACAATGGCCTTTCCAAACGTCGTCATCGCCATATAGTTGAAACTGGCCTCACCTTGCTTCATCACACACACATGCCTCTCAATTTTTGGCCACATGGATTCACTATATCCATGTACCTTATTAATCGCATGCCAAAAGATATCCTCTCCATGAAATCCTCATTTGAAACTAAATTACTGTAAATTAAAATTTTTGGTTGTCTTTGTTATCCATGGCTGCGACCCTATGGGTCTCATAAGCGCGACCCTTGATCTCAGCCCTGTGTTTTTTTTGGTTACTCATCCACCCAAAGTGTATATCAGTGCTATGATCCAATCTTAAAAAAAAAAATTGTACCTCATCACGTCGTATTTGCTGAGTCAATTTTTCTTTTTGCTCAACAATCTCTCAATCTTTCACGCCCTACAGATACGACTTTCTAGGATTGGACACATACAATATCACCACTTTCTACTTCCAATCAGCCATCCATATCAAATATGAAAGTTTCAATAAATACGCACTTGCCGAATTTCCATTATCTCCCAAATGCGCAATGTGACGGCCCAATCCCGTTAAGAGGCTTAGACTCCGGAACCCAGTTAATCACGGTGCCGTATGTGACAAATGGTTTATAAAACATAATTCAAAACCTGATTAAAAGTGAATTACACATAAAGCCACGTTTTTTAGAAAATTTTGGCATGTGGAGTTCGTATTTTCAATATAACCAACACCTATAGAGCAAAATATAAGTCTCACTAAAACTTTAACTCCACATCTTAAAAGCACTAGGTAAATATATATTAAATAATCAAGCACAACACAAATCCTCCAACGAGGTTCTAACAGTTAATAAAAAGCCTTTACATCAAATCTCAATAACTTTACAAATGTTATTAATGCATAAAACTCATGAAAAACAAGTCGTCTACGGACGACTAAGAGTGCTTAAGGTATTCAAAGGCCTCTAGATCCATACCCATGCCATCCCTTAAGAAGTACCTGCAAAACTAGTTTGAAAAATGGGAGTGAGCTAAACACGGGCTCAGTGGGAACTATAAGGTTTTGCTTATGAAAGTACATATTATAAAACACATGCGATGTGCAGTATAGAACATAGTTTGAATCGTATAAATACTTGTGTCATTACCATATATATATATCAAAAAGGGATTTGAGTAGTACTACATTAAACATTTCAAAAAATCATTTAAATGCAATGCACACCAAGTGCTATCCCAACCCCGAAAATGCCATAAAGAATGTATCATCAATACATAGGAAAGTCGTAATAATGAAATATATCGCAAGTGAAAGGTAGGCACTAATCTTATAACCATCGGTCTCATCTCACATCACGCATCTAGGTTTTACTCTATTGTGCACAGCAATCGCGATCTAAGCCCCCAAGGCTAGGGTATGCAGCCCTCAAGGCTGGGTCCCCCGGTGGACCACCTAGATGTATTGGGTATGTAGCAAGTTGGGTCCCCCTACGGACCATAGAGTATGCCGCCCTCAAAGCGGGATCCTTCTACACGGATCAGGGTGTGTAGCCACCAAGGCTAAGTCCCCCGGCCCCATGGATCATTAATGTCTGCCTGAAAATCTATTTATATCAACCATGTGAATTGTCCAAAGTATCAAATATTTAAGTCTCATAATAACTAGGCTACCCAACAGCCATAGAAGATATTATAATTATAACTCATAGATATTAAAAGATATCCACCAAATCATACACTTATGTGAAATATTTATCCGGGCACAAGGTTTAACACATAAACCAATGAAGTATTCGACAATTCCGTTTAATACATATATATCAATTCATACAGTTAACCTTCATCATAATTTGTACATTTCTCAAATCATAGGTTTCTTTGTTTTCCATGTAGTAATATCATTGTTGTACTCAAGCCATATTCGCCAAGTCCATCAATTAATAGCTTAGTTAAGAAATCTATTCACTATTCTTAATAATTTGAGGGATTCACAACAATTTGTTAAATCAGCACCAAGCCAAGTATAATTCATAATGTATACTATTAAGATTCAATGTAGACTACCCTCGATAGTTTACATACATTTTCCAAGTCAAAAATACATTATAAGCCTGCTCAGCATAGTTACGAACAGGCGAGTTTCTAACAATCTCATGAAGGATCAACTTATAACTTAAGTATAATAATAATATCATAAACATAAGTGATCACGGCCACAATATACTTTAAACCCATCAATATATCCAAATATATATGTGTATCCCACATTATTATCCGCTATTGTGTCCGTTTATATGAGTTCCGTATCTATCTACATCTATTTTAATATATAATGGGGGTTCTTGTGAAATCATTGAATCAATCATATATGTATATATCACAAATCAACCAAAAGAATCAACGAAAACCAACCCAATCCTAATGAACATGCAAAATCACGTATTTGTACCAAAATCCCCAATTTAGTTTGAAATCAAACATGCAACACATGATGTTATGAAAATAGGTTTGACACCTTATTGTAGCTTTATCCACAAATTGAAGGGTTGAAATAAAGGCTTAAGATGAAAACACTAAAAAATCCGAACCCTAGCTCTCCTCAAGCTCACATGGAGGAATAGTGGTGAAGAAGATGACGAATAATAATTTTCTAACTCAAATATTGAATCAATATGAAACAATCCTCCAATTTCCTTAAGATTCTCCTCCCTCTCTCTTTAGAACTCTCTTCTAGAGTGTTGATGGTGTATGGTTCGAACATAGGAAGATGGGAGGTTTTGGTTGTATAAAAATGGGGTCAAAATTCTAGAAGATTCGATTTTTGACCCTACAACAGGTCATCAGTCGACCGAGGCACAGCCATCGGTCGACTAATGCACCCTTCTGCCCACTTATGCTATTTTTCAGGAGTTCGGTCACTTCGCGCTCAGTTTGGCCACTATAGAGTTGGAATTGGGTCTCAACCAGAACAAAAAAGTTTTAGATAATTTAATTACCTTTCCAATGGCATAAACGGAGCCTCATTTGAACTTTGGATGAAAAATTTATGGCTTTCCAACTGCAAGAAGGTCACATTTCAGCAAAAGCAATTTAGGAGGCAAATTTTCGAATTTTGCTCGAACCACCCGAAATGGGTTAGGACCTATTCGGTGAGTGTAATAATATATAAATGAAGTTTGGAAAAGGTCTAAACCACTCAAGGATCACCTGAACCAACTCTTGCCTCCCGAACCATAATTTTTGCATGAATAGGAACTATGAAGGAAATTAGCATGCAAATTAAGTAGTGAGTGTTACACGCAATCTTTCCCTGGCTAATACATGCCAAACATGTCTCACGCATCTCTCTCCCCTGTTCCAGAATCTCAAAATTCCTTAAATCTTAAAATCTCTATAGGCTGGCACTTCGTAAATTGATGATGACACATTTACTCATCATCATCATTTCTCAAGCAACTTGCATAGTAAGTCCTCAATTGATCTTTCTTCCTTATCATCTTGTGCTTCATCACCCCATATACCAACCCATTCACCTACCATAATTAATCTGCTATCACCTTACAGCAATCATCCAATGCAAACTAGAGCCAAAAACTATATCCATAAACTATTAACCAAATTAAGCCTTACCACCCTCCATTCATCAACCCAAACTGAACCCACATGCCTATCCCAACCACTAAAACATCTCGAATGGTGTGCGGCCATGTCTGATGAATTCAATGCACTTATACATAATGGCACTTGGACTCTTGTTCCTCCGGACTCCTCCTAAAATTTGGTCTATTGTAAGTGGGTCTTTTGCATTAAAAAAAAACCCAGATGGCTCCATAGACCGCAATAAAGCTCGCCTTGTTGCAAAGGACTTTCATTAATGACCCGTCATCGATTATCATGAGACTTTTAGCCCTTTCATCAAGCCCACTACTGTTCGCCTTGTCCTTAGTCTTGCACTTTCCAAATGATGGCCTCTTAAACAATTGGACGTTAATAATGTGTTCCTTCATGGGAAATTAACTGAAGATGTCTATATGAGTCAACCCCTTGGCTTCCAAGACAAAAAAAATTCCTCATACGTATGTCATCTGAAGAAGATATGGACTCAAACAAGCTCCAAGGGCGTGGTACCATGAACTGCGTGACTTCTTATTGTCTACTGGGTTTGTCAATTCTAAGTTGGATACCTCTTTATTTATCTACACACAAAAGCATTTAACAATGTATCTTTTAGTGTATCATGATGATTTGATTCTTACAGGTAACAGCGACAGTCTTCTCGGTAAATTCACTCGTCACCTTGCGGCCAAATTTTTTATCAAAGATCTTGGTGCACTCTCATACTTTCTTGGTGTTGAAATAATACCCTCCGAGCATGGTATTCTCATATCCCAACATAAATATATACATGACCTCTTAGAAAAAACCAATATTGTAAATGTAAAAAGTGTGAATATGCCCATGTCCCCCAATCATGTGATAAGTCTTCATGATGGTACCTCCTTAATAAATGCCACTAAATATCGCTCCATTGTTGGTGCCCTCCAATACTAATCTCTTACTCAACCGGACATTGCCTTTACAGTTAACAAGTTGTCCCAATTTAAGCATCGCCTAACAACCCAACATTGGGTCATTGTTAAGTAAGTGCTTCGTTACCTTCAGGGTACTATACATTATGATCTATTTCTTTATCGCATTTCTTCATTGTCTGTTCATGGATTTTTCGATGCCGATTGGGCTGGAAACGTAGATGATCGAACATCCATAAGTGCTCACGTAGTGTTTCTTGGTCATAATGCTATCTCATAGAGTTAAAAAAAACGCACAGTTACTTGATCTTCAACCGAAGTTGAATATCGAGCAATTGCTTCCTTAATAGCTGAAATTACGTGGGTACAATCATTGTTACAAGAACTAGGAATTCAATTGCCTACCATACCCACTATTTATTATGACAATGTTGGTGCTTCTTATTTATGTGCAACTCTGGTCTTTCACTCTCGAATGAAGCATATTCTATAGACTTTCATTTTGTTCGAGAAAAAGTGCAGAATGGCGAGATCCTCATTTTTCATGTCTCATCTGCTGACCAGCTAGCTGATCCACTAACTAAACCACTCTTCCATCAACGGCTAGACACACTTCGAGTCAAGATTGGCGTCCTTCCTAAAGACCCCATCTTAAGGGGGCATATAAAGAAAGAAAATGAAGTCAACTCTTGAGGTGTATATTTACTGGTGCTGAGTTGTATATTGGCTATTGGCTATTGTTTGGTTGTCAATATTCTCTCAATGGGTAAAATATCTACTTCAGGAAAGAACTAATAGGAAAATTATTTGTTTCTTGTTATAACTCCACCATGTAGTATATATATATATATATTACCTTTTGCTCTCAATGAAATGCAAGTAAAAGCTATTCCTATTCAATCATTATACTAGGGGATGCCTCCAAAGTTGAAAAGACCAACAAAATCTAAGAGCTCAGAGGATCTGGCAATCACTCTGAGATAATTAGGAGGAGCACCTTCAAACAAGAATTTATTTCTTTCTAGCCAAATGAACCAACAAACGATGACAAGCTTACGTAATAAGGGACAATCATTTCTCCTACCCTTCGAGATTGAATCGAACCATTGCAAAGAAGAACGGATATGTCAAGGAGGATCACAATGGAAAAAGAAGCTTCTAATCCAAACTTGATTAACCCAAGAGGACCTAAACAAAATATTTTCAATGGAATCAACTTCTTCAAAGCAGGTTTTGCATAAAGGATTCACAACACATTTTCTACTATATAAATTCTCTCCCATAGCCAAAGCATTACAACAAGTTTTCCACTAGAAAATTCTAATATTTGGGGGGGAAAGCATAGTGCTAGATAAGCTTCCAAAAACCTGGAGCAACTGAGTATGACGTCAATGGAGAAGAAGAATTAGAAACATTATTAAGGATTTTAACTTGATACCCTAATTTCATTGAGAAAGTTCCATTTTGTGTATACTTCCAGACTAATTTGTCCTTTATATGAGAAAGATTGAGAGGAATATTGCAAATCAAAGTCGCTTCCCCAGCGCCGAAAAGGTCAAAAATCAAATTTTAGTTCTAATTACGCGAGGAATGCTCAATAAAATCCGAAACCTTAAACATAGAGCGATTGAGAGGCCCACATAGAGTTAAGATTTTTAATAAGTCTCATGAAAAGCAAATATAATGAAAAAGATGAATTATCGAGGAATAGTCCATTTTACTCAAAATTTTGAACTAAATTATACTAGAATTTTAATTTTAAAATACCACTCCACCATTTGTTGTAAAGAAGATGATAAAACTCTTCAGCAATACCCAGCTAGCCTTCCCCTTTTACCCCACTTGGAAATAAGACGACACTTTTCACAATACATTGTTGGAGTCGTAACAAACTTACGAAGCTACCTTTATTGTTGTTGTACTGCTGCAACAGAAATAGGGTGTATGAAGCCTAATATTTGTTGAAGAAGTTCAACTCATTAACTTAACTTTTAGCTATCTTCAGATTTTGAATTAACCAATTGATCAATACCATCGAAATCAATAATAACAGAGAACTTTTGATGTTGTATTTCTTCCACTATTGTAGCCAATGCTCCTCTATTGTCAATGCTAAACAAAAAATAATTTTATTCAGACCGAAACCTTCTTTGTCTGTAGGAATAATTTGTATTAAAAATAGGTTAGTAATTTTGATCGAAGCATTGTTCTGGTTTTCCCCTTGTGTGAACTATGTGATGTTTTCTATTCTGTTGATTACTCATACTCTGTCTAATATAAACTCGATTAAACCCATCATGCACGCTGGTACAGTTCTTCCTCTAATAACTAGCTTGATCAAATAAGTGACTCTTCATCTTCTTCTCAGATTCTAAGACGATGGAATGAAAGAGGGTTGTTGAATAAAAAACTATTAAGCATTGAAGATGGGTGAGGAAAAATGGAAAGGACGAGGGAAGATAGGTGGGGTGATGAGAGAATGGAGATAAAGAAGGTTGGGTGGTGGTCAGAAATGTGTAGAAATGAGTTGGTTCTGGTCAATTAATGGAGATTAAAAGGATGGAGATAGATGATAGCTATAAAAGGTCCTAAAGGTGGTGGTAGATGATGGTTAAGGGTGGTGGATATGATGAAATCTTTTGATCTTCTAGAGAGAAAGAGAGAAAGATATTACATTTTATGTTGTACTAATGTTCGACTCTGGGTTAAAACGAATCGGGTAGTGTCATTAGCTAATTAAACAAGTCGTATATGAATTTTAATTTTTCACCCATTTATTAAATGGGTCGTGTACAAGTGGAGGCACTTTTCACCCAACATGACTTCAACCCGACACGAAACTAACCCGTACACAACCCATTGCCAGACCTAGATTTTTATAAGGTGGGTTCCTTCGGTAGCGCTGATGCTATTCCAACAGTATGTCCTCCTTTTATATATGTGTGTTTGTATTAGCTCAAAGCCAATAACTAAAGAATATTACAAGTCACCAACTTTCTCTCTATATACTTAATTACCTAAAATTTAGGACATTGTATAATGAGCTTTCCATATTCTATTTATAGTCATAAAATTAGGGCTATATTTGGTCCATTAGGGTAAATAATAAAATACCAAAGAGGGAAAAACTTAGGTATCACTTTATTACTTTACATGTGTCACTATCCTTTTCCACAATCCATGTTTGCACAACTATCTCGGCTAACGATCACGTCAGCACGACCATCATGGCAATGCAATTATATCGGTAGGACCATCTTAGCTAAGAGTTGTCTTTTTGGCAATATTATATCCATTCGACCAATAGCCCAATCTATTTTCTTAAGTTAGACTTCAAGCTGGTGATTTGGTTGGGCTTGGCTGAATTCTTAGGCCCATAGAGTTGATTCAGACCAAATCATGGTTAATATTTTTTGGACTTCCTCAAAACATATTTAGTTATTACGAGATTTGATACATTCTTAGTTTGGGATGTTTCAAATTTTAATGCGAGATGTAAGGACTACATAGCATAACAGGCATAACCTATGTTTATATGTTTTGAATTTTTTATATTTTGTTGAAAAACAATTTTTAGTTTACTAAATGTATATAGATGTATCGGCAATAAAAGGGCATTATTTTTCAAGAGAATTTAAATTTTAAAATCATATTAACTCTCACAATAAGATAGCTCCCACCACAATGTCTACAACGATGTCTCAACATTTACAAAGATAACCACACACTTAAGTAGACTTCAATAAGTACACCCTTTCCAATCAATGATTATTGTGGCCTTGGATCTAAATCGATGAGGACTCAAGCGCTTAAAAATCGTACATCAATAAATAGGCAAAGATTTTTAATTTATATAGACTATTTATTGATTCACTTTTTTTGTATTAGATAAGTATGTATAAGTGTGGGTGGCGTAAATCTGACCAAGCCCAAAATGAATTTGTATGTGAAGGCATCGGCCCAAGACTAGCAGAATCAGTAACAGATACTAAATGTGGAGGATAAACAGTAAATTTGCGAATAGATGAGACGGGGTTTTTAGGTTGTGTGGGTAGGTTCCTCCAGTGGCTCTTATTCCCAGTCCAGCAGTACGTCCTCCCTTGGTGTGCGATAGTGTTTATTTCTTAGCTTAAATGGCTATTACAGAGGTCTTTTAGAAGGTTTTTTTTTAGGGAAATGTTTATCTATCTGAGGGTCTCTCCCTTCTTGAGCTATCCTTTTCTATTTATACTTATAGAATCAGGGTTACAATGCTCAATTAGGTTAAGAGTTAAATGACTATAAAGGGCATTGCTTGCTCAGCAAACATCCCTTTTTCACGTGTAATGTGTGTTCTTATCCATATGGAAAATTGTGCTTTACAGGTGTAGGAATTTTATTCGCCAGGACGCCCATATCGGCAATTAACACTTATAGTACTTTCCCATATAGGTGTCGCATCTTCATTCACCAAAGCGCCCATCTCAGCATCACTATCCTCTGCCGAGCTTGATGCTGTACTCGGCAAGGGCATTATGTTTGGTTAGCAGTATCAGGCTATCTATTTTGGGTCTATCGGTCGTGGCTCACCTTCCCGGTTCTAGATTGACTCCTCTGGGCCTGGGCCTGGGCCTGGGTCTGGGTCTAGATGTTCGGACTAAATGGATGTTCTGTGAGAATCTGTAAATGCGACCCCTGGGTCTCAGTTTCTTGTTTGGGGTCTAAAACGTCAGAACGGATTCTATTGTTTCATTTACATCTATTTATAGGGATAAGTCTTATTTTCTATTTCTAAATGCAAATGGGTTCGTTCAGAGTCGTCAGCACATTTTACGAGAAAACGTACAAAAGTTTGCGTAGGGATAAAAGTCGAGGTAGGCCTTATTCCCATACGTTTGGTCTACAAAACTGGGATTCTTATAGGGTTCGGGAACTATGTTACAGTTTGGGAAGGTGTTAGGCACCCATTCCGCCCTTTCGGTCTTTAATGGCTTATATGTTTATTCTATGTTGAAAAACTTAGATGCTTTTACTGATTTTCTACTATTTTTAGGAAATAACTCATAAAACCTAATTTTTTGGGAAAAGTGGGGAAAAGGGGTGAAAACCTTGTATTCCGTGATCCGATGTTTTGGTTTTGTCTAAAACTGATTACTTGTGACAAAAGTTTATCTTATCTATTTTTGAAAAGAGAAAGATTCGGTATTGTTTCCTAAGATAACAATATCAATTAATCTCGTTTGTTTAATTAGGAAAATATCGGATTTTTATTGGAATTAAATTGATATGGATTTGAACTCCTGAGGAGAGCGTATCAGATTCATTACAGTCTATATGGAAGACAGAACATATTTGAGTTTAATTCATAGGTAAACATTATTAGTCCGAGTTTTGAAAACTTGATTTTATCCGGATGATAATGACTTTACTTCTTCTAGTTTTGAAAATGATTTTATCGGGTTGTTTTGAAAATAATAAAATATCGATAATTTGACAATAAGTTTATCCAGTTAGAAAGTGGACAGAACAACAGATATAACAAGTATATAAAACAATTCAAATGGAAGTAAATCCTTTCGGTTTATGTTGGCCCAAGTAAGCCAACTCCCTACTCACCTATAGTACTTCCGGAAATAACAAGTACGTATATATATTTAACCTAAATAAGAGTTTAAATAAGTCTATAAAAATACAATAAAACTAATGAATAAATATAATCTTAATTACTAGAAAGGATTTTAGTTACCTTCCCGACGATAATAATAAGAATATGAGAGAGCAAATATAATATGACCGAAGATGATCCAGCGAATATAGACTTTTCTTTTCCAGATACAGTCGAGAATTCGACTTTAATATTAGAGACGTCGAGTATCGAAACTCGAAGATTCCTTCAATCTTTCTTAGAAAATCAGATTTTTCTAGATAATAATTCTTCTTCTTTTTTAGATTCCCAAAAAACCTCCTATAAACCCTTGGGGTGTTGGCCTATTTATACTGCTCGAGGGAGATTGCCGCGCGACATTCCCCTAGAAAGGGTAAGTGTCGCGCGACATATGAGACAATGTCCCGCGACATATGAGACAATGTCGCGCGACAAACGGCTGAAGTGATGTCTCTGACAGACTGATGTGTTAGAGAGTGGATGGTCTGGGTTAGAGGGGTTTGTCGTGTGACATCTGAAAGTTTGTCATGTGACATCTGAAGGTATGTCGCACGACAAACACCTAAAAAAATGGTTTTGTCGCACGACAAATATCTCTTGAAATGGGTTTGTTGGACTACAAACCTCCCGGAGCAGTTTTTAGCACTTTTGGATGAGTTTTAGGTTCAAAAAGGTATTAAAAAGGATTCTTTAGGGTTCTTGTGAGGGTCACGGATTGGGGTGTCTACATGTTCCAAATTTATGCTCCTACAATTGCCCGCTAAGCGCCTAAGTCCTATCAAGCTTATGGAGTTGGGTGCTTGAATTTCGCTGAATCAGTATTTGGTCAGTTATCTGGTAGATTCGGTGCAAGCCAGCTGTGGACATGTGTCGGCTCCCCAGGGGTTGAGTGTAAGCGTGTGCGGCTATCACGTCTTATTAAATAGGGCCATAATGGGTGCGGGTTTTCAAAAGGAAAAGCGCCATTTAGATTCAGAGAGAGAGAAAGAGATCCAGAAGATACACACACATATATATAAGGTATACTTCCACTTCCCTTATTTTTAATCTTTCCATTACCTTCTTCATCCCTCTTTTGTGATTTTTTAGGGTTTCAATCGTTTTTTCTCAGCAAGTCATATTTATTCGTGATCAATACTCTTGACATTTTCTTCAATTGATAGCCGTCGATTCTGTGTAAGTCATTCTCAGCTTCGTACTCCATTTTACTTATAATTTCATTCTATCAAAATGATTTTTGGTTATACTCGGTATTCTTTCCTCCCAATTAGTCGTTTACTATGGGTAAATGTGTTTTAATTGAGGCAAGTAGGCTAGAGTTTGAGGATTCCTTCATCCCCAATGGGGTGGTTTGGAGAGAATGCGGCAAAGCCGATGACCCTTTTAGGGGTATCCCCACTGATTCCATGCCTGAGGATCAATATCCTATTTTTATCTTATTTTTTAAGGCCGCCGAGCTCAAATTGCCCTTGCACCCACTCCTAGTCGACTTTCTCTTAGATACTCGGTTCCATCTCTGCCAATTAACCCCTAATGTAGTCAGAATCATTCTTGGGGTGGTTGAACTCAATCGTCGGTTTGACCTTCATTTAGGGTTGAATGAAATCAATTGTTCAGTTTCTTTGCCTTTCCTCTTCTCTGAGGGTTTAGGCTTTTCCTTTATCTTTTCCAACAACTTTTCTACTTTCTCGGCCATGTTCACTTACTCAACCTTTTCGGCCTCTTTCTTTTTAGACAATAACCTCTTGATCGCTAAATTGAAACAAAAACGTGCGTCCTCGTGCCTACCCCTCATAACAACTACCCCTTTAGGGGAAGGGAACTTTAATTTTTGATGGAAAGGTGAGGCGATGGCTTTCATTTCCCCTAACCAATTTCGGCTGAGGAGGGCGTTGTATGGCTAGTCCACATTCATAACGAAAAAATCCATTACAGCCACCATCTCTCCGACCCTAACCATAATGTTTATCATGCAGATTGGTCACACCGCGTCCCCACTGAAACTATAGATCAGCGTGTCAACAGACCGAATGTTCTTTGGGGAGATAAACGGCCTAAATTGATTATAAGCCTTGAGGTACATTACCTCCGACGAGCTCCCTGGGTCTATCAGTGCCCTTTTAACATTGAAATTACCGATATTGACCGTCAAAACCAAAGTGTCATTGTGGGGTATATCCACTACTTCCAAATCTTCCTCGCCAAAAGAGAGTTGGTACACCAAATTATTGTCCCTGTTTCTCTTCGGCGGCGCCATTACTGTCAACACTTCTTTGATTAGGTGGGCTTCTGCCCAAATTGCGCCCGAGTCAATTTAGCTCGTAAATAGTTCTTCGTTGCCTCAGTCTTGTTTGTGACTCCGTGGATTGCTTCAATCATTCCAACAACGGGTTTGTTCTCGGGTATCACGGCCATTTTCTCCTCGACTTTGGTGTTTTTATTATCTTTGGCCTCTGTGTGCTTCACATACTTGGCCAAAAGGCCCTACTCGACAAGTCTTTCCAGAAGAAATAGCTTCAGGGTCCTGCAGTTTTTAGTTTTGTGACCATGGTCCCTATGATAGGAACATTTTTGGTTGGTGTCCCTGGTGCTGGGGTCGCCGCCCATCAGCTTGGGCCACTTGAAGAATTGTTCCTCCTTGATTTCCCACATTATTTTGTGGATGGGCTTGTAAAAGCAGTGTTTATTCCTCTGAATAGGTCACCCTTCCTTGACTCGTTCGAACTTTCCCCTCAATTCTTCTTTGTATTGCTGTCGTCACAACGATCTTCGTTATTGTTTCTTTCTCTATCCCTTTTATAGCTTAACATGTTGGTTGCATTGTCATCATCCTCTACACGTGAGAACTCGTCTACCTTTGCCAAAAGATCATTGAAACTTTTCAGTGGCCTTCTAGTCAGGTCATTGCAAATGCCATTACCGTTCCACGGTAAACCGAACTTAAATGTATTGACGGCAAACCTTTCGTCGAAGTCTTTCGCTTTTTGGAACAGTGCCCAGTACCTTTGGGAGTATTCCCTCAAACTTTCATTAAGCTTTTTCTTTAGGTGAGTTAGGGCTTCCATCCCCTTGACCACTCTGCTATTCATTATAAATCGGGCCGTCAACCGTTCGGCCAAGTCCTAGAAACTGTCTATCCTAATCAATGGGAGTTTATCAAACCATTTGAGTGCAGTATCCCCTAGACTGGCCAGGAACATCCTACACATCAACGCCTCTTCGTTGCGCCAGTAGGCCATCACTTGCTTGTAATGCCTCACGTGATTGGTCGGATCAAATCGACCGTCATAAATGTTGAACTTTGGCTGCCCAAACTTTTTCGGTGGAGGTGCGTCTCGTATTCTGGTTGTGAAGGGTGATCCGTAATCTTCCCCCAAAGCTTTTTTTGCCATTTTTTGCCAACTAGGTCGAGGTCTTGCCATCTTCTTTTTTGTCGGCAATCGGCGATTATATCATTTTTTGGAGGTCTTACTCGGCCCAGTTTTTTGGTCGGGGTTCCACTTTCTTCGTTCGATCATCTCTTTTTACCCAATGACTCCTCCCAAGCCTTTCTGCCCGTTCGAACCGTTCTACCCCGGGGCTTACTTGGGCGGGTTTGTCCCCCAGGAGATCGAAAATAGTGGGTCGACTGGATGAAACTGGCTCTGGGGGGTGTGCTCGATACCCGAAGTCTTTTAGCCTTGTCTCTCCAGCCAACCTCGCCTTGCCTTTGCCATGGAAAGCGGAGTTTACCTCATCATCAAGTTGTTCCTCCCTGGTCGAGGAGACATTCATTCTAGTTGGGACTACCATCCTGGACGACTCCCGAGCAGTGTTCGCTGCAATATGTTCTTTAATCATATTAAACATGACTTCTTTTTCATGCTCTAACTGGACTATTCGCTGTTGCTCAGTTAAAGTGAAGGCTTCTTTTTCAGTGTAGTTAAAGTTGTAGGGTGGGGAGGAATGTGTATGGGTTTGACTTGTTTGCCTGAGTCCGTCAGTATTGTGAGCCACAGCTCAACTTTTGGTTGGTGCTAAAATATTTGGGTCCGTAAGGGGGATTATATCTAGGTTATGGTGGTCACCCATTTAGTGACTTCTAGTCTGAACCATTTTCGAAAGCTCTAAAGCAAATATTATTCAAACAACGACACCAAGCAGAGAACTATCTAAGATGCAAAAAATACTGTGAAATGAACTGTACTGAGAGAAAGTGAATCTGATTACCGGGTAGTGACCTTCATGTTACCGTTTCCCACAAACAGCGCCAATTGTGGGTGGCGTAAATCTGACCAAGCTTAAAATGAATTTGTATGTGAGGGAATCGGCCCAAGATTGGCTGAATCAGTAACAGATACTAAAGGTGGCGAATGAACAGTAAATTTGCAAATATATGAGATGAGGTTGTTAGGTTGTGTGGGTAGGTTCCTCCAATGGCTCTTATTCCCAGTCCAGCAGTACGTCCTCCTTTGGTGTGTGATAGTGTTTTTTTCTTAGCTCAAATAGCTATTACAAAGGTCATTTACAAGGTTTTTTTTAGGGAAATGTTTATCTATCTGAGGGTCTATCCCTTCTTGAGCTATCCTTTTCTATTTATATTTATAGGATCAGGGTCATAGTGCTCAATTAGGTTAAGAGTTAAATGACTATAAAGGGCATTGCTTGCTCAACAAACATCCCATTTTCACGTGTAATGTGTGTTCTTATCCATATGGAAAATTGTGCTTTACAGGTGTAGGAATTTTATTCACCAAGACGCCCATATCGGTAACTAACACTGGTAGTACCTTCCCATATAGGTGTCGCATCTTCATTCACCAAAGCGCCCATCTCGGCATCACTATCCTCTGCCGAGCTTGATGCTGTACTCAGCAAGGGCGTTATGCTTGGTCAGCAGTCTCAGGCTACCTATTCTGCGTCTATCGGTCGTGGCTCGCCTTCCCGATTCTGGATTGACTCCTCTAGGCCTGAGCCTGGGTCTAGATGTTTGGCTTAAGTGGATGTTCCAAAATTAGCCTTCCCGGTTCTGGATTGACTCCTTTGGGCCTAGGCCTGGGTCTAGATGTTTGGCCCAAATGGATGTTCCAAAATTATGCTCCCACAGTAAGTAAAATAATCATTTTGATACACTCTTCTGTTAAAAAATAAATATAAACACTCTCATATTCATAAAGGAGCATACCTTCCCTACAGTTTACTCATCTGTTTTGCAAGAAACCCTAACCCTATGTTTGGATGAATTAATTTTAAATTTCGTAGAAATATTAAATGATATAACTTAAATTCTACCATTTAAAATTCTTTCAATTGCAATTTTCTATATTTGGACGTCTTGTATGTATAATTTAAAAAACAATATGAATTACAATATTACTTGTTTTAAGTTTGAATTTGAAAAATAACGCTTATATCACATAATTTCAAGTCGAAATTTTTAATAGCCAAAATCTAGCAAATTTATCGAGGGTAAAATTTTAAATTCTTCAATAATTTTACCAAATGATGGATTTTCACTTTTCCACTCTCCAAATTCAGGGTTTTGCTCAAATCACAAGTTCTTTTTCTCCATCCAAACATACGATAATTGAACAACCATTTCCGACTTGCCCCAGGAAATAGTTGCGGACATATTCATGCTGCTGTGGGTGGTTGTGGTCGTTGGTGAATGCTAGCAACCATGCAACAATAGAAATAAAGAAAAAAAAAATGTACTTGAAGTATCATTGATTATTCAAAAAGAGGTGCATCCTTTTATTGAAAAATTGAAAAATGCCATACTTAAGAAATCTTCGTACTCTTTTCTTCATCAATGACGCGTATTTTATTTAAGTTATGTGTATGTTTTTTTTATATATATATATAAATATGGTAAAATTCAAGGAATGTATTAACCTAAGCACCTTAAGTCACTGAATGAGCATTTTTAGAGTTCTTTTGACGAAACTTGGTGAATTTCATAAAAAATTCAATCAGAAAGTGGGTTAACTACAAAATTAAAATATATATATTTTCGTTAATTGGACATATACATACACACACATATAGAACTCGCTCGTTTAGAGTACGATGGTTACGGTCATTCCTCTGTCACTAGCAATGTATTTCATAGATGTCGATGAGAGTTTATGTTATTGTCAATTTTATTCCATCGTTAATGGGTCATACAACCACTACAACCTCGCCTATGCCTAAGTTGGAGATTTGAAAGATAGCTAAATCTTTATATTATTTTATTTTATTACTTTTTTTTATTTAAAAAATAGAGGTCTACGTATACACCCTTCAACTACAAATAAAGAAATTCTAACACTATACCTCTCGGTAAGACTCGAACTTGAGATTTCTTCAAGGTTTGAGTGAGTATCTCCCCAACTAAACGCTTTGTGTTGCTATTTTTTTCTTTTGTTAGATGAAGTGATGATGTTTAAAATAATTTTAATTGATGAATAAAAGTTCAATTTTAAAATGGTTAATTTTGTAAAGCTTGCTTTAAAATGACCATAAGTCTATAATACATAAATTGTAAGTAGTAAATAAAAATAAAAACACCCATTAATTTATTTATCTAAATAATCTTATACAACAAATTAAACATGCCTTAACGGAAAGAAGCACTTTTACGTTTGAGATATACAGAGAGATTTGCGAATAATTAGCAACTAATCCGCTGTAGCACATTTAAACTGGATAAGTTGCATTCAATCCGGGTTCGAATCCCGGCAGCGGAAATAATTTTTTTATTATCCAACGCATTTTCTGTTTTTTACATTCCCGACACCGTACAGCACGCCAGAAGAACCCTAATCAATCGGCCAACCTTTTCCGACGACCGGAGGAATTACTCCGGTGAAGCCTCCTCTCCTTTGATTCAGGTGCGTATGTCAAAATTATGGCATTTTGCCCTAATTTTTAATGGCAGTTTGATCATTTCATTAATAATTTGCATATATATATATATATATATCTCATTCGATCCATCTACGCACACAATTCTCACTATTATCGTTATTAGATTCTGTAGTTTCCTCTATTGTCATTGGATTCATTCACTGCTATTATTAGATTCCTTAAGTTCTTGCTCTGTTTCACCATACTAATTGCAAATAGGACAATTAAGCAATTCAAGATTGTCACATATATTTGTGTTTGTTAGTAAATATTGAACAATCATAGCAAATGTGATAATTCAAGTTAGATTCATGAAAACTCAAATTGAGTCATTTCAAGTAAAACCTGAAGTTTTCTAATTTTAGAGAGAGCGAATTCACTTCAACTCTGGACTTGGTGTAGATAAGAAAGAGGAATTTAGAACATGTTTTCATTGTAACATTCAGATCTTCTCATTTAAGTCTTCTGAACACTCTGCGCATTAGAATTGAATTATTGAGCAATGCGCATATTTACAATTCATTAATTGAAAATGAACTAATTTTAAAACTTGGCAATTTATGCCCCAGACGAACCGTGAAGGTTGTGTTTGGTTTGTTAAAAACTAAATACAATATATTGTGATTGTGTGGTTGCAATGGTGGTAGATTGAAAATCATTTGTACTATAATTTAGCATTTACTAAATTTTGCTTTAAAACTTAAATTTCAGACTAAGCAGTATATATAACCTGTTTTCTCATTTACCACGTCAATCAAATTCCGGAATTTCAATACCAATAATTCTAAAAAGTACATAAATATCTGACACAAGACCTATCTAGTGTGGTGGCCAATATGTGTTGCTTAGAATGTAAGTTCATGTCAATTTCATCTTTCTCAAAATCTAATCTAACAGGTGAATAATTGCCAAGTTGATATATCGCTGTTTTGTGTCATATCTCTGTAGAAAGACTCATTTCAATACAGATTCTCATAAATACTAGTGATCAACACCCTACCTCCCTGCAGTTTGTTCAATCGGCCAACCATGTCTGAAGTTCCTAATGACGTTCTCGCCAATATTCTCTCGGGATTACCTGCGAAGCTTCTCCACCGATGCAGTTGCGTATCAAAACAATGGCATACCCTTATTGGCAGTGACGATTTCATTAAGTTGCATCTGACTAGATCTATAGAAACCAACAGAAATTGCATAATCATTATTAAAGACGCAGATTGCCTCTATTCTATAAACTTGAATTCAAATCCCCCACTGAACCTTAATAAACAGAGTGCGAATGGAACTACGATAATCGGTTCTTGCAATGGCCTGCTCTGTTTGACCAACACGGATGAATACATTTTCCTTTGGAACCCAATCACGAGCAAGTACTGGAAATCAGCTGTTTGTAGGATTCCTTTGGGGGTTATACATGTTGTTTTCGGATTTGGATATGATGATGCTAAAGATGACTACAAAGTTGTGAGGATGGTACAATTTTTTGGCAAGGATAAAGAATCATTTACGTATGAGGTTAGTGTATACTCTTTGAATTCGGATTCGTGGAGAAGGATTGGAGATTTCCCTTATTGCCTTAGTTCCGGGAGGGTTTCTGGTGTGCTTGCTAGTGGTGCTTTGCACTGTGCTGTTAGTCGAAAGCGTAGGTTGATCTTCCTAGAGGAGATTTTATCACTGCATTTGATCTTAGAAGTGATGAATATAGGTTGGTACCACAGCCTGAGTATTCGATTAAGAACTTTGACATGAAGGTGGATGTATTAGAAGGAAGTCTGTGCGTGCTTTGCAAGGATTACTCGTTGCAATTTGAGATGTGGGTGATGGAGGATTATGGAGTAGAGAAATCATGGACCAAGTTAATTTCGTGTATAGATCCCGATGTTTATTGGTTCCATGATATTGTATTGCCTGTTGCGTATTAGAAGAGCCACAAGTAAATGCTTCTGTTACAAGACTATCGAAAGTTTATTTGGTATGACATTACAACAGAAAGACATGTGAAAGTTGAGATTGGTGGCATGCCAAATCGTTTTGATTCACATGTTTGTTTGGAAAGCCTCGTTCAACCTAGAGGTGGTGTTGAAAGTGCTGGTGGGAGTGGAAGAACGTTAAAAGAAACGGTAAATAACATGCTTTACTTGATCTTGTTTTGTATCTGAATCACTTGATCGGATTCGAATAGCCCATATTTGCTGTTAGGTTCTGTCTCTTATACCTAGCTTTGGCAGAAAATTCTGATGTTTTATTTAATGAAGATTATGGCTGTTCTAGAATTCTTGCCCTTTTATAGTACATATCAGAAGAGTTGACAATTGTTCGCAATGTTCTTCGTTTATCTTAGAGACAGTTTCCTGTGAAGGGGGTCCAAGCTTTATTGAGTTCCTTTAAGCAACTGTAGGAGATGATAGAGTACGTAGGAATGAGAAGGAGATGCGGTAAGTTCATCAATTTATCACTATTGCCTATTTGGTGTATTCAAGTTTCTTAGTATAGTTAGATAAAACACTAGGGGTCAGAAGAGTTCAAGCCCGTGTTTTTAACCTTCACGTGCTCCTTTGCATTACTTTTTTAAGGGAAAGGGTTAGCTAATTATGATTAGGTTGATGTTTTCATTTTCTTTTGATAATAGCCCCACATTAAGGCAGTTGTCTTGTCACTGCCACAACTCTCTTCCATGCCAAAGGCCTAATGATTATGAAAACATGGGGATAAGTCTAATTGCACCTTAAAAATACAAATTGTAAATAGGCCCGAAGAATATTGCTTTGGCAATATGGCTACCCAATTTTAAATGCATTAATGAGTATGTGCTATTGTTATGTAGATATGGCTTATGCCTCGTAGTGCCTTTTAAGCATTTTGTACTTTTGCATCGTTGCCTTTTGTATTTTCTTTTGTTGCAAATTGTATGTTTATTTTGGTTGAGGAATTCATATTGTTTGCTGGTATAGAGATTTGGGTAGATAAATAATAATTATATATATTGTTGCTATATATTCAGACCCACAACTTAAGTATTCTGGGAGATGGTAATCTCTATTCTATATATTTTGATTCACTTTGCACTGCAATTGATCTCAATCATCCATTAACGTGTGATGAATTCACAGCTTAACTTTTAGATTTGTGATGTGTTTGTGTAACCGTTACGACACCAATGCCCTCTGGAATCCGTTGATTCTAAAGTATAATAAATTTAGCAGCTAAGTTCGGGGTTAACGTTAATCAATCCATCATTTGCAATCTAGGGCATGATGATGTGAATTTGCCAATTGTCCATCCACTTTGTCAATACTGATTGCAATTTGAAGCTCTTCACACGCAAGGGTCAAGCACTTCAATCTCATTTTTTTTCAAATATATTCAAAAAATTTAGTATAAGTCTTAAAATGACAATGGAGAACAATAAACGCCTTAATTTGTCGATGAAATCATCAGCTTTGCTTGGACAACCATTACTCTATTCCTCCTCTCCCATGCAAGCGCTGGTCAGCGAGTATTAAGTTCCAATTTAAGGCACTGCAATAATCTACAATAGAAAATATTTACTCGCTGATTTGTATGCAACTTGTTTAAGACAATTGGCAGCCATCTAAATTTGTCAATCTCCTTTACATTTTAAGAAATTCAAAGTACCTGGCTATTATATATATATATATATATGTGCCTTGTTAATCATTATGGTGATGCTGTACATGTTTGTTTGTTAGTTAGCCCCCTGTGATAGGAAATTAGAGAGGTTGTTGGTTCAATTGTACCTACATCTAATTGCAGCTGTAGGTTATGTATTATGGTCATAAGATTTAGTTATCAAAGCTGATACTTGAGGAAGTAATTTTTGCGGGTATAACAATAACATTTTTTATTCTTGCTTTAATGTGAACTTATCTTTCTATGTTAGTTACTCTTGACAACTTTTTAAGTATCATTAATATGAAAACATATTGATTTATTGCGGGGTTAATTGGTTAGGTTTTGTGCTTATGGAAGCAAGGAAA
The DNA here is from genome assembly GCA_021464415.1 of Lonicera japonica. Lineage (NCBI taxonomy): Eukaryota > Viridiplantae > Streptophyta > Magnoliopsida > Dipsacales > Caprifoliaceae > Lonicera > Lonicera japonica. The sequence goes on from CM038464.1 coordinate 68,439,208, forward strand.
GAAGGAACACCAGCCACTTTGCCTCTTACAAAAAATCTTGTTTTTTCAGGTATTGTTAGTTTTGTCTTTTGAGAGTGTCTAGCTAAATCTAATGGTTGTATGGTTTGAATTTGTCAACAAAGAAGAAACAGAGTACTTCTGATGGTTGGACTATGTTATTGCCTTTCCTTTTCTAAAAGAGGATGCACTTCTTTTTCATAGAAAATGCTTGAAGTTTCATTTTTTACTGACTCACTTGGTAGCATGGCTGCCGCTCTGTCCTCCCCCCCCCCCCCCCCCCACCCCCACCTTCTTCTCTTCCTCCTCCTCATTTAGTACAAGCAATGGATAGATATTGGGTGTTGGAAGAGGAGGAGAGGGTGTGGGTGGAGGGACTCGAAGAATTCTCCTCTTGAAACTCACAATCTTTTAACCAATTAAACGTTGTAAATTTAAGGAACATAAAATTTTAGATAGTGAAGTAATATTATTTTCGAATCGTATATGCAATTATTCGGTTCGTTATAGGTTTTGCAATGGTGCATCTCAAACTCGAACCAAATATATTTGGTTTCGTATAGGGTTTTTTTCATTTTTGTTTTTAACGGATCGTTTTGGATTGGTTGTTCAGTTTTCGGGTTTGCCATAAAACCGTACTGTGGACTTTATCCTTTCAATTTTACGTGTTTAAATTGTATCCTCTTAACTTCTAACCTTGGACAAAATACCTCTTATTTTGGAGTCATTATTTTGTAGGTTCTTTGAGAGATGCAAAAAGGCTTCCCGTGGGATTGCCTCGGTTTGTTTTTAGGTTTAAGTTTGTTTAGCTTTGTTAAGAAAACTTAAAACAAGAGATTGAGAACTAGTCACATGGCTACTGTTTCATACAGTCAAATCTACATAAATTTATTCCTTGTTGATGTTAGTGTTTGCGTAAAAAATGTGGGTAAATTAGGTGTGACGATTTTGAAACCAATACAAAAAACATGTCATGTAACAAAATTTACATGAGAAATGTGTCTAAATGATAGGAAAAAGTTATTTTAACTAGTCTAAGGATGTATCTATTAGGAGTTCGGACCAATTATTAATTGTATTTATTGGATCGTGTCAAGTTTTAGTGAGTCATATTCATGTTAGTTAAAAATATTACGATATAATGTCGTGCTTGTGTCCTCCCATTTCTTGTCATTTAGGGTCGTATTGGGCAAATCACAATTAAAATCCGTAAACCAACCCTTGGTTAAATAAACATTTTAACTAGTTTATATTAAAAAAATGACTCAAAATAAAGTGGCTCTTAAACTATCCTTTTCTTTTAAAAGGCGCTTAAACTATTCAATTTTATTTATTTATTTTTAAATAGTAAAGCAACAAAGTAACACACTAAAGCACACCATCAATATTACAAAAACAAAGAATCCAATTAGAAATATAGAAACCCATTCACTCGAACCCTCTCGAGCTTGACGGGCAATGTCATGCGCAACCCAATTACCGTCGCGACAAATAAGAAAAGGAGACCTCCATTGTAGAAGCGATCTCCAAAATATTCGAAATTATAATACCCCCTAGAGCCATGAAATTGGGAGATGACGAAATCCAATCAATAAAAACTCTCGAATTGCTCTCAACAACAATCTTTTGTAACCCACTATTAATAGCAAAAGAAAACCCCTCCTGAATAGTCATAGCCTCCGCTAACGACACATTTGAAGAGTGCAATAGACAATTAGATAAAGAGTAGAGGTGTTTTTGATTTTGTTCGGTCTCAATTTGTAAATCATCGAGACCTTGATTTGAACCAAAATTTTCGATTCAATTTTGGTTCGGGTTTATCCGGTTTCTATATAATAATTTTTTTTTAGCCTTTTCAAGTGCTACCGTCATGGGCTTACGTTTAATTGAGTTAAATTTTTTTATCAATGTGAAGCCTATGACATATAACCTCGACGTCAATGCTAGGCATGTTATACGTTCGATGCAAACACATCAATATTTTCCCTAAGGAATTAACCATTTCTTCTCTCTCTCCCTCTCTAATTGAGCAAGCTTCTAACCAATAAGAACTTGTCCTCGGTTGTCTACCTAAAACTGCAAGGACTTGTATTAAGTCTTCAAAGACTTTTTCCTTTGGCCACCCACATGCCCCACCATTAATGGGACGGCTGTTTTGTGATTGCTATTGGTTTTTAGCCTTTCTTCTTGGCAGAAAAGATTCAGGCTTATAAGACATTTCCCCTTATTTTCTCTTGTTAGCTCCTTTTTGTTTAGTTGCTACATCTTTGCCCATAGTTTGAAAACTATCAGTTAATTCAGTGGGGGCATTGCTCGGCCAGCCTGAAGTAATAATAGGCACCTTCTTGCTTCTTTATAATCTCAACAATACCGTGTTTTAATGGGAACTTCAGTTTTTGATGATGTAGAGAGGCAATGGCTCATATCATCCCTAACCAGTCTCAGCTGAGTATAGCGTTGTATGGAGAATCAATGTTCATGATAATAAATTCTACCATTTTCTTCGCGGGGCCTATTCTCACCGACACCTCAGCAATTACAATTAACCAAACAGCCTTTCCACTAAAACTAAAAATTAGCATATCAGCACTATGTACTTGTGAAGCTACGAAATCTAACTTTTTGTATAGACTGTGGTACATGATTTCTAATGAGTTTCCTGGATCAATCAAAATTCTCTTGACATCAAATGTGTTGATATTAATAATCAACACCAAAGCATAATTATGGGGTTTATCAACCTTTCATATCCTGCTCCATAAAACTCAACTCATAAGCCTTATGGCTTCTTGACTCCTCTCATATGCAGATATGGACATAACTTCCCTTAGAAATGCTTTACTAACACATTAAGCACTCTTGATATGGACCCTAATTGCATTTTTGGTAATTGCTTTTCTGCTTGTGGTGTCATGAATTGCATTTACCACACTTGTGACCAGCATGTTATCTTGTTTGTTTCTGGGTTCCTCATTATCTTCATCATTATTATCATCATCATCATCAGTCTTTCTTACTTTCTCAGTCCCCTTAACATACTTGGAAAGATGGCCCTTCGAGACCAACCATTCAAGGAATTGCTTATTTGTTTTACAATTTTCGGTTTATGCCCATGATCTTTATGGTATGAGCATCTTAGTTTAGTGTTTTTAGCATTTTTGCCCTCCATTAACGAGGGCCATTAAAAATGGGGCTAGTTGTGAATGTCAAACATAATCTTATGGATGGGTTTGGTGAACATTGTGTTTGCTCCTTTGTTACCTTCCTTACCGACCTTACTAAAATCTTCCTTTCCCTTCCTCTTGGAACTATCAAACTTTCTATATCCTCCCTTTATGTCATCGGCGGCCTCATAAGTGACCACCTCATCGTTTCTACTCGGGCATATTCATTAACCCTTGAGAGCAACTTATCAAAAGTGTTAGGGGGAACTAAGGTTAAGGAATTGTAGATACCATTTGAATCCTTATTGTTGACCTTGAAGGTCTTAATCTTATTTTGATAATAACAATAAATCAATCATGTGTAATTTAACATGTTCTTGATATAAGATTATAGATTTCTTATTTGGAAAATCAAGAATAGCATGATTGCTCAAAGGAAGTTTGACAATGATCATTCAATCAATATCCGATCAAGTCAACGAAGCATTCGACTAAAACCGATCTATCCGAATCAAGATCATTCTTCTACAAGCGTTGGACAAGACAAGAAGATCAATCTCATCACTCACAAGCTAGCAATGCAAATCCATGAAGCACAAAGATCAAGAATCATATGCAAAAGTTTCAAGGGAAAAGCTTCAAGTGAAGAATCAATTTGAATAAACAATCGAAGCATTCGAAGACTCATCTATTCGGTAATTGAGTGTTTGCTTAGGATTTATGTAAAGTTTCTTAATTGATTGATAATATAGCTCAAACGTAAACTTGCATCATTGTTAGATTGATCATAACCAAGTTTGAATCAAAATCATTTCAAAACATCATTCTTATAAAAACCGGTTTTGAAATAAATTCACTATAAATTCATATGAATGAATTTTGTTACAAAAACATATTTGGGAGTCTTAGAAACTTATTTGGAACCTATCCCAAGCATCAAAATTGATTTTGGAACTTAATTGCAAAAATGTTTATTTTTCCCTTTCTAGACTCGCTCCGTTTTTGCGCAGTTTTGATCTAACGGTTTGAAGGAGGCCTTCCCGGACTCCGATCATTATGAAATTTGGACAGCAGTTAGTTAACACGTTATAGTACTTATATCCAAAATTTCATCAAGTTCCAACGGCTGGATCATGAGATATGATCAAAACAAATCGGGAAACATTTGCTGTCTGCAGCAATCTTTCAAAACATACCAGTAGGGGTCATCAATCGACTGATGGCTTTGCTCAGTCGACTGATGGTCACTCAGTCGACTGATGAGCTTGCTCAGTCGACTGATGACCTAAATATAGCCGTTGGGAGTTATTTCTTTTGCATTTTTTAGTCAAAATCTTCACCCAAACCTCACAAACGGCTATATCATTTTTGGGACTATAAATATGACTTTGAAGACTCATTTTACATACCTTGAATCACTCTCATACTCTATTCTTCATCTATCTTCATTATTCAAAGATTCAAGAAATTGTTTTTGATCAATCATCTTTTATTTGAGCTATATCATATTGATCATTCAAGATAACTCTAGTGTGAGCTTAAATTGTATTCTACAAACACTTGAGAGAGTTATTGTAAATTAGTGTGAATCACCAAACTTTTATATTCAAATTGTGAGAGGTAAATCTCATAGGAAAAACAAGAAGGTAAATTCTTGTTTAGATATTGTGAGAGGTAAATCTCACAAGGTTAGCAAGAGAGAGATTCTTGTGAGAATATTGTGGTCAAGCAATATTTGTAAAGAGTGTAGTGAGACAACAACACTTGTAGAGGTTTGATCTTCACCCGGAAGGAGATTGGAATTAGTGAAATTCTTGGGGAACTAACCGAGCGCGGACTATGGTTCGGTAAACCAAAACCGTGTGGACAAAAAGCCTTGGACTTCAAATCGGTTAAATCTTTCTTACTCAATCTCTTTATTATTGATTGTTTTGTTATTGCTTGAGATTGCTTAATTACTTTCTCTTGTGCTTGATTGTTTATTTGCTTACATTCCTTGATATATTTGTTAAATAAATTGTTTTACTTAAAATTTTTGAAAAGATTTTTAAATTCCGCATTTAGTTTTAAAAACCCTATTCACCCCCCCCCCTCTAGGGTATTTTCCGACCTACAATTGGTATCAGAGGGTGTACTCTTGTTTTTGATTTCACAATCTTAGAGTCCTCGATCATGTCTTATTATCAAGGAACCGGCCTTTCCGAAGGTGCTTCTACTTATAGACCACCATTGTTTGATGGCAAAAACTATAGCTATTGGAAAAATAGAATGTGTACATTTTTACAAGCTAATGATTTTGAACAATGGAAGGTTACACTTATTGAACCTTATGAAATTACGAAAACCGACGAAATGGGAAATGTTATTCCCAAGTCTATATCCGAATACAATGAGCATGATATTAAAAAAATTCAATTCAATGCTAAAGCTTTAAATTCATTACATTGTGCTTTGACTATGGATGAATACAACAAAATCTCTAGTTGCAAAACGGAAAAAGAGATTTGGGATAAGCTTGAGGTTACCTATGAAGGAACCTCACAAGTGAAGGAGGACAATATTAATATTCTTGTCCATGATTATGAATTGTTTAAAATGGAGCCTAACGAATCACTTGCTTCCATGTATAGTCGATTTTCTATTCTCACTAACGCTTTGGACCTTCTTGGCAAGGTTTACTCTAATGAAGAGAAAATTCGAAAGATTCTTAGGATTCTTCCTAAGAAATGGAGACCTAAGGTGACGGCCATACAAGAGGCCAAGAATCTCAAGACTTTGAGCATGGATGAGCTATTGGGTTCATTAAAAACCCATGAGAAGGAGTTGGAAAGAGAAGATGAAGTAAATGCAAAATCGAAAAAGAATCTAGCCCTCAAAGCAAGCCAACATAAGGATGGCCTTGAGTCAATAGGAGAAGATGGAGACATGGCACTTCTCTCAAGGAAATTTGAGAAATTCCTAGCAAAGAAGAAGTACTCCCAAGGGAAGATCAACAACTATCCCTCATCCTCAAAGAACTTTGATGATAGATCAACTCATCCTAAAGTTGACAATGAGGAAAGGAAGTGCTTCCATTGTCATGAACCGGGACACTACAAGACGAATTGTCCGGTTAGAAGAAAGGAAAAGAGAGCAAAGAAGGAAGAATTATACAAGATGTTGAAAGATGTTCTCAAAGGGCATTCAAGTGAATCGGATGAAGACGAATCCGATATCGAGTCAAGCGATGAGGAGATGGCACACCTTTGCCTTATGGCAAAAGATGATGAGGCATACAAATCATTCCCTCATCGATGAAACACTCATAGAGGCTACCATTTTCTCTCCGTGGCCTTGGCCCTTTTTTTGATGTTGCCATAGGGGGAGAAAATGTGTGTTGGTAGCAATCAATGTTGGTAAGACTATTAAATGCTTTATGTCTTTAACATTGATAATTGTTTTCTTTTGAAAACCTTATTTGAGATCAAAATTGTTTTATTGGTTTTAAAACTATCTCAAATATATGCAATGCTTTTTACAAATCATTTATTTTATCTATGCATAAATTGAGGGGGAGCATATTTCAATTATTCATATGCTATTTATGCTTGTTATTGAAAACACACATTAATTTATTGTCATCATCAAAAAGGGGGAGATTGTTGACCTTGAAGGTCTTAATCTTATTTTGATAATAACAATAAATCAATCATGTGTAATTTAACATGTTCTTGATATAAGATTATAGATTTCTTATTTGGAAAATCAAGAATAGCATGATTGCTCAAAGGAAGTTTGACAATGATCATTCAATCAATATCCGATCAAGTCAACGAAGCATTCGACTAAAACCGATCTATCCGAATCAAGATCATTCTTCTACAAGCGTTGGACAAGACAAGAAGATCAATCTCATCACTCACAAGCTAGCAATGCAAATCCATGAAGCACAAAGATCAAGAATCATATGCAAAAGTTTCAAGGGAAAAGCTTCAAGTGAAGAATCAATTTGAATAAACAATCGAAGCATTCGAAGACTCATCTATTCGGTAATTGAGTGTTTGCTTAGGATTTATGTAAAGTTTCTTAATTGATTGATAATATAGCTCAAACGTAAACTTGCATCATTGTTAGATTGATCATAACCAAGTTTGAATCAAAATCATTTCAAAACATCATTCTTATAAAAACCGGTTTTGAAATAAATTCACTATAAATTCATATGAATGAATTTTGTTACAAAAACATATTTGGGAGTCTTAGAAACTTATTTGGAACCTATCCCAAGCATCAAAATTGATTTTGGAACTTAATTGCAAAAATGTTTATTTTTCCCTTTCTAGACTCGCTCCGTTTTTGCGCAGTTTTGATCTAACGGTTTGAAGGAGGCCTTCCCGGACTCCGATCATTATGAAATTTGGACAGCAGTTAGTTAACACGTTATAGTACTTATATCCAAAATTTCATCAAGTTCCAACGGCTGGATCATGAGATATGATCAAAACAAATCGGGAAAAATTTGCTGTCTGCAGCAATCTTTCAAAACATACCAGTAGGGGTCATCAGTCGACTGATGGCTTTGCTCAGTCGACTGATGGTCACTCAGTCGACTGATGAGCTTGCTCAGTCGACTGATGACCTAAATATAGCCGTTGGGAGTTATTTCTTTTGCATTTTTTAGTCAAAATCTTCACCCAAACCTCACAAACGGCTATATCATTTTTGGGACTATAAATATGACTTTGAAGACTCATTTTACATACCTTGAATCACTCTCATACTCTATTCTTCATCTATCTTCATTATTCAAAGATTCAAGAAATTGTTTTTGATCAATCATCTTTTATTTGAGCTATATCATATTGATCATTCAAGATAACTCTAGTGTGAGCTTAAATTGTATTCTACAAACACTTGAGAGAGTTATTGTAAATTAGTGTGAATCACCAAACTTTTATATTCAAATTGTGAGAGGTAAATCTCATAGGAAAAACAAGAAGGTAAATTCTTGTTTAGATATTGTGAGAGGTAAATCTCACAAGGTTAGCAAGAGAGAGATTCTTGTGAGAATATTGTGGTCAAGCAATATTTGTAAAGAGTGTAGTGAGACAACAACACTTGTAGATGTTTGATCTTCACCCGGAAGGAGATTGGAATTAGTGAAAATTCTTGGGGAACTAACCGAGCGCGGACTATGGTTCGGTAAACCAAAACCGTGTGGACAAAAAGCCTTGGACTTCAAATCGGTTAAATCTTTCTTACTCAATCTCTTTATTATTGATTGTTTTGTTATTGCTTGAGATTGCTTAATTACTTTCTCTTGTGCTTGATTGTTTATTTGCTTACATTCCTTGATATATTTGTTAAATAAATTGTTTTACTTAAAATTTTTGAAAAGATTTTTAAATTCCGCATTTAGTTTTAAAAACCCTATTCACCCCCCCCCTCTAGGGTATTTTCCGACCTACAATTGGTATCAGAGGGTGTACTTTTGTTTTTGATTTCACAATCTTAGAGTCCTCGATCATGTCTTATTATCAAGGAACCGGCCTTTCCGAAGGTGCTTCTACTTATAGACCACCATTGTTTGATGGCAAAAACTATAGCTATTGGAAAAATAGAATGTGTACATTTTTACAAGCTAATGATTTTGAACAATGGAAGGTTACACTTATTGAACCTTATGAAATTACGAAAACCGACGAAATGGGAAATGTTATTCCCAAGTCTATATCCGAATACAATGAGCATGATATTAAAAAAATTCAATTCAATGCTAAAGCTTTAAATTCATTACATTGTGCTTTGACTATGGATGAATACAACAAAATCTCTAATTGCAAAACGGCAAAAGAGATTTGGGATAAGCTTGAGGTTACCTATGAAGGAACCTCACAAGTGAAGGAGGACAATATTAATATTCTTGTCCATGATTATGAATTGTTTAAAATGGAGCCTAACGAATCACTTGCTTCCATGTATAGTCGATTTTCTATTCTCACTAACGCTTTGGACCTTCTTGGCAAGGTTTACTCTAATGAAGAGAAAATTCGAAAGATTCTTAGGATTCTTCCTAAGAAATGGAGACCTAAGGTGACGGCCATACAAGAGGCCAAGAATCTCAAGACTTTGAGCATGGATGAGCTATTGGGTTCATTAAAAACCCATGAGAAGGAGTTGGAAAGAGAAGATGAAGTAAATGCAAAATCGAAAAAGAATCTAGCCCTCAAAGCAAGCCAACATAAGGATGGCCTTGAGTCAATAGGAGAAGATGGAGACATGGCACTTCTGTCAAGGAAATTTGAGAAATTCCTAGCAAAGAAGAAGTACTCCCAAGGGAAGATCAACAACTATCCCTCATCCTCAAAGAACTTTGATGATAGATCAACTCATCCTAAAGTTGACAATGAGGAAAGGAAGTGCTTCCATTGTCATGAACCGGGACACTACAAGACGAATTGTCCGGTTAGAAGAAAGGAAAAGAGAGCAAAGAAGGAAGAATTATACAAGATGTTGAAAGATGTTCTCAAAGGGCATTCAAGTGAATCGGATGAAGACGAATCCGATATCGAGTCAAGCGATGAGGAGATGGCACACCTTTGCCTTATGGCAAAAGATGATGAGGCATACAAATCATTCCCTCATCGATGAAACACTCATAGAGGCTACCATTTTCTCTCCGTGGCCTTGGCCCTTTTTTTGATGTTGCCATAGGGGGAGAAAATGTGTGTTGGTAGCAATCAATGTTGGTAAGACTATTAAATGCTTTATGTCTTTAACATTGATAATTGTTTTCTTTTGAAAACCTTATTTGAGATCAAAATTGTTTTATTGGTTTTAAAACTATCTCAAATATATGCAATGCTTTTTACAAATCATTTATTTTATCTATGCATAAATTGAGGGGGAGCATATTTCAATTATTCATATGCTATTTATGCTTGTTATTGAAAACACACATTAATTTATTGTCATCATCAAAAAGGGGGAGATTGTTGACCTTGAAGGTCTTAATCTTATTTTGATAATAACAATAAATCAATCATGTGTAATTTAACATGTTCTTGATATAAGATTATAGATTTCTTATTTGGAAAATCAAGAATAGCATGATTGCTCAAAGGAAGTTTGACAATGATCATTCAATCAATATCCGATCAAGTCAACGAAGCATTCGACTAAAACCGATCTATCCGAATCAAGATCATTCTTCTACAAGCGTTGGACAAGACAAGAAGATCAATCTCATCACTCACAAGCTAGCAATGCAAATCCATGAAGCACAAAGATCAAGAATCATATGCAAAAGTTTCAAGGGAAAAGCTTCAAGTGAAGAATCAATTTGAATAAACAATCGAAGCATTCGAAGACTCATCTATTCGGTAATTGAGTGTTTGCTTAGGATTTATGTAAAGTTTCTTAATTGATTGATAATATAGCTCAAACGTAAACTTGCATCATTGTTAGATTGATCATAACCAAGTTTGAATCAAAATCATTTCAAAACATCATTCTTATAAAAACCGGTTTTGAAATAAATTCACTATAAATTCATATGAATGAATTTTGTTACAAAAACATATTTGGGAGTCTTAGAAACTTATTTGGAACCTATCCCAAGCATCAAAATTGATTTTGGAACTTAATTGCAAAAATGTTTATTTTTCCCTTTCTAGACTCGCTCCGTTTTTGCGCAGTTTTGATCTAATGGTTTGAAGGAGGCCTTCCCGGACTCCGATCATTATGAAATTTGGACAGCAGTTAGTTAACACGTTATAGTACTTATATCCAAAATTTCATCAAGTTCCAACGGCTGGATCATGAGATATGATCAAAACAAATCGGGAAAAATTTGCTGTCTGCAGCAATCTTTCAAAACATACCAGTAGGGGTCATCAGTCGACTGATGGCTTTGCTCAGTCGACTGATGGTCACTCAGTCGACTGATGAGCTTGCTCAGTCGACTGATGACCTAAATATAGCCGTTGGGAGTTATTTCTTTTGCATTTTTTAGTCAAAATCTTCACCCAAACCTCACAAACGGCTATATCACTTTTGGGACTATAAATATGACTTTCAAGACTCATTTTACATACCTTGAATCACTCTCATACTCTATTCTTCATCTATCTTCATTATTCAAAGATTCAAGAAATTGTTTTTGATTAATCATCTTTTATTTGAGCTATATCATATTGATCATTCAAGATAACTCTAGTGTGAGCTTAAATTGTATTCTACAAACACTTGAGAGATTTATTGTAAATTGGTGTGAATCACCAAACTTTTATATTCAAATTGTGAGAGGTAAATCTCATAGGAAAAACAAGAAGGTAAATTCTTGTTTAGATATTGTGAGAGGTAAATCTCACAAGGTTAGCAAGAGAGAGATTCTTGTGAGAATATTGTGGTCAAGCAATATTTGTAAAGAGTGTAGTGAGACAACAACACTTGTAGAGGTTTGATCTTCACCCGGAAGGAGATTGGAATTAGTGAAAATTCTTGGGGAACTAACCGAGCGCAGACTATGGTTCGGTAAACCAAAACCGTGTGGACAAAAAGCCTTGGACTTCAAATCGGTTAAATCTTTCTTACTCAATCTCTTTATTATTGATTGTTTTGTTATTGCTTGAGATTGCTTAATTACTTTCTCTTGTGCTTGATTGTTTATTTGCTTACATTCCTTGATATATTTGTTAAATAAATTGTTTTACTTAAAATTTTTGAAAAGATTTTTAAATTCCGCATTTAGTTTTAAAAACCCTATTCACCCCCCCCCTCTAGGGTATTTTCCGACCTACACTTAGGCAGGCCATATTTGAATGTATTCAAAACAAATTTGATATCACAAACCTTAGCCTCTTGATAAGTCTCCTAGTAACTAGATGAATACTCATATAGAGTTTATCCCTTCTTTTTCTTAAAATTTCTCAAGGCCCCTGGGCCTTTAATCACCCTATAATTAGTGATGAACCTTGTTGTAAATTGTTGGGCAAGTTCCCTGAAATTGTATATTTGATTGGCTTGCAGTCGAGTAAACCATCTGAGTGTAGCATCCCCTAAACTTACTTGGAACATTCTGCACATTACTGTATTATTAAAAAAAACCACTAGACCATGACCTGTTGGTAGTCTCTTACATGGTCGGCTGGGTCTGTCCGGCCATTATAAATGTTGAACTTAGGCATTGAAAATTTCTTGCGGGGAGGGACATCTACTATCCAATGAGTTACAGGAGATCTGTTTTGCTCACTTTAGGATTTATTAGCTAAGTGCCTTGGGGTACAGGCCACAACCTTTCCAGACACAATATAGTCTATCAGTTTTCTTAGGTCATGCTATGCCTAAGTTTTTGGGCAAACATCCTTCTCTATAATTCTATCAAAGGCACTTTGCCTTTGAATAACAATCAGAACCTCATGTGTTGAGATTTGAATGGCTTTAGTTGGAGATTGATTTGAACCAGTGGAATGGAATTGTTTTGGGCAAGCACATTTCTTTGTAATTCTATCAAGATACTTCATTATTTTATGGTGTTAGTGGGAGATTGATTTGAACGAGTAGGATGGCAGTGTTTTGGAGATCTACTCACTGAGTGGAGTGTGGCCAATAGCTTAATCTAATTTTTTTAGTTGGACTTCAAGGTGGCTATTTGGTTGGGCTTGGCTGAGTTCTTGGACCCATAGAGTTGATTTAGCCCAAATCATGCTTATTATTTTTGGACTTCTGAAAACATATTTAGTTATTTTGAGATTTGATACATTCTTAGCTTGAGATGTTTCAAATTTTAATGAAAGATGTAACTACATAGCATAGGCATAACCCACGTTTTTATGTTTCAAAATTTATATATTTTATTGAAAAATAATTTGTAGTTTACTAAATGTATATTGTTGTATTGGCTTTGGAGGAGCATTATTTTTTAAGACAATTTAAATTTAAAAACCATATTTCTGTGACAATTTAAACTTTAAAACCATATTAACTCTAGTAATAAGAAAAACAAGGAAGACAAACTCATCAAATTTGTAATTGAGACAACATGTTCTTAAGATAATTTATATAGCTCCCACCACAATGTTCACAATGATGTTTCAACATTTATAAAGATAACCACACACTTAAGTAGACTTCAGTAAGTAAACCCTCTCCAATCAATGAATATTGTGGCGTCGCATCTAAATCAATGAGGATTCATGAGGATTCAAGCGCTTAAAAATCATACATCAACAAATAGGCAAAGAGTTTTTAATTTATATATACTATTTCTTGATTGTCACTATTTTTTATCAAATAAGTATGTTTAAGTAAAATAATCATTTTGATACACTCTTCTGTTAAAAAATAAAAATACACACTCTCATGTGCACAAAGGAGCACACTCTACCTCTCTCCCTCCCTGCAATTTATTCACCTGTTTCACAAGAAACCCTAACCCTGTGTGTTGGATGAATTTATTCTAAAATTCATAAAAATATTAAATGATAGAACTTAAAATTATATTATTTAAAATTATTTCTATTGCAATTTCCTATGTACGGATGTCTTGCATGTAGAATTTGAAAAACAACATGAATTACAATATTACTTGTTTTAAATTGGGATTTGAAAAATAACACCTTATTCTATGGAATTTAATTCAGAATTTTCAAAAACCAAAATCTAGCAAAATTTTTGAGTGTAAAATTTCAAACTATTTGGTAATTTTATCAAATGATGGATTCCCGCTTTTCCATTCCCCAAATTCCAACTTTTGCTCAAATCACAAGTTATTTTTCTTCATCCAAACATAGGTATTGAGCAACCATGTCTGACGTGCCCAAGGAAATAGTTGCAGACATATTCGTGCGACTGTGGGGGAGTGGTGGTGGAGTTGGTTGGTGAACACTAGTAACCACCAATAGAAATAAAGAAACAAAAAAAAATGTAGTTGAAGTATAATTGATCATTTAAAAAGAGGTGTATGTTTTTATTGAAAAATTGAAAAATGCCACACTTAAGAAATCTTCATGCTCTTTTCTTCATTAATAACTCGTACTGTATTTCACTTATGTCTATGTTTGTTTATATATATATGGTAAAATTCAAGGAATGTCTTAATTTAAGCACTTTAAGTCACATATAGGGTTAGCAATTCGGGTTCGCGTGTCGTGTTCGGGTTGTGTCAACATATACAAGTATTACAGTATTAGTGTCAATCCGAACACAACCCATTTAATTAATCGTGTCATTTATATTAACTTAAACACGACCTGTTTATTTTATAGGTTACAGGACACGACCCGGCTAACCCATTTAATAAACAAGTCATGTTAAACCTGCAACTTGGCACGACACGACACGATTAACCTTTTAAGATTATATTGACAATTAAGTCTCGTGTGAAAATAATTAACTTGTTTTAAAATTTTAATAAGTAATACTAAGTATCACCCAATACCAAAATTCAATATTTAATCAAAATAATATGATAATATAATAATTTATAGTCAAAATAAATAGCATTTCATTACTGAAGCAAAAACATAATCGTGTTAATTGTCACTATTCATCTACTACCACTACTGAAAATAAGAAAATAATTGTCCAAGCAAGATAACAAAATAAAAATAAAAAAATTGTATTAATTGCAGATCAATTTTAAATTAGCGATTAAATAATATTAAATATGCACCTTAATAGAAGCAGCAATTTTACTTTTAAGATATAAAGATTGATTTGCGATTAATTATCAACTAATCCGCTGTAGCACCATTTAACTGGATATCTTGCAATCTATCCGGGTTCGAATCCCGGCAGCAGAAATTATTTTTTATTACCCATTCGTACATCACGCCAGAAGAAGAAACGCTAATCAATCGGCCAACCTTTTCCGACGACCGGAGGAATTACTCCGGTGAAGCCTCCTCTCCTTTGATTCTGGTGCGTATGTCAAAACTACGGCATTTTGCCTTAATTTTAGTTGGCAGTTTGATCATTTCATCAATAATTTGCACATATATATATATGTATGTATATATATCATTCGATCCATCTACACACAAATTGGCAGTTTGATTATTAGATTCGGTAGTTTCCTCTATTGTCATTGGATTCACTATTATCATTAGATTCGGTAGGTTCTTGCAGTGGCTTGCTCTGTTTGACCATTCTAATTCATGAAAATTTAAATTAAGTCATTTCAAGTAAAACTTGAAGATTCCTAATTTTAGAGCTAGGGAATTCACTTCAACTCTGTACTCGGCGGAGATAAGAAAGAGGAGTTTAGAACATGTTTTCATTGTAACATTCAGATTTTCCCATTGAAGTCTTATGGACACTCCGCGAATTAGAATTGAATAATCGAGCAATGCACATATTTACAATTCACGAACTGAAAATGAACTAATTTTAAAACTTGGCAATTTATGCCCCCAAACAGACCGTTAGTTGCATAAGAAATTATTTATATTAAAAACGATTCACATTGCATTAAATTTTCAACGTGCCACACAATGCCATTTGAGATGCAAGAAAAAATAATCCTTGTAATTTAAGATGTACATAGTATTACGTTTGTCAACATGCAATAGACTACAAATGCGTCGGTTTTATTGAAAACTCGCTTTATTGAGATTGTGTGCTTTCAATGGGGGTAGACAGAAAATTAGTGGACCAGATAAACTAAATTTTATGGAAGTGACTTGTCATTACGTTAGAGGAGCCAGATCAAATAAGAGAACCTAGAATTCCCAAGAAAATTTTAGACAAAAGTTATAAAAAATAAAAGAAGGTTGTGTTTGGTTCGTTAAAAACTAAATACAATATATTGTGATTGTGTGGTTGCAATGGTTGTAGATTGAATATCATTTGTACTATAATTTAGCATGTACTAAATTTTGCATTAAAATATAAATTTCAGACTAAACAGTATATAAAGCTTGCTTTCTTGTTTACCGTGTCAGTCAAATCCCGGAATTTCAATACCAATCATTCTAAAAAGTACATAAATATCTGACATAAGACCTATTTAGTGTAGTTGCCAATATGTTTTGCTTAGAATGTAAGTTCATATCAATTTCATCTTTCCCAAAATCTATTCTAACCAGTGAATAATTGCCAAGTCGATATATTGTTGTTTTGTGTCAAATCCATGTAGAAAGACTCATTTCAATACAGATTCTCATAAATACTAGCGACCTACACCCTACCTCCCTGCAGTTTGTGCAATTGGCCAACCATGTCCGAAGTTCCTAGTGACGTTCACGCCAACATTCTCTCAGGATTACCGGTGAAGCTTCTCCTCCGATTCAGTTTCGTATCAAAACAATGGTGTGCCCTTATTGGCAGTGATGATTTCATTAAGTTGCATCTTACTAGATCCACAGAAACCAACACAAATCTCATTATTATTATTAAAGATGGTGATTGCCTCTATTCTGTAAACTTGGATTCACTAGACAATGCCGTAAGACTCAATCCCCCACTGAACCTTAATAAGTAGAGTGTGAATGGGCCTATAATAATCGGTTCTTGCAATAGCCTACTCTGTTTGAAAAACACGGATGAATACATTTTCCTGTGGAATCCAACCACAAGCAAGTACTGGAAATCAGCTGTTTGTAGGATTCTTTTGGGGGTTGAATATATTGTTTTTGGATTTGGATATGGTGATGCTAAAGATGACTACAAAGTTGTGAGGATGGTACAATTTTATGTCAAGGATAAAGAATCATTTAGGGCTGAGGTTAGTGTATACTCTTTGAAATCGAATTCGTGGAGAAGGATTGGGGATTTCCCTTATTACCTTAGTTACAAGAGGGTTTCTGGTGTGCTTGCTAGTGGTGCTTTGCACTGGGTTGTTAGTCGAAAGCTTAGGTGGTTAGAATGTCCTAGTGGGGATTTAATTGCTGGATTTGATCTTAGAAGTGAGGAATATAGGTTGGTACCACAGCCTGAGTATTCAATTAAGAACTTTGATATGAAGGTGGATGTATTAGGATGTCTGTGCATGCTTTGCAAAAATTACTCATTGCAATTTGAGATGTGGGTGATGGAGGATTATGGAGTAGAGAAATCATGGACCAAGTTAATTTCGTGTGTAGATCCCAATGCTTATTGATTCCATGATATTGTATTGCCTGTTGCGTATTCGAAGTGCCGCAAGGAAATGCTTATGTTACAAGACTATCGAAAGTTTATTTGGTATGATATTACAACAGAAAGAGACGTGACAGTTGAGATTGATGGCACACCAAATCGTTTTGATTCACGTGTTTGTTTGGAAAGCCTCATTCAGCCCAGAGGTGGTGTTGAAAGTGCTGAGGAAAGTGGAAGAATGTTTCACAAAACAGGTAAATTAACATGCTTAACATGTTCTTGTTTTGTTTCTGAATCACTTGATCAAATTCGAATAGCATGTTTGCTGTTAGGTCCTGTGTCTCTTATACCTAACTTTTGCAGAAATTTCTCGTGGTTTATTTAATGCACATTATGGCTGTTCTAGAATTCTCGCCGTTTTGTAGTACATATCAGAAGAGTTGCTGAGTTGGCAATGGTTTATATTGTTCTTTGTTTCTCTGAGAGACAGTATCCTTTGAAGGGGCTCCAAGCTTCATCGAGTTCCTTTAAGCAACTTTGGAGATAATAGAGTACGTAGGAATGAGAAGGCGATGTGGTAAGTTCATCAATTTATCACTATTGCCTATTTGGTTTACTCAAGTTTCTTAGAATAGTTAGATAAAACACTTGGAGTCCGAAGAGTTCAAGCCCGTGTTTTTATCCTTCGCATGCCCCTTTGCATTATTTTTAAGGGAAAGGTTAGCTAATTATGATTAGGTTGATGTTTTCATTTTCTTTTGAGAATAGCCTCACATGAAGGCAGTTCTCTTGTCTGTAGCCGCAAAGTTCGGGCATGATGTTGTGAATTTGCCAATTGTCCAGCCACTTTGTCAATACTCATTTGCAATCTAAAGCTGTTGAAAGAAATTAAAATATGCACGTTAGAATCAAGCACTTCAATTTCTATTTTTTCAAATATTTAAAAAAAAATTTAGTGCAAGTCTCTAGATGACACTGGAAGCGCTGGTCAGCTAGTATTAAGTTCCAATTCAAGGCACTGCAATAGAAAATTTTTACTCGTTGATTTGTATGCAACTTGTTTTGGACAATTGACAGCCTTCCAAATTTGTCGATCTCCTTTACGTTTTAAGAAATTCAAAGTTCCTGGCTCCATATTTTACCTTGTTAATCACTGTGGTGACGCTGTACATGTTTGTTTGTTAGTTACACCTGTAAGAGGAAATTAGAGAGGTTGTTGGTTCAATTGTACCTATATCTAATTATAGCTCTAGATTACGTATTCTAGTCATAAGATTTATTAATCAAAGCTGATGCTTGAGGAAGTAATATTTGCTCATATAACAATAACATTTTTATTCTCGTCTTAATGTGAACTTTTCTTTGTATGTTAGTTACTCTCGACAACTTTCTAAGTATAGAATTAATATGAAAAAATATTCGTTTGTTGCAGGGTTAAATGGGTAGCTTTTATGCTAAAGAAATAGTTATGGAAGCAAGGAGCGAAGGAAGATCGGACGTTATGCCCCTTACGAAGAATCCTTTTTTTTTATTTTTTTTTATTTTCAGGTATTGTTAGTTCACAAAGTTAGTTTTGTCATTTGAGAGTGTGTAGCTAAATCTAATGGTCGTTTATGGTTTGAATTTGTCAACACAAAAGTACTTCTGATGGTATGGACTTTGTTTCCTTTTCTTTTCTAAAAGAGGCATTTGATTAATTGCACTTCTTTCTCATAGAAAACAGTTGAAGTTTCATGTTTAGAGGTTTTTACTTGTTAGCCCCCCCCCCTGCAGTTTGTGCAATCGGCCAACCATTTCCGAAGTTCCTAGTGACGTTCTCGCCAACATTCTCTCAGGATTACCGGTGAGGCTTCTCCTCCGATTCAGTTGCGTAACAAAACAATGGCGTGCCCTTATTGGCAGTGTTGATTTCATAAAGTTGCATCTTACTAGATCCACAGAAACCAACACAAATCCCATTATTATTATTAAAGACGGTGATTGCCGTAAGACTCAATCCCCCACTGAACCTTAATAAGTAGAGTGTGAATGGGCCTACAATAATTGGTTCTTGCAATGGCCTACTCTGTTTGACAAACACGGATGAATACATTTTCCTGTGGAATCCAACCACAAGCAAGTACTGGAAATCAGCTGTTTGTAGGATTCCTTTTGGGGTTGAATATATTGTTTTTGGATTTGTATATGGTGATGCTAAAGATGACTACAAAGTTGTGAGGATGGTAAAATTTTATGGCAAGGATAAAGAATCATTTAGGGCTGAGGTTAGTGTATACTCTTTGAAATCAAATTCGTGGAGAAGGATTGGGGATTTCCCTTATTACCTTAGTTACAAGCGGGTTTCTGGTGTGCTTGCTAGTGGTGCTTTGCACTGGGTTGTTAGTCGAAAGTGTAGGTGGTTAGAACGTCCTAGTGGGGATTTAATTGCTGCATTTGATCTTAGAAGTGAGGAATATAGGTTGGTACCACAGCCTGAGTATTCAATTAAGAACTTTGATATGAAGGTGGATGTATTAGGATGTCTGTGTGTGCTTTGCAAAAATTACTCATTGCAATTTGAGATGTGGATGATGGAGGATTATGGAGTAAAGAAATCATGGACCAAGTTAATTTCGTGTGTAGATCCCAATGCTTATTGGTTCCATGATATTGTATTGCCTGTTGCGTATTCGAAGTGCCGCAAGGAAATGCTTCTGTTACAAGACTATCGAAAGTTTATTTGGTATGACATTACAACAGAATGAGATGTGACCGCTGAGATTGATGGCATGCTAAATCGTTTTGATTCACATGTTTGTTTGGAAAGCCTCATTCAGCCCAGAGGTCGTGTTGAAAGTGCTGGGGGAAGTGCAAGGAAGTTTCAAAAAACAGGTAAATTAACATGCTTAACATGATTTTGTTTTGTTTCTGAATCACTTGATCGAACTCTTATAGCTTGTTTGTTGTTTGGTTCTGTGTCTCTTATACCTAGCTTTTGCAGAAAATTCTGGTGTTTTATTTAATGCACTTCATGGCTGTTCTAGAATTCTTGCCCTTTTATTGTACATATCAGAAGAGTTGATAATTGTTGGCAATGTTCCTTGTTTCTCTTAGAGACAGTTTCCTGTGAAGGGGCTCCAAGCTTCATTGAGTTCCTTTAAGCAACTAGAGGAGATAATAGAGTACGTAGGAATGAGAAGGCGACATGGTAAGTTCTTCAATTTATCACTATTGCCTATTTGGTTTATTCAAGTTTCTTAGAATAGTTAAATAAAACTCTTGTAGTCGGAAGAGTTCAAGCCCGTGTTTTTAGAGTTCACATGCCCCTTTGCATTATTTTTAAGGGAAAGGTTAGCTAATTAAGAGAATTTTGATAATAGCCTCACATGAAGGCAGTTCTCTTGTCTTTACCTACAACTCTCTCCGCACACCAAAGCATACAAAAACAGTTTTCTTCGTCTGGAATTTGGATAAATGAATTTTGAGATTTTTTCACTTTGCCCCCCAGTTTATATATGAAATAAGACTTGCCCCCTTTTTAATGTTCATTAGAATTTGGCCCCCCTGCACGCGGAGAATCTCAAAGAATTACGTAAAATGGGGGTTAAGTCAAAGGATTACGTTAAAAATAAATAAATTGTATTAACCCCTACCCCAACACACAATCCCAATTTTACATCAATTTTTTTTTTTTTTTGTGGGGGGGGGGGGGGGGGAGGTAACTCTAGCTAATTTCCCATTAATAATAGGGACAAAGTCAAAAAAAAACCATGAGTTGGACATTGGTCCCCATTTTTATGTATTATTTTGAGATTCCCCTGCATGCCGGGGTGAAAAGCCTAATGAAGATGAATTATTTTTTTTTTTTTTTTTTTTGGGGGGGGGGGGGGGGCGGCAGAGGGGCTAATCGAAGCTGTAGTTTGCTCTGCAAAGAGAATATTTCTTTGGCAATATGGCTAACAATTTTAAATGCATTAATGTGTATGTGCCATTGTGCTGTACGTATGGCTTATGCCTTGTAGTGCCTTTTAAGCATTTTATTTGTGCAATAGAAAATGTTTACTCGTTGATTTGTATGCAACTTGTTTTAGACAATTGACAGCCATCCAAATTTGTTGATATCCTTTCTGTTTTAAGAAATTCAAAGTTCCTGGCTCCATATTATATATATATATGCCTTGTTAATCATTGTGGTGATGTAGTACATGTTTGTTTGTTAGTTACCCCTGTAAGAGGAAATTAGAGAGGTTGTTGGTTCAATTGTACCTATATCTAATTGTAGCTCTAGATTACGTATTCCCGTCTTAATGTGAGCTTCTCTTTCTATGTTGGTTACTCTTGACAACTTTCTAAGTATAGAATTTATCTGAAAAAATGTTTGTTTGTTGCAGGGTTAATTGGGTAGCTTTTATGCTTAAGAAATAGTTATGGAAGCAAGGAAAGAAGGAAGATCGGACGTTATGCCCCTGACAAAAATTTTTAATTTTTTTTTTTTTTAGGTATTGTTAGTTCACAAAGCTACATCTAATGATCGTTTATGGTTTGAATTTATCAACAAAGAAGAAACAGAGTACTTCTCGTGGTTTGGACTTTGTTGTTTCCTTTTCTTTTCTAAAAGAGGCACTTTGATTAATAGCACTTCTTTCTCACAGAAAACAGTTTAAGTTTCGTGTTTAAAGCTATTTACCTGTTAGCCGCCCCCCCCCCCCCCCCTCTCTTCTCCTTTCTTCTCGTTCGATTTCCCCCCTTTAGTACAAGCAATGGATAATGATCAAGTGTAAGAGGAGGAGAGGGTATGGGTGGAAGGACCTCGATGAATTGTCCTCTTGAAACTCGTAGCAGCCCATGGTTTAGCCAAAATTTATCATTTTTCATATTGTGATCCACAAATACTCTGGTGTGTTTGACAACCTAATTCTAAGATCAGAATTGGATTGCCAAACACATCATCACACTAATTCATACAGTATATACTCCCACTGTAATTCATGAATACTCTTTACTAAAGGTCAAACTTTATATCTAAGAATTAACTTTGTATCAAGAAAATCCTAACATGATTAAACAACCATGAATGTTTGGGGGGAATCCTAGTGTTAGATAAGCTTCCAAAAACCTGGAGCAACCGAGTATGATGTCAATGGAGAAGATGAATTAGAAACAGCTTCAAGGATTTTAACTTGATACCCTAATTTCATTGAGAAAGCTCCATTTTAAGTATACTTCCAGATTAATTTGTCCTCCATATTCTATTTATAGTCATAAAATTAGGGTTATATTTGGTCCATTAGGGTAAACAATAAAATACCAAAGAGGGCAAAACTTAGGTATCACTTTATTACTTTACATGTGTCACTATCCTTATCCACAATCCATGTTTGCATGATTATCTCGGCTAACGATCTCGACAGCACGACCATCATGGCAATGCAATTATATCGGCGGGACCATCTCAGCTAAGAGTAGTCTTTTTGGCACTATTCTATCTATTCGACCAATAGCCCAATCTATTTTCTTAAGTTGGACTTCAAGCTGGCAATTTGGTTGGGCTTGGCTGAATTCTTAGGCCCATAGAGTTTATTCAGACCAAATCATGGTTATTATTTTTGGACTTCCTCAAAACATATTTAGTTATTACGAGATTTGATACATTCTTACTTTGGGATGTTTTAAATTTTAATGAGAGATGTAAGGACTACATAGCACAACAGGCATAACCTATGTTTCTAAGTTTTGAAATTTTTATATTTTGTTGAAAAACAATTTTTAGTTTACTAAATGTATATAGATGTATCAACATTAGAGGGGCATTATTTTTTAAGACAATTTAAACTTTAAAACCATATTAACTATTACAATAAGATAGCTCCCACCACAATGTTTACAATGATGTCTCAACATTTACAAAGATAGCCACACACTCAAGTAGACTTCAATAAGTACACCCTCTCCAAGAAATGATTATTGTGGGCTTGCATCTAAATCGATGAGGACTCAAGCGCTTACAAATCGTACATTAATAAATAGGCAAAGAGTTTTAATTTATATAGACTATTTATTGATTCACTTTTTTGTATTAGATAAGTATGTGTAAGTAAAATAATCATTTTGATAAGTAAAATAATCATTTTGATACACTCTTCTGTTAAAAAATAAATGTACTCACTCTCATATGCATAAGGGAGCATACCCTCCCTGCAGTCTACTCATCCGTTTTGCAAGAAACCTTAACCCTGTGTTTGGATGAATTAATTTTAAAATTCATAGAAATATTAAATGATAGAATTTAAAATTCATAGAAATATTAAATGATAGAACTTAAAATTCTACCATTTAAAATTCTTTCAATTGCAATTTTCTATATCTGGACGTCTTGTATGTATAATTTTAAAAAAACAATATGAATTACAATATTACTTGTTTTAAGTTGGAATTTGAAAAATAACGCCTTATACCACAGAATTTTAAGTCATAATTTTTAAAAGCCAAAATCTAGCAAATTTATCGAGTGTAAAATTTCAAATTCTTCAGTAATTTTGCCAAATGATGGATTTTCACTTTTCCACTCTCCAAATTCCGACTTTTGCTCAAATCAAAAGTTCTTTTTTTCCATCCAAACATACGGTAATCGAACAACCATTTTCGACGTGCCCGAAGAAATAGTTGCGGACGTATTCATGCTGCTGTGGGTGGTTGTCGTGGAGGTGGTCGGTGAACGCTAGCAACCATGCATCAATAGAAATAAAGAAAAAAATATGTACTTGAAGTATCATTGATCATTCAAAAAAAGGTGCATCCTTTTATTGAAAAATTGAAAAATGCCATACTTAAGAAATCTTCGTACTCTTTTCTTCATCAATGACGCGTACTTTATTGAAGTTATGTGTATGTTTTTATATATATATAAATATATGGTAAAATTCAAGGAATGTCTTAACCTAAGCACCTTAAGTCATTGAATGAGCATTTTTGAAGTTCTTTTGATGAAACTTGGTGAATTTCATAAAAAATTCAATCAGAAAGTAGATTAACTACAAAATTAAAATATATATTTCCGTTAATTGGATCATATACATACACACATATAGAACTCGCTCGTTTAGAGTACGATGGTTACGGTCATTCCTCTGTCACTAGCAATGTGTTTCATAGATGTCGACAAGAGTTTATGTTATTGTCAGTTTTATTCCATCGTCGACGGAAAGTTGGAGATTTGAAAGATAATTGAATCGTTATATTATTTTACTTTATTACTTTTTTTTTATTTAAAAAATAGATGTTTACATATACCCCCCTTCAACTACAAATAAAGAAATTCCATACCTCTTGGTAAGACTCGAACTTGAGATTTCTCCAAGGTTCGAGTGAGCATCACCACAACTAAACGCTTTGTGTTGCTATTTTCTTCTTTTGTTAGAAGTGATGATGTTTAAAATAATTTTAATTGATGAATATAAAATTCAGTTTTAAAATGGTTAATTTTGTAAAGCTTGCTTTCAAATGACCATAAGTCTATAATACATAAATTGTAAGTTGTAAATAAAAATAAAACCACCCATTAATTTATTTATCTAAATAATCTTATACAACAAATCAAACATACCTTAACGGAAAGAAGCACTTTTACGTTTGAGATATAAAGATAGATTTGCGAATAATTATCAACTAATCCGCTGTAGCACATTTAAACTGGATAAGATGCATTCAATCCTGGTTCGAATCCCGGCAGCGGAAATATATTTATTATTACCCAACGCATTTTCTGTTTTTTACATTCCCGACACCATACAGCACGCCAGAAGAACCCTAATCAATCGGCCAACCTTTTCCGACGACCGGAGGAATTACTCCGGTGAAGCCTCCTCTCCTTTGATTCAGGTGCGTATGTCAAAATTATGGCATTTTGCCCTAATTTTTAATGGCAGTTTGATCATTTCATTAATAATTTGCATATATATATATATATCTCATTCGATCCATCTACGCACACAATTCTCACTATTATCGTTATTAGATTCTGTAGTTTCCTCTATTGTCATTGGATTCATTCACTGCTATTATTAGATTCCTTAAGTTCTTGCTCTGTTTCACCATACTAATTGCAAATTGGACAATTAAGCAATTCAAGATTGTCACATATATTTGTGTTTGTTAGTAAATATTGAACAATCATAGCAAATGTGATAATTCAAGTTAGATTCATGAAAACTCGAATTGAGTCATTTCAAGTAAAACCTAAAGTTTTCTAATTTTAGAGATAGCGAATTTACTTCAACTATGTACTTGGTGGAGATAAGAAAGAGGAATTTAGAACATGGTTTTCGTTGTAACATTCAGATTTTCTCATTTAAGTCTTCTGAACACTCTGCGCATTAGAATTGAGTATTGAGCAATGCGCATATTTACAATTATTAATTGAAAATGAACTAATTTTAAAACTTGGCAATTTATGCTCCGGACGAACTGTGAAGGTTGTGTTTGGTTTGTTAAAATCTAAATACAATATATTGTGATTGTGTGGTTGCAATGGTGGTAGATTGAAAATCATTTGTACTATAATTTAGTATGTACTAAATTTTGCTTTAAAACTTAAATTTCAGACTAAGCAGTATATATAACCTGTTTTCTCGTTTACCATGTCAATCAAATTCCAGAATTTCAATACCAATAATTCTAAAAAGTACATAAATATCTGACACATGACCTATCTAGTGTGGTGGCCAATAAGTATTGCTTAGAATGTAAGTTCATGTCAATTTCATCTTTCTCAAAATCTAATCTGACCGGTGAATAATTGCCAAGTTGATATATCGCTGTTTTGTGTCAGATCTCTGTAGAAAGACTCATTTCAATACAGATTCTCATAAATACTAGTGGTCAACACCCTACCTCCCAGCAGTTTGTTCAATCGGCCAACCATGTCTGAAGTTCCTAATGACATTCTCGCCAATATTCTCTCGGGATTACCTGCGAAGCTTCTCCACCGATGCAGTTGCGTATCAAAACAATGGCATACCCTTAGGCAGTGACGATTTCATTAAGTTGCATCTGACTAGATCTATAGAAACCAACAGAAATCGCATTATCATTATTAAAGACGCAGATTGCCTCTATTCTATAAACTTGAATTCACTTGACAATGCCATAAGACTCAATCCCCCACTGAACCTTAATAAACAGAGTGCGAATGGAACCACGATAATCGGTTCTTGCAATGGCCTGCTCTGTTTGATCAACACGGATGAATACATTTTCCTTTGGAAGCCAATCACGAGCAAGTACTGGAAATCAGCTGTTTGTAGGATTCCTTTGGGGGTTGAGCATGTTGTTTTTCGGATTTGGATATGATGATGCTAAAGAAGACTACAAAGTTGTGAGGATGGTACAATTTTTTGGCAAGGATAACGAATCATTTAGGTCTGAGGTTAGTGTATACTCTTTGAAATCGGATTCGTGGAGAAGGATTGGAGATTTCCCTTATTACCTTAGTTCCGGGAGGGTTTCTGGTGTGCTTGCTAGTGGTGCTTTGCACTGGGCTGTTAGTTGAAAGCGTAGGTTGATCTTCCTAGAGGAGATTTTATCGCTCCATTTGATCTTAGATGTGATGAATATAGGTTGGTACCCCAGCCTGAGTATTCGATTAAAAACTTTGATATGAAGGTGGATGTACTAGAAGGATGTCTGTGTGTGCTCTGCAAGGATTACTCTTTGCAATTTGAGATGTGGGTGATGGAGGATTTTGGAGTAGAGAAATCATGGACCAAGTTAATTTCATGTATAGATCCCAATGTTTATTGGTTCCATGATATTGTATTGCCTGTTGCGTATTGGAAGAGCCGCAAGCAAATGCTTCTGTTACAAGACTATCGAAAGTTTATTTGGTATGACATTACAACAGAAAGAGATGTGAAAGTTGAGATTGATGGCATGCCAAATCGTTTTGATTCACATGTTTGTTTGGAAAACCTCATTCAACCTAGAGGTGGTGTTGAAAGTGCTGGGGGGAGCGGAAGAACGTTAAAAGAAACGGTAAATAACATGCTTTACTTGATCTTGTTTTGTATGTGAATCACTTGATCGAATTCGAATAGCCCATGTTTGATGTTCGGTTCTGTCTCTTATACCTAGCTTTTGCATAAAATTCTGATGTTTTATTTAATGAAGATTATGGCTGTTCTAGAATTCTTGCCCTTTTATAGTACATATCAGAAGAGTTGACAATTGTTCGCAATGTTCTTCGTTTATCTTAGAGACAGTTTCCTGTGAAGGGGGTCCAAGCTTTATTGAGTTCCTTTAAGCAACTTTAGGAGATGATAGAGTACGTAGGAATGAGAAGGCGATGCAGGAAGTTCATCAATTTATCACTATTGCCTATTTGGTGTATTCAAGTTTCTTAGTATAGTTAGATAAAGCACTAGGGGTCCGAAGAGTTCAAGCCCGTGTTTTTAACCTTCACGTGCTCCTTTGCATTACTTTAGGGCTCGTTTGGTTCGAGTTTTGGGAAAGGAATTGGAATCCTGGAATTTAAAATTCCAGGAAACCTTTCCAGGAATTTAAAATTCCATTCCAATGTTTTGTTCACATAATAATGCTACTTTTCTGGCATCCTAAATTATTTTTAGTTTACTAAAATACCCTTATAATATATATGCAGACAAACATAGAGATAAGAGGGATATATGCAGACATACATATATTGAGCAAACATACTTAGATAGATAGATTGATAGATATATATATATATAGGGAGCCGTTCATATGTGAACTCAACAAATTGAGTTCGCACGAATTGTTACTTTTTTGCGGGGTCCACACTAGCTTTTCAATTTCACTCATCTCTTTCTCTGAGGAAGAAGACCAAAAAAAGCAAAAAATGAAAGACATTTTCTCTCTCTCTCTCTCTCTCACCCACGAAGACATCCTCTCTCTCTCTCTCTTAAATAAAAAACTCCATTTTTCTCTTCTTCTCTTCTTCCTCTTCTCTCATTTTCTCTCACAAATCCACACAAGTCACTGTATATCATACCAAAAACAAGAATCTCTCTAGAATTTTGAAAATTCTCAATATCATGAATTCTTAAAATTTAGAATTGAATTATGTAAAATATGTGCATTTTCTTAATATAAAAATTCTAAGAAATTCAATTCCGATGAAGTTCGATTTCGAAAAAAATAAAAAACTATCATCACTGTACAATTTAATCTAGACGAATTTCTCCTCTCTCTAGATTTCCAAATGGGTTTTTTCTTTTCTTTTCTAGATCTATGCTTTGATGCTTGAGTTGGGTTTGGTTATAATGTTGTTTGATTCTTGAATGTTGTTTCAAACTTGAATAAATGTTACTTCATATTTAGAATATTGATTATTCGATTTTGATTCATACTCGGAACTCAATTTTCTCGGAATTGTATTTTTTTTTCTAGATTTTGATTTGAATGCTTTGTTCCACTTTTTTTTCTTCCCAATATCTGAATGTAACTCTACCTGGATATTCTAGATTAAATTGTACAGTGATGATAGTTTTTTATTTTTTTCGAAATCGAACTTCATCAGAATTGAATTTCTTAGAATTTTTATATTAAGAAAATGCACATATTTTACAGAATTCAATTCTGAATTTTAAGAATTCATGATATTGAGAATTTTCAAAATTCTAGAGAGATTCTTGTTTTTGGTATGATATACAGTGACTTGTGTGGATTTGTGAGAGAAAATGAGAGAAGAGGAAGAAGAGAAGAAGAGAAAAATGGAGTTTTTTATTTAAGAGAGAGAGAGAGAGGATGTCTTCGTGGGTGTGAGAGAGAGAGAGAGAGAGAGAAAATGTCTTTCATTTTTTGCTTTTTTTGGTCTTCTTCCTCGGAGAAAGAGATGAGTGAAATTGAAAAGCTAGTGTGGACCCCGCAAAAAAGTAACAATTCGTGCGAACTCAATTTGTTGAGTTCGCATATGAACGGCTCCCTATATATATATACAAAGAGATCGAAAAAGGGGAAAAAGGGGGAAAAAAGAATGGAAGAAGAAACCGATCGAAAAAGGAGGAAAAAAAGAAAGGAAGAAGATCGCCGAGCAAACATATACATACACAAATATATATATATATATAATATATGTACCGTATACATATATATACGCATATATATATGTAGATCAATATATATACAAATATGTAGATCGTATATACATGTGTGTGTGTGTGGTAGAGCAAAGGCGGTGGCGGAGGAGCGATGGCGATGGGGGTGGAGCGAAGGCGGTGGCCGGAATCGAAGGGAATCTGGCCAAAATTCGCCATTGTTGGTCGTTATTGTGATGGAGGGGATGAGCAATGAAGAAAAGAGCATATGAAATATGGAAGGAATGTGGGTTTTATGGTGGGTTAAATTTGTCTTTTTAACAAAAAATGAGAGGATTCCTAGGAATAAAAATGGTTTCCTCCCAATTTAGAAGGGAATAAATTTTGGCAAAATGGGGGAATTTAGGTTTCTTAGGAATCATGGTTTCCTCCTAAAACTCCAACCAAACACTGGAATCCTATTCGGAATAGAATATAGGATTACAGGAATCATCAAAAACTCAAACCAAACGGACCCTTAAGGGAAAGGGTTAGCTAATTATGATTAGGTTGATGTTTTCATTTTCTTTTGATAATAGCCCCACGTTAAGGCAGTTCTCTTGTCACTGCCACAACTCTCTTCCATGCCAAAAGCCTAATGATTATGAAAACATGGGGATAAGTCTAATTGCACCTTATAAATACAAATTGTAAACAGGCCCGAAAATATTGCTTTGGCAATATGGCTACCCAATTTTAAATGCATTAATGAGTATGCGCTATTGTTCTGTTCTGTAGATATGGCTTATGCCTCGTAGTGCCTTTTAAGCATTTTGTACTCGTGCATCGTTGCCTTTTGTATTTACTTTTGTTGCAAATTGTATGTTTATTTTGGTTGAGGAATTCATATTGTTTGCTGGTATAGAGATGTGGGTAGATAAATAATAATTATATGTATTGTTGCTATATATTCAGACCCTCAACTTAAGTATTCTGGGAGACGGTAATCTCTATTCTATATATTTTGGTTCACTTTGCACTGCAATTGATCTTAATCATCCATTAACGTGTGATGAATTCACAGCTCAACTTTTAGATTTGTGATGTGTTTGTGTAACCGTTACGATGCCAATGCCCTCTGGAATCCGTTGATTCTAAAGTATAATAAATTTAGCAGCTAAGTTCGGGGTTAACGTTAATCAATCCATCATTTGCAATCTAGGGCATGATGATGTGAATTTGCCAATTGTCCATCCACTTTGTCAATACTGATTGCAATTTGAAGCCCTTCACACGCAAGGGTCAAGCACTTCAATCTCATTTTTTTTCAAATATATTAAAAAAACTTTAGTATAAGTCTCAAAATGACAATAGAGAACAATAAACGCCTTAATTTGTCGACGAAATCATCAGCTTTGTTGGACAACCATTAGTCTATTCCTCCTCTCCCATTCAAGCGCTGGTGAGCGAATATTAAGTTCCAATTTAAGGCACTGCAATAATCTACAATTGAAAATATTTACTCATTGATTTGTCTGCAACTTGTTTAAGACAAATGGCAGCCATCTAAATTTCTCAATCTCCTTTACATTTTAAGAAATTCAAAGTACCTGGCTATTATATATATATATATATATGTGCCTTGTTAATCATTATGGTGATGCTGTACATGTTTGTTTGTTAGTTAGCCCCCTGTAATAGGAAATTAGAGAGGTTGTTGGTTCAATTGTACCTACATCTATTTGCAGCTGTAGGTTATGTATTCTGGTCATAAGATTTAGTTATCAAAGCTGATACTTGAGGAAGTAATTTTTGCGGGTATAACAATAACATTTTTTATTCTTGCTTTAATGTGAACTTATCTTTTTCCCTCTTCGTTCTTCATTTGTTCTGGCTTCTTTCTGCACTCTGTACTCTACTTCTTTCTTCTTTTTCTACGGTTCTTGGTCTCTTAGGTCAGATTTTTTTCTTATAATCTTATACTTTTTTAAAAAAGAATTTGAATATTAAGATTTAAGTATTTTAATGTTGATTTGCTTCTTAAATTGTCAATATATTTGTTTGTTGGTTATTTTATTAATGTTAATTTGCTTATTAAATTGTTAAGTATTGATATTAAATTTGATTTGCTTATTAGATTGTTATTTGATAAATTAATATTGAGATTAATATATGTGTTTGTTGGTTATAGTATATTGAATATTAAGTTGATAAAGATATTTTAAAATATATAATTAATTTTAGTATATTATTTTTAATTTTTCAGAAACAGAATAAAGAAATATTTTAGTAAAGTATCAACAAGTTCTACTTCTAGAAATGTTTGGTTTGAGTTCTACTCCAAATATTGAATCCACATTTTAAAATGTCGATTATACTCCGTCAAATATAAGTTCCGTCGCTCCGAATGTCGATTCCACTACTCAAAATGAGTTTTCCAATTTAGAGCTTCAAAGTGATCATATATTAAGGAAAAGTATACATGATTATAATGTTAATATTTTCATTATTTTGATTTTGGCCTTATTATAGTATATGCAAAATATTCTTGTTGTGTTATTAGTTTGGCCCCACCTAAACAATATTTCTAGTTCCGCCACTAAATAGGGCTAAATCCGCCCCCAAATCCAACTCTTTGCCATCCCAATTTACAATCATAGTTAACCACTAGGCTATCTTCCACTTTTGTTGAACTTTTCTTAGGGCCGGGACCGGTTCGGTTCTTGTCCAAAATACGAAGAACCGAAACATATTTTTTAATGTTTAAAACGGTTTGGTTTTTTGAATTTTTTTTGAAGAACCGAAAGTGGAATCGAACCGGTTTAAACGGTTCGGTTCTAACGGTTCCTTGGTTAACCGAATCACTTAAGCTACTTCATTTTTCTTTATTATTAGTGAAATTAAATTAATTGGCGGAAGGAGGTTTTGAAGGATACCATGTCCCGCAGCAGAGCAGAAGAGATAAGCTCAGGGGATGCGCAGATCATCTCCACCACTCCCAACGTCTCCACCATCCCTCCTCCGATTTCGCCAACAACAACAGCCATGCCACCAATTTCATTGATAACGACAACAATTACATGGATCTCCAATCTTCTCTACTAATAAATCCTAACATTATCCCCTTCCTCTATCAATCCCAGCCATTGTCTCTTTCTCTATCTTCAAATCGAAAGCACCACAACAATCTTAATGTTCCTCTGGAGCTTAATCTGCAGAGACACGATTGCTCTGCTTTCTCTGAAAATGATTTGTCCACAAGTAGTGTTCCGCTCGGGCCTTTTACTGGATATGCTTTGATTTTGAAAGGATCCAGGTTCCTGAAACCGGCACACCAGTTGCTCGAGGAGCTATGTGATTTAGGTGGAGGAAGAAATTATTATGGGGACAAGATTACGGATTTGATGGATACTACTCCATTAATGGAGGATTTCACCAGGAGTACTGGAATTGAGGATGATGGAGATGGAGTGGAGAATCGGAGGAAGAAATCCACACTAGTTTGATGGCTTGACGTGGCGAGATCGAGAGAAGGGAGTGAGTCGAGTGACGGCAGCTGTGAAACAAAAGAGTGAGAGATGAGAAGAAAATTGAAAATATGAAATGAGAATTAGGGTTGGTTCGGGAGTAGTGGAGTACGGCAGTACGTTGGACCTGTGGACAGTGGACCATATAAGATATAATTATAATTATAATATTATATATATATTATGTATCATTCCGGTTCTAAACCGGTTTCTTCAAATTTTTTTATTCAATAACCGAAAATCGAACCGTTATTTTTAAAAAAGAACCGAACCGATAATATGTATATTTTATTGTTAAGAACCGAATCGAACCGATTTTTTTTTCGGTTTTTTCGATTCAGTTTTCGGTTTTTCGGTTTATTATTCCAGCCCTAACTTTTCTAGTGAAATTTTATATATAAAAATAGCACACGTATCAAGTGTACAAATAATCTAATTTACCCAAAGTCTCCCGAAAATTCTTACGAAGAGAGAGTATTGACTTCTTACAAAAAATTTACCCAAAGTTGTGGAAAATTCAAAAGATGAGGTGGGGATAATATGCCAATTTACATGTTTTCCCCTCATTTTGTAAAAAAAACAAATATACAAATACAAAGGGAAAATTCTTAGTTTTCAAATATTTGCATATAGAGTAGAGATATGACCCTATGACCCAAGGATTTGTTTGGCAAAGAATATCTTTACAGTTTGGGAACAAGTTAAATAAGGAGGAAACAGATACATGTATGCACAGAACCTAGTCAAAATTCTGATCATCCATTTACACATGCACGTTTCTGATTAAATACCAACCTGCTCACGTGCATACCACGTCATCCTCTCGTCTTTTTTTTTCTTTTAATCAAAACACATTAAAGCCACTATGCCTCTTACAAAAAATCTTGTTTTTTCAGGTATTGTTAGTTTTGTCTTTTGAGAGTGTCTAGCTAAATCTAATGGTTGTATGGTTTGAATTTGTCAACAAAGAAGAAACAGAGTACTTCTGATGGTTGGACTATGTTATTGCCTTTCCTTTTCTAAAAGAGGATGCACTTCTTTTTCATAGAAAATGCTTGAAGTTTCATTTTTTACTGACTCACTTGGTAGCATGGTTGCCGCTCTGTCCTCCCCCCCCCCCCCACCCCCACCTTCTTCTCTTCCTCCTCCTCATTTAGTACAAGCAATGGATAGATATTGGGTGTTGGAAGAGGAGGAGAGGGTTGGGTGGAGGGACTCGAAGAATTCACCTCTTGAAACTCACAATCTTTTAACCAATTAAACGTTGTAAATTTAAGGAACATAAAATTTTAGATAGTGAAGTAATATTATTTTCGAATCGTATATGCAATTATTCGGTTCGTTATAGGTTTTGCAATGGCGCATCTCTAACTTGAACCAAATATATTTGGTTTCGTTTAGGGTTTTTTTCATTTTTGTTTTTAACGGATCGTTTTGGATTGGTTGTTCAGTTTTTGGGTTTGCCATGAGACCGTATTGTGGACTTTATCCTTTTAATTTTACGTGTTTAAATTGTATCCTCTTAACTTCTAACCTTGGACAAAATACCTCTTATTTTGGATTCATTATTTTGTAGGTTCTTTGAGAGATGCAAAAAGGCTTCCCGTGGGATTGCCTCGGTTTGTTTTTAGGTTTAAGTTTGTTTAGCTTTGTTAAGAAAACTTAAAACAAGAGATTGAGAACTAGTCACATGGCTACTGTTTCATACAGTCAAGTCTACATAAATTTATTCCTTGTTGATGTTAGTGTTTGCGTAAAAAATGTGGGTAAATTAGGTGTGACGATTTTGAAACCAATACAAAAAACATGTCATGTAACAAAATTTAAATGAGAAATGTGTCTAAATGATAGGAAAAAGTTATTTTGACTAGTCTAAGGATGTATCTATTAGGAGTTCGGACCAATTATTAATTGTATTTATTGGATCGTGTCAAGTTTTAGTGAGTCATATTCATGTTAGTTAAAAATATTACGATATAACGTCGTGCTTGTGTCCTCCCATTTCTTGTCTTTTAGGGTCGTATTGGGCAAATCACAATTAAAATCCGTAAACCAACCCTTGGTTAAATAAACATTTTAACTAGTTTATATTAAAAAAATGACTCAAAATAAAGTGGCTCTTAAACTATCATTTTCTTTTAAAAGGCGCTTAAACTATTCAATTTTATTTATTTATTTTTAAATAGTAAAGCAACAAAGTAACACACTAAAGCACACCATCAATATTACATAAACAAAGAATCCAATTAGAAATATAGAAACCCATTCACTCGAACCCTCTCGAGCTTGACGGACAATGTCATGCGCAACCCAATTACCATCGCGACAAATAAGAAAAGGAGACCTCCATTGTAGAAGCGATCTCCAAAATATTCGAAATTATAATACCCCCTGGAGCCATGAAATTGGGAGATGAAGAAATCCAATCAATAAAAACTTTCGAATTGCTCTCGACAACAATCTTTTGTAACCCACTATTAATAGCAAAAGAAAACCCCTCCTGAATAGTCATAGCCTCCGCTAACGACACATTTGAAGAGTGCAATAGACAATTAGATAAAGAGTAGAGGTGTTTTTGATTTTGTTCGGTCTCAATTTGTAAATCATCGAGACCTTGATTTGAACCAAAATTTTCGATTCAATTTTGGTTCGGGTTTATCCGGTTTCTATATAATAATTTTTTTTAGCCTTTTCAAGTGCTACCGTCGTGGGCTTACGTTTAATTGACTTAAATTTTTTTATCAATGTGAAGCCTATGACATATAACCTCGACGTCAATGTTAGGCATGTTATACGTTTGATGCAAACACATCAATATTTTCCCTAAGGAATTAACCATTTCTTCTCTCTCTCTCTCTCTCTAATTAAGCAAGCTTCTAACCAATAAGAACTTGTCCTCGGTTGTCTACCTAGAACTGCAAGGACTTGTATTAAGTCTTCAAAGACTTTTTCCTTTGGCCACCCACGTGCCCCACCATTAATGGGACGACTGGTTTGTGATTGCTATTGGTTTTTAGCCTTTCTTCTTGGC
Source organism: Lonicera japonica (assembly GCA_021464415.1). Classification (NCBI taxonomy): domain Eukaryota; kingdom Viridiplantae; phylum Streptophyta; class Magnoliopsida; order Dipsacales; family Caprifoliaceae; genus Lonicera; species Lonicera japonica. The sequence goes on from CM038464.1 coordinate 68,475,014, forward strand.
AGAAAAGATTCAGGCTTATAAGACATTTCCCCTTATTTTCTCTTGTTAGCTCTTTTTTGTTTAGTTGCTACATCTTTGCCCATAGTTTGAAAACTATCAGTTAATTCAGTGGGGGCATTGCTCGGCCAGCCTAAAGTAATAATAGGCATCTTCTTGCTTCTTTATAATCTCAACAATCCCGTGCTTTAATGGGAACTTCAGTTTTTGATGATGTGGAGAGGCAATGGCTCATATCATCCCTAACCAGTCTCAGCTGAGTATAGCGTTGTATGGAGAATCAATGTTCATGATAATAAATTCTACCATTTTCTTCGCGGGGCCTATTCTCACCGACACCTCAGCAATTGCAATTAACCAAACAGCCTTTCCACTAAAACTAAAAATTAGCATATCAGCACTATGTACTTGTGAAGCTATGAAATCTAACTTTTTGTATAGACTGTGGTACATGATTTCTAATGAGTTTCCTGGATCAATCAAAATTCTCTTGACATCAAATGTGTTGATATTAATAATCAACACCAAAGCATAATTATGGGGTTTATCAACCTTTCATATCCTGCTCCATAAATCTCAACTCATAAGCCTCATGGCTTCTTGACTCCTCTCATATGCAGATATGGACATAACTTCCCTTAGAAATGCTTTACTAACACATTAAGCACTCTTGATATGGACCCTAATTGCATTTTTGGTAATTTCTTTTCTGCTTGTGGTGTCATGAATTGCATTTACCACACTTGTGACCAACATGTTATCTTGTTTGTTTCTGGGTTCCTCATTATCTTCATCATTATCATCATCATCATCATCATCAATCTTTCTTACTTTCTCAGTCCCCTTAACATACTTGGAAAGATGGCCCTTCGAGACCAACCATTCAAAGAATTGCTTATTTGTTTTACAATTTTCGGTTTATGCCCATGATCTTTATGGTATGAGCATCTTAGTTTAGTGTTTTTAGCATTTTTGCCCTCCATTAACGAGGGCCATTAAAAATGGGGCTAGTTGTGAATGTCAAACATAATCTTATGGATGGGTTTGGTGAACATTGTGTTTGCTCCTTTGTTACCTTCCTTACTGACCTTACTAAAATCTTCCTTTCCCTTCCTCTTGGAACTATCAAACTTTCTATATCCTCCCTTTATGTCATCGGCGGCCTCATAAGTGACCACCTCATCGTTTCTACTCGGGCATATTCATTAACCCTTAAGAGCAACTTATCAAAAGTGTTAGGGGGAACTAAGGTTAAGGAATTGTAGATACCATTTGAATCCTTAGGCAGGCCATATTTGAAGGTATTCAAAACAAATTTGATATCACAAACCTTAGCCTCTTGATAAGTCTCCTAGTAACTAGATGAATACTCATATAGAGTTTATCCCTTCTTTTTCTTAAAATTTCTCAAGGCCCCTGGGCCTTTAATCACCCTATAGTTGGTGATGAACCTTGTTGTAAATTGTTGGGCAAGTTCCCTGAAATTGTATATTTGATTGGCTGGCAGTCGAGTAAACCATCTGAGTGTAGCATCCCCTAAACTTACTTGGAACATTCTGCACATTACTGTATTATTAAAAAAAACCACTAGACCATGACCTGTTGGTAGTCTCTTACATGGTCGGCTGGGTCTGTCCGGCCATTATAAATGTTGAACTTAGGCATTGAAAATTTCTTGCGGGGAGGGACATCTACTATCCAATGAGTTACAGGAGATCTGTTTTGCTCACTTTAGGATTTATTAGCTAAGTGCCTTGGGGTACAGGCCACAACCTTTCCAGACACAATATAGTCTATCAGTTTTCTTAGGTCATGCTATGCCTAAGTTTTTGGGCAAACATCCTTCTCTATAATTCTATCAAAGGCACTTTGCCTTTGAATAACAATCAGAACCTCATGTGTTGAGATTTGAATGGCTTTAGTTGGAGATTGATTTGAACCAGTGGAATGGAATTGTTTTGGGCAAGCACATTTCTTTGTAATTCTATCAAGATACTTCATTATTTTATGGTGTTAGTGGGAGATTGATTTGAACGAGTAGGATGGCAGTGTTTTGGAGATCTACTCACTGAGTGGAGTGTGGCCAATAGCTTAATCTAATTTTTTTAGTTGGACTTCAAGGTGGCTATTTGGTTGGGCTTGGCTGAGTTCTTGGACCCATAGAGTTGATTTAGCCCAAATCATGCTTATTATTTTTGGACTTCTGAAAACATATTTAGTTATTTTGAGATTTGATACATTCTTAGCTTGAGATGTTTCAAATTTTAATGAAAGATGTAACTACATAGCATAGGCATAACCCACGTTTTTATGTTTCAAAATTTATATATTTTATTGAAAAATAATTTGTAGTTTACTAAATGTATATTGTTGTATTGGCTTTGGAGGAGCATTATTTTTTAAGACAATTTAAATTTAAAAACCATATTTCTGTGACAATTTAAACTTTAAAACCATATTAACTCTAGTAATAAGAAAAACAAGGAAGACAAACTCATCAAATTTGTAATTGAGACAACATGTTCTTAAGATAATTTATATAGCTCCCACCACAATGTTCACAATGATGTTTCAACATTTATAAAGATAACCACACACTTAAGTAGACTTCAGTAAGCAAACCCTCTCCAATCAATGAATATTGTGGCGTCGCATCTAAATCGATGAGGATTCATGAGGATTCAAGCGCTTAAAAATCATACATCAACAAATAGGCAAAGAGTTTTTAATTTATATATACTATTTCTTGATTGTCACTATTTTTTATCAAATAAGTATGTTTAAGTACAATAATCATTTTGATACACTCTTCTGTTAAAAAATAAAAATACACACTCTCATGTGCACAAAGGAGCACACCCTAACTCTCTCCCTCCCTGCAATTTATTCACCTGTTTCACAAGAAACCCTAACCCTGTGTGTTGGATGAATTTATTCTAAAATTCATAAAAATATTAAATGATAGAACTTAAAATTATATTATTTAAAATTATTTCTATTGCAATTTCCTATGTACGGATGTCTTGCGTGTAGAATTTGAAAAACAACATGAATTACAATATTACTTGTTTTAAATTGGGATTTGAAAAATAACACCTTATTCTATGGAATTTAATTCAGAATTTTCAAAAACCAAAATCTAGCAAAATTTTTAAGTGTAAAATTTCAAACTATTTGGTAATTTTATCAAATGATGGATTCCCGCTTTTCCATTCCCCAAATTCCAACTTTTGCTCAAATCACAAGTTATTTTTCTTCATCCAAACATAGGGATTGAGCAACCATGTCTGACGTGCCTAAGGAAATAGTTGCAGACATATTCGTGCGATTATGGGGGAGTGGTGGTGGAGTTGGTTGGTGAACACTAGTAACCATCAATAGAAATAAAGAAACAAAAAAAAAATGTAGTTGAAGTATAATTGATCATTCAAAAAGAGGTGTATGCTTTTATTGAAAAATTGAAAAATGCCACACTTAAGAAATCTTCATGCTCTTTTCTTCATTTATAACTCGTACTGTATTTCACTTATGTCTATGTTTGTTTATATATATATATGGTAAAATTCAAGGAATGTCTTAATTTAAGCACTTTAAGTCACATATAGGGTTAGCAATTCGGGTTCGCGTGTCGTGTTCGGGTTGTGTCAACACATACAAGTATTACAGTATTAGTGTCAATCCGAACACAACCCATTTAATTAATCGTGTCATTTATATTAACTTAAACACGACCTGTTTATTTTATAGGTTACAGGACACGACCCGACTAACCCATTTAATAAACAAGTCATGTTAAACCTGCAACTTGGCACGACATGACACGATTAACCTTTTAAAATTATATTGACAATTAAGTCTCGTGTGAAAATAATTAACTTGTTTTAAAATTTTAATAAGTAATAATAAGTATCACCCAATACAAAAATTCAATATTTAATCAAAATAATATGATAATATAATAATTTATAGTCAAAATAAATAGCATTTCATCACTGAAGCAAAAACATAATTGTGTTAATTGCCACTACTCATCTACTACCACTACTGAAAATAAGAAAATAATTGTCCAAGCAAGATAACAAAATAAAAATAAAAAAATTGTATTAATTGCAGATCAATTTTAAATTAGCGATTAAATAATATTAAATATGCACCTTAATAGAAGCAGCAATTTTACTTTTAAGATATAAAGATTGATTTGCGATTAATTATCAACTAATCCGCTGTAGCACCATTTAACTGGATATCTTGCAATCTATCCGGGTTCGAATCCCGGCAGCGGAAATTATTTTTTATTACCCAACGCATTCGTACATCACGCCAGAAGAAGAAACGCTAATCAATCGGCCAACCTTTTCCGACGACAGGAGGAATTACTCCGGTGAAGCCTCCTCTCCTTTGATTCTGGTGCGTATGTCAAAACTACGGCATTTTGCCCTAATTTTAGTTGGCAGTTTGATCATTTCATCAATAATTTGCACATATATATATATGTATGTATATATATCATTCGATCCATCTACACACAAATTGGCAGTTTGATTATTAGATTCGGTAGTTTCCTCTATTGTCATTGGATTCACTATTATCATTAGATTCGGTAGGTTCTTGCAGTGGCTTGCTCTGTTTGACCATTCTAATTCATGAAAATTTAAATTAAGTCATTTCAAGTAAAACTTGAAAATTCCTAATTTTAGAGCTAGCGAATTCACTTCAACTCTGTACTCGGCGGAGATAAGAAAGAGGAGTTTAGAACATGTTTTCATTGGAACATTCAGATTTTCCCATTTAAGTCTTATGGACACTCCGCGAATTAGAATTGAATAATCGAGCAATGCACATATTTACAATTCACGAACTGAAAATGAACTAATTTTAAAACTTGGCAATTTATGCCCCCAAACAGACCGTTAGTTGCATAAGAAATTAATTATATTAAAAACGATTCACATTGCATTAAATTTTCAACGTGCCACACAATGCCATTTGAGATGTAAGAAAAAATAATCCTTGTAATTTAAGATGTACATAGTACTACGTTTTTCAACATACAATAGACTACAAATGCGTTGGTTTTATTGAAACTTGCTTTATTGAGATTGTGTGCTTTCAGTGGGGGCAGACAGAAAATTAGTGGACTAGATAAACTAAATTTTATGGAAGTGATTTGTCATTTCGTTAGAGGAGCCAGATCAAATAAGGGAACCTAAGAATTCCCAGGATAATTTTAGACAAAAGTTATAAAAAGTAAAAGAAGGTTGTGTTTGGTTTGTTAAAAACTAAATACAATATATTGTGATTGTGTGGTTGCAATGGTAGTAGATTGAAAATCATTTCTACTATAATTTAGCATGTACTAAATTTTGCATTAAAATATAAATTTCAGACTAAACAGTATATAAAGCTTGCTTTCTTGTTTACCGTGTCAGTCAAATCCCGGAATTTCAATACCAATCATTCTAAAAAGTACATAAATATCTGACATAAGACCTATTTAGTGTAGTTGCCAATATGTTTTGGTTAGAATGTAAGTTCATATCAATTTCATCTTTCCCAAAATCTATTCTAACCAGTGAATAATTGCCTAGTTGATATATTGCTGTTTTGTTTCAAATCCATGTAGAAAGACTCATTTCCATACAGATTCTCATAAATACTAGCGACCTACACCCTACTTCCCTGCAGTTTGTGCAATCGGCCAACCATGTCCGAAGTTCCTAGTGACGTTCTCACCAACATTCTCTCAGGATTACTGGTGAAGCTTCTCCTCCGATTCAATTGCCTATCAAAACAATGGCGTACCGTTATTGGCAGCGATGATTTCATTAAGTTGCATCTAACTAGATCCACAGAAACCAACACAAATCTCATTATTATTATTATTAAAGACGGTGATTGCCTCTGTTCTGTAAACTTGGATTCACTCGACAATGCCGTAAGATTCAATCCCCCACTGAACCTTAATAAGTAGAGTGTGAATGGGCCTACAATAATCGGTTCTTGCAATGGCCTACTCTGTTTGACAAACACGGATGAATACATTTTCCTGTTGAATCCAACCACAAGCAAGTACTGGAAATCAGCTGTTTGTAGGATTCCTTTGGGGGTTAGATATATTGTTTTTGGATTTGGATATGGTGATGCTAAAGATGACTACAAAGTTGTGAGGATGGTACAATTTTATGGCAAGGATAAAGAATCATTTAGGGCTGAGGTTAGTGTATACTCTTTGAAATCGAATTTGTGGAGAAGGATTGGGGAATTCCCTTATTACCTTAGTTACAAGAGGGTTTCTGGTGTGCTTGCTAGTGGTGCTTTGCAATGGGTTGTTAGTCAAAAGCGTAGGTGGTTAGAACGTCCTAGTGGGGATTTAATCGCTGCATTTGATCTTAGAAGTGAGGAATATAGGTTGGTACCACAGCCTGAGTATTCAATTAAGAACTTTGACATGAAGGTGGATGTATTAGGATGTCTGTGCGTGCTTTGCAAAAATTACTCATTGCAATTTGAGATGTGGGTGATGGAGGATTATTGAGTAGAGAAATCATGGACCAAGTTAATTTCGTGTGTAGATCCCAATGCTTATTGGTTCCATGATATTGTATTGCCTGTTGCGTATTCGAAGTGCCGCAAGGAAATGCTTCTGTTACAAGACTATCGAAAGTTTATTTGGTATGATATTACAACAGAAAGAGACGTGACAGTTGAGATTGATGGCATACCAAATCGTTTTGATTCACGTGTTTGTTTGGAAAGCCTCTTTCAGCCCAGAGGTGGTGTTGAAAGTGCTGAGGAAAGTGGAAGAAAGTTTCACAAAACAGGTAAATTAACATGCTTAACATGTTCTTGTTTTGTTTCTGAATCACTTGATCAAATTCGAATAGCATGTTTGCTGTTAGGTCCTGTGTCTCTTATACCTAACTTTTGCAGAAATTTCTGGTGTTTTATTTAATGCACATTATGGCTGTTCTAGAATTCTTGCCGTTTTGTAGCACATATCAGAAGAGTTGACATTTTTTTATATTGTTCTTTGTTTCTCTGAGAGACAGTATCCTTTGAAGGAGGTCCAAGCTTCATCGAGTTCCTTTAAGCAACTTTGGAGATAATAGAGTACGTAGGAATGAGAAGGCGATGTGGTAAGTTCATCAATTTATCACTATTGCCTATTTGTTTTATTCAAGTTTCTTAGAATAGTTAGATAAAACACTTGGAGTCGGAAGAGATCAAGCCCGTGTTTTTATCCTTCGCATGCCCCTTTGCATTATTTTTAAGGGAAAGGTAAGCTAATTATGATTAGGTTGATGTTTTCATTTTCTTTTGAGAATAGCCTCACATGAAGGCAGTTCTCTTGTCTGTAGCAGCAAAGTTCGGGCACGATGATGTGAATTTGCCAATTGTCCAGCCACTTTGTCAATACTCATTTGCAATCTAAAGCTGTTGAAAGAAATTAAAATATGCACGTTAGAATCAAGCACTTCAATTTCTATTTTTTCGAATATTTTAAAAAAAATTTATTGCATGTCTCTAAATGACACTGGAAGCGCTGGTCAGCTAGTATTAAGTTCCAATTTAAGGCACTGCAATAATCTGCAATATAAGAAATTCAAAGTTCCTGGCTCCATATTTTACCTTGTTAATCACTGTGGTGATGCTGTACATGTTTGTTTGTTAGTTACACCTGTAAGAGGAAATTAGAGAGGTTGTTGGTTCAATTGTACCCATATCTAATTATAGCTCTAGATTACGTATTCTAGTCATAAGATTTATTAATCAAAGCCGATGCTTGAGGAAATAATAGTTACTCATATAACAGTAACATTTTTATTCTCGTCTTAATGTGAACTTTTCTTTCTATGTTAGTTACTCTCGACAACTTTCTAAGTATAGAATTAATATGAAAAAATCTTCGTTTGTTGCAGGGTTAAATGGGTAGCTTTTATGCTAAAGAAATAGTTATGGAAGTAAGGAACGAAAGAAGATCGGACATTATGCCCCTTACGAAAAATCCTTTTTCTTTTTTTTCATGTATTGTTAGTTCACAAAGTTAGTTTTGTCTTTTGAGAGTGTGTAGCAAAATCTAATGGTCGTTTATGGTTTGAATTTGTCAACACAAAAGTAATTCTGATGGTATGGACTTTGTTTCCTTTTCTTTTCTAAAAGAGGCACTTGATTAATTGCACTTCTTTCTCATAGAAAACAGTTGAAGTTTCATTGTTTAGAGGTATTTACTTGTTAGCGCCCCCCCCACCCCCCCAACCTCTCTCTTTAGTACTAGCATTGGATAATGATCAGGTGCAAGAGGAGAGGGTATGGATGGAAGGACTCGATGAATTGTCCTCTTGAAACTCATAGCACGTTTAACCAAATATGCAAGGCCCATGGTTTAGACAAAATTTATCATTTTTCATATTGTGATTCACAAATACTCCTATGGTGTGTTTGACAACCTAATTCCGAGATCGGAATTGGATTGCCGAACACATCCTCACACTAATTCACATATACTCCCACTGTAATTCACGAATACTCTTTACTAGAGGTCAAACTTTATATCTAATAATAACTTTATATTGAAGAAAATCTTAACTTGAATAAACAAGCACGAATATTTGATATTTAGCAAATTTTTTTAGAAAGAAATAGGATCGATGAATTTATTCATGGGTTTGGATACTTTTAAAAGATGCTTTAGAAAACCGTAAACGTAATTTTTTTAAAAAAATTATCTAAAATAAAAGAAGTAAGGTTGTGTGGTTTGTTAAAAAATCAAGCATACTATACTTTAGCATGGCCGAGTTAAAATACAAACTGCCAACTAAACAGCATAAAAAGCTTGGCCTTCTTATTTACCACACCAAACAAACCTATAATTGTCAAATACCTATAATTAGAAAATGTACACGCACACATACATTTATGTGTGTGTGTACATATCTTACATAAGATATATGTAGTGATGGAGGTTTCGTTTGGGATTCTCTAGGTTCTCTTATTTGATCTCCTCTAAAGAGGTGGCATATCACTTCCATCACCACACTAGACCATTGATTTTCTATCTATCATCAGTGCAACCACACAATCACAAGAGAGAGATCGAATATTACATAAAGTGAGTTTTCAACAAACCAAATAAATATGTAGTCTATTGTATGTTCAGAAACATAATGTAAGGAACGTCTTAAGTTATAAGGATTAAAGACTATATTTGGCTCGTTCAAAATTCAATGCAATGTAAATTGTTTTTAACACAACTAATTTCTTATGGAACTGTTTTGGAAACATAAATGAGAAAATTTGAATGTCAAAATAATAACATATATATGTTCTAAACTCCTCTTCCTTATTTTACATTTTGTATAGAGTTGACATCATAAATTATAGACACTAAATCTCCTCTAAGTATAGAGGTGAAGTGAATTTCCTCCCTAGTTCTAGAAAGAAATGATTCATTAAAAGAATAAATCACCATTGATATCGACAACTGGCACTTGACGAAGGGTGAAGAGGAAATTTCAAGTTTTACTTGAAATGACTTAAGTTGAGTTCTCGTGAATCTTACTAGAATTATCATATTTACTATGATAGTGCCGATTCTAATAAAGATAAGAGTGAAGATTTGTGTGGGTCGATCAAGTGAGATATATGCAAATTTAATGAAATGTTAGGTAGAATTAGGGTTTTGATACACACCTGAATTGGAGAAAAGCATGTGGAATTACCATATTTATTATGATCGTACTGATTCTAATAAAGATATGAGTGAAGATTTGTTGATCGAGTGAGATATATGCAAATTTAAGGAAATGTTGGGTAGAATAAGGGTTTTGAGACACTTGAATTGGAGAAGAGTACGTTGGCAACCAATTTCTCAGTGTCAAAAGGAAGTGATAAGACCAGTGATGTAAAAGAGGGTGAAAAGTAATTTCCGCTACTGGATTCGAACCCAGATAGATTGCAACATATCCAATTTTATTGTGCTACAACGGATTTTGTTATGTTAAAATTATATGCAAATTAATTATTATAACCAAGTGAAGTGCGTATTTTACAGTCTTATACTACCTTGTCAAATATTAAAAATTATCTTTTTCTATTAAATTGGGCTATTGTAAAACTTTGTACCACTAATTTTAGAACTTAACTTTTAATTTAAAATTATACTCTATAAATACGTCATATGAATTATATATGAAACTTGTACACAGACACGACACAGTAAAAACACGATGCGAAAATTTTGAAAATATATGACACAAACAAAGCAAGAAGATGATATATATATATATCAAACAATGAATTAGTAATGAAGTAATTGTTCATTATAATAACCAACTTCATATTAATATATATTAAGTGAGAGGATTATTTTGGTACTCTCGAACCTACGAAATTATCTATCATATTTAGTGATGTCATAATGGCTCGACTCGACAGGTTTTTAACCCGCCCTCATTATAATGGGAGCAGGTTTGGGGTAGCCATTTTTTTTCCCAGGTTGGTTTTTCAAAGTAAAACTTGTACTGGGATGAGGGTTTAAATAAAATAAAACCGGCCATTTGAGTCAATCCACCTTCAGTATAATATTTTTTCCTCTTCAATACCCACATGATACCTTATAATTACATATGTGGGGATGGTGGGGGAGGGTGGGATCGAGATGAGTTTGGTTTCAAGTGTTATAGGAAGCGAGACACTCAACGTGTTGCCATCCTATTCGTAGTTTACAAATATAAAAAAAAATGGCTTAAACTAATATTTAACCCCTAACACCACATAAGCAATTAACATCATATATATATTATTTGTTTTAAAATTCTACATAGTGTTAAAAATTGTTTAGTATGATATTGCATATGTACTAGTGTGGCAGAAGTTCTAATAATCGTGTGTGTGCATTCTTTATTATTTTGATATATAAAGAAGTAACCCAATGGCAAGGTGTTTTCTAATTTAACCTGGGGCGAACGAGTTAGAATCTCGTCAAATAACTTTTCATTAAAAATAACTATACGAACAAAATACGAAAACACATATATACATAGGTCATGAGAATGAGAATGAGTTGGAGAAGAATGTTATAATAAGTAAAATTTTCAATTTTGGGCTTTTGGCCCTTCAAATATTAAATAAACTTTATATAAGTATAAATAATTCACCAAAAGTGTCCCTTAAGTATTCTTTGAGTGTCAAGACTTCGCAATGGCAACCCTAGAGGACTGTATGCGCTTTGCAATTATAGGTTATGGAGAGTAATTTGAGAGAACTACTTTTAGGAATCTCATATTACATTTTTAATTTAATGGGCAACATGTGAGTAGGGTATTTTTGTCTTTTTACAGACGATGGATAGGATTTCTGTAAAAGTTTTGCGTGCTTTCCTTATTTTTTTTATTGATCGACATACATTAAAAGGAAATCAACCCAACAGCCAAAAGAAAGACAAGGCGAGGCGGGGGAACATCTAACCCAATCACCTGTCAAAAGATTTAAAAATGAGCCCTTGAAGCTATCCAATGAGCCGTACAATTTTTACATCCTTTAACAAAATGAAAAGAGTGGAGGACGATTGAACCTTTTTTGCAAAACCATCAACAATACTTCCAGATGGGTACTTGAGCTCCCCCCCCCCCCCCCCCCCCATAATGGCAGCTGATAAAAAAAAAGGTCAGAAAGCTCCATCACAGAAGAAAACCAGCGAAGAAGAAGAAAAGTTAAACGTGTTAGGGGATGCCTCCAAAGTGGAAAAGACCAAAGAAATCTAAGCAGAGGATTTGGAAATCACTCTAAGATAATTAGGAGGAGCACCTTCAAACAAGAATTTCTTTCTTTCTAGCCAAATGAAACAACAAGAGACAACAAGCTTGCATAATAAGGGACAATCATTTCTCCTACCCTTCAAGATTGAATCGAACCATTGCAAAGCAAGACGGATGTCTCTAAGAGGAGCACAATGGAAAGGGAAGCTTCTAATCCAAACTTGATTAACCCACGATGACCTAAACAAAATATGTTCGTTTGAATCAACTTCTTCAAAGCAGATTTTGCATAAAGGATTCACATCACATTTTCTGCCATAGAAATTCTCTCCCGTGGCCATAGAATTATAACGAATTTTCCACCAGAAAATTCTAATATTTGGGGGGAAATTCTAGTGCCAGATAAGCTTCAAAAAACTTGGAGAAACCTAGTATGACGTCAATGGAGGAGACGAATTAGAAATAGCTTCAAAGATTTTAACTTGATACCCTAATTTCATTTAGAAAGCTCCATTTTGAGTATACTTCCAGACTAATTTTTCCTCCATATAAGAAAGACTGAGAGGAATATTGCAAATCAAAGTAGCTTTCTTAGCGCCGAAAAGGTTGAAAATCAAATTTTAGTTCCAACTACGTGAGGAATGCTCAATAAGATCCGAAACTTTAAGCGTAGAACAATTAGGAGGCCCACATCGAGTTATGACTTCAATAAGTCTCTTGAAAAGAAAATATAATGAAAAAGGTGAATTATCGAGAAATTGTCCATTTTACTCAAAATTTTGAACTAAATTATACTAGAATTTTAATTTTAGAATACCATTCCACCCTTTGTTGAATAAGGGGGTCATGAAGAAGATGATACAACTCTTCAGCAGCACCCAGCCAGCCTTCCCCTTTTACCCCGCATGAAAATGAGACGACACTTTTCACAATACCTTGTTGGAGTCGTAACAAACTTATGAAGCTACCTTTATTGTTGTTGTATCGTTGTAGCAGAAATAGGGTGTATGAAGCCTAATATTTGTTGAAGAAGTCCACCTCATTAACCTGACTTTTAGCTATCTTCAGATTTTGAATTAATTAGTCAAAACCACCGAAATCAATTCTAACTGAGAACTTTTGATGCCGTATTTCTTCCACTATTGTAGCCGATGCTCCTCCATTGTCAATGCTAAACGAAAAAGACTTGAATTAAAAATAGGTTGGTAATTTTGATCAAAGCATTGCTCTAGTTTTTCCTCTTGTGTGAACCATGTGATGGTTTCTATTCTGCTGATTACTCAAAATCTGTCTAATAGAAACTCGATTAAACCCCTTATGCACGCTGGTACAATTCTTTCTCCAATAATTAGTTGGATCGAACAAGTGACTCTTCATCTTCCTTTCTGATTCTAAAACGATGGAATGCAAGAGGGTTATTGAATAAAAAAATGTTAAGCACTAAAGACGAGTGAGGATGAATGGAAATGATGAAGGAAGATAGGTGGGGTGATTAGAGAACGGAGATGAAGAAGGTTGGGTGGTGGTCGAAAATGGGTAGAAATGAGATGGTTTTGGTCGGTTAATGGAGATTAAAATGATGGAGATAGATGATGGCTATGGACGGTCGTGAAGGTGATGATAGATGATGGTTAAGGGTGGTGGATGGGAGGAAGACTTTTCATCTTCAGGAGAGAGAGAGAGAGAGAGATTACTTTTTATGTTGTACTAATGTTTGACTGATTTATTTTAAATGGGTTAAAACGAATCGGAAAGTGTCATTTGCTAATTAAACGGGTCGTGTATGAATTTGAATTTTTCACCCGTTTATTAAATGGGTCGTGTACGGGTGGAGGCACTTTTCACCCGACACGACTTCAACTCGACATGAAACTGATTCGTACACGACCCATTGCTAGACCTAGATTTTTATAAGGTGGGTTCCTCCGATATCGCTAAAACTATTCCAAAATTATGTCTTCCTTTTGTATGTGTGTGTTTGTATTAGCTCAAAGCCAATAACTAGAGAATATTACAAGTCACCAACTTTCTTTCTCTACAGTTAATTACCTAAAATTTAGGACCCTTTATAATGAACTTTCCATATTATATTCATAGTCATAAAATTAGGGTTACATTTGGTCCATTAGGGTAAACAGTAAAATACTAAAGAGGGAAAAACTTAGGTATCATTTTATTACTTTACATGTGTCACTATCCTTATCCACAATCCATGTTTGCACGACTATCTCGGCTAACGATCAAGTCAGCACGACCATCATGGCAATGCTATTATATCGGAAGGACCATCTCGGTTAAGAGTAGTCTTTTGGCACTATTATATCTATTCGACCAATAGCCCAATCTATTTTCTTAAGTTGGACTTCAAGATGGCGATTTGGTTGGGCTTGTCTAAATTCTTGGGCCCATAGAGTTGATTCAAACCAAATCGTGTTATTATTTTTGGACTTCCTCAAAACATATTTAGTTATTACGAAATTTGATACATTCTTAGTTTGGGATGTTTCAAATTTTAATGCGAGATTTAAGGACTACATAGCACAACAGTCATAACCTAGGTTTTTAAGTTTTGAAATTTTTATATTTTGTTGAAAAACAATTTTTAGTTTACTAAATGTATATAGATATATCGGCATTAGAGGAGCATTATTTTTTAAGACAATTTAAACTTTAAAACCATATTAACTCTCACAATAAAATAGCTCCCACCATAATGTTTTAGTATACCCCCTTCAATTATAAATAAAGAAATTTCACTAAACATTTTGGTGATGTTTGGCGGATGTTTTGAGTCGAGTTTTTAAGTTGAGTTTTTAAAATATAGTGTTTGGTAGAATTTGGAAGTATGTTGAAAAGTGAATTTGGTTTTTGTTTGAGTATTTTTCAACCAACCAAAAAAATCTCATAAAAAAATTTCAAAAAATAGTCACAATGGATCTTATTTTATAGATCTCAACGAGTATGTTTTAAATATATATTTTTTATTTAATTTTGATTTTTGAATTTAAAGTTATGTTGTTTTAAAAGTTTTTTTAGAGAGAGAAAATAAAGTGAAATAAATTTTGAGAAGTGTGAAAGTAGAGTTGATTTTGAATTGAGTTTTTAAAATTTGGAAAAAAAAATAAAAATAAAGGCATACCAAATAGGTCCTTTGTGTTGCCATTTTCTTCTTTTGTTAGATGAAGTGATGATGTTTAAAATAATTTTAATTGATGGAAATAAAATTAAATTTTAAAATGGGTAATTTTGTAAAGCTTGCTTTAAAATGACCATAAATCTATAATACATAAATTGTAAGTAGTAAATAAAAATAAAACCACCCATTAATTTATTTTATCTAAATAATATTAAATAATCTTATACAACATATCAAACATACCTAGCTTAATAGAAAGAAGCACTTTTACTTTTTGAGTTATATAGATTGATTTGCGATTTGTTATCAACTAATCCGCTGGAGCACAATTAAATTGGAAAATCTCATTCAATCCGGGTTCGAATCCCGGCAGCGGAAATTTGGGTTTTTATTACCCAAAGCATTTTCTATTTTTTACATTGCCGACACCGTACATCACGCCAGAAAAAGAAACCCTAATCAATCGGCCAACCTTTTCCGACGACCGGTGGAATTACTCCGGTGAAGCCTCCTCTCCTTTGATTCAGGTGCGTGTGTCAAAACTATGGCATTTTGCCCTAATTTTAAATGGCAATTTGTTCATTTCAATAACAATTTGCATGCATATATATATATCATTCAATCCATCTACACACACAAATCTCACTATTAGTGTCATTGGATTCATTCACTGCTACTATTAGATTCCTTAAGTTCTTGCAATGGCTTGCGCTGTTTCACCATACTAATTGCGAATTCGACAATTAAGCAATTCAAGATTCACATTTATTTGTGTTTGTTAGTGAATATTGAACAATCATAGAATTGAATTGAGTCATTTCAAGTAAAACATGAATTATCCTAATTTTAGAACTAGTGAATTCACTTCAACTCTGAATTTGGTGGAGATAAGAAAGAGGAATTTAGAACATGTTTTTGTTGTAACATTCAGATTTTGTCATTTAAGTCTTATGAACACTCTGCGCATTAGAATTGAATTATTGAGCAATGCACATATTTACAATTCATTAATTGAAAATGAACTAACTTTAAAACTTGGCAATTTATGCACCAGACAGACCACGAAGGTTGTGTTTGGTTTGTTAAAAACTAAATACAATATATTGTGATTGTGTGGTTGCGATGGTGGTAGATTGAAAATAGTTTGTACTATAATTTAGCAGGTACTAAATTTTGCATTAAAACTTAAATTTCAGACTAAGCAGTATATAGAACCTGCTTTCTCGTTTACGAAGTCAATCAAATTCCGGAATTTCAATACCAATAATTCTAGAAAGTACGTAAATATCTGACACAAGACCTATCTAGTGTGGTGGCCAATATGTATTGCTTAGAATGTAAGTTCATGTCAATTTCATCTTTCTCAAAATCTAATCTAACCGGTGAATAATTGCCAAGTTGATATATCGCTGTTTTGTGTCAGATCTCTGTAGAAAGACTCATTTCAATACAGATTCTCATAAATACTAGTGATCAACACCCTACCTCCCTGCAGTTTGTTCAATCGGCCAACCATGTCCAAAGTTCCTAATGATGTTCGTGCCGACATTCTCTCGAGATTACCGGTGAAGCTTCTCCTCCGATTCAGTTGCATATCAAAACAATGGCGTGCCCTTATTGGCAGCGATGATTTCATTAAGTTGCATCTTACTAGATCTACAGAAACCAACACAAATCGCATTATCATTATTAAAGATGGTGATTGCCTCTATTCTGTAAACTTGGATTCACTCGACAATGCCGTAAGACTCAATCCCCCACTGAACCTTAATAAACAGTGTGTGTATGGAACTACGATAATCGGTTCTTGCAATGGCCTGCTCTGTTTGACCAACACGGAGAAATACATTTTCCTGTGGAATCCAACCACGAACAAGTACTGGAAATCAGCTGTTTGTAGGATTCCTTTGGGCATTGAAAATGTTGTTTTCGGATTTGGATATGATGATGCTAAAGATGACTACAAAGTTGTGAGGTTGGTACAATTTTTTGGCAAGGATAAAGAATCATTTAGGTCTGAGGTTAGTGTATACTCTTTGAAATCGGATTCGTGGAGAAGGATTGGGGATTTCCCTTATTACCTTAGTTACGGGAAGGTTTCTGGTGTGCTTGCTAGTGGTGCTTTGCACTGGGCTGTTAGTCGAAAGCGTAGGTGGTTAGATGATCCTAGAGGGGATTTAATCGCTGCAATTGATCTTAGAAGTGAGGAATATAGGTTGGTACCTCAGCCTGAGTATTCGATGAAGAACTTTGATATGAAGGTGGATGTATTAGAAGGATGTCTGTGCGTGCTTTGCAAGGATTACTTGTTGCAATTTGAGATGTGGGTGATGGAGGATTACGGAGTAGAGAAATCATGGACCAAGTTAATTTCGTGTGTAGATCCCAATGTTTATTGGTTCCATGATATTGTATTGCCTGTTGCGTATTCGAAGAGCCGCAAGCAAATGCTTCTGTTACAAGACTATCGAAAGTTCATTTGGTATGACATTACAACAGAAAGAGATGTGAAAGTTGAGATTGATGGCATGCCAAATCGTTTTGATTCACATGTTTGTTTGGAAAGCCTCATTCAGCCTAGTGGTGGTGTTGAAAGTGCTGGGGGGAGTGGAAGAACGTTAAAAAAAAAGGTAAATTAACATGCTTTACATGATCTTATTTTTTTTTCTGAATCACTTGATCGAATTCGACTAGCCAATGCTTGCTATTAGGTTCTGTCCCTTATACCTAGCCTTTGCAGAAAATTCTGATGCTTTATTTAATGAAGATTATGGCTGTTTAAGAATTCTTGCCCTTTTTATAGTACATATCAGAAGAGTTGACAATTTTTCACAATGTTCTTTGTTTCTCTTAGAGACAGTTTCCTGTGAAGGGGATCCAAGCTTCATCGAGTTCCTTTAAGCAACTGTAGGAGATGATAGAGTACATTGGAATGAGAAGGCGATGTGGTAAGTTCATCAATTTATCACTATTGCCTATTTGGTGTATTCAACTTTCTTAGCATAGTTAAATGAAACACTGGAGTCGGAAGAGTTCAAGCCCATGTTTTTATCCTTTGCGTGCCCCTTTGCATTATTTTTAAGGGAAAAGTTCGCTAATTATGATTAGGTTGATGTTTTCATTTTCTTTTGATAAAAGCCCCACATGAAGGCAGTTCTCTTGTCTTTACCACAACTCTCTCCGCACACCAAATAATACAAGAACAGTCCTTGTTTGGAATTTGGATAAATGAATTTTGAGATTTTTTCACTGTGCCCCCCATTTTATACATGAAATTAGACTTGCCCCTTTTTTCACATTCATTAGAGTTTGCTTCCCTTGCACGCGGGGAATCTCAAAAAATTACATAAAGTGGGGGTTAAGTCAAACGATTGTGTTAAAAAATAAATAAATTGATACCCCCAACACACAATCCCAATTTTACATCATTTTCGAGGGGTGTAACTGTAGCTAATTTCCCATTGTTAGGTAATAGTTTGAGATTCCCCTGCATGCCAGGGGGAAAGCCTTGTGATTATGATTTTTTTTTTTTTTTAAGGTGTGGAGGGGGCTAATCAAAGCTGCAGTATGCTCTGCTGGCTACCCAATTTTAGATGCATTAATGAGTATGTGCTATTGTGCTGTGCATATGGCTTATGCCTTGTAGTTCCTTTTAAGCATTTTACTTGTGCATCAATGCCAAGTAAAATATGCACGTAAGAATCAAGCATTTCAATTTATAATTTTTCAAATATTAAAAACAAAAAATTAGTGCAAGTCTAAAAAATGGCACTGGAGAACATTAAACTCCTTAATTTGTCGACGAAATCATCAGCTTTGCTTGGACAACCATTACTCTATTCCTCCTCTCCCACGCAAGCACTGGTCAGCGAGTATTAAGTTCCAATTTAAGGTACTGCAATAATCTGCAATAGAAAGTATTTACTTGTTGATTTGTATGCGACTTGTTTTAGACAATTGGCAGCCATCCAAATTTGTTGATCTCCTTTACATTTTAAGAAAATTCAAAGTACCTGGCTCCCTCTAAATCATCATTATGGTGATGCTGTACATGTTTGTTTGTTAGTTAGCCCTGTAATAGGAAATTAGAGAGGTTGTTGGTTCAATTGTACCCACATCTAATTGCAGCTGTACGTTATATATATTCTGGTCATAAGATTTATTAATCAACACTGATGCTTGAGGAAGTAATATTTGCACGTATAACAATAACATTTTTATTCTTATTTTAATGTGAATTTCTGTTTCTATGTTAGTTACTCTTGATGACTTTCTAAGTATATAATTAATATGAAAATATCTTGATTTCTTGCAGGGTTAATTAGGTAGTTTTTGTGCTTACGGAAGCAAGGAAAGAGGGAAGACCGGACACTATGCCTCTTACAAAAAATCTTGTTTTTTCAGGTATTGTTTGTTCATATGTTAGTTTTGTCTTTTCAGAGTGACTAGCTAAACATAATGGTTGTTTGTGGTTTGAATTTTTCAACAAAGAAGAAACAGAGTACTTCTGATGGTTTGTTGTTGTTGTTTCCTTTTCTTTTCTAAAAGAGGCTCTTGATTGCACTTCTTTTTAATAGAAAATACTTGAAGTTTCATGTTTAGTGGTACTTACTTGTTAGCCAAACCCTGGCCCCCTCCCTCTCTTCTTTTTCCTTGCTGCCCTTTCCTTTTTTCCCCCATTAGTACAAGCAATGGATAATGATCTGGTGTAAGAGAAGGAGTGGGTATGGATGGAACTTGGAAGGACTCGAAGAATTGTCCTTTTGAAACTCGCAACACTTTTAACCAACTATGCAAGGCCCCTGGTTTAGCCAAAATTTCTCATGTATCATAATGCGATTCACAAATACTCTTATGGTGTGTTTGACAACCTAATTCCGAGATCGGAATTGGATTGCCAAACACATCCTCACGCTAATTCACATATACTCCCACTGTCGTTCCCGAATACTCTTTACTAGAGGTCAAACTTTAAATCCAAGAATAACTTTTTATCGAAGAAAATCCTATCTTGAAAAAACAAGCACCAATGTTTGATATTTAGCATTTTTTTAGAAAGAAATAGGATCCATAAATTTATACATGGGTTTGGATACTTTCAAAGATGCTTAGAAAATGTAGTTTTTTCTCCTTTTCCTTTTCAATTTTTTTTTTTTTGAGCAAAGATAAATACCATGACAGATATTATAGCTCAGAGTATTTGTGAATTGTATCTTTTAATTTTATGTGTTTTAACTATATCCTTTTAACTTCTATCCATAGACAAAATATCTCTTATTTTGGAGTCATTATGTTGTAAATTGTTTCAATTTTTTTTCAGAGATGCAAAAAGGCTTCCCATGGATTACCTCATTTTGGTTTTCGTTAAGTTTGTTTAGCTTTGTTAAGAAAACGAAATTTACACGAAATAAGAGGTATATCGTGTTAATTGTGTCTAAATGATTGAAAAAAGAAGTTATTTTAACTCATCTAAAGTCGTGTCTATTAGGATTTAACAATTATTAGTTGTATATGTTGGGTCGTGTCAAAGTTTAAGTGAGTCGTGCCTATGTTACTTAAAAATAATACTATCTTGTGTCATACTTGTGACCTCCCATTTTTATCATATCAGGTCGTATCAGGCAAAACTCGAAAAAACATAAACCAATGTAGGTTAAATACACATTTGAACTAGTTTATATTAAACATTGACTCAAATTAAAGTGGCCGTTAAACTATCATTTTTCTTTAAAAGGCCATTAAACTATTCAAAGTTTATAAATATATATATTAAATAACAAAGCAGTAAAGCAAAACACAAACAAATCATCGTACTGCATAAGCGAAGAATCCAACTAGGGTATTTATTAAAATCCCCTTTACCCCAACCCTCCCCACGAAGGGCTTGACAGGTAATGTAATGCAACCTAGTTACCTTCCCAATGCATATGAAAAAAAGGAGACCTCCACTCTAGAAACAAGGTAAAATATTTGAAATTATAATACCTGTTGGAACTATGAAATTGGGGGACGATAAAATCCAATCAATAACCACTATCAAATCGCTCTCAACAATAATGTTTTGAAAGCTGCAATTAATAGCAAAAGAAAGTCCTTCCTTATCAACCATAGCATCAGTTAACGATACATTTGAATATTTTCAAACAAACCATCGGTACTGCATAAGCGAAGAATCCAACCAGGATATTTATTAAAATCCCATTTACCCCAACCCTCCCCACGAAGGGCTTGACAGGTAATGTAATGCAACCTAGTTAACTTCCCAATGCACATGAAAAAAGGAGACCTCCACTCTTCACACAAGCTAAAATATTTGAAATTATAATACCTGTTGGAACTATGAAATTGGGGGACGATAAAATCCAATCAATAACCACTATCAAATCGCTCTCAACAATAATGTTTTGAAAGCTGCAATTAATAGCAAAAGAAAGTCCCTCCTTATCAACCATAGCATCAGTTAACGATACATTTGAATATTTTCAAAGACAATTAGATAAGGAGGCTTTCACGGGACCTGAGGAATCTCTTGATGCTAAATTCACAAATCTGGCTAAGCCAACAAAATTTCGGGACTTGCAAAATCATAAAATAAACATGAATAATCGAGTTTTTAAGATTTTTGGTTTATTGTTAGTTTTATGTTGTATACTAAAATTTATCACCCCATGTGATTATCACTTGTATCAAAATAATGGATACTTATTTTTATTATTCATTTGCTACAAATTTAAGAGTCTTTATATTGGTATTTTCAGTTGAGTTTTGCAATCAAACAAGAGTTTAAGGGGTTCAATTTGAGAAATAACAATATAAATTTCTAAAAATAGTTCTACAATTACTTTTTGTAATTTAGTAAGACCGCTAAATTTCAAATTAAAAGTAGTTGTAAAATATTGATATGTAGTTATCCATATCTAATAGAGTTGACCTTTACCCATCTTATATATCAGTCAATTAGGGGCCTGCTTTCATCTTATATATCCGTCAACTAGAAGCCATTGCGAAAGCAGGGCACCATAGTTAAAATTTTTCCTTCTTCTTGAAGGTTGGTCTTGCAAAAGCATACCACCATCGTTTAAAATTTTTCTTTCTTCTTCTTGGAGGCTAGCTTAAAATTAGGTAACGTAATTTTTTTTAATATCTTCATATAGGTAAAATCTATGATTTTTTTTTTCTTTCATAATATTACAATTTATTTTATTTTTTTCTTCTGTTATTGTTCTAAATTTTAAATATTCTATTTCATAAGGGTCCGTTCGGTAACGTTTTCAGAAAATATTTTCTGAGAATTTTTCAGAAAATGAAAACAAGAAAACGAATTTTTCGAGAACGAAAACAATGAACACGAAGATTGCAAGACTGAGAATGAAGAGAACGTCATTTTGTCGTTTTTGCGTTTTATGCTTTAAGCGTGAATTCATTCTTCGAAAACATTTTTCATATTTTTGTCAACATCCCACCGAACGCATTTTTTATTTGTTTTTGGGTTACAAAAACAAAAACGGGCCTCTAAAAGCCCTACCGAACGAACCCTAAATAATATGGATTTAAAATTTCATGATTTATACTTCTAAAACTTGAAATTCATAATTATTATTTTGGACTTGGAACTCCACGATTTATATTTTTGGGACCTGAAGTTTCATATTCATTATTCCGAGCCCAAAGATCCAGGATTTATTAGGACCTGAAGTTCCCTATTCATTATTTTGGATTTGAAGAACCATAATTTATATTTGGGGCCTCAAGTTCCCTATTTATTATTCTGCATTCGAAAATCCATTATTTAAATTTGGGGTCAAAAGTTCCTTTTTTTATTTAGAGACCTGAAGTTCTCTAATTTTAAATTTAGACTTGAAATTATCTAATTATAAATTTGGACTTGAAGTTCCATAATAATTATTTTGAAACTAAAACTCCATAATAATTATTCTAAACCTGAAAATCCATAGTCATAAATTTGGAACAAATTTTCATAATCATAAATTTGGACCTGAAGTTTCATAATCATAAATTTGAACATGGAGTTCCAATAATAATATGTCTCAATAATCAAATCTAAAGTTTTGATATAAGAGGATATTAATTTAAAGTCTTATGAATTTGATAACCTAAATTTCGAACTAAAGTCATATGTAACTATTACATTCTTATAATTAAAATAATGAGTAACTTTATATATAAGTATACCATTGTCATATTGTTTCATAATATCCCTTTTATTATACCACTTCTTTATAACTACTTTAAATAGTAAAATAAATTAACATAAACACAATAGAACAATATATAAGGTCAAAATTTTTCAGACTGAAAGTTCTTGTTAAAACTAAAAGTTTTATTATTTCTTATGCATTCAAAGTTTCATATTTATTTTAATCAAGAACCTGCAGTTTTACATTTTCTCATAAGCCCGAAATCTCATACTTGTTTTAATCAAGAACTTATACAGTTTCTTATGAGACTTATAGCATGAATTCTTAACTTTATACATCATCAATTTATACATAATCAAGAAAGATTTATCAGGTCTTTGGCAATTCCTGAAAGATGGGTATGACCACTAGAAGATAGTCATCATGCCAATACTCATAATGAATAAATTGAATATATATATATATATATTCTAATATTATAAGACGATGACTGATTATAAATCTTTTATTTCCAATACTTTGCTCCTAAAGTAGCACTATCAAAGATTCTCTATCTCTTATACCTTGAATATAATCCTGAAGTAGCATTATCAAGATTATTATTTTTCAAGTGTTCTGAATAAGCTGTTTGTCTCCTTATATCATAATAGAACAATCAAACATTAATGAAATCATAATTTTAGAACAATTAGCTCTAAGGCAATTCTTAAAGAAAGTGCAAACTTTTATCAAATAGAGTCAAGAAAATAGGTGCAACAATTCCCCCAGAAGAGGCAGATAATAATTTTCCTCTACTAGAGGTAAACATAATAACTTTCGCAGTAGAGATGGTTATAAGGGCAAAAATAAATATAGAATTCAAGAACGATATGAAGATGATTGTTAAGAAGTGCCTGATCCTAAATCATAATCCACCAAACAATGTTCGTTATATGTGTGAAAAGATATAGGTCACGTACTTACTAATTAAGCACCAAAACATGTAGTAGATAAATACAGTATCTCTATTAATGATGTGGAGACAATCATGCTGAATGGGGAGAGCTTAATAAGTATATCTTCAACTGATATCGTATAGTTGAAATTGTTTTTATGAAGTTGATGATTGCACTCATCTTTTGATGAGAATTTGAGAGTAAAATTAATTTAGGTCTAGAAGACCTAAATTATCATTTATTTCTAGTTCTTTTATTTAAATGTATGGATTATATATTGCATAATACACTTTTTAAACAGTGTCATATCACATGCTATTGTTTTTGTTTATTTTTTGTTTATTTTTTTTTTATCATGACATGCTATTGTTGAAAAATTAGAAAATTTTCAACAAATTTGTGCTTGATACACACAAAGTATCCACTACAGCTAGACTTGATTGAAGGTTCCAGAAAAATCTATATAATGTTATCAAAAATTACCAACAAATTCATTAAAGATTATTATTATTAAGCAGTTTCCAAAAAAACTTGCTTAACTTTTATGGGTATCATATTAAAATAAATAATGAACGTAACAAACTGTAGGTCGAAAAATACCTTAGAGGGGGTAAATAGGGTTTTTAAAACTAAATCGGATTTTTAAAATCATTTTAAAAAATTAATTAATGTCTAAATCAAATAACCAAGCAACACACCAAAGTAATTCCAAGCACAAATAAAATATAGCAATTTATAATAGAGAAAGAGATAGAAAGATTAAACCGATAGAAGTCGAAGACTTTTTATCCACACGATTCGGCTTGTTAGCCCCTACTTCCGCGCTCAGATAGTTCTCCGAGAATTTTCACTAAAACTGATCTTCTTCCGGGTGAAAATCAAACATCTACAAGTGTTCACACTCTACAAATGTTGCTATCTCAAAACACTCAACACAAGAACAACCTCTTACTTATCTAAGAGATAAACTTCTCTTAGTGTTTGAAGAATAAGTTTTTTGTGACAAACACCAATGTACAATAGCTCTCAAGTGTATGAACATTACAAGTTAAGCTCACACTAGGAGATATCAAATTTGATCAACAATTAATAACTCAAAATAATGAAGTTTGATCAAAACGATGTTCTTAAATCTTCGTGTATTGAGTATAGATGAAGAGAATAGTATTATAATAATTCAAGAGAGTTTAAATATGTCTTAGATAGTGTATATATAGTCTAGGACAACATATAGCTGTTTGGAGGGAGTTGGTGGAAGTTTGGTACCAAAAATGGTAAAAAATCAAAAATCCAACGGCTAGTTTCTGGGCAATCAGTCGACTGAGTGGCCATTAGTTTATTGGGCAAAGCCCATCAGTCGACTGATGGTCCCCACTGGTTTGCTGCCAAAAAGTTCAAAAAATCTAATTTTTCACACTTTTGTAAATTTGCTCAAAAATCAATTTTGAAGCTTGGAAAATATAAAATATGAGTTCCTAAGACTTTTATAAAGTGAAGAGCTCAATAATAAGGTCGTTATAATTTAAAATGAATTTATTTCAAAAACGATTTTTCGCCAAAAAGAGGTTTTTGAAGGAATCTTGATTCAAAATTTGATTTGATCAAACTAATAATGTTAAAACAATGTAAGAGATATTATGATGATCAAATAAGAAACTTTATATGAATTCTAAAGTACTAACTCAAATATTAAATAAACGAGTCTTTGGACGCTTTAGGAAGTTTCTTCAATTCTTCGCTTGCTTTGGTCTTTAATCCTCATTGACTTGTAATGGTGAATGAGCTTTGATCAAGTTGATGTGTGGTGTGAGATAAGTGAGATTTGAAAGCTTTGTGGTAGAGTGATCTTGGTTCTTGCTTGTCGGTTTTTGTCCACAAGTTAAAACAATGTTTGTGGTTATTACTTAAAACAACAACTTAGTTAAAGACACAAGATTAATGTTATTGTTATTATCAAAACAAGATTAGTGATTATAAGGTCAACAATCTCTCCCTTTTTGATGATGACAATAGATTAATGTGTGTTATCAATTAAAAGCATAAGTTGAACTAATAAAGGGGAAGCTCCCCGACAAACTATGCATAGGTTTAAATCTAATAAGCATGTATAACATTAATTCAAACCATTGCAATTAAATAACTTAATAAGAAAGTTGTAAGTTCAACCAAGGATGATAAAAACCATAATAAGAGTTAAGAGTTTAAAAACCAATAAAATATACTTAAGCGTAAAGACGTCTTAAGAGGAAATAACATAATGAAACGGAGTGTGTACCAAACACTCTAACAAACATATGTCTCCCCCTTTGTTATCAACAAAAATGAGAGAACTCTTTGTCCCGTTTCATTATTGTTGCGGGTCTTGAGGGTCTTACGGCCATTGCCCCCAACCTTGGTCAACATGACATGAAGTCCAAACCGAAAAGAGATGCTCCAGATGGTAGCGAAGAAAGGCTTCCTCATGAGCTCTTTGTCGATCCTCAATGCGATTGAATCGGTTGTTGATGTTGGTTGAAAGAGCTTGAACTTGACTGGATAGTCCTTGAATAGCATGAAGCAAGGCGACATTAGATGACTCGTCGTGTGCGGTACAGGATCAACGAGGGCCTTGTGATGAAGTAGCTTGTTGAGGAATCTCAGAACCTTCTTCTTCTTCTTCACCCATTTCTTCGAACGGAGATAAATCTTCATCCTTATCGCCACTATGATCATCTCTATCTCTAGGATCATTAGCAGTCCATTCACCATGCACCAAGCTATATTTCATCAAACAGATCACCTTGGCACTGTAGGTCTCCTCATTTGTGGGTGTGATAACATCAACTTCATCTTCGAGATGAATATTATAGAATTTGAACAATTGAGTGAGAGCCATCCCGTAGACCAAACCTTGTCTTTTACGATTAGTGATTTCAAGGAGATGATGAAACATGAGGCTACTATAATCCAATTTGTGTCCCATTGTAATACCCATATCAATAATAACTCCTCCAAAGCATTGAGCAAGGCACGACTACCACACCTTGGAATGATCGAACATTCAAGTATAGAGTGTATGAGTCGGGCATCGAGTTTGAGCATAGAGGCTTTAATCTCATTTCCCGTATTGCGAAACTGATGCTTGAAGAGAATGCCTTTGGCCGCGTTTTTCTTAAATCCAAGAAGGTTCCCAAAGTTGGACAGAACTTCAGTTACATTGTCAATGGAATACCAAATATTTCGGTAACTCGGCTTTGTTAAAGCTAATCCTTTGACCATTCAATAGAGTAACAAGGCGGGCCTTGTTGGGACGTCCATTATCAAGTACGGGATGGTGCAAGTTTGCATAGAATAGACGAACAAGCTGTGAATAGACATTTTCACGAATACTTAAGAAGTTTATGATACCTTGATTTAGAAAAAGAGCCGCTACATTCAGCTCATTTGATGCAAACAATTGAAAGTTAAATTGTTTACCTTCAACTATTGTCCGAGTTGAGTAGTCATTGTTGAAATTTTCTTCGGCTTCATTGAAGATAAATAATGGCAGGAGGTTTACTTGAGGAGGAACCCCTTGTGATGTGCCAACTTGGCCTACATAGCGTCTAGCACGACATGGTCGAGAGACTTGAGACATTATAAAAGATTTCGGGTAGAAGGGATAAGTTTTTGAAAATTTAAGGTTTGAAGGTGAGATTATGATTTTGAAGGAAATGTTGTTTTTGACCAAAGAAATTGGTAGGAGTGTGTTTAGATAGATAAGATATGAAGTTTTAGTGGAGAAATTTGGTGAAAAGTGGGGTTTTAGGTAAGAACTCAACAATGGTGGCTAAGGTTAGGTTTAGAGAGATAGTGACAAGGGTTTGAGGATTTTGAGTTGAAAAATCAAAAATGTATGATTAGTGGTTGATTTGGGGTAGAATGATGAAGGTTTAAGGTTTAAGGATGGATTTGAGGAAGAAATATGGGGATATATGATGTTTGTGAAGGTTTGGGGTGGTTTGGGTGAAGGGAACCACGAAATAAAGTTGTGAGAAATAGAGAGAAAATAGGCGACAAACAAGGGTTAAGGTGAAAGCTCTCAGCAACTGCTCAGTCGATTGATCTTAGTCCTTCAGTTGATTGATCACTACTTAGTCGACTGATCATCAGTACTCAGTGGACTGATGGTCTGTTCTGCCTAGAATTTACTTGGTTTAAGCTCTTTAGGCCATATTAACCTAGAAAATACAGACAGACAACTTTTGTGCTACAAAAATAATATTAGTATATCAAATAAAATATAAATGAAGCACTAGCTACTATAATACTTATTGCATAATAAAATTAATCAAATAAAAAAAATTCACAACTAAGTATGCTTTAGAAACAAGTAAAAAAGATCAATATGCATGAATATTTTGGTCAAGTAGATATCACATGCTCTAGTCATACCAAGTTCAAGTCAGATAGTGCAAAAATGATCGTCGAGAAGTGGTTTTGTGAAAATATCCGCTGTGAGAATCCGCAAATGCGACGCCCCCGGTCTCGTCCCCGTTCGCTTGGGCGTCTGAAACGTCGGAACGGATTCCGTCGTTCCATTTGTTCGGAGTTAATTCATATTGGGTGTCCCTACGTCTATACTAGATGCAAAGGGGTTCGTTCAGAGTCGCCAGTACGTTTTACGAGAAAACGGACAAAAAGGGGTCGTGTAAGAGGAAAGGCTACAGATAAGCCTTTCTTTACACGTTTGTCTGCGAAACCAGGATTCTATAGGGTTCGGGAACTATATTACGGTTTGGGAAGGTGTTAAGCACCCATTCCGCCCTTTCGGTCTCTAGTGGTCTTATATGTTTATTTTATGTTGAAAACTTGGATGCTTTTACTGACAGTCTACTACTTTTTAAATGAAAACCCTAATTTTTGGGGGAAAACGGGAAAGGGGTAGAAACCTTTGTGTTTCGAGATCCGATGTTTTTATTATTGAAAGATGTAAGTACAAATGACAAAACCTTTTATGTTGAAAGAGTGTCCCGCATTATTTCCTCGGATAATGACGATTTTCTCGTGTTGTGATTACTTTTGTAAAAGTTTGGATTTTGTATTGGAACTAATTTAATGTGGAATCAGGACTCTTGAGGAGAGTTATCAGACACGTCGCAGTCTATAGAGAAGACAGGATATGTTGATTTTAATTCCTAGATAAGTCTTATCAGTCCGGTTTTGAAAACAGAATTTTATCCGGACGATAGCCTACTTATTCTTCTGGTTTTGCAAATGGTTTTATCAGGGTCTTTTATTTTGAAGATGGTAGACTATTTATAACTTGGCAATAAGTTTATTCAAATAAAACGTGGACAAAACAACAGAAGTAAAACTGATACACAAACTAACCTGATTTCCAGCGCATTAGGAACTTAGCATAACCATGTTGCCGCTTCGCTTACTAGGACGGGGATCGACCTGGCCGGTCAGGTCGCGGGGTGCGGGCAGTGCCCCGTTAGAAAAAAAGAGTTCTAAAAGTCTATGCAAATATCTTATTTAATTACTAGAAGAAACTTTATTTACCTTCCCGACGAGAATAATAATAAGAAAGAGAATATAATACGGCAGAGAGATCTCCGGCGATAATAATCTTCTCCTTCTTCAGATATTTTCGAGAATTCAATTCCGAGACTGGACACGTCGAGTGTCGAGAATAGATTCGATAATTCTTCAGAAATAAGATGATAATAGAAAATACTTGACGAAAGATCAGAAAATCAGATCATAAACCCGCAATCCTGCTCTAAAATTGCTGTTTTTTGCTTTGTTCTTGGTGTCCTAACCTTGGGAGGTGTTGGCCTATTTATAGTGCGAAAAGGTATATGTCGCGCGACATGTTCCCCAAAAAGTGGTTTGTCGCGCGACAGACTTGAATGTCGCGCGACATTACTTTAATGATGAAATGGTGGGGCATATGTTGCGCGACATTTACTTTAATGATGAAATGGTGGGGCGTATGTTGCGCGACATTTACTTTAATGATGAAATGGTGGGGCGTATGTCGCGCGACATTCTTGACTGTCGCGCGACATTTACTTTAATGATGATGTGGTGGGGCATATGTCGCGCGACATGTCCCTGGGAAAGGGGATTGTCGCGCGACATACTTGAATGTCGTGCGACAATTCACTTCAAAACATGTTTGCTTGGCCAACAAACCCTCCCGGGTAGTCTCGGGAGTTCGGGTGGGTCCCGGACTCAAAAACAGCAGTTCTAGAAGGTTGCTTAGGGTTCTTGCGGGGGTCACGGATCAGGGTGTCTACATCCGCAAGTTGCGATCGGTGCCAACGAATTCAATATCAACATCACCTTTTTGCACATGATCACGAATAAAATGATATCTTATCTCAATGTGCTTAACATGAATTGTTGCATGGGGTTCTTGGTCAGCTAATAGCACTTGTGTTGACACATTTTATGGAATGTGGCTAAAACTAATTCCAAAGTCCTCTAGTTGTTGTTTAATGTACAAGGTTTGTGTACAACAACTTCTAGCCGCCACATATTTTCGGTTTCGGCCGTTGAAAGGGCCACCGAATTTTGTTTCTTGCTTGACCAAGATACTAGTGCGTGTCCTAGAAAATGACAAGTGCCACTAATGCTTTTCCTATCGATTTTCCAACCGAAAAATCCGCATCTGAATAACTAATTAAATCAAAGGAGTTCTCTCTTGGGTACCACAAACCCAATGAACTAGTACCAGAAAAATAACGGAATATCTGTTTTATGGCAAGTAAATGTGATTCTTTAGGATCCGCTTGAAATCGTGCACAAAAACATACACTAAACATAATATCCGGCTTAGAGGCCATCAAATACAATAAACTTCCGATCATACCTCGATATTTTTTGATGTCCACACTTTACCAATCTCATCTTTGTCGAGCTTCAATGTTGAACTCATAGGCGTGCTCATTGATTTTGCACCTTTCATGTCAAACTTCTTCAATAGTTCCTTCACGTACTTCTCTTGATTGATAAAAATTCTTTCTTGGCATTGTTTCACTTGAAATCTAAGGAAGTAATAATTTCTCCAATCATGCTCATTTCGAATTCCTTTTGCATACATGTGGAAAAGTCCTTACAAAGATTATCGTTAGTAGAACCGAAAATGATATCATCAACATAGATTTGCACAAGTAGCATATCATTATTATGATTTTTGATAAATAAAGTAGTATCAATTTTACCTCTAACGAAACCATTGTTAATAAAAAAGGAACTTAATCTATCATACCATGCTCTAGGTACTTGTTTTTAAACCATATAAACTTTAGACAATTTAAACACATAATCCAGATGAACATGATTTTTAAAACCGGGAGGTTGTTTCACATAAACTTCCTTTTTAATAAAACCATTTAAGAAAGCACTTTTCACATCCATTTGATACAACTTAAAATTCTTAAAACATGAATAAGCAAGTAGCATGCGAATGACTTCTAAATGTGCAACGGGTGCATATGTTTCCTCATAATCAATGCCCTCCTCTTGATTGTATCCTTGGTAACAAGTCTACCTTTATTTCTAACAATTACACTACTTTCATCATTTTTGTTACGAAATACCCATTTAGTACCTATAATGGTGTGATCATTAGGTTTTAGAACAAGTGTCCACACTTTGTTTCTCTCAAATTGGTTGAGCTCTTCTTGCATAGCCATAATCTAAGATTCATTTTGTTCGGCTTCATTTATACTTTTAGGCTCATATTGAGAAACAAATGCCACATTATTGCATGTATTTCTTAAGGATGATCTAGTCATAACCCTACTAGATGGCTTTCCAAGAATTGATCAATAGGGTGGTTGGACACAAATTTTTAACTCCTAAGCAAATCATTCGAGTTTTGCTCGGCTGTGTTTTCTAACTCCTTAGGAGGAGCTTGAGCACTCAATGTTTCTTTATTAGATGTAATCATTAATTTGAATGTCCGAAACCTTTTGGATAATTTCAACATTGTCAATCGGAACGTACTATGGGTAAAATGGATTGGTCA